>CM053609.1:23183161-23209628 GCA_028646535.1 Procyon lotor | reverse complement strand
GTTAACATATCATCTTTAAATCCGGTCCTCTCCTGGGCTTGGCTGAAGCTGCCTAGAGAATAAAATACCAGAGTAACAGCAGAACATACTTTTCCCTCCTTTCTAATAAAAATAATAGACAAATCAATATGCAGGTAGGAGGGGGAAATATAGTTAAATAGATAGGGGGTGATATGAACTCCTAACACATCCAATTACTAAGATGATTTTTCATTTTTCATAAATAAGCCATGCCTCAATAAGAGACATGCAGGTTTCACATACTTTCTTCAAAGTATGTACATATTGTCTTCCTTCTTATTAAACTCCTTCAAAGTTCTTAATGTCCTGTAGCTCCCAAGAGCTGCTGCCTTGAGCTGACCTCTGTCCCCTGCTGGTCAGGATGTTATTCTTGGCTTTAAGCACGGGAACAATTCCTCCTGATTTGGCCTGACTATGCCTTGCATGAAGAGAGTCCAGTGTACTGTAAACAGTGATGTGGTATTTACAAATACACATATACACACACACACCATCTGTTGTGTTCAGCCTCAGATTCACCATCCTGCATCCCTAGCCCTCTTATGGAAGAGACAAACTTCTTAAAGAAGTCAGAAAAGATGGCCTCAGCTTCAATAGCCTTTCTCTAGAAAGTTAATAAGATATCTTCCTCTGTTTACACATGAATTCAGCACAACCACTAAGTACAGACCAATTTGTGGTCCTGTTGGTACCAGAGAAACAAGTCCCAGCAATTTTAATGAGCAACACACTCTTCATAAGGGATAATCAAAATTCCTGAAATTAATATTATGTTATTTCCTGGTGAACAGAAGAATGAGCCAAAAGATGAGTCACAGCTTATAAAATACTTCAACCCAAGGTCAATGGTTTGATTCTCTCTAGGTTTATGAGTTAACTGTAAGTTGTTAACACCTGCAGCTAAGGCATGGTCACAGTTCAAACAGCTTTGGTCTTCCTTTGGGAAAAAGGTCTGAACTAAAGCACAGAAAAACTAACATTACTATTTACAACCTTCTTCAACCCACTTTTCAGATACAGGTAAGATTTATTTCAGCATTGTCAAAAGCTTATTGTAATCACATACTATTCCCACAATCATGTTTGAAGAGATAAAAACAAATTTTTTGACTACAGCCACGAGGACAGATACTAGGGAACGTGCTACAAAATGGCTGAGATATCTGTCAATTAAGTGGATTATACCCTAGACACTATCCACTGGTGTTATATATGTTACTGGAGAGAACAAAATCAAAAGTCCTCATGTTACCTCAAATTCCCAAGAGCAGCTACTGTTTTGAGATGAGCTCTAGAGAAAGGTGCTGGCATGCTCGGTTCCATAGTATCTTAAATCCTGTGTTCCAACACAAATGAGAGAGAATAAAGAGCCAGACCTATAACAAACCTAATGTGAAAGAAACAGAAAACTTCTGCCTCCTGGGATATCAGCTACGGAACCACCTAAAGAACAAATCCACTAGCCTGGTGGGTTTGGGAGTCAGAAAGAACCCATCCTTTCATTCACTGCTGTGTGATACTTGGGCAAGCCGTTTAACCTCTTTGAGCCTCAATGTCCTCATCTGTAAAGATAAGGCATGAATGAGACAACTGATAGAAAAGCACCATAGTATCTGGCAAGTAGTAGGGAGTCTCTGAATGGATATTCATTCTCTTTTTCTTTTTTTTTTTTAAGATTTTATTTATTTGACAGAGAGAAACACAGCTAGAGAGGGAACACAAGCAGAGGGAATGGTAGCGGGAGAAGCAGGCTCCCTGCTGTGCGGAGAGCCCGATGCGGGGCTCGATCCCAGGACCCTGGGATCATGACCAGAGCCGAAGGCAGACGCTTAACGACTGAGCCACCCAGGCGCCCCTCATTCTCTTTTTCTAAAGAAAAAGTCATTTTACATTAAAACTTATTTCAGGGGCACCTGGGTCGCTCAGTGGGTTAAAGCCTCTGCCTTCGGCTCAGGTCATGATCTCAGGGTCCTGGGATTGAGCCCCATGTCGGGCTCTCTGCTCAGCAGGGAGCCTGCTTCCCCCTCTCTCTGCCTGCTCTCTGCCTGCTTGTGATCTCTCTGTCAAATAAATAAAATCTTAAAAAAAAATAAACAACAAATAACTTATTTCAATGGTTAAGAGTTCTGCAGAATCAAGTGATCTGCTTCTCTTTAGCCTTTAGCAATTCAATCTCTCTAATCCACTTTATCCAAAAGCATAAATTTAAATTAGAAACCTCCAATATGTGTTCAACAGCAAGACAAAAGTCTCTAAAGGAGCAACTTCTTCTCATTTAGGGCTCTGCAAAATACAGAAGAAGCTGCGTTGGAAAGTATCCCCGCCTTCCTCAATCTCTAAATCCTTTTGTCCCTACTTTCAGACTACACTGGCAGCTTTGGGGATTAACACTGCCATCCCAAGCATTAAACTTACTAGAAGCTATTTCTCATTAAAATAAAGGAACAACTTTGTGCAGGACACACACACCATGCAAAAAATGCAGTTACCCCGTACTGAATACCTAAATAAGGAAAGTGATTCAATAGAAGCCTCTGAGAGTGCCTGTTACCTCTATCATGTTTTTGATGCTACCTCTGTATTTCATCACCTATGCTTTTTTCTCATTAGGCTCAGTGATGTGTTAGTAAACCATCTTTATCTTATGCCTGTTTCCTATCTTTCTTTCATTGCAAACAGTTGTACTGGGTTTTTTCTTTAAATATTTTATTTATTTGAGAGAGAGTGGGCGCGTGCACAGGAGCTGGGGGAGTGGCAAGTAAAGGGAGAAGCAGGCTCCCCACTGAGCAGGGAGCTCAATGCAGGGCTCCATTGGGATCATGACCTGAACTAAAGGGCACTTACTTGCTTAACCGACTGAGCCACGCAGGTGCCCCAAGAACTTTTGTATTGTTAAGCCTAAACTCTTCAATTCGTATCAATCTGCTAGGAAACAGAATGTGAGCTAAAACACACTAGCAGCAAGGTGATATTTGTTCCATTTCTAAACTGAAAACTATAATCTTTCCATTAGTCCTTTGTTATTGTGCCAAATATGGAAATAAAACCTAGCTCCTTTCAATTAATATTTACTTATCTTGAATATCTTCACTTTATCAGGAAAGATTTGCCTTTCCTTAAAACGTAATTTTCGGGCACCTGGGTGACTCAGTTAAGTGTCTGTCTTTGGCTTGAGTAGTGATCTCAGGGTCCTGGGATCCAGCCCCACATGGAGCTCCCTGCTCTCCTCACCGCTTGTGCAGGGGTGAAATTACATTTTTTTAAAAGATTTTATTTATTCATTTGAGAGAGAGAAAAAAACAAGCAGTGGGGAGGGACAGAGAGAAAGAGAAGCAGACTCCCCGCTGAGCAGGAAGCCCAACTTGAGGCTGGATCCAAAGGACCTGGAGATCATGACCCAAACTGAGGGCAGACACTCAACCAACTAAGCCACCAAGGCAACCCAAGAAAATTTAATTTTAAAAGAGCCAATGAGGGGCGCCTGGGTGGCTCAGTGGGTTAAAGCCTCTGCCTTCGGCTCAGGTCATGATCTCAGGGCCCTGGGATCGAGCCCCGCATTGGGCTCTGCTCAGCAGGGAGCCTGCTTCTCCCTCTTTCTCTGCCTGCCTCTCTGCCTACTTGTGATTTCTCTCTGTCAAATAAATAAATAAAATCTTAAAAAAAAATAAAGTCAACAGAAAAATATCAATAAATATATAATTTTCTAAATATACATCCCACAACCTCCACCCCCCCCACACACACACACACACGTAACTCTTGGGGGTGGGAAGAAGAAAGCGGGACTATTCAAGTGTATATTGTTCTAGTTGAGGGAATCCTGGCCTCTCTGGCAACCTGCCATAACTAGCAGCAGTAGTATTCCCTGCATGGCAACCAAACAATAGAGCTCTTTCAGGCAGGCAGTCATGTAGTCAGGCAAACATTCACAAGTATTTGCTGAGGGCCTACTCTGTGCTAAGCGGTACAGCAGCTGTACAGGAGACACAATTTAGAGAGATAAAGACCCTACTCTGAGCAGTTTACAGTCATTTAAATATGGAGACAGATATATAAATAAATAGTCTTTGTCATATAAGTTATTGTCATGGGACATATCTACGGAGTACTATGGAATTCTAACTATCTCTAAGACAATTTTTTTTTAAACCTTCTTACAGGAGTGCCTTGAAGGATGAGTAGGAATTTGCCAGGCAGACACAAGCATTCTAGTTGGAGAAACAAAATGTGTAGGGACAGAGTCAGGAAATAATAGGAATTATTGGGCACACAGTGTAGCTGGTGTGTCCTGTTTGTATGACAGAGAATGAAGGGAACAAGCTGACTTGGAGATTAAGCCACAATCAGAAGGCCCTTGTGTACTGTGCTCCAGATTCTAGGCACAATCCTATAGACATGAAGGAGTCAATAGAGATCTTTAAGCAAAGGGCTGAGATGATAACTTTGGTCCTCCTGTCCCCCTGCAAAATTGTTACCAGTAGGGAAGCCAAACTGGAAAAGGAAAATTTAGCAGCAGGGAAACAAGTTCTGTGAAGGCAGGGATCACTGCCTATTTTATTCACTAGCTCCTAGCACTATGCCTGGCACAAACATCTCTAATATAACACCTCCTAACAAATATGTTTGACAAGTGAATGAACAACAGAACTCGGAAGAACATTAACATTCAGAGAGAAGAAAGAGGAGGAAGAATCAAGAAACTTTTCAGATTTACTTTTAAAAATCCCAGTGATTACCTCTACAACCAGTAATACATTATATGTTAACTGAATTTAAACAAAAATTTTAAAAAATTAAAAATACCAGTGACCACTGAGTATCAAAGAAATGTAAATTATTACTTTTTTTTTTTATTTTATTTGAGAGAGAGAAAGTGAGAGCGAGCATGAGAAGGGAGAAGGTCAGAGGGAGAAGCAGACTCCCCAGGTGGGAGCCCGATGCGGGACTTGATCCCTGGATCCTGGGATCATGACCTGAGCCGAAGGCAGACGCTTAACGACTGAGCCACCCAGGCGCCCCTATTTTTTTTCTTTTAAAGACTGAAAGGGCAGGAGGCTGTTTACCTACCCCTACTATGCAACACTGTACTGAAGGCCATATACTGCAACTAAGACAAAAAAGAAATCTGGTGCATAAATAATGGAATTTTAAAGAATGGAATAAAATTCAGAAATAAGCCTATATATACACACAGTATTTTTTAATCCCATCCTTTGTATATGATAAAGTGATATGCCAATTAATTAAAAGTATATTTTTTAAAAGTACATTATATGAATTTGTTCATTTAGATGCATAAAATACTTACAGAAGGATACACAAAAACCTGATAATACTGATCACCTCTGGAGAGAGGAACTGAATTGAGGCTGGGAAACAGGCTAGAAAAATAGAAACATTCATGCCTTTTTTTTTTCATGTCTTTTCAATTTTAAGCCATGTCCATGCATAATCAAGTCAAAAGCTAAATAAAATGTATAGATTTAAAAAGATAAATGTTAAAAAGATGCCATTTGTCTACCAATTAACAAAAAGAAAGGACGGAAACCATACAGTACAGGCAATGATATGGGAAATAGGTGCACACAATGTGGCAACTATATATAACTCATGCTCCTTCTTTGTATCAATTTGGCACTGACCAAGCAGTTTCAAAAGTGCAAGCTCTATGACCCACACCACCCTTTCCCGGAATCTACTGTACAGAAATGGAAGCAAGAGGTACAAGGCAGACAAACATATACACATGTTATGGGCTCATGTTTCTAATATTTTGGCATTAGAAACAATGTTGCAGTGAACACTGGATATTCGGATATTCACTAGCTTTTTTTTTTAAGATTTATTTATGAGAGAGAGAGAGCAGAGGGAGAGACACAGGATCCTCAAGCAGAGTCCCTGATGAGCATGGAGCCTGACCTGAACAGAAATCAAGAGTCAGCTGCCCAACCTACTGAGCTACCCAGGCACCTCTGTAGCATTTTTTCTTTTTTTAAAGATTTTATTTGTTTGACAGAGAGAAACACAGCGAGAGAGGGAACACAAGCAGAGGGAATGGTAGCAGGAGAAGCAGGCTTCCTGCCGAGCAAGGAGCCCGATGCGGGGCTCGATCCCAGGACCCTGGGATCATGACCTGAGCTGAAGGCAGACGCTTAACGACTGAGCTACCCAGGCGCCCCTGTAGCATTTTTTCTAACACCAAAATGTTAGAAATAACCTAAATGTGGGGCGCCTGGGTGGCTCAGTGGGTTAAAGCCTCTGCCATCCGCTCAGGTGATGATCTCGGGGTCCTGGGATCCAGCCCCGAGTCGGGCTCTCTGCTCAGCAGGGGGCCTGCTCCCACCCCCTTCTCTGCCTGCCTCTCTGCCTACTTGTGATCTGTCAAATAAATAAATAATTCTTAAAAAAAATTTTTAAAAAATAACCTAAGTGAGCAACAATAAGAAAATGTCCATGTAATAGACTGCTACACAACTAAAACATGTTACATTTTTTTTGTTAAAAACACTAAGACACTCCAATATGGCATTAATCTGTAAAACACTGAAACAAAAACTTTTGTTTCCACATTTTAAATTTTCTTCTAGAAGAAATAAAATGGAAAAATATACATGATTTTCAAATTAAGTCCAAATTAGTTCTATTTGCTTACTTAAGTTATTATCAATATACTTAAATTATACTATAATTACTATTACCAGTAAAAACTTTCTAAAAATGAAAAAAAAAAATCAAAACCTTCATAGATAGCCCTCCAAATTCCTAACCAAAAAAAAAAATTTGGGGGCGCCTGGGTGGCTCAGTTGTTAGGCGTCTGCCTTCGGCTCAGGTCATGATCCCAGGGTCCTGGGATCGAGCCCCACATCGGGCTCTCTGCTCAACAGGAAACCTGCTCCTCCCGCTACCATTCCCTCTGCTTGTGTTCCTTCTCTCACTGTGTTTCTCTCTGTCAAATAAATAAAATCTTTAAAAAAAAAAAAAAATTTGGAAATTAAAACCAAATCTGTACAGCCATTTCTAACTGATGATGGTTCCCATTTTAATGATAATAACTGACTTTTACATTTATTTTCCTTTTTAAAAAATTTTAATTCCAACTAACATAGTTTTATTAGTTTCAGATGTATCATATAGTGATTCAAATCTATGTTACTCAGTGCTCATCATGGTAAGTGTACTCTTAATCCCCATCACCAATGTCCCCCATCCCCTCACCCACCTCCCCCCTGGTAATCATCTATTTGTTCTCTATAGTTCTGAGTCTGGTTTTTTTGGTTTATCTTTTTTCCCCTTTGTTTCTTAAATTCCAAATATGAGTGAAATCATATGGTATTTATCTTTCTCTGACTTATTTTTTTTTAAAGAGTTATTTATTTATTTATTTATTTATTTGACAGAGAGAGAGATCACAAGTAGGCAGAGAGGCAGGCAGAGAGAGAAGGGGGAGCAGGTTCCCTGCTGAGCAGAGAGCCTGATGTGGGGCTCAATCCCAGGACCCCGAGATCATGACCTGAGCCGAAGGCAGAGGCTTTAACCCACTGAGCCACCCAGGCACCCCTGACTTGTTTATTTCACTTAGCATTATAACTCGCTAGATTCATTCATGTTGTTGCAAATGCCAATGTTTCATTCTTTTTTATGTCCAAATAATAGTCCTGTGTGTGTGTGTGTGTGTGTGTGTGTGTGTGTGCGCACGCATGCATCTTTATCCATTCATTAACTGACAGACACTTGGACTGATTCCATATCTTGGCTATTGTAAATAATGCTGCAATAAACATGGGGGTGCCATTTATCCCTTTGAATCAGTGTTTTAATAGTCTCTGGGTAAATACCCAGTAGTGTGATTACTGGATCACAAGGTAGTTCTACTTTATTTTATTTTTTAAATTTTATTTATTTGAGTGAGCAAGCAAGCAAGCAAGCACAGCAAGGGGGGGGGGCGGGCGGACAACACTGAGGAAGAGGGAGAAGCAGGCTTCCCGCTGAGTACGGAACTGAACTAGGGGCTGGATCCCAGAACCCTGGGATCATGACCTGAGCCAAAGACAGAGGCTTAACCAATTGAACCACCCAGGCGCCCAGGTATCTCTATTTTTTTTTTTTTTTTAAGATTTTATTTATTTGACAGAGAGAAACACAGTGAGAGAGGGAACACAAGCAGGAGTGCAAGAGGGAGAGAAGCAGGCTTCCTGCTGAGCAGGGAGCCGGATGCGGGGCTCGATCCCAGGACCCTGGGATCATGACCTGAGCCGAAGGCAGACACGTAACGACTGAGCCACCCAGGCGCTCCCAGGTATCTCTATTTTTAATTATTTGAGGATACTCCATGTTGTTTTCCACAGAGGCTGCACCAGTTTGCATTCCCACCATTCCTTGCAGAAAGGTCACTATTTCTCCACATCCTCACCAACACTCGTATCTTGCATTTTTGGTATTAGCCTCTCCGACAGGTGTGTTTTTCATTTATTTTT
This sequence comes from Procyon lotor, assembly GCA_028646535.1. Taxonomy (NCBI): domain Eukaryota; kingdom Metazoa; phylum Chordata; class Mammalia; order Carnivora; family Procyonidae; genus Procyon; species Procyon lotor. Next base: position 23,201,133 of record CM053609.1, on the reverse strand, counting down.
TAAAAACAAAAAAATGATTTTTTCATAAAAAATGAATATGCCATGGATCAAGTAACCAAGTAGAAACTGTTAACATTTCAGTGGTTTATCATGTGCATTTCTAGTCTACCTCCAGCTGGGGTCAGTTCCTGGATCATTCTTAGAGCTGTCAAAAAATATAGACAAGAGGGGCACCTGGGTGGCTCAGTCGTTAAGCGTCTGCCTTTGGCCCAGGTCATGATCCCAGAGTCCTGGGATCGAGCCTCGCATCGGGCTCCTTGCTCGGCAGGAAGCCTGCTTCTCCTGCTACCATTCCCTCTGCTTGTGTTCCCTCTCTCACTGTGTTTCTCTCTGTCAAATAAAAAAAATCTTAAAAAAAAAATACAGAGAGAGAGAGACAAGAAGGCAGTGTGTAGTGCTTTCAATCAGACCACTTCACGTCACTTTTTAAAAAGTATTTATACTGTGCTCAAGTTTAATTGATTCTACTCACGTAAGGGGGGGCAGGGGGCACAAGAACATCTTGCTCCAAGGGACCCAAACAGACCAGGTTCCGCCACTAGCCGCTGACAAAATCCAGAGGCACAGAGACAAGTGGTAATGAAACAAGAAAAGAGTTTATTTCAGTGAGGCCAACCCCAGGAAGACAGTGGATTAGAGTCTCAAAGTGTGTCTCCGAAGTGGCAAAAATACTTCAGGTTTATATCAGCAGTGTGGGACAAAGGTACACACAGGCAGGAAGTAAAGGTCAAGTTGAAAATTGTCTTGGTGTCAATCATATTATCTTGCTGCTTGGGGCAGTCCTTATTGCTTGAGGGAGTGGTTTAGGTTCCCAATACAGGATGCTTTGCCCCCAGCATCTTTTGCCTGAGTTAAGAGATAAACTGGAAAGAATTTAATCATTTAGAAAGTTTGAGGTCAAAATGGAGGTAGCTGAAGTCCTCTTTCACTCGCTTTTCCTTCATTGTCTCTATTTAATTGCTCTATTTCCAAGGACCAAACCTTTTATTTTTTTCTTCCCTGGATAAAACTTTTTTTTTAGGCAGGGAGGGGCAAAGGAAGAGGGAGAGAAAGAATCTTAAACAGGCTCCACACCCAGCATGGATTCTGACTCAGGGCTCAACCTCACAACCCTGAGAGCATAACCTGCGCCGAAATCAATCAAGAGTCTGACACTTAACCAACTGAACCACCCAGGTGCCCCCCGTGGATAAAACTTTTTAAAAAATTATTTTCATCTTCATTTTCTTTCTTTTTTTAAAGACTGTATTTATTTATTTGGGATGTCTGTGTGTGAGAGAGAGAGCAGGGGGAGGGGCAGAAGGAGAGAATCCCAAGCAGACTCCCTGCTGAGTGAAGAGCCCACTGCGGGGCTTGATCCTGCAACCCCAAGATTATGACCGGAGCCAAAATCAAGAGTTGGATGCTCAACTGACTGAGCCACCCGGGAGGCCCTCTTTCTTTTTTTAATGCTTTCCTTCAAAAAGTTAGAGAAACTATGGGGTATTTCAATGTTTCCAAAATTTTTTCTGCTTCTTTGTGCAAGCCCTAGCTATAATAAATTCTGTATCTCATACTTCCTAATAAATAAGGCATGACATACAATTCCTAGGCCCACATATTATAATGGGTAAACATTTCTATCTTTCAGTGGTTCCCCAATTAGGTTCTCTCTACCAGTATTTCAAATACCAAGTCTCTTCAGAGGATATAGTACTTTGTTTGTTGAAAGATAAATCATTAATAGGACTACTCCCAGCAATCTGGAAAACTCACAACCAGCAGCTTAAAACATCCAGCATAGAACAATGCACAGTGGGTATTCAAAAATTCTCTTACTTTAAAAAATATCCCCTTACACATTATTGAATCTCTTTATTCTGATATCCATGTATTTTTTCTTAAGATTTTATTTAATTGTTTGACAGAGAGAGAGAGAAATCACAAGTAGGCAGCAGGGCAGGCAGAGGCAGAGGGAGAAGCAGACTCCCCACTGAGCAAGGAGCCCAATTCGGGACTTGATCCTAGCACCCTGGGATCATGACCTGAGCTAAAGGCTTAACCTTCTGAGCCACCCAGGAACCCCTCTGGTATCCATGTATTGTGAGAGATATAAAATCTCCATAATACCTCTTTCTTTTACGCATGAAGAGAACAAGTGAATGTCAAACTTAAAGCCCTACAAATCCATTCAAAAATAATAAGGCCAGGGAGGCCTATCTGGCTCAGTAGGTCAAGGACTCTTGATCTTAGGGTCAAGTTTGAGCTCCACACTAGGTGTAGAGATTACTTAAAAACAAACAAATAAATAAATAAAATGAAATTACAGTTTACTTAAAAAAAATGCTACAGCCAGATAACCATGAAGAAAGGCCTAACACCAAACTCCTGATGAAATAAAATGGAATGGTACTAAAACTCCAAACTCTTCCATCTATTACATCGAGCATTGTGTAATAACCAAAAAGAAAAAAGCTAACTACTATTAAAGGACTAACATCACACCAGGAACTGGACAGCCGGAAACTCAAAGTAGAACTGACCAAGTTTTAAGCTTTCCACAAGAGTCCAAAGCTTCAGGAAATACAGAAGGGCCAGAGTTAATTGAGCTATTAAACACAAAAATCTCCCCAGTGTTAAAAACTTCCTAACCAGTGGAGTGAAGGGCTAGGGTTTATCAGCACTCCAATAGTGAAGTGTAAAGGCCCCAGATCAGGAATAGCCAGTCTTCAATTGAGGAGCAAAAGATGTTCTATTCCTTTTAAAATGCTATTTCTATCTCTCCTGGCTCATGATTCCCACCCGCATGTAAGAGACCATTTATCACATATTACAGTACAGTAAAGACAATAATTTAAATCCATTCACTTCTTGCTTCTCCCAGTTCACATAGGCCAAGGAGTATGGTCCAGCAAGAAATAGCAAAGGTACCACCCAGGTGTGAAACATTTAACATGCACCAAAGAAGGAAATGTACCATACCATACCCAACAGCCTTGGCAAACTAAGTATTATTAACCACATAAAGAAAGCACACAGAGCTTAGTATAAGCAAGCTGCCCAAAGTCACTCAATTAATAAACGACAGAGCTAAGGTTTTTAGGTTTGAATTTAAGTCTTTTCAAATCCTATAGTCTTTCCACTCACTAAAGTGGCCTTGAGAAATACAAGACACATATATATGTCATGTGTTTGCCTAGCCACGAAATTACTCTGGAAGGATATAGAAAAAACTGGTAACACTGGTCGTCTCTCTGGGAGAAAAAGACCTTATTCTGCCCTTCAAGGTCCTTCTAGATGGACTCAGAATCAAATTGACATCAGACAGATTAATAGGAGAAAATCAAATTCAATTAAGTATGTATGGGGAATCCACATAGACAAATTCCAAAGGCAATGAGAGAACATGAAGTTTACAGGCACTAAGGGGAGGGCTAGGTGTGAGGATACACAGGGGAAGAAAGCCATTAGCAGGAAAGTGAAAAGAGATATTTTGAAAAAAAAAAAAAAAAAGTTGCCCTATTATTCAGATAAGTTTCTTAGGTAAAGAGGAGCCTGTGTTAATAGCGCTCTTCCTCGTTTAGGCTCTCCTTTCCAATGTAAATTTAGGCAGCAGAGGACCAGGAAGAGAGCTTTTCCTGCATCCACTCGGTTTTGATTACTTAAAAGTAATAATAATAAATAATGTTCTTGCCAAAAGTGGCCACTCTTGGGGCAGCCTACATCTCAGAGAAGAGCCAGGTGGCTGACAGACATGGCAATAGAAGGGAATATTTACCATTTTCTCTTCTGCACCTTTTTAAGTTTAAATCATGTGCTTACATTTCCTCAAAAAATAATAATAAAATGTATTAATTTTATATAGCTTTCAACTAAAATATATATAATAGGGATATATGAACATAATGCTTTAAAAACTATTTTACACTATGCCACCAAATGGTTAAGTTTGTTGACAATCTTCATATCAGGACAAAAGGGAATGAGTTAGGGAGCTCTACAAAGGGATAAACAATTATAGCTGCTTTTAGAATTCCTAGCCCACAACAGGGGATGCTCCAAGGTACTGCAGAAACTGTGCCAGACTCACTTTCTTGCTGGAGGCATCTGTGAAAAGCATATTTAGTAAACACAAGATGGCACCTCTCCTCTCAGGCTTAAAAACCTGACTCTCCAGATAAAAGTTATCAAAGAGGACAAAGAACTCCCAGAGACAATGGAGGAAATGATTCAACAAGAAAGCAAGGAAGTAAACATTTCTAAGTTGTCAAAAAAGAAAATTCACGTCAAGAGGTTGAGGGGTGGGGGCACCTGGGTGGCTCAGTCGTTAAGCGTCTGCCTTCGGCCCAGGTCAGATCCCGGCGTCCTGGGATCGAGCCCCGCATCGGGCTCTCTGCTCGGCAGGAAGCCTGCTTCTCCCGCTACCATTCCCTCTGCTTGTGTCCCCTCTCTCGCTGTGTTTCTCGCTGTCAAATAAATAAAATCTTTAAAAAAAAAAAAAAAAAAAAAGAAAGAGGTTGAGGGGTGTAAGACTACAACACAGAGGAGAAAAAGAAGAAAACAGAAATCTGGAGAATAAACAGAAAGCTCCTCACCATCAGCAAGAGCACAATCATCCAGGTTCCCAGATGGAGTCAAGGAGAATAGTAGGAGGAGAGGAGGGATAGTTGGTCACTCTCCATAAGGAAAAACGTGAAGGCAGCTTGCCAGCTGCTACCCATTCCAGTTGGTTAATGAAGGAGCGAACTAAACAACCTGAAGAGAGGTGCATGCGTGGCGCAGTCCGTTAAGCATTTGCCTTCTTGGGCTCCCTGCTCAGCGAGGAGCTGCTTCTCCCTCTCCTTGCCCCCTTTCATGTGCCCGTGCACGCTCATGAGCACTCTCTCAAATAAATAAATAAAATCTTTTAAAAAATAAACAACCAGAAAAAACCTGAAAAGTCATTCTAGAGAAAAAAAATCTAAAGAACTTAAAGGACTTGGAGGACCCGCTGGGTCAGGGAGGCCTTTGGGAACAATGTTTCTCTCTTTTTCCAATTGATAGCTGAGACCTTAAAAAAAAAAATGTGAATGTCTGTCAATAAATTGGAGTTGAGGGATGCCTGGATGGCTCTATGGGTTAGAGCCTCTGCCTTCGGCTCAGGTCATGATCTCAGGGTCCTGGGATAGCGCCCCATGTTGGGCTCCCTACTTGGCGGGGAGTCTGCTTCTCCCTCTGCCCATCACCCTGCTTGTGCTCGCTCTCAAATAATTTTTTTTTAAATCTATAAATAGATAAATAAATAAAATTGGAGTTGACTTTCTAGATCATACTAGAACATTCTTCTTACACTCAAAACTGGTTTACTCCTTATCACTCCTTAGGTGTCAGTTCTAAATCCTACTTTTTTTTTTTTAAGATTTTATTTATTTATCAGAGAGAGTGTGCAAAAGCAAGCACAAGCAGGAGGAGCAGCAGGCAGAGGGAGAAGCAGGCTCCCTGCTAAGCAAGGAGCTCAATGTGGGACTTGATCCCAGGAACCTGGAATCATGACCTGAGAGTCCCTAAATCCTACTTCTTTATCCTGGAAGTTTTTATTGCCTTCCAGCCAGGCACACAATGTGAAAGCTCATGCTTTCATCTTATCTGCTCCCATTAGACTATACACTTAGGAAGGTGCAGGGGCCACATCTTCCAAGCTCACAACTGCATACTCAACACCAAGCACAGTATTTAGCACCATTTGGATGAGTTAATATATAAAAGATTATGGGCTCTCAGAGTGCTATTCACAGGGAGTAAGAAGAAGATGTTTGCCTGAACATTTGCCAAGCTGATTATGAGAGTTCAAACTGAAAATAGAGGAAAAGAGAAAAACCCCAGGATAACATGGGACAAAAAAATCATGAATAGTAAGAGGAGAAAAGCAATAGAAGTGACTATGAAGTCACAAAAAAAATATCCAAAAATTAAGTTGCCAATACAGTAAGACATCTATAATAGAGATATCCAAAATAAAGATTTTGGATTTTTATCCAAAATATCCAAATACCTATAAAATTTATAAAATTTTATAAATGAGTAAGACATGATCCCTACCAATGAAAATCTTGAGTTAATGGATTTGTGAAAGCAGTATGGCAATGAATGGGCAAATCTCATTCAAATTTAAAAAAAGAAGATGGATGGCAGTATGTCTCAAAGTGATACTCTCCAGTAGAAATCCACAAATCACACTGGAGAATTTCTGAATGAGGATACAAGAGTAATGGACGTGATATAACTGTTGGGAGCACCCTTCAGTCTGCTCAATGATTAATAATATGGATTTTTTTTAAAAAGGTTTTATTTATGGGGCGCCTGGGTGGCTCAGTCGTTAAGCATCTGCCTTCTGCTCAGGTCATGATCCCCGGGTCCTGGGATCAAGCCCGGCATCAGGCTCCCTGCTCGGCGGGAAGTCTGCTTCTCCTGCTACCACTCCCTCTGCTTGTGTTCCCTCTCTCGCTGTGTTTCTCTCTGTCAAATAAATAAAATCTTAAAAAAAAAAAAGGTTTTATTTTTTTGACAGAGAGAGACAGCACAAGCAGGGGGAGTGGCAGGCAGAGGGAGAGAGAGAGAAGCAGGCTCCCCACTGAGCAGGGGCCCAATGCACGGCTTGATCCCAGGACCCTGAGATCATGACCTGAGCCAAAGGCAGGCACTTAACCAACTGAGCCACCCAGGCACCCTGGATTGGTTTTGTTTTTGTTTTTGTTTTTGACTCAGATTTGAAAACTGGCACGGTAATTAGGATATTAGAGATAGGGAACTTCAAGTACCTCAACATTTGCTGAATAGCACATTTATTTTAAAATGGGGGAGGGGTAGGAAGTCTGATAAATTCTTGCTGACAGTTTCATCCTAAAAGGATGAGGAACTACCATACTGGATTTATTAATCCAAACCAAGAAGAGAGACTAGAGAAAGTAACCAGGTGATCTCTGAAAGTGTGACAGCCTAAGTGACAAGGGTAGTCAGATGAGGCAGTTAATAGAGCAAGTCCTAGATGTGGCACCAGTAATCCTGGATTAAAGATGCAGTTCTCTCACAGCCATGCACCCTGGGACCAATCAACACTCTTCCTGCCATCGTTTCCTCATCCAAAAAAGGACAGTATTTGCCTACCTCACATAATCAAATAATTGGCTGCTGAAGGCATTATGTAAACCTTACCACAGTAATTTAAATAACACTAGACCTTTAACAAAATTAGCTAATACTTAATGGGTACTGAATTCTAACCACCAATCAGATACTGAGTTTTACAAGGATTGTCAAGTCCTCTCAATGGCCCTAGAAGGTTGATACTCTTATTGTTCCTGTAGCAAGATTAGAAAACTAAGATTTCCAACTGTTAACTTGCCCAAGGTCCCAAAATGAGAAAAGTCATGTAGCCTGACTCAGAACCCAGGTTTTCTGACTCTGGAGAGCCCAGCCCACATTTTTATCCATTGTGTTATATTGCTTTAAAATCAGATTTAGGGGTGTCGGGGTGGCTCAGTTGTTAGGCATCTGCCTTCGGCTCAGGTCATGATCCCAGGGTTCTGGGATCGAGCCCCGCGTCGGGCTCCCTGCTCCATGGGGAGCCTGCTTCTCCCTCTCCCATTCCCCTTGCTTGTGTGCCCTCTCTCGCTGTGTCTCTGTCAAATAAAGAAATAAAATCTTAAAAAAAAAAAATCAAAGATTTCACGAATTAAAATCTCAACATCTAAAATGTTATTTTTTGGGGGCAACTACCTGGGTGGCTCAGTCGTTGGGCGTCTGCCTTCAGCTCGGGTCACGATCCCAGAGTCCTGGGATCGAGCCCCACATCGGACCCCCTGCTCGGAGGGAAGCCTGCTTCTCCCACTACCATTCCCTCTGCTTGTGTTCCCTCTCTCGCTATGTTTCTCTCTGTCAAATAAATAAAATCTTAAAATTAATAAAAATAAATAAAAAATAAATAAAATAAAATGTTATTTTTTAAAAGATTTTATTTATTTATTTGACAGAGAGAGACACAGTGAGAGAGGCAACACAAGCAGGGGGAGTGGGAGAGGGAGAAGCAAGCTTCCTGCCCAGCAGGGAGCCTGATAGAGGGCTCATCCCAGGATCCTGGGATCATGACCTGAGCTGAAGGCAGACAATTAACGATTGAGCCACCCAGGTGCCCCTCAAAATCTAAAATTCTCAAAGAAATCTTCAAAAGTGAGATTCTGACAATTATTCAACTAAGTATAAATTATACTGATATGAATTTAAAGAGAACAATCTGAAGACACTGGTTGCCCAGCATACTCCATCAAGTATAGATGTTACAAGGACATCCACTTAACATATGTATGTACAAAGGAAGATTGCAAGGTCAAAAACATAACAGAATGGTGGTTCTGACCCAAAGGAAAAGTGTCAGGAAAGTCACTGCCCAGAATGGACGGAAGGCCTGTTAATAAAGCTAAGGCTAACAAAATTTGCATTTTAACAAGATACCTAGGTTATTCATTCATTCATTCATTCATTCATTCATTTAGAGAGTGCACAAAGAGGGAGGGATATGGGGGCGTGGACATGGCAGAAGGAGAGAGAAAACCCAGCCACTCCTGGCTGGGTGTGGCTCAATCCAACATGGCTCAGTAAGCCAAAGACCTTGAAATCAGGACTTGAGTCAAAATCAAGAGTCATGTGCTTAACAGACTGAGCTACCCAGGCTCCCTCCCCAGGTGACTCTTGTACATTATAAAATTTGAAAATCAGTGATACATAGAAGAGATCTACATTTCAGCAAGGCATTGGATGAATACTTCATAATGTCTTTGTGGACAGTGAGATTTCCTTCTCCTCATTTGTTATATTTATTTGCTTGGCAAAATATTAAGCAGTTGACACACATTTCTCACAATAACCCTACAAGATAGGCATTATATGTCTATAAATTGCAGATATTAATGGTAGCAAAGATTAAACAGTACTATCTGCTAGGTGCTGTTCCAAGGACTTCATATGTATCACCTTATTTAATCCTTATAGTAACTCTTTATGGTATATATATACTATTTTACCCACATTTTACATTTGATAAAACTGAGGCAGAAAGTTTTAAGCAACTTGCTTATAATCACACAGAAATTTGAGCTATAGCTCTTAACTACTATAGCCACATGTGCTGCCACAAATGGGGTTATGATAGCCTCGCAGGAAACTAAGAACTATACTCCAAAACAGTCCATTTAAAAGAAGAAAAAAAATCAATAGGATTGCAGTGGGAGGATGGATTTTAAAGGATGTAAAAAATAAAAGCATTGGGGCGCCTGGGTGGCTCAGTGGGTTAAAGCCTCTGCCTTCAGCTCAGGTCATGACCTCAGGGTCCTGAGCCCGGCAACGGCAACGGGGCTCTCTGCTCAGCGGGGAGCCTCTTTGCCGCTTTCTCTGACTGTTTCTCTGCCTGCTTGTGATCTCTCTCTCTGTGTCAAATAAATAAAAATCTTTAAAAAAAATAAATAAATAAAAGCATTATATATGTGTGTTTGCGTGTGTGTGTGTAGTGTGTATAATATATTTTGAAAGAGAGAGAGGGAGGGAGAGGAAGAGTGAGCTCCTGTGGAGGAGGGGCAGAGGGAGACGAAAAGAGACAAATATTTTTTTTCAAAGATTTTATTTGGGGCGCCTGGATGGCTCAGTGGATTGAAGCCTCTGCCTTCAGCTCAGGTCATGATCTCAGGGTCCTGGGATTGAGCCCCGAGTCGGGATCTCTGCTCTGCAGGGAGCCTGCTACCCCCTCTCGCTCTGCCTACCTCTCTGCCTACTTGTGATCACTCTGTCAAATAAATAAGCAAAATCTTAAAAAAAAAAAAAAAAGATTTTATTTATTTATTTGATAGAGAAGACACAATGAGAGAGGGAATACAAGCAGGGGGAGTGAGAGAGGGAGAAGTAGGCTCCCTGGGGAGCAGGGAGCCCGATCGATGCGGGGTTCGATCCCAGGACCCTGGATCATGACCTGAGCCATAAAGGCAGACGCTTAACAACTGAGCCACCCAGGTGCCCCAGGAGAGACAATGTGAAGCAGCTCCACCCCCAGCAAGGAGCCCAACTCGGGGCTTGATCAAACCCTGAGATGATGACCTGAGCCAAAATCAAGAGTTGGATGCTTAACCAACTGAGGCACCCAGGCATGACCCCCAAATAAAAAGATTTTAAAGGAATTCCCAGTGGGCACCTGCCTTCAGCTCAGGTCATGATTCCAGGGTCCTGGAATCAAGCCCCAGTTGGGCTCCCTGCTCAGTGGGAAGCCTGCTGCTTCTTCCTCTCCTGCTTGTGTTCCCTCTCTTGCTATGTCTCTGTCAAATAAATGAATAAAATCTTTAAAAAAATAAATAAAAATAAAGGAATTCCCTGGAGAATTCCCTGGAGAAAGAAGACAAACAGACTAATATTTATTCAAAGCCTACAGTATACTAGGATGGGCCATAACCTAAATCACTTTGCATCCCTGTTTTATTGGCCCTTTCCAACAGGCCCATTTGGGAGTATTATGGCATTTACACATAAGGAAACAGAGGCCCAGACAGGTTAAGAACCTTGCCATGTCACAGCGCTTGTGATACAACCAAGATTCCAAAACCAAATCTGACTCTAAAGGCCATGCTCTTTCCCTTGATTTGCCCTGCATCCATCTCGGGCCTGGTCCCACTGCTATAAATGACTTAGTTAACAGCACTGGGTCATACTGACCATATAAGAGGGCCTTTAGGTAAGAGAATATATTTAAAATAGAACACAGATCTAAAAGATCAAAATAATGGCCAAGGATGATATTCAAAAGCAAGAGACTCTGGAGTCAGTCAGATGGGTCTGAACACCAGATTCTATCACCTCATTGTTGTGGATGCCAGCAAATTACTTAACTACTTTGAGCCTTAATTTCTATTTTATAAAAGTGGAATTATACCTCACAGAACTGTTATAAGATGGGACAAAAGGTAATATTTGTAAAGTTCTTGGCATATAAGGCTTAACAAAAATGTTCACAAAATGTTCAGTGAACATATAATCTATCAAAATGAAATTTATATAGGATAAGTGAAAGAAAATAGATTTTAGAAGCACCAGAAGAAACTTAACAGAAACACATTAAGAAAAGACTTAGGGATCTCAGTTGACTTGAACCTATGAGTCAACAGTTTGCTACAGTTTGCTAAGATTGCCAAAGATTATTGCAAATTTGGAACACATTACGGAAGCACAATGTCCAAAACAAGTAAGCCCAAAACAAGGAGGCCTACCAGACATTATTTGTAAGACCGTCTTCAATCCAGTGCTAAATTTTAAGGAGGTCACTGGCAAATTACAATCAATTCAGGAAAAGATCAGAATGTTGGGAAGCTTTGAAAACATAGTAACTAGTTTCCTTCCTTCCTGGTTCTCTATTTCCTCCACTTCACACAACTGAGATAACCTTTCAAGGGCTTCTGTCTCTGAACAACTAAATCATTTCTCCCTTCATTTTCATCTCCTTTTCTCCATCTTTCTCTCCCCCGTCCCCTCTAACTTCTCCCCACATGCACCTCAAATTCAATTTTGCCAATGTGGCATGGATCTGAGAGAAGTGACCCGATGACTTCTAGCTTAAAACTCTAGGACCTGTATGTCAGAGCTGTTGCTAATCTGGCCCTAACTAGCCCCTTGCTTTTTTCCTGAGCTAAGCCTCACAACTTGTGCCTTAGGTAACTGGATCCTGAGTCTTCATCACATACTCAAGAAACTGGGACTCTTCCTACATGTCTCCATAAGCTGCGGCTCCATCACCCCTGAAAGGGATACAGCTGGCCAGAAGACTGCATTACGAAACATCAGCCGTCTCAGACCTCAGCCATTTCAAACTTACCAGATCAATACTTCCCAACCTAAGGAAGCTATCAGATCAACTCAGGGGCAAACCTATGCAGGCTCATAAAATAGTACAAGTAGAACAGTTTACTGTACCTAAGGGGTCACTTACAAACATACAAAGAAGGAAGCTGGAAAAGCTAACTGCAATCTGGCTGTCCTCACTGCAGCGCCCCATTTTCAATTCCAATTAGAACTGGGCTCAGCTCCCTGGCAGGACCCAGAAAATAAAATCTGGTCACTCCTAGGTCCAGATTATCAGGGAAACTGACATTGCAGTAACACGAGCTTCCCTACGGAATAGCCTTGTCAAAGTTGGCAGGCGTTCCCAGCTGAATCCAAACAGCCTGTGTCTCCTCTCATTCAGTACGTCCTTGGAAGCCAAGCGTCTCCCCAAGGAATGCCATCTGTAATGGACATCAGTTGTCTCAATGCCCTGTTTTTCTTTTCTTTTTTTTAAGATTGATTGATTGATTTATTCATTCATTCATTCATTCATTTATTTATTTATTTATGAGAGTGAGAAAGCATGAGAGAGGGGAGAGTCAGAGGGAGAAGCAGACTCCCCACTGAGCAGGGAGCCTGATGTGGGACTCGATCCTGGGACACCAGGATCATGACCTGAGCTAAAGGCAGTAGCTTAACCACTGAGCCACCCAGGTACCCTGCCCTGTTGTTTTAACCAAGTCGATGCTGTGGTTCCATTCCTGTTCTCAAGTAGATAGATGCTCTCTTTCTTTGGATAAGAGAAACCATGGTAAATGCTAGTCTTTTGAGAGCTTTATCTTACTGTTCCTTTACCAGGGACCAGTATAGTTCTGGTCCAGAATCAGATACTTCTTAGAGCTTTCATCCAGTTCAAACCAGTTCTATACCTATAGTTCTAGACTTGATTTGTAAATCCAGGTCTTCCCTTCCTGAAGTGAGCCTGCATATCCAAATTCACTTTTAAATGATTCACCCAGCAATGCAACAGCACTCTACTTACTCTCTAGATCACTAGTTCTCAAATTTGAGTGAAGCCCATTAAAATGCAGATTATTATATCTTATTGATTCAGTAGATATGGGGTGAATATATCTGCATTTTTAATAAGCTCCCAGGGCATGTTCATGTTGCTGGTCTGGAGACTTGATTGATTAATTAATTAATTATTAATAAATAATTATATTAATTAATTAATTAATTAATTACAATCAAGACCCCTGCTTCTGCTCTGACAAATAAAATCTTAAAAAATATATTTTATCAGAGAGAGAGAGAGAGAGAGAGAGAGAAAGTGAGCACAAGCAGGGGGGGGAGTGGCAGACAGAGGAAGAAGGAGGCTTCCCACTGAGCAAGGAGCCCTATGTGGGACTCAATCCCAGGACCCTGAGATCACAACCTGAGCTGAAGGCAGATGCTTAACTGTCTGAGCCACCTAGGCGTCCTAAGATTTTATTCTTAAGTATTCTCTACACTCGATGTGGGGCTTGAACTCACAACCCTAAGACAAGGGTCACATGCTCCACCAGCTCGGCCGGCCAGGTGCCCCAATAAGCACAGTGTTTGTTTTTTTTTTTTTTAAAGATTTTATTTATTTGACAGAGAGAAACACAGCGAGAGAGGGAACACAAGCAGAGGGAATGGTAGCAGGAGAAGCAGGCTTCCTGCCTAGCAGAGAGCCCGATGCGGGGCTCGATCCCAGGCCCCCGGGATCTGACCTGGGCCGAAGGCAGACGCTTAACGACTGAGCCACCCAGGCGCCCCAAGCACAGTGTTTTTAAGGTTCATTTACATCGTAGCATGTATCAAACCCACATTGCTCTTCAGGGCTAAGTAATATTCCGTTGTATGTACATACCCCATTTTGTTTATCCATCTGTCGATAGACACTCAAGTTGCTTCTCCCTTTGGGTTACTGTGAATAATGTTGCTATGGCATAGACATACAACTAGCAGTAAAACTGCTGGGTCACATGGTAGTTGTATGCTTAATCTTCTGAGGAGTCACCAAACTGTTATCCATAGTGGCTACACCATTCTTTATTTCCAACAGTGCCAATACTTGTTTTCTTTCTCTTTTAAAACAAATTATAGCCATCCTAGTAGGTAATGCTTAGCCACTGTTATTATCACAAGTTTTGATGTGGATTTTTACCAGTCTCTGAAGCACTGTAAGGATGGCACTACAACAGTTAGAGGTTCTGACTAGAGTTCCAAGCATTTTCATTCAAAATACACATTTGGGGCACCTGGGTGGCTCGGTTAAGCAACTGCCTTCAGCTCAGGTCATGATCCTGGAGTCACAGGTTTGAGTCCCACATCAGGCTCCCAGTTCTACAGGGAGTCTGCTTCTCCCTCTGACCTTCTCCCTTCTCATACTCTCTCTCTCTCTCTCTCTCAAATAAATAAAATCTTAAACGCACACACACATACACATTTCCAGTCGTTTCTAATTTTATAAAAAATTACTTCCAAACCTAGCATTTCTTTAGTTTGATATCAACCAAGAAAGAAAATAATGCTTTGGGGATGCCTAGGTGGCTCTGTCAGTTAAGCGGCTGCCTTCAGCTCACAGTCCTGGGATCAAGACCCACCTGGAGCTCCCTGCTCAATGGGGAGCCTGCTTCTCCCTCTGCTTGCCACTCCCCCTGCTTGAGCTCTCTTTCCCTGTCAGATAAATAAATATAATCATAAAAATAAATACATAAAAATTTTAAAAATTAAAAAAACTTTTTTTTTTTTTTTTAAAGAAAATGATGCTTTAGGTAGCCAAAGGAAAAAAAGATGGGTGGTTATGTTTTAAGTCCCTGACCTTATCAGAAATACCATTTCGCTTCACTTTTGGGGTTTTCCTGGCATGGGAAGACCTAAACTCTCAGTGAAACAAACAATTTTTCTCAAATAAAACTGTTTTCTTATACTCATGTATTATGTTCAAGGTTCAGGACTGCCTTTCAGTAACTCTTTTTCCTTTATGAACCTAAGAAAGAGAAAATCTGTGAATACAAAAAGTAAAAATAAGGAGCACCTGGCTGGCTCAGTCAGTTAAGTGTCTGCCTTTGGCTCAGGTCTCCATCCCGGAGTTCTGGGATTCAGCCCCGCATCAGGCTCCCTGCTCAGCAGAGAGTCCAGTTCTCCCTCTGCCCCTCACCCTGTGTTCTCTCTCAAATAAATAAAATCTTAAAAAAAAAAAAAAAAAAGTAAAAACAAGGAGAAAAAAAACTTTCTTTTTTTTTTAGGAAAAATTTTCCTCTACTTTTACACTTGGCAAGAATTGAGAAATAAACTACAGTAGGAGCTTAAGTACAGCCAAAAAAATGGGCAATGTGAAGGTATCATGGGAAAAACAATTTAAAAAGCTGTAGTTTCTTGGGGGGGTGGGGAGAGAAATGAATCAGGAAGGGATGGGGAGGGAGACAAACCATAAGAGACTCCTAGACTCACAAAACGAACTAAGGGTGGCTGGGAGGCAGGCGGGTAGGGATAGGGTGGCTGGATTGTGGACATTGGGGAGGGTATGTGCTATGGTAAGTGCTGTGAAATGTGTAAGCCTGACAATTCACAGACATGTACCCTGAGGCAAATAATACATTATATGTTAATAAAAATTTTTAAAAAAAGATAAATATTAAACAATTCCATTTATACAAGGTAAAAAAAAAAGCTGTAGTTTCAGTTATTAGTAAGTTATTAGTAAGCAAGTATACTATATATGCTTCCTCATTATTCTGATGATTATATATGAAAGATTAAACTCTACATTTGGAAAACTAAAGGGGCGCCTGGGTGGCTCAGTCGTCGGGCGTCTGCCTTCGGCTCGGATCATGGTCCTGGGGTCCTGGGATCGAGCCCCGCGTCGGGCTCTCTGCTCAGCGGGAGGCCTGCTTCTCCCACTACCATTCCCTCTGCTTGTGTTCCCTCTCTCGCTGTGTTTCTCTCTGTCAAATAAATAAAATCTTAAAAAAAAAAAAAAAGAAAACTAAAGGCTGGCATTATAAAGACAAAGAGGAGACCTATGGCATTCTGAGAGGTACAGCCAGAGGCCTACGTGAACCCCCAAGTTCACTAACTCCATTAAGGCATATAATTTCTTTTATAAATAAATGTACAATAAGGGGCGCCCGGGTGGCTCCATCAGTTGGGCATCTGCCTTTGGCTCAGGTCATGCTCTCAGGGACCTGGCTGGAATCAAGCCCCACAGCAAGCTCTCTGCTCAGTGGGGAGCCTGCTTCTCCCTCTCCCTCTGCCTGCCTCTCTGCCTACTTGTGATCTCTCTCTCTAATAAATAAATAAAATCTTAAGAAGAAATAAATGTACAATAAGCAGCTAGTAACAATGTAGCCCCATTCTGTAGGAAAACTCGTGAATGGCAGAAACCGGGGATGTTCAATCCCCAAAGGCCAGTAGAGCTATTTTTGGTGTATATAGGCATGTCATACACAGAAATATGTAGGTAAAACAGATGAAGTTTACTAGAAAGAGTGCTGCATTTAGTCAGAGTCTGAGTCTCAGTGCTGCCTCCTTGGTAAATTACTGGAAGCTTTTGAACATCATCCCTATTATCACAAAGGCACTCATCCTGAGCAAAACAATACCAACTTCATGGGCTTTGTGAGGAATAAATAATTTCAATATAGTTTCACTCATTCTTCAGTAAATGTATTTTGAGCTCTCACAATGTATTCTAAGGATACAGAGAAGATTGAGACCCCACTATGTATAAGAAAGAGGTCCTCTTCCTTGGTGGGTACCCCGCAATTCAAGAACTGCTTACAGAGAACTAGAGGGCAATTCCTCAAAGACAGAGAGCCCCTTATCCATGTTTAAGAACTTGGTACACAGTGGGCAATAAATGCTGAATGAACAAACTGTATTTTGTTTATAATCTTCCTCTCAGTGAACATTAACATGAAAAGGAGAATACTGATACATAATAATCACCTCACTCACTTGAGAAACAGAAACTCAGAAATATTTAGAGGGGAAGGCAAAAATGACACTTCCTTATTATGTGCTCTGCTAGTCCTACAAAATCCCCCAACTCTGAAAACCCATTCAAATGGCTCATTTTATCGATAGTTAGGCTATAAAATAATAGAGTTTTTCATTTTTTTCAGTGGTAAAGTTAACGCCTGAAATCATTATCTGGGGATATATATCTGAATAAATACTAAATGTGTTAACCAAACACCTATCCTTAAATAAAAGTAGGAACTTGTATCTCTGTTCCTAACTAAGAACTACAGAATCCTTCAGATATAAACTGGGGTTTCTCAACCTTGGCACAACTGCCAGTTTGGGTAATTCCTGGTTGTGGTGGTCTGTCCTATACCTTATAGGATGTTAGCAGCATTCCCACTAGATGCCAGTAGTACCCTCCAACTGTGACAATCAAATGTATCTCTAGACATAGACATTTGTTTGGGGGTGTGGGGAGAGGTGTTCGAAATCATTGTGGTTGAGAACCACTGAGGTAAACAATGAAATAAGAATATTTTCACAAAGGCTATAAGGCTATTTAAGAAAGATATGGAAGATGATATAAGTTGTTATTCTTTGCACTCCATGTAGGAGTCATTTTTAGATCAGGCAACCTTTTAAAGTTTTATCAGAGGAAAAAAAAAAAAGACGATGACCAATGCACCTAAAGGTAATCTATAACCTAGAAAGAAGAAATCAATCAGTGAACCAACCGATGGTACAGCAAGTGTTAACAGCACAAAATGAGCGACAGGCAGCCCTGCTACCATCTTGTAGATGCACCACTCATTCATGGTAACTGTCAAAAGTCAGAAATCTTGAGATCGTCCAGCTCATCGCTACAAAGTCTGATTCTTAATTTTTCTATTTTTTTTTAAGATTTTATTTATTTGACACAGAGAGAAAGAGAGAGAGAGAGAGAGAGAGAGAGAGAGAGACAGACAGACAGCAAGAGAGGGAACACAAGCCAGGAGAGAGGGAGAGAGAGAAGCAGATTCCCTGCTGAGCAGGGAGCCTGATGCAGGGCTCCATCCCAGGACCCTGGGATCATGACCTGAGCCGAAGGCAGACACTTAATGGTTGAGCCACCCAGGAGCCCTTTAATTTTTCTTTCTATTCTTATCTTAAAAAAAAAAAAAAAAAAA
>CM053609.1:23161000-23183061 GCA_028646535.1 Procyon lotor | reverse complement strand
AGTTCTATTTAGAAAAAGGCCAGAATTGCATTCATTTTAAATACTGGGATCTCAGCACTGAAATAACATAATCCCAATTTGTATAGAGCATGCACCACTTTTTATAAGATGTTATTGATTTTAATTATAAAAGAAATGTATGGTCATTGCAGAGAGTCTAAAAAGACTATTTTTAAAGGATTATTTTAATAATGATGTATATCGTCTAATAATGACATATATGAAAGCAAATGCAAAGGTAAAGATTACCCAGTTGTTCAAGGAATGAACAAATAAGTCACAGATTAACGTCCCTAGAAACCTCAGTACTAAAGTCATAGATGACTCTCTAAAATCTGCCTACCAATTCTGAGAATAAATTCTGGTTTCATAATAATTCCATAAACCTAGTCAGATCTGTGCCACCCATGCTCTCTCTATGCACCCATAGAGAGAGATAAAAAGACAAGAACTATGCGTGTGTGTTTTTGGATGGGTTTGGTATTTCAGAGGAAACCAATACATAAAACAGAAACTGTCTTTCCTAGAGAAAAATGGAATACTTTTCTTAGAAGTAGCAACTAAAAAAACCTCAATTCTAATCTACTCTTTTGGTCTATTTTATAATCCGGATCTAAGAGATAACCAATCTTTAATAAAAACTCTTCCCGTGGGCTTGAGAGCTTCTGGGACTCCCACCCCTATCCTGCTGCCTATCCCACGCCATCTCAGTTAGGTACTCAAGAGATCTTTTCAAAGTCAGATAGGAAAGTACTCGTTCCAGTAGGTACAGGCCCTCCAGGACTTAAGAGTGCAGGTTAAATGACGGATGTGAGGGACATCTGCCCCTCCTCCAGAGGAAGAGGAAGAAAAAACAGTGGCTATTCCAGGGGTGTCTGGGTGGTGCAGGTTGTTAAGCATCCAGCTCTTAGTTTCCACTCAGGTCATGATCTGAGTCATGATCTCAGGGTCGTGGGATCAAGCCCCATGTGGAGTCCTGTGTGCAGCCCTCTCACTCAGTGCAGGGTCTGCTTGAGATTCTCTCCTTTTGCCCCTCCTCCTGCTCAGTCATCCGGGCTCATTCCCCACCCCCTTGCAAATAAAACCTTAAAAAACAAAACAAAACAGTGACTATTCCAGTAGCCAAGAAGAGCAATCAAGGAGCTCTTGTACAGAAGTATGCATAGGGGGCATATGCAATCAATCCATTATTGATTTGGAAAAAGAAAATACCCCCAATTGTGTGAGACATCAAGGCAGGACGGTAGAACAAATGTGAAATGGCTGAAACTGCACTGCAGGTTTTAGTATCTGAACAAATAATCAGAGTTAGGGCAATGGCGTCTAATCTTGACACTGCAATGGACCAGCCATTCTGCTCTGGGGCTTAAATGAGGAACCTGGCTGGCTCAGTTCGTAGAGCATATGACTCTTGATCTCTGAGTTGTGAGTTCAAGGCCCACGTAGGGAGTAGAGCTTACTCAAAAAAATAAAAGAAAAAAATTTTAAAGTAAAATGAAGATTAATATTTAGAAGACAAAATTGGAGTAGCCCCGAATTACCAAGACTTTTCCAATACAATAAGCAAGTCAGAGGAGACTCAAATGTACTGACCTACGAGTTTTAACTTTTACTTTTGTGAAATAGTTCAGCTCCTTTCCCAAGCAGGATCTGTCTTACTTTTCAATTCATTAGTAAGTACTAAAGGTCAGGTTTCTTTAAGAAAACCTCCAGATTCCTTAATATTCACAAAAGTGAAGTCCAAGACCCTTGACATGCTCAGAAATTTTAAGAGTAAAATTCTCAGATCCAGATGAGATTTTACCTGATTGTTAATTATAATATCAGTAGTTACTGGCAATAACAAAAATAATGAGTATTCTTCACCTTTCCTTCATCTTCTTTGCCTCTCTGGAAGGCCTCTACTTAACATTATGAATCATCTGGTCCTTGACGTATGGTTATTTCTGAGGGGACAGATGACATTTAGCACAGGACATGTGAGGCTGTGGGAAAAGGGAAGTTCTTGGCCACAAGAACCAAGACAAAACCCTTGTCCTTGGGAAAAACGCCAAAAATCTCTGAAGTCCACTGCAAGGCAGTTAAAATTTTAACTTTAGATGATCACTGTTACAAGAACATAAATCACAGTACAGAATTAGAATAGGTTTTTGAAACTACATTATAAAGTTGCAAGTAACTATTTTTAAAATTTTATTATTTTTTCAGATTTTATTCATTCATTCATTCATTCATTTATTTATTTGACATAGAGAGACAGAGAGAGATAGAGAGAGAGAACGTGCGCTCACCCGCAAGCGGGGGGAGGAATAGGCAGAGGGAGAAGCAGATTCCCTGCAAAGCAGGAAGCCTGATGCAGGGCTTGATCCCAGGACACCGGGATCGTGACCACACCCGAAGGCAGACGCTTAACCGAATGAGCCACTCAGACGCCCCTATTCACTTATTTTTTTAAGTAGGCTTTATGCTGGGCATTAAAAAATTAAGAATGAAGATGAGTACTGACATGTAGAAATTACCCGTCACATGGCCACTTTACAATTTTGCCAGCCCATTAAGAAAGGCTTTTATATTTACACATAAACATATAAAAAATGCATTCCTGACATAAAACATCTGGCTTTTTAAAGTATCAAGAGATAATATTCTTCAAATTTTGCTCCATGAATAGTTATTTCTCTTGTACAAAAGATAAAGATATTAAAAAATTAAATTTTTATTGTGACCACACCTCAAAATGGATAGCTGTCAACTCTATTTTAAGAAACACATTTTTGGGGGGCGCCTGGGTGGCTCAGAAGGTTAAGCATCTGCCTTCAGCTCAGGTCATGATCCCAGGACCAGCATCCGCATCGGGCTCCCTGCTCAGCGGTGAGCCTGCTTCTCCCTCTCCCTCTGCTGCTCCCCTGCTTGTACTCTCTCTCACTCTATCTGAAATAAATACAAATCTTAAAAAAAAAAAAAAAAAAAGAACATTTTTTCCCCACTTTAATAACAATTTCTTGCATAGACCGGATAATATGTCTCTGTTGACAACACCTCTGAATAAAGGTTTTCCAAAATTTTTATTCTGTGCATTTTTTAAAAAATATTTTATTTATTTGAGAGCAATGAGCGAGCAAGAGAGAGAGAGAGCACAAGCAAGGGCAGAGGGAGAGGGAGAAGCAGACTCCCCACTGAGCAGGGAGCCAGACATCATGCTCTATCCCAGGACCCTGAGATCAAGACCTGAACTGAAGGAAGATGCTTAACCAACTGAGCCACCCAGGTGCCCCTCTTCTGTGCATTTTTCAAACCGTATTTTAAGAAGCATTATCAAAACCAAATATACACATATCAATACCAAACCCAACAAAATTGGCTTCTATATGTCCATGCAGACATCTTAGTAAGTTGACTAACTGCTTCATGAGAGGTTATGTAGTATAATGGAACATTTGGCAGTGGAGGCAGAATAACCCAGATCTGAGTGGAAATCAGGTTCCATCACTTGCTAGCTATGTGACCTTGGGCAACTTCCTTCTCTTAGTCTGAGTTTTCTTATTTGCAAAATGAGGTAATAATTCCAATCTTATGAGGATTAATTGTATGTGAAATGCCCAGCACAGAGTCTGACTCAAAGGAGGAGCTCAGGAAACAGTTACTGTTATTACCCTGATGTTATTCATGTAAGCCCCTTAAAGGCAAAACACACTTGTTCTTGTAACTCAATTGTAGGCTCTGTAGTTGCTGAGAACTGAGAAAATAAAGGCAAGGAACATCAAAGTTACAAATGAGGTTGTGGGGGGCGCCTGGGTGGCTCAGTCAGTTAAGCATCTGCCTTCAGCTCAGGTCATAAGGCTCCTGGAATAGAGCCCCGCATCCGGCTCCCTGCTCAGTGGGGAGTTTGTTTCTCCCTCTCCCTCCGGTTCTCCCTCCCCGCCCTTGCACTCTCTCCTCTCTCTCTCATCATTTCAAATAAATAAATAAAATCTTTTTAAAAAAAGAGGATTTGGGGGCGCCTGGGTGGCTCAGTCGTTAAGCGTCTGCCTTCGGCCCAGGTCATGATCCCGGGGTCCTGGGATCGAGCCCCGCATCGGGCTCTCTGCTCTGCAGGAAGCCTGCTTCTCCCGCTACCATTCCCTCTGCTTGTGTTCCCTCTCTCGCTGTGTTTCTCTCTGTCAAATAAATTAAAAAAAAAAAAAAAAAAAAGAGGATTTGGTATAATATCACTTTAATACATGCCTAGATAGGAGACTATGAAGCAATAATGATGATCTTCAGACATATGGCTCAAAATGAACAATATCCTTAGCATATCAAAATAAACAATGTCTTTATTTTCATAAGTCCCTCTGAAAGGAGAGGCTGCTGCCTGTGTACAATTCACGTTCAGAATCACTCTTCATTCCACAAGTACTTCCAGAATGTCCGCAGTCATTATGCTAGGCAACGTACATATGACTGAGCAAAAGCAGACAGTTCCTATCCTCATGGAGCTTCTAATCATGCAATCCCACAAATACTGTAAACTGGTGAGAAGTGAATATAAAGGACAGTACATGGTACTCTAAGGGCCAGTAACACGAATCTAATCTAATTGGGGAGATCAAGAAAGGCCTTCCTGAGGAAGCAAAAGCTAAGAGCTGAAGGCTGAAGAGGGAGTTAACAGTGGAGCGTGTTTCCAGACTGGGGAAACCAATTGGTGCAAAGACCCAGTAGCAAGAGAAAACAGCAAGAATAGGGGACCAAAAGGCCAGTGTGCCTGGAGGAAAGATGAGGTGTTAGAATTAGCTAGGGCTCTAGACCACACAGGGGCTGAGGCACTGTAGATCATGTTCAAGAGCTGGACTGGTGAGCCTGGGTGGCTCAGTCCATTGGGCGTCTGCCTTTGGCTCGGGTCATGAGCCCAGGAGCAAGCCCTGCTTTGGGCTCCCTGCTCAGCGGGGAGTCTGCTTCTCCCTCTGCCTGCTGCTCTGCCTACTTGTGCTCTCTCTCGATCTCTCTGTCAAATAAATTAATAAAAGCTTAAAAGAAAAAAAAAAAAAAAAAGAGTTGTAACATCCCAAGAGAAATGAAAAGCCACTGAAGAGTTTTATAAGTGCTTATTTTAGGGGCAGAGAGACTAAAGGGAAGATGCAATTAGATCTGCAATTTGCCTTTGCCTTCTGGAATAAAAGCAAAGGAATGCAAATATATCAGACAGGGAACAAAAGTCCTGTGAGGATATGAAAATAACTTTGGGACTAGGGTGATGGTGGTAGTGGAAGAAGTAAATAAATTCAAGAGATGTTCAGGAAAATCTGATGATGTGTCATGTACAGGGGCTTGAGGGAGAGCAAAGTGTCGAAGAAAACTTCTGGCTTTCTGATTCACATGACTGTAGAGAAGGATCTCTATATTCAAGAGAGATCTGCTCTAGAAACATCTTTAAGGTAGATAGTTACCTATCCTCAAAAGGACCTAAATGCATAAATGCATTTCACTTTTGCCTTAACTTGCGTTAATCCAGTGTGATCCCTACTTTACTTATGATATGGGGTTCCAGGGGCGATTGTGTGGCTCAGTGGGTTAAAGCTTCTGCCTTGGTTCAGGTCATGATCTCAGGGTCCTGGGATCCAGCCCCACATCGGGCTCTCTGCTAAGCAGGGAGCCTGCTTCCCCCTCTCTCTTTGCCTGCCTCTCTGCCTACTTGTGATCTCTCTCTCTCTTTCTCTCTGTCAAATAATAAATAAAATCTTTAAAAAAAAAATGATATGGGGTTCCAAAAGACTTTTTGCTATTTCCGAAAATCAAATTGACTCTCAAAAGTGCAAAATGTTTCCAACACTGAAGATATTTAAAAGATTCTGCCACAGCTTTGAAATCAACTCCAAATGAGTTCTAAAACTGGTTTGAGCAATGGGGCAGCATTATGGAATGAATGTGTCATTTCCCATGATGACTACTTAGATAAGACTAACTTGAATTTAATGCTGCTTAAGGTAAACATTTTAAATAAATCTTAACCGTGAAGAGTGCTCTTCTGTGATACTAAACTAAAACATGAAATTTTATCAGGCATTACTACTGGAATTATTCTACTTTTACGTTTGTTTCAATATTTTGAAATGCCCGTAGAAAATCTGACATTTTGGGGGCACCTGGGTGGCTCGGGGGCACCTGGGTGGCTCGGTGGGTTGGGGTCTCTGCCTTCGGCTCAGGTCATGATCTCAGGGTCCTGGGATCGAGCCCCGCATCGGGCTCTGTGCTCAGCAGAGAGCCTGCTTCCTCCTCTCTCTCTCTGCCTGCCTCTCTGCCTGCTTGTGATCACTCTCTCTCTGTCAAATAAATAAATAAAATCTTTAAAAATAAAAAAAAAAGAAAATCTGACATTTTGTAGGAAAAGGTATAGATTTAAAAAAAACCCACATTCCTTGTTGATCTTAATATATATTTTACTGTTCCCATCTAGTCCTTGTTAACGCCCATCACATTATTCACTGTAAAAGATTTTTACTAAACACACTGGTATATATGTATATATTCTATGCAGAGGAAAGCACTGACTCTATCAATACTCCGATACTTAAATATTTACTTTCCTTGGTTTTAATTTTTTAATGGGTACCCTACTGCCATCTCCATAGTGGAATACAAATGCTTTGAAGTATTAGAAACATAGAAACTCTAAATCTGACTAATCCAAGGAAAAGAAATGAATGAGTTAAAAAATCAACCTAACACATTACACCTTAGTGTAACTTAAAAATCAACCTAACACATTACACCTTAGTATTGAAGTATTTCCCTAATTCTGGAAAGAGAGGGCTCCTTGGCCACCTGCTTATACTAGGCCCTGACAAGCATTTTATTAACACTCAACTGCAGTTACCAGGATGTTACCACTGCTTGTACAGAGCAGAATTCTCTTTTTTCTCCCATGCTGATTTTATCTCAAGGCGTGAAAAGGCAAGACAGTGTGGTCTGAGGCCAAATGTGAAAAATGTCATCTCCACAAATGAGGAGAAAAGTCAAGAGCTTCTTAAAAACTAGTTTGTAAAACCAGACTGTCTCCACCCTAGAGACTGTGCTACCAAAAGTGGTCCTTAGGCACAAGGACTGAAGAGCTTGAAACGAGTTACCAGCATGGTTCATCTTTTTCTTATTTCAGGGTTATTTTTGCTTTGTTTTTTGGGTTTTGTTTTCTTTAAATATGAATCAGACTATGGCTATATTTGAGCATAACTAAGGCCGGGTATGGGCAGTGTCAGGAAGAGACCGTGAAAAGGCTTTAGGGTTCCCAATCTCAGCTAGCAGACTTTCCGATCTTCCTCTGAAGGAGTGGTCCGCGTCTCCCCAGAAGGAACGTGGGGGAGGGAAAGTTACAACGCCCCTGGGCTTTTCCCTTACCCAAACCCCCAGAATGACACCGCAAACCACTTCCTTCTGGGAACTGAAGGTCATAAGCTTTAAGGGACAATGGAGCTCAATGTAGGCTCCAGAAAGATGGAGACAGCGAGATGAGATGGGGGGCAGGGAAGTGGGGGTGAAGGGATGCGCCCAGTCTGAGAGAGCTGATTAGGGCGATCCAGGCCAGGGAGTTCGGAAGGATGAAAAGGCCTGGATCGTCCAGAATCTGCCTAAGTAGACCTGCGACAGCCCTCTGAGCTGCCCGAGGGGCTCGTCTGAAAATCTAGGGCATCTATGTACCCAGTGCCTATAACCGCACTCCTCGGGAGGGGGGATGGTACCCGCAGGAGCCCTCCCCCCAAACTGGGGCTTTGCCTGTCCTTAAAAAAAAAAAGCAAAACACAAGCCCTCAAGGAAATAAGCTGAACATTTATGGGGTGGAGGGGCCAGAGGAAAAGTAAGGGGTTCAGCAAATGTTGCGGGTTAGGGATGGTCAGAGGGACAGGGAGCCCCCCCCCCACTCCGAGGAACTTTAATTGCCACCGGAATGGGGGGAGGGGGCAAGCCTCAAGAACAGAAGAGGCCGGGAGCCGCGTCCAGCGGCGTCCCCAGGGTCGGGGGCTGACGGCCTTGGGCGCGGTCGCCGGGGGAAGGGCACCCGCGAGCCGGGGGCCGTGGAGCGCGCGGCCTCGGCGAGCAGAGGCCGGCCTAGGCCTCGGGGGTCCGGACACACCCACCGCCGCGGCCCGGGCCCCGCTTACCTGCTCCTCCTCCGGGGTCAGCTCCGGCGCCATGTCGGGCTGGGGCGCGGCCGCGGGCTCCATCCCGCCGCCGCCGCCGCCACCGCCCGGCCGACCGAACGCGCCGGGCAGCGCTGGGAGCCGGGGGCCGGGAGCCGCCGCTTCCGCGTCTCGGCGCCTCAGCAGCCCGAGGCTGGCTCGCTCATCGTGGGGCCGGTGGGGCCGGGCGGCGGCGGCCGCCGCGAACGCCGCTTCTGTCTCCTGAAGGGAAAGGTCTCACGACTGTCGCTCTTTTCAGGGCGGAAATCCTTTTTTATTTTCTTCGCTCCTTTCCCCGCACTCCCCCTCCTCTCCCGGAAAAAAACAAAACAAAACAAACAAACAAAACCCAGGGGCCGGCGAGGAGCAAATAGCCGAGCGGGATTTCAAAAGGAAATAGGAACTCAAGAACTTTCTACGCCCCGAGCGGGGGGTCGCGGCGGAAATTTCCCGAAGGCCACCGGCCCCCTCGGCGGTCTGCCTCCCCCGGCCGCGCTCCCGCTCCTCCGGAGCGTGAGGAGGAGTCCTCGCGGATGCGGGCCCCGGCGACCTGCGCGGCGGCCTCCCAGCCCCGTTCCTCAAAAGCCGCGGCGGCGGGAGGGAGGGAAGGGGAGAGGGAGCGAGGCAGAGGCGCCCCCCTCCGGGCTCAGGGCCAGCGCTGCGGCCGCGTCGCGTCCGCCCGAGCCCCCCGCGGCTCCATTGAGAAAGCGAGCGTCTCATTCACAAACATGCGGCGGAGAGGGCCGGCCGCGCGCGGACGCCGTCCGGGAGGGGGAGACAGAGAGGAGCCCCGGCGGGGGAAGCGGGGGGCGGGGGAGGGGAGACCGCAGGGACCCGCGCGGGGAGGGGCTCTGGCGACTCGGGGCTGCGGGCCCGCGGAACCCGGGAGGAAGGGGCGTGAGTGTCACGCTTCAGCCCCGTGGAGGAGGAAGAGAATACGTTCGTCTGAAGACCTCCTCGGGTGACTTGCTGCCCCCGATGTGTGAGCGGCCCACAATCCTCCTCTAGCTCCGTGTCGCTTGCTGACTGGAAGACCCTGTGAACGTTGCCTGCGAGGTCCAGGCTGTCTGGGGAAGGAACAGACCCTGCTAATGGAGGCGCGCGCGCTCTCATTCTCCTTGCCGGTCGTGCCCTGTACTCCGTCGCCCGTAGTGCCGATTTTAGTCCCTCACAAAAGCAGCGACTGGTTTCAAACCTCATTCAAGGAATCACGGAACCTTTGCAAACCTTAGCTTTTCACTCTGGCAAAGAGCAGCAAAGAGCTTGGGGGTGTCGCGGGATACAGTGTTGGAGTCAGTTTGGGAAGCACAGGGAAGGCAGGGCTGGTCTATGTTGTTGCATCATTTCAGACCAAAAAGAAATATTCCAAAACGGATCCAGCTAACAAGTGACAGCTAGTCCCAAGGGCTGAAGCCCTGGAAAGCTAGGAGAAGACCCAAAGGAGAGGTCTGCAGACCACCGAGGAAGGTGCTCTAGCTTCTGACGCTCCTTCTAGGACTTCAGAAGCAACCTCTGACTTCCCCTCATTTCTGGATCATTGCCATAGGAACTTCAGGTTGCCCTTGCTTAGAAAAGTATCGTGCAAGGGGCTCCTGGGTGGCTCAGTGGGTTAGAGCCTCTGCCTTCAGCTCAGGTCATGATCTCAGGGTCCTGGGATCGAGCCCCGCATCAGCCTCTCTGCTCGGTGCGGGGCCTTCTTCGCCCCCTCTCTCTGCCTGCCTCTCTGCCTACTTGTGATCTCTCTCTCTCTCTCTCTCTGTCAAATAAATAAAATCTTAAAAAAAAAGGTATTGTGCAAATAAAAGAAAAAAGAAAAGTATTGTGCATGGAGTTGTCACGATTTGAAATCCATGTTTTGAAAGCTTGTTTTGGAGGAAGTTATTTGTGGTTTGAATTTGTTTTGATGAAATCGTTTTGAAGCTGGGTATTAGGATTTTCTTATCGAACTCTTGCACAGGGAGTGGAGAGGACCCTTACGTCACTGACACCATAGTAACAGCAGGGGTGTCCATCACGTGATGGCCTTTTAAACTTTAAAAACCAGGAGGTTTGACCAGTAACTCTAGAGTGTTCAGTTTGGGCAAAGCTACTCTTTGCTGACCTAGATGGCTTTCCAAAGATCTTGAGACACTGTGGCCAGGCTGCTCATGGTTAGCAGTGGTGTTAAAATGTACAGCAGTCTGAGGAAGAGAAGGGATATCTGTTCCAGACTTGGCCAGGCTACTCCTTGTAGGTAGTGGCACAAGACATGTAAATATTCCTAGAGTGATAACCTTCGGAGCAACCCATTTGGCTGACCAGCACTGGTGGCATAGCCTGCTAGCCACATTCCCCAAGCAGAGAGGGACCAAACCTGGCAGCTGATAGCTCGCTTTTATTTGGAAGGGCTGACTCTACCAAGAACCAACTGGTAGAAATGTACACATCATCTGAATTTGGACTTTATTTATTTTATCCTCCCTTTGCCTGAAACAATAGTATAATTTATCATTGGTTTAGAGTATGTTATTTCTTTATTGACTTATTAAGAGACATTATCCTGTAAGCTACTGGCTTATGAAATATTGTTGTAAGTTACAATTCCTGCAGTGAACCTGTGTTAAATTATTGGCAAAGATAATGTCAGGTTCTGAGCATAATTTGCTATAAATAAAACAAGTAACCCCTGGTACTTGGATCTGTTTCTATCTCAGGTTGGTCATCATCCCATACAAGAGTTACAGTTTCAGGGGTGCCTGGGTGGCTCAGTGGGTCTCAGTGGGACCTGCCTTCGGCTCAGGTCATGGTCTCAGGGTCCTGCGATCATGCCCTGCATTGCATTGGGCTCTCTGCTCAGCAGGGAGCCTGCTTCCCCTTCTCTCTCTGCCTGCCTCCCTGCCTACTTGTGATCTCTCTCTCTGTCAAATAAATAAATAAAATCTTAAAAAAAAAAAAGAGTTACAGTTTCAGTATTGCAACCAGCTACTCCTCTGGATGACAGTCTGTGTAGTAAACAAGTATATTTTTATGCCATGGACTGGGCTATCCACTGGGGTCACAACAAGGACATATGGTCTATTCCACATGTGACGATATGGAACGATCCTTGAGTTATATTGTGAAGTGGAAACAGCAAGACTCAAATAGTGTACATAATGATGTCATTTGTACAAAGAAAAAAAAAGAACATATAAACTTATTTATACGTAGAAAAGGTTTGGCAGGATACACAAGAGAGGTCACTGTGTGTCTTTCAAAAAGGGAAAGAAGGGAGAGAGAGACTTTTCCCTATATGGTCTATGTACATTTTAAGTTGTTGGGTTTTTTTTTTTAACTTTTTATTGAAATATAATATACATATGGAAAGGAGAAAATGTAACTATACAAGATGATGAATTTTCACCCATGTAACCAGCACACAGATTAAGAAATAGAACATTCTCGACTTGCCAAAGTCCCCCTTATGTCCCCTCTTAGTACCTACTCTCCTCTAGAGTAACCACTATTTTGGCTTCTAACAGCCTAGTGTGTCTGTGTTTAAATTTTGCATGTGGATATATAACTTTCCCCCCAAATTTTAATAATAAATATAGTTTTTCTCCGGAGCAGGCAATTGGCTCTAGGACTAAGCTGGAGGGGGGGTGCCTGGGTGGCTCAGTCGGTTAAGCGTCTGCCTTTGGCTCAGGTCGTGATCCCAGGGTCCCAGGATGGAGGACCACCTCTCCCTCTCCCATATTCCACCCCAGCTCGTGCCCTCTCACTCACTCTCTCTTTCAAATAAATAAATAAAATCTTAAAAAAAAAAAAAAAAAAAAAAGGATGAAGCTGGAGTAGGAAATGGCAGGATCTGAGCAGGAGAGGTTTTGCCTAGTGATCCTCAGGACACCAGGGGTCAGTGATTTATCCGAAGTCACAGCTAGTTGATCAGTATTGAGCTAGAACTCAGGTCCAGGCATTCAAACTCCTAGTACGGGGATCTGGTGAAGAGAGTCAATAAAGGGAAAGGTTTATCGGAGTGAGCTAGGAAAGAGAACTCAGCAGTGTTTTCAGAGGCACAGCTGTGCATGTGGGCGTGTGGGTGTGTAAGGGAACAGTTCTCCAGAACTGCTTGCCTATCATAGTCCTAACAGGACTCTGCTCGGAAGTTTCCAAGCAGACACGTGGGTAACAAGATTAAGTGCAAGGGAGCTGGCTAGATTTGCTCTGAGCAGTCATCTCAGGAGAATCACGGTACAAAGGCTTGCCTTTAACCACAGGCTCGAACCAACAAAACCAAGTATGGTACTGTCATCCTGCTCAGTCGAATCTCAGAGATGCCAAATGGTTTCTAATAGCAAACGATTGGAAACAATATCATGGCCCATCAGTAGAAAACTCAGTAAATAAATTAGAGTACACACATAACTGAAATATTAAGTTCATATTTATTTATTATGTCCCTAGCATGTGCCAGCCACTGTTCTACATGACTTTCATTCATCTAACTTCACCATCACAGTACAACGTAGCTGAAATTATCCTCGTTAAAAAAAAAATCAAGGGAGGGGCCCCTGGGTGGCTCAGTGGGTTAAGACTCTGCCTTCGGCTCAGTTCATGATCTCAGGGTCCTGGGATCGAGCCCTGCATCTGGCTCTTTGCTCAGCAGGGAGCCTGCTTCCCCCTCTTTCTCTGCCTGCCTCTCTGCCTACTTGTGACCTCTCTCTCTCTCTGTCAAATGAATGGATAAAATCTTTAAAAAAAAAAAAAAATCAAGGTAGATCCACATGTATTGACATAGCCTCCTCAGGTTTTTTATTTTTTTTAAAGATTTTTATTTATTTATTTGACAGAATGAGAGAGCAGGAGAGGACAAGCAGTGGGAGTGGCAGAGGGGGAGGGAGAAGCAGGCTCCCCACCGAGCGGGGAGCCTGATGCAGGGCTCAATCCCAGGACCCCAGGATCATGACTCGAGCCAAAGGCAGACCGACTGAGCCACCTAGGTGCCCCCAAAATCACATTTTTATCAAATTAACATGAACTGAAATCTGAAAGTGGAAAATAAATGATAAAAAGCGAATCTTGGGGGGAGGGGTGTTATGAATTGTACTTTTGTCTTTTGCTTTTAAAGCTAAGGTTTCAAGTCTCTGTCTAGAAAGCTTATCCTCCCCTTCCTCCCACCTTCTTCACCAGACAAATGTGACTCATCCTTAAGGTCTTAGCTCAAAAGTCACTTCCTCAGCAAGATCTTCCTTAGCTACTCCTTAAACTGAATTAGACACCCAGCCACGCGCTCTCTCTCCCATTTATTTATTTATTTATTTATTTATTTATTTATTTATTTATTTATATCAAAGAGCCAATCACAGTTTCTTTCTTTTTTTTTTTTTTTTAAAGATTTTATTTATTTATTTGACAGAGAGATCACAGGCAGGCAGAGAGAGGGGGGAAAGCAGTCTCCCTGCTGAGCAGAGAGCCTGATGCGGGGCTCGATTCCAGGACCCTGAGATCATGACCTGAGCCTAAGGCAGAGGCTTTAACCCACTGAGCCACCCAGGTGCCCCCCAATCACAGTTTCTAAATGTCCCCTTGTTTCCATGTCCATCAGCCTAGTCTCTTCCTGCTCTATTAGACTATAAGCTCCAGGAAGGCAGGAACCACCTCTGTCTTATTTTCCCCTAGGCCCCTCAGAATCTAGAGCCTAGTCACTAGCAGGCAGGCCTTTCATAAATGTGTTGAATGACTCAATCAGTGAAGGCAGCCACCTTACAAAAACAAATAAATAAATGAAATAAAATTTTAAAAGATAGCCACCTTAACTCCGAGACCTCTCTCTAACTTACCATTTCCTCCTGCCTTTCTTATATTTGTTCAGGTATATTTATCTGGAAAAGAGATATTTCCAAAACTGTGATCGGATTTTACATTTTCCCCCAAAACACCTTGACTTCTAAAATCCAAAACTCATGAGGCACCTGGCTGGCTCAGCCGGTTAATTGTATGACTTTGGCTCAGGTCATGATCCCAACCTCCTGGGATCTAGCCCCACAACAGGCTCCCTGTCAATGAAATCCTTAAAAATAAAAATTAAAAAAATAAAATTCAAAGCTTCTCCCAAACATTGCTCCAAAATGTCTACTGCCTATGGAAAAGATATGTTGTGTTATACACACATGATTTGTCTTTAAAAGATTCGCCCAAGGGGTGCCTGGGTGGCTCAGTGAGTTAAAGCCTCTGCCTTCAGCTCAGGTCATGATCCCAGGGTCCTGGGATGGAACACTGCATCAGGCTCTCTGCTCAGCAGGGAGCCTGCCTCCTCCTCTCTCTGCCTCCCTCTCTGCCTACTTGTGATCTCTCTCTCTCTCTGTCAAATAAATAAATAAAATCTTAAAAAAAAAAAAAAGATTCCCCCAAAATTTCTCACTGTCTTTTTTCTAAAAGGCAGACAGACACAGGCTAAATGAGGTCACACAGCTAACCAATGTCTAGGGGGAACATTTTTGTCTTGTTTACTCATAGGCTAAATCTATTACCACTAGAATGGCTGAAGGTGTGCTCTGCAAGGAAGGTGAAAAAATCTTATCCCATGTAGATTACATTCCTTCATTACCCAAAATACTCCAGGGACCAGTCCTTCCCTATTGCCATTTTGTTTTTGTTTTCTTTTCAAACCAGAACAGGAGGGGCGCCTGGGTGGCTCAGTGGGTTAAGCCTCTGCCTTCGCCTCAGGCCCTGGTCTCAGGGTCCTGGAATCCAGCTCCACATCAGGCTCTCTGCTCAGCAGGGAGCCTGCTTCCTCCTCTCTCTGCCTGCCTCTCTGCCTACTTATGATCTCTACCTCACTCTGCCAAATAATTAAATAAAATCTTTAAAAAATAATAAATAAAATAAACTAGAACATGAGCTGTCTCTTTCCACATACAATTTTCTCCTCTGACACCCTATGCACCACTCCTAAATCATGGGTTAACCAGTCACTATTCTGTTTGTTTGTTTGTTTTTAAGACTTTATTTATTTGACAGAGAGAGAGAGAGAGATCACAAGTAAGCAGAGAGGCAGGCAGAGAGAGGAGGATGTGGGGCTCGATTCCAGGACCCTGGGACCATGACCTGAGCTGAAGGCAGAGGCTTTAACCCACTGGGCCACCCAGGAGCCCCTGTTTGTTTGTTTTAAAGATTTTATTTCTTTGACACAGAGAGAGAGAGCGAGAGAGCAAGAGAAGGAATACAAGCAGGAGTGGGAGAGGAAGAAACAGGCTTCCTGCTAAGCAGGGAGCCTCATGTGGGGCTCGATCCTAGGACCCTGGTATCATGATCTGAGCTGAAGGCAGACACTTCACGACTGAGCCACCCAGGTGCCCCAATCAGTCACTATTTTATGTTACTTTTGTATTAGACATCCGTGTCTAGAGTTTACCTAATACTCTGATGACAATATTTGCTTCCTTGCCATTTTTCCCACTAGATCACAAGCTCCTTGGGGGCAGGGACCATGTCTTAGCTCCTCCTCTTTCTTCAGGACCTAGTGTGACAAGCTGCGCACAGTAGGTGGTGCTGAATCAATGTTTGCTGAATGAATGGATCCATCCTTTTCTAGCCAACAAGGTCCAATTTTTATCAAAGAATACCAAACTGGTTTGGTTACCTTGGCTACTTTGTTGCTTATGAAAAAACATTCAATGTAAGAGGGAGGTGCCATCTGATTACGATGCTTTCACTCACTTTGACTTATCTGTGTTAACCTAGTCTGGAGCAGAATGGATAAATTAAGTCCACAAATAGAACCTTGTCTGAACCAGTTTCAACTTCCTCCCTTACAAAAGCTTTTGTTATGTTGCCAGTGAGAAGCAGAACTGACAGACTGGAGTTCCATCTTTTATTTTCCCAGTTTGACTGCGGAGAAAACCTGCAGGGCAAAAGCAGAGGGAGAGGCTTGAAGGGACCGCCCGCCTGCTGGAAGGAAGCTCTCTACAAATGACCGTGATCTGTGCCAAGTCTTAGCCAGAAGATCCCTCTGGGTTTCAGATTTTGTCTCTTCTGGCTGCATACCGTCTCTGAGGATGAGGAGAATGCCTCTGGGCTGGGCCCCATGTTGAGGCCTATCCCCAGTTTTGCAGGCTACTTCTGGCCACTTCTCCGCCTCCTCAAAACAGACACAAAAGTCCACTTTTCTCAAAACAATCACTATCACTGGGAATGGATGTGAGAAACAATGCACACATCCTAGATTAGGGACTCTGTCTCTTCCCTCAGATATTTGCTGCCTGAGGCCACTCTTGATTCACCTTCACTACTGCCAACCTCCCAGCTCTCCCAGGCCCCTCCTCCTCTCTCTGCCTTGCAGTGGACCCACTGCGGAGGGGCTCAGGGGGTAAGTCACCATCAAAGCAACATCTAAGACCAAACCTCTCCGGACTTGGCGGGGAAACAAAATTTTAAATTACTTTGGTTCTTGGGGTGCCTGCGTGGACCAGTCAGTTAAACGTCAGACTCTTGGTTTCAGCTTGGGTTGGGATCTCAAGGTCATGAGATCTAGCCCTGCAACGGGCCCCATGCTCAGTGTAGGTCTGCTTAAGACTCTTTCTCCCTTTCCCTCTACCCTTCCCCCATATACGTATGCATTCTCTCTCTAAAATAAATAAATAAAATCTTTTAAAAAATAAATTTGAGTGGGCGCCTGGGTGGCTCAGTGGGTTAGAGCCTCTGCCTTCGGCTCAGGTCATGGTCTCAGGGTCCTGGGATTTAGCCCCACAGGCTCTCTGCTCAGCGGGGAGCCTACTTCCCCCTCTCTCTCTGCCTGCCTCCTTGTCTACTTGTGATCGCTCTCCTCTCTGTCAGATAAAATAAATAAAATCTTTAAAAAATAATAAATTTGGTTCTTCTTTTGACATAAAGACTGGGTATAATCACAGAATCCTAAGACAGGGCAGAACTCAGAAATCAGTGCAACTTACCAAAACAAGCAGTCATACTCTTGCCAAGATCTCAAAGCTTTTGTCTACTTTTCCTGCCCTACATATCACAATGCATAAGACAAATGACCACATCTACTTAAAAATATGTGTTGTGAGGTTTTTGCTCACTTCCTTACCAGAGAGGAAATCTGGAGATCTGTAGCTGTGAAGATCTTTTCTTTCCCTCCTCCAGGGTATGAGAAGTTTTTAGGATGTCCTTTTAAGCACATTCAGAGAACTAAATATAGTTCTTGTTCTTAGAACTCTGCAGCATGTCCAACCACCCATTAGCAGCCCACTACACACTCCCACTCAGCCTCCTCTCCAGGGTCACTTCTCTATGCAGTAGAGAAGAGGGCCAGTCCCTCAGACTGCCTTCTCATTCCAGCTCATCATTTCATTCACCCAACCAACATTTTAATATAGGCCAGGCACTGGGGAGCTAAAGATGAGTAAGACCAGGTCTCTGACCTGCAAGAGTTTGCAGTCTAGGGGTGCCTGGGTGGCTCGGTCGGTTAAGTGTCTGCCTTTGGCTCAGGTCATGTTCCTGGGGTCTTGGGATTGAGCTCCGTTGGGCTCTCTGCTCAGAGGGGAGTGTGCTTCTCCCTCTCCCTCTGCCTGCTGCTCTGCCTACTTGGGCACGTACACTCTGTCAAACAAATACATAAAAATCTTTGGGGGGAAAAAAAGGGCTTGCAATCTGATAGAGGGAATGTGTATTAAGGAATTTAACCTTGCTCAAAGAGAATTTGCCCTTTGCCCTCAGCTCCTAGGAAATAATCTCCAAGCCTTTGAAATGTCCTGAGAAAGTTTCTGTGTTGGCCTGGCTGGTCTTTGGCTGCACCAGATAGTCTAGCAGTGTGCCTGGTGGAAAGGAGGACTTTGGCTCATGTGTAATCAGTTAGACCTCTGGAGAGGCTGGAGACTGAGGTCAGCCAACCAGGTCCAAAAGAAAAATCCCCAAAAAAAACTTGGGACACCAAGGCTCAGGTGAAATTCTCTGGTGGGCCATACTCCCTGAGGACTATCATACACAGGTCCCAGGGAAGTTAATGCTATTCATGATTCCACTGGGAGAAGACACCTGGATGATCTGCGTTTGGAACTTTCAGGACCCAGCCCATGTATTTCTCCCCCAGGCTGACTAATCTGTTTCCTATCACTATGACAGACTCTATCCCTGAGTAGAACAGCTTTTAGTGAGTTCTGTGAGTTCTTCTGGAAAATCATCAAAGCTAGGTGTGGTCTCGGGGACTATCCCTAAACTTGGGAGAGAGATATATGCAGTGGGATGAGGAAGGCATGAACCTGAGAAGGGCTAATTCTACCTGCAGAGGTAACGGTTCAACCAGGTATCTGGCTGAATGGAGTTTTCCAAAGATGAGTAGATATATTTACCAGATGAATGAAGTCCAAGTGAGAAGGGACATGGTGGTGGGGGTGGGAGGGTGTAGTATGAAACACATGTGTTTGTATAACGGACTGTAAAGCAGCATTCCCGGAGAGGAGGCAGCAAAGGAAAGAAGGTAATTTATGAGTCCGGATAGATATGCTAAGAACAGGTCATGAAGAAACTTGCATGGCAGGCTGAGAAGCTTGTAGGCAATGGGAAATCCTCGAAGCAACGCAGCTTTCGAAAGGATCACTCTGCCAGTTGTGGCAGGAGTGGATGGGGGTGTGGCAGGGAGGATTGGTGGCAGGGAAACTAGGTAAGAAACTTGGGCAGTACTCCAGGATAATGAAGATTTGAATTAAGGCGTTAGGTCATAGAGGAAATGGAGGAGAGAGAGGTGGAGTTTAAAGGAAGTGATGACACACTAGCTGTGAAAGTTAAGAAATAGACAGGAATCATCCAAATAATACCTAGGTTCCTAGCTGGGGTGACTAAATGCTACTAACGAAGACTACTGGTCTACTACTAACAAAGGATCCTAGGAAGAGAGCATGATTGAGAGGGACTGTGGGTGAGAGATAATGAGTTCAGTTTGGGACATGCCGAGTTTGAGGAGACTGCGAGATTGGCTGGTAAGGGTTAGAGAGAGAGATAGGGCTAGAGTTCACGGAAGGCATCAGCACATACACAGCCGCTGAAGTCAGGAAAAAGAAAGGCTGGGAATCGTCCCTGACATTTGGAAAAGAGGAGACCAGCGAGACCAGCAGTCCCTTGAAGAGAGCACTCAAAAGTGGTAGGAACGGAAGTCAGATTCCTGACATGAGTGTGAAGTGACCTAGTGAAAAAGCAGTGACTATAGACAAACTACTACCAAACACAAGGGAATTAGGGTGACACCAACTCTTTGATGCAGGCCTTAGAACCTAGCATGGCTTTCTGAGTTAACAGTAAAACAACCAGCCCTGCTTACTTTGCATCAACTGGTTGAAAAGCCTACTCTTTGCGAGGTGCGTGGGTTCCAATGCACTTGAGATGAAATAGGTGATCTCAACTAGTAGTCCTCAGTTAACTCATGCCAAGCTGGCCCTCTAGCCGGGGCAAGCAGGGTAGGCCACGGGCGATGGCATCAGCTAGGATTCTTTAGTTGCAAGCCCAGAAATCAGTTCTGGCTAATTTAAGCAAGACAGAATCCGCTGGGTGCTCATTGGTTTAACAGCAAGAGCAAGCAACACTCTCTATCCTTCTGAGGGCAAAATAAATGAATTCCAACGGATTCACTTTGTTCCTCTGCTCAAGATACAGATTCTTGGGGTGCCTGGGTGGCTCGGTCGTTGAGCGTCTGCTTTCGGCTCAGGTCATGATCCCAGGGTCCTGGGATTGAGCCCCGCATCGGGCTCCCTGCTCGGCGGGAAGCCTGCTTCTCCCACTACCATCCCCTCTGCTTGTGTTCCCTCTCTCGCTGTGTTTCTCGCTGTCAAATAAATAAAATCTTTAAAAAAAAAAAAAGATACAGATTCTTGGTGAGGAGCCAAGATGGATTGGTCCTTCTTGAGTCATGAGCCTGATGTTTGGCTGAAGGAGGGCAATTCCCCCAGATTACAGCCCCACCAGACCATACTGCACGGAGAAGAAAAGAAACTGGTCACTGTTCAGAAAGGTGGCCAGAAAACTAATATCGAATCACAACTTATTTTTAGCGCCATCTTTGAAAGAGGTGGCAGGAGGTGGCTTTACAATTCATAAGAAGTAGGACCAGAAGACAGGCTAGTCAGTGATTGATCATATCAGTTCCTCGGTTAAAAATAGAAGGGGCACTCCTCTGAAATACATCTTTCAAGCTATCATGCAACAATATCAAGTTGTGCTCGGCGATAAGTTTGCTTGGTATGTTCTGTGGCTCATGCATCTGTCTCCCAAGAGTGTCCTTTTGTGGAAATAGTCACTCTAGACCAGACTGGCTTATTTCTGAGCAGGGCCCAGCCAAGTCTCTACTGATAGTAGCTAGCATGCACAGCTCCTGAAATGATAACAGTTGGCTTGCTGAGAGCACAGACTAGTGCCTTCTCCTTGGGAAGATCATGCAGCATCTAGGCAGCTGACAACATGCTTCTTGGCAGGAGGAATACAATGTTCCCATTGCAGAATTGACCCGAATAAAGAAAAGAGCTTGTTGATGTGGGCATGCTTCAATTTGCAGCCAGCAGGATCATTTTGGGGGTAGAGAGGGGTTGTCTTCCTTCTCCGATTTTATAGAATCAGCTCAAACAGCTCTGTAAGAGCCCAACGCCGAGGCTAGTTCCACTGGTGTGCTGAATTTGTGTCATCAGGCTCCACTTAACCACAACTTCTGCCCAGATCTGTTCCCAGAATTAATCAACACAAAGGAACCAACCGCCAGTCAGACAAAGATCTGACCTGCATGCCTCCAGAATTTTGTCCGCAGGACACCAGCTACTATTGCTGGAGTAATAGCAAACTCTTTTTTGTCCAATCAAAGAAATCCTAGAAAGGTGGAAAGCAGTGTGATCCGCAGATTGAGGCCACGGGAAATGGGACACATTTCCTGAACACAGAGCAGAAATGAATTGGTTGGTTTTAGACGCTTTCACTGCCAAAGCTGCCAAAGAACCCTAGTTTACAAATCTCAATGGATCTGACCTGCTCAAAGCTCTTCCATGGCGTAAAATCCAAAACCCAATACCCGGGTCTACCTCTCTCTCACTCTCTCTCTCCAGTCTCCTCGTGGGCAGCTCCCCAACCCTCGTTTAAGCCTGAGCCCTGCTGAACCCGGGAGCAGCTGCATACCCTCCAGCCTCTGTGAGAAACTCTTGATTTCATCTGCAGAGCGCTTTTGGTGCTGCTCTGAGCCGCAGTCTAGCTCCAACTCCTCTACGGTAGGAGCTACCGCCCTCGGCTTTCCGCCCCAGGCTCTCTGCATCTTTCAGCCCTAAACCAATCTTCTCATCTCCCCGCTGGTGGGTTTCTTTCCTCCACTGGACTGTTAATCCTCAAGGGCGGGGTCTGAGTCCTATCTATCTCCACAAGCCCCCCCACCCCCCTACATCACTGGGACCCAGCACAAGCCTTATCTCCTGGAAGGCTCAATGTTTGTTGAAGTTGTGAATGAACTCCATTTGCATTTTATCTCTGGCATGGTCTAAACCAAAGAAAATCACACTTCTCAGAAGAGGGAACATATTCAAATACCAAGAACTGCAGTTCCTGGTAAGACCTTTTAGAAAATGACGTTACTAACAGCAGCAACTGGAAACTCAGCAGAATGCTTAAGTGCTAAAAACAGTGAAATGGGCCAAGACTTGAACAGTCATGGTTTAGGTAGCCTGGGGGGGGGGGGGTGGAGGTGGGGGAGGGTCATGACCAGCTAAAGTTTAAGAACCACAAACAACCTCTTTTGTAAGAATTACATATATTTACATTGTGGAAATCTGGGATACACTTTTCACAGGAATTACTGCTCAAATCCAAAGACCACCCAACCAATCTGGGAACCTCTCTGGACGGTCTGAGCCAGCATTTCAGATAGGAGAGAAGCTGTATCCAACTGGAGTGGCTTTGGAAAGTCCACTCTAAAATGAAATAACCTGTTGT
>CM053609.1:23118213-23160500 GCA_028646535.1 Procyon lotor | reverse complement strand
TTCTTTCTTTTTTTTAAGATTTAATTTATTCATCTGGGGCGCCTGGGTGGCTCAGTCATTAAGCGGCTGCCTTCCGGCTCAGGTCATGATCCCAGGGTCCTGGGATCCAGCCCCGCATCGGGCTCCCTGCTCGGCAGGAAGCCTGCTTCTCCCGCTACCATTCCCTCTGCTTGTGTGTCCCTCTCTCACTGTGTTTCTCGCTGTCAAATAAATAAAATCTTTAAAAAAAAAAAAGATTTTATTTATTTATCTGACACAGAGAGATCACAAGTAGGCAGACAGGCAGGCGGGGGTGGGGGGGGTGGGGGGGTGGGAAGCAGGCTCCCGGCTGAGCAGAGAGCCCGATGAGAGGTTGGATCCCAGGACTCCAGAGATCATGACCTGAGCCGAAGGCAGAGGCCCAACCCACTGAACCACCCAAGCGCACCGCAAAACTGAACTTCTATACCCATTAAACATGAAAGGAACTTTTTAAACTTAAGATTGACATATTCTCTGTATGGATTTGAGGTGAATCTTAACATATTTGTAATGCAGCCAGGGTGGCCATTTGTGGTTGAGTTTGGGTGAGGATCCATAATGGTATGCTATTTTCCGTGTTTTACTGACTTTTGTATAGGTCTAAACACTTCCATAATACAGTCTTTTAAAAAATTAACTGTCTTCGGCTTACCAAAGTGATGCTCAAATCTAAAATACACTTACTGGGTCGTATCGCGCTTTATCTCCGTGTGGCCTCCCGTTCTGCCAAGAATCACAAAATCATTAAACACGCCTTGGATACTGGGGCGGCCCTCTGTACCTTTACGGCTGTTCTTGGCTGGCTCCTACTCTTTCAACCCATTCCTCGAATGATCCTGCCTCCAGGGCTTCTGACCTCATCCTGGGAGGTCTCATCCAGACCAACGCGAGTCCCCTGCCGCCTATGCCGCCGCCGCCTCCTCCTCCTCCTCCTCCCCTCCCACCCCTCGGTCCGGGATCGAGGCCTCCTCTGAGGCTTCCACCGGGCTTCAGCCCCCGGGCCTCTACCTGCTCAATTCAGTTGTCCTCCACGCCACAGTCCCGCATAACCTTTCTCTACGGACGAGGTCCCGTAGGCAACGCATGATTCGCCCCTCCCCCACAAAAACTACCTGAGCGGTCCTGGCCCGAGAGTCTGGAACAGAAAAGCAGCAGCGGGCCCAAGACGAGTCCGGGCCTGGCTCTGCCTCTCCAGGGGACACCTCGGTAGGCCGGGGGCGCTAGCTGGACACCGAGGAGCAATTCGGGAGCCGGCGGGGCTCAGGACTCACCCCACGAAGATGACAGTTCCAGGAGCCTCGGCCGCCGCTGCCGGGG
Organism: Procyon lotor; assembly: GCA_028646535.1. Classification (NCBI taxonomy): domain Eukaryota; kingdom Metazoa; phylum Chordata; class Mammalia; order Carnivora; family Procyonidae; genus Procyon; species Procyon lotor. The sequence goes on along the minus strand of CM053609.1, from coordinate 23,159,162 downwards.
GCCGACCAATCAGCTGCCCAGAGAGAGCCGGGCCCGCCCCCTGGGCCACAGCCGCGCCGCAGGGCCCACCCGCCACGCGCCCGGAGTTTCCGGTTCCGCCCGCGGTCGGGAATGCTCGTAGTGCAGCGGCGGCGCGGTAGCTCGCGGGCAGTGATTTCCGCCCTCAGAGGCTGGCGTGTTCTCGGTCGGCCGCAGCGGGGGTCCACAGGCTCTTGTGCGGCACTGTCCGGAACCATTCCTGCAAGGTGACTTGGCCGGACCGAGGCTTCACTCCTGAGCACAAGCTCCTCGGGGCTCCTTTTGCCGGGGGAGGAACCGATCTCGGGGCCAGGCTTTCAAAGCCCTTCCGGCCCCGGGTCCTGAAGCTTGCCCCACATGCAGCCGGGCTTTAGGGGTGCACCAGCAGTCCGCTCTCTCTCCTGTGCTTGTGCTTTTTGGTACGGGCAGTGCCAGTTGCCTGAATGACAGCTCCCCGCTCCGTCGACTCCTCACACCCCCAAGTGTCAATTAGACGTTCTCGCCTCATTCGCTCTGGCTGCACGGGCGGGCGACGAACCTCGATTACAGCCCATTTGCTGCCTCTTTCTTACTCTGCTTGGTAATGGCGGGGACCTGGCTTTGATTCCTGCTTACGTGGGCAACGGCCAGCACAAAACGTGGCACTCAGTGAATCTCGGTAAAGGAATGACTGAATGACTGCGAGGGATGGAGATTTAGTTAGAGCCAATCAAACCAGAGTGCAGCCTCTTCGAGGGAGGGAACTGATGAGATGCAAACTAAAAATGTGACAGCCATTTATTGAATGCCAGATACAGCTTCACCTGAATTATCTCCTTTAATCTTCAAGTAACACAAGGAACTAAACTGAAGCTCAGAGAGGTTAAGTACTTGGCCAAAGCCACACAGCTTTCAAGCCAATCATTTGAATTTGCTAAACGTTTGACTTACAGAGAAGTTGGATATTAATATACTACAGAAAATACACAAAGCTGGCACATTTTGAGTCCAAGAAATGCCAAGATGTATACTTGCTGCATATTTTAAATACCTAACACCATCCATTTGGACTGAAAAGAAAAGGAGATCTGACTGGTACAGAGGGTAAAGGGTGTTTAGGGACCTGGAAGCCCCAATTTTTTGGGCCTACCTGAGTTCTATCTCTCAATAGTCCGGCTGACCTGTGCACTAGTTTATTTATTTGTTGCATCCACAAATAATAGCTCATGTTTGCCTGGTTTATAAGATGGGCAGAGAAAAGCCCAGGGCCCGACCTCACTAGGGAACTTTGACATCAGGATATTAAGTATTTTATGTCCCAGATCCACCATTCTCTACTCATGACCATGGAATTCATACCAAGTGGTTAGAACTGCACAGAAAAGAACAGAGGCCCTACACATTAAAGCAAAATAGACAGATTGACAAAGAGGTCCCCCAAATTCATGCATTGAGGTCCAGGGAAAAGGCTCATTCATACTCAGCTGAATAACTTCTCATATCACTGAACAAACTAAATGGCACTTGGCCCATGGGCTCATTTGGAGCCAGTCTGTGTTCCAGAAGGGCCTGCTCTGCCTGGAACAGTAAGTGGTCCCCCAACTATCACCAAAGGCACCCCGCCTTCACAACACTTGCCGCAGACACATACACCTGTGTTTAATGTCTTTAAATCAATTTGCTATTTTAAAAAACCTAAATACATTTATTTGAAAGAGGAATGCCATAGCATTACCTTGAATCACTTCCCACTTTAACAAAGTATCTATAAAATATATACACAGTGAAAATAGGATAACGTTATAATCTAGCTAAATACCATTATGTGCAGAAAACTGAAACTGAGGACTTTGTAAGAAGCCAAGATTAGCAAGTGTTGGAGAAGTGGTAAGGAATAACACTAACAGAATTCTCCTCTTGTACAATCAGGAAAATTCGAAGAGAACGGAAGAGGGAAGTTCTCCTTTCTCCATGATGTGATGTTATTTCAGGTGGAATCTCTGTACCCCCTAAAGTCATCCAATAAGTGCCCACAGGTGGGAGAATCCCTCCCTAAAAAAGAGGACCTCGAGAGTTGGAAGGTGGCCAGCCATTTCCAAAAGAAGCTCTCAAGAGGACCCCCCCAGTGTCACTGTGTCATCGGTCAATTAATGGATATGTGTTTAAGGTCTACTGTAAGTTAGGTACTGAACCAAGCATAGATAATACCAAAATGACCAAGACTGCCCCAGTCCCCGCCCTCCAGGACCTCACAGCCCAGTTGTAGAGAAAGCCAAGAGATATGGGCTATAGGGGGTGCAGACCAATGTTAAGAAGCTCAGGTGGCCAGGTTGAGAGGTAGTGGGGTGGGGCTGCTGGGGCCCATATTCAGGGAACTCTTCTCAGGAGATGACATTTGAGTCAAGACCTGAATGATGACATTCATCATCTGTGGGGCGCCTGGGTGGCTCAGTGGGTTAAAGCCTCTGCCTTCGGCTCAGATCATGATCTCAGGGTCCTGGGATCGAGCCCCGCATCGGGCTCTCTGCTCAATGGGGAGCCTGCTTTCCCCTTCTCTCTGCCTGCCCCTCTGCCTACTTGTGATCTCTCTCTCTCTCTGTCAAATAAATAAAAATTTAAAAATCTTAAAAAAGAAAAGAAAAGGCACCATCCGTGACGACAGGGAGACTGAATGCATTTCCAAGAGAGGTTTGTGTGAGGGGGTAGACAGGAGGCACAGGAGGAAAGAGAGGCGGCGAGATCACAGGGGCAGGTGGGATGTGGAAGCTCGTAGGCCGCAGCTGGGAGTTTGGATTTTACTGCATTGCAGATGGAGGTTTTTTTGTTTGTTTGTTTTGTTTTTTTAATTTTTTTAAAAAGATTTTATTTATTTGACACAGAGAGAGAGATCACAAGTCGGCAGAGAGAGGGGGAAGCAGGCTCCCCGCTGAGCAGAGAGCCCAATGTGGGGCTCGATCCCAGGACCCTGAGATCATGACCTGAGCTGAAGGCAGAGGCTAAACCACTGAGCCACCCAGGTGCCCGCAGATGGAGGTTTTTAAAGTTATGAGATAATGAAATTTGAGCTTGAAAGGACTCACCCTGGCTACTCAGTGGACAACCGAAGTCTCCCTGTGGTGATCAGGAGGCCAGCGAGCAGGGCTTGCACTAAAGGTGTGGCTGGAAGGGCTGCCTTTGAGATATATCCAGAAAAAAACCGAGAGGGCTTACTGTTCTCAAAGAGGGGAGGAGGTAGCAAGAATTATACAGTGATCAAGTCTAGCCCCCGAGCCAAGATCTTCCCCCTGGGGGTTACTGGAACTGAAAGAGAATTGGAAAGGGAACAGTTTTCTCCCATGTAATCTGATCTGCTTGAAGGCCTAGGCCCTGTACCATCTAAGCCATCTTGAGGACCAGCGCTTCTCACCGCCCCGTTGGAGATGCTGTAAGAGAGGGATTCTCCAGCCAGTTGTGGCAGGAGGGAGACTGACTTGAGAGGGTGGCAAAGTCATGTATTAAAAGGTGTCACACGAGCCAGGATGCAAAACTGGCGGGCACGGGAGACCCTAAAGCGCAGAGGGGACAAACCTCCCCTCCCCCACTCCCACAAGGTCCCTAGGGCCCAGCTCTGGGTGAGAGGGAGCATGTCAAGGTGGTTCAAGTCCTTTGTTCTGGAGATAAATGGCTTGGGTCCAAATCCAGACTCACCTACCCACTGGCTCTGTGGCCTATGTGAGTTATTTCACTTACTTATGTCTCAGTTTCCTCCCCCATAAAATGTGGCTAATAATGGCACCTACCTCCCAAGGTGGTTAGAGTGAAGTGACATAATCCAGGTAAGGTGATTAGGATAGTACCTGCACGGAGTGAATCCTCAAAAATCTTGTTTTATTAGTAGGTAACTTCTTGTTATAAGATAACCTTTCCCTTACTGATTTACTTAATCGTAAGTATGTCAACTAATTAGGTGAGCCCAAAATAGTCTCTTCCCTGTAGACAAAAGTGCTTGCGCAGGTCGTGTACAGCGTGTACAGTCAGAAGGTGATGGGTCATGATTTTAATCCAGGCCCTAGTGAGTCCAAAGTTCCTTATCTTTAGCCCATGAGATGTTGCCTGCTCTGTATTTTTAGGGGCTCTCATTTTGCTTCTGATTTTCAGCTGGTGAGCTGAATGGGTGACTTGGTTCATTTCCACGTTGCTGTCCCATTCCCAGTGCTGGGAAGAGTCCAGCCCTGGATAGTGAGGGGAAAGATATTCCCTGGAAACTTCCCTGGGGCCAGACAGGGAGGGCCCATTCTCAGATTTGTCCTGAAAGTAGCACAGCTTTCACCTGGAGTCAGAATGGGGATTACTGGGCCAGGCAAAACACCTCTAATTTCTTCTCTGCCTCTTTTTAAATGTTGACTGTACTCTTTTATATTCTCACCTCCAAATCAAAAACCTTCAGGGCAGAAACTAGGGGCCACCTAGTTTCTAAACTAGTTTCTAAACTAAGGGCCAGCCTCTTCCTATTACAGAGAGGAGAGGGAGTGAGGTCCAGTGTGGGAGGATATGCCCCAAATCACACTTTAAGTCATCAGCAGAGCCAGGCCCCTGCTTCTCTTGCTTTCTGCTCATGTTTGCCTGCAGCCCCTCCGGCCTCTGTCCTGCCCAGTTGTTGGGAGATGATTTCATATTGTCACAGTGCTGGCTTTATGCCAGGTACTGGACGAGGCACAAGGCTCGTGCTTCTCAAAATGTGACCAGCAGCACCTCAGGTCCACTCCAGACTTGAGTTAGAAACTTGGAGGCGATGGGCTATCTTGCCATAATAATTTCTATTATTTTTTAAAGATCTATTTGAGAGAGTGTGCATGCATGAGGCTGGGAGGGGTAGAGGGAGAGAGAGACGGAGAGAATCTCACATTCCCCACTGAGTGCAGAGCTCCGCTCCGGGCTCAATCTCACGACCCTGAGATCACGACCTGAGCCGAAACCAAGAGCCTGACACTCAACGAATAGCGCCACCCAGGTGCCCCTACCTACAATTTTTAGTGGCTGTGTTTCATCATAAGGCTATCCAGTAATTTAACCAGTCCACTTGGGACACATTTTCGATTTTTTCCCTATTATTCCGAATTAGAAATACTGTGAAGAACCCTGTAGTTAATTTTCTGCAAAGACCCATAATTATGCTAAATTCTTGAAAGTGACATTTCTAGGTCAGAGGGTATATAATGTATTTTTGTTTTTTTAACATTTTATTTATTTGAGAGAGAGAGGGAGATCATAGAAGGAGAGTGACAGGGAGAAGTAGACTCATGCTGAGCAGAGAGCCTTAACACAGGGCTCAATCCCAGGACCTTAGATCTTGACCCTATTGAGCTGAAGGAAGACGCTTAACCCACTGAGCTACCTATGCGCTTTGTATTTTTTTTTTTTAAGATTTTTTTTATTTGAGAGAGAGCATAAGCAGGAGGAGCAGAGGGACAAACAGACTCCCTGCTGAGCTGGGAGTGCAGGTCTCTATCCCAGGATGCTGGGATCAAGGCCTGAGCCAAAAGCAGATGCCCAACTGACTGAGCCACCCAGGTGCCCCATATATAATGTATGTTTTTAAGGTTCTTGATCCACATCATAAAATTGCTCTGAGAGATTATACCAATTTTCCCTCCTGCCACTATGCATATACATTTTTTTATCCATTAGGCTTTTTTGTTGTAACCTGTCTAGCTCCCTTTTTTTTTTTTAATTTTTATTTATTTGACAGAGAGAGACCACAAGTAGGCAGAGAGGCAGGCTGAGGGGGCGGGGGGGGGGGGGGGAAAGCAGGCTCCCAGGTGAGCAGAAAGCCTGATGCGGGGCTCGATCCCAGGACCCTGAGGTCATGACCTGAGCCAAAAGCAGAGGCTTTAACCCTCTGAGCCACCCAGGTGCCCCACTCCCTGACTTTCTTTTGTGGCCTGGGGAGGGAGAAGAAGGAGGAGCTAAGCTTTAAGGTTTTAACACATGCCCAGAGCTCCTCTAAGCACTTTGTAGGAATCAAACCATTTAATCCTCTCCATAATTTTTCATGTTAGTACACCTCCATTTTTTTTTTTTTTTTCACTTTTTAAAAGTTGTGGGAGCACCTGGCCAGCTTAGTCAGTAGGGTGTGCGACTCTTGATCTCAGGGTTGTTTAAGTTTAAGCCCCATGTTGGGTGTAGAGATTACTTAAGTCACTAAATAAAACTTAAAAAAAAAAAAAAAAATCTGTGGTAAAAAAAGGTAAAAACTGTGGTAAAATATGTGTAACATAAAATTTGCCATTTTAGCCATTTTTAAGTACACAACTCAGTGGTGTTAATTACATTCGCAGCGTTGTACAACCATTACTACAATCTATTTCCAAAATTTTTTCATCACCCCAAATGGAAATTCTGTACCTGTTGAGCAACAGTTCCCCATTCTTTTCCGTATTACCACATATTTGTAATATAGCAAAGGGAGGCACAGGGGAGGCAAAGAAGAATTGTCAATGTTACACAGCTAGTTAAGCCTAGAAGCCCCAATTCAGACCAGGTAGTCTGGTTCTAGAACTTGCCTTCTGAATCTTGCATAGGTTTTGTTTTTGTTTAACTTTTTAAAAGTTTTTTTTGAAGTTTTTTTTTTTTTTTTACTTATTTGAGAGACAGCGAGGGAGCACATGAGTTGGGGGGAGAGACAGAGGGAGAGTGAGAAACAGGCTCCCCGCTGAGTAGGGAGCCGGATGTGGGACTCAATCCCAGGACCCTGGGATCATGACCTGAGCTGAAGGCAGATGGTTAACTAAGTTACCCAGGTGCCCCAGTTTTTAAGTTTTTAGATAACTTTTGGTAAGTTATTCTTTCATATCTTCCTCCTGAATAAAGGACTTTTCTAAAGAATCTTGTATTTTACTCCCAAGATCCTAAACCCAGTTTCCTTCAAGAGAACTCTGAAGTTGTATTGTTTGGGCTGTAGACAAAGGCTCCAACTACTCCAAAGGGCCAATCTACCTGCCTTGCCCTGTGGGATCTGAGTAGGGGCCAGAGGCGGCTTTTAGAGCATCAACTTCCCCATGAGATCCCCAATCCTGGCAGCCCTGAGGACATTCCTCAAATGCACAGAGACTGTGCCCAGCATGAGAACTGAGTAGGATTCTCTCCTTCCACTTCTAAAGGAATGGCACTGAAAAGAACATGGCCTTTAGAGTCACATAAGCCTGGACTTGAACCTCAACCTTGAACAAAGTTCTTGTTTTATTTCCCAAACTTTATTTTTATTTTCTTTTGAAGATTTTATTCATTTATTTGACACAGAGAGAGACATCACAAGTAGGCAGAGAGGCAGGCAGAGAGAGGGGGGGAAGCAGGCTCCCCGCTGAGCAGAGAGCCTGATGTGGGGACCCTGAGATCACAACCCCAGCTGAAGGCAGTGGCCCCAACCCACTGAGCCACCCAGGCGCCCCATCAAACTTTATTATTTTTTTTTAAAGATTTTATTTGAGAGAGAGAGAGAGAGAGAGAGAGAGAGATCAGAAGTAGGCAGAGAGGCAGGCAGAGAGGGGGGGAAAGCAGCTCCCAGGTGAGCAGAAAGCCTGATGCAGGGCTCGATCCCAGGACCCTGAGATCATGACCTGAGCCGAAGGCAGAGGCTTTAACCCACTGAGCCACCCAGGCACCCCTATTTCCCAAACTTTAAAACAGGAATAATACCACCTATACCCTGCAGGGTTGTTGGGAAGACGAAAGGGCAGCCTAACACGAATAGGGTCTCAGTGCGAATTAAACCTTCGAAGTTCAAACCCTGCTCCATGCTCCAATCTTTACATAGCATCTCGTCAGGGACCAATCACATTGCTCCGTGCTGCTTCTCTGCTGGCTTGGAAACTCAAATTCAGGGATTCGCTCTAAACCCCTACATATCTCAAGGACTGGCTGTGCCAACGTTGACAGTCTCTTAAAGGGGGCATGATGCCAACTCCGCTGCGTATTGGCTATACAAACTTGGGCAGTTTGACCCATCTCTGCCTCAGTTCCCTCATCTGAAAAGCAGAGGATAATTGCATTCCCCACTTCTCAGCTTAGCGTCGCTGGGAGGATTAAACAAATTAATTCATGGAATGCACTTACAACTGTGCCTGACACATGATAGAGGCATTTGCTATCACCATCCACAGCATCCCCTTCCCTTCTCTACCAAACGCTGCCTTTCACTTTAGGTAATGGAGAAGAGACATGTAAAAGCCAATCCATTGGTCTTGGGATCCTACTTTTTCCTCCTTGTGTTAAGTTTTGGGTAAAAAGAGGTAGTCTCCCAATTCTCCAATTCCCTACCACAAAGAACGTGTTTCCAGGAACCTCCCGGGCCACTGCTAACCGCTAGATGGCCGAGCTACAGGGTGATTATTTCCTTAGGCAAGCAAACAGCAAACACTTCAGTCCTCTAATAGGGTATTTCCTGGGGCTGGAATATCAACAGGAAGTCCTGTGGGGAAGAGCTCTGCCAAAACACTCATTCCGAGGAAGGGATTGGTAAACTGACAAAATTGTCCAGCCCCGTACAACATCCTACAACCTCCGCGTGCCCCCCTGCGGCAGGCCTCACCTACAGGCAGGTTGCTGCCAACCCTATTCTTTTCTGCTGGGCTCTTGAGCCTAGGAGCCCGGATGTTAACCTATAAGAGAAAACCAGACAAAAATTTGCACATACAAAGCAGCTGAACCATTTATTGGCAATGGGCAATTTTCCTTTAGGAAAGGGAGGGTACCCACGACACTACATGCCACCCATTTTATGAAAACTTGAGACAAAATTCTCCATCCTCTGTGCACAGCTTAATCACAAAACCAGAGCAAGTATTCTAATTAAATAGTCCGAACCCAAATGCCCTACAAGTTGCTACAAGATAATAAAGGGAAAGCTAAGGGGAAGGGGAGGGGACCAAAGTTCCTTCACACTACAATGTTTCAGGCACATAATCCAACAATTCCGTAGTGCAGCAGCAAAATCCTTCCCAGTAACTCTTAAATCAGTCATTTAATTATCAACAGTCCAAGGACTAACAAAAAGTTCATGGAAATCGGCCGTACCCTTTGGCTCTGTGCGTGGCCTTAAGCTGAGGCTAAGTTCTTAAGAACCAACGCCTGGGGAGAGAGGTCTCACAGAATCTCAAACGTCAGGTTTGGGCCAGGAGCAGCCGCTAGGCCTCCAGATCGAAGTCATCGCGCTCCTCATTGTACTCCAGCACGTGCCGCTTGATCTTGGACGAGTCAACCCAGGTGACAAAGTCCTCCATGCTGCGCGTGACAAGGAAGGCGGGGTCGGTGACCACGTCGGGGCCCACGCGCACGTGGCCCTGCTCCACGAAGGCCACGGCGGCCTGGAGGTGCTGCGCCATACGCAGCTTCAGGAGCACGGTGGGCAGTCGGCGGCGGCAGAAGGACGAGGCCGTGACGAAATCGCAGAGCTCGAGCGAGCCGCGCGTGGGCACCAGGCCGAGAGCATACAACTTGTCCAGCAGGGCGGCCGACGCCCGCACGCGAAACGGGTCGCGCTCGGGTAGGTCGCGCAGACGGCGCGCCAGCTCGCGCACAGCCCGGCTCAGCTGGTTGTAGCGCGTATAGTCCTCCCGCCGCTGCAGCCGATAACGCCGCAACACGCGCAGCTCGTGCAGGTTGTGGTCAGTGACCTCCCAGTTCAGGAAGTCCACCTGCTTCAGCAGCTTCTGCTCGTGGAACTTCAGCTTCCGTACCATGATGGCGGCTCCCGGTGCCGCAAAACGCCAGACTAAGAGCGTGCACGAGTGTCCGGACGACTTCCGCCTCCGAGCGCGAAGACCCGGCCTGGGGCCACTGGCCACTGAGAGAGAGGCTCAAGGCCACGCCCTCGATTTCCATTGGCCAGAGTGGAGCCACGCCCCCATCTCTATCTCGCGTTTTTTTTCCCGTTGGCTGGGGGAACCGGGAAGGAGTCGCGAAGAGAGGCCGGAGGTGGGGCGGCGAGTGGGGAGGCGACCAGGGGAGGTTTTTGTTTTCGTTATTTTTTTGTTTTTTTGTTAAAAATTTTCGCGAGATCTTAAGTTGCCAAAAATATATCCCCAATGCGGTAATCGTTTCCTCTCGTTCAGACTTACACGTTATAGGGACTTTGAGGTGAGGCTGCTCGGAGAAGCTGAGGACAGTGCTGGGGAAGACTGGGTGACCGCCAGGCTTATTGGACGGGGTTTACCGTGCTAACCCTTGTCGGGTCCCTCCCATCTGGTGGGGAGCTTAACGGAGTCGGCCGACGGGCGCTGACCGCATAGTCCACGTCGCCAGCTACCGCCGGGCCCTTCACCAGGCGGGCGAGCGGTTCCTCCCGGTCTAGTGGGGCTGGACGCCGGCGAACCTATAAAATAACTGATTCTCCGGCTGCTTCCTTGCACGCAGGCTCGAGATCTACACGGGAGCCTCCTGGAAATCTGTATTGTTAGCAGGAATCCCAGGTGATTCCTAAAACCCAGCAAGTCTGAGAAAATTTGGACATTAAATATGAAACCTAACTCCTTAGTTGAACTCATACAAATTAGCCCGACTGGGTGGGTGGACTTTTGGTCACCCAGTACTGAGTTTAATAAATTTAACGCTGTTATGGTTAGTTATATCTGTAAGTTATATAGATTCACCACTTTATTTGCCCAGGCCTTTGACGCCACCTAGCTGCTTTGCTGATCATTTTGTCTTATTTTTGTATGGTTTCCATTGTCCTTTTAAGTATAATACTTCATATGTAAAATAATATATGTTACAAAGTATAATGGATACTTATGAACCGGACCGCCATTCATCTACCTATTCCAGCCACTCCTCTAGCCAGGGGTAATGGTATCGGTATCTATTCTCCTGAGTTTTGTGTTTATTCTTCCCTTTTGCTTAAAAAGAAACAGTTTATCTTTTTTTTTTTTTTTAAGATTTTATTTATTTGACAGAGAGAAACACCGCGAGAGAGGGAACAGAAGCAGAGAGAATGGTAGCGGGAGAAGCAGGCTTCCTGCAGAGCAAGGAGCCCAATGCGGGGCTCTCCATCCCGGGATCCTGGGATCAGGACCTGAGCCGAAGGCAGACGCTCAACGACTGAGCCACCCAGGCGCCCCGAAACAGTTTATCATTACACATGAATTTCTAAATACATTGAAAACCTTATTCAAAGCGGAGCCAGTGGACCAGCAAAGAGCTAGTTGGAAATGCAGTATTTTAGGCCCATTCCTGACCTACAGAATCAATTTATATTTAACAAGATCCCCAGGTGATCTGTATACACACGGATTTTGCAGATGTGGTTAAAGATTTTGAGATGATGAGAATATTCTCAATTAGCGCGTAATTGGGTGGGTCCCATGTTATCATAAGGGTCCTTATACGTGAAAGAGGGAGGCAGAAGAGTCGGGAGCTAGGACGATGAAAGCAGAAGTCTGAGTGATGTGATAGTGGGCTTTGAAGATGAAAGGAATCCAAGAGCAGGGGACTGTGAGCAGCCTCTAGAAGCTGGAAAGGCAAGGAAACAAATTTTTTCTTAGAGCCTCCAGAAGGAACACAGCCCTGCTGACACTTTAATTTTAGCCCAGTGAGATCCAGTTTGGATTTCTGTGCAAGAATAAAACTGGGTTGCTTTAAGCCACCAAGTTTGGTAATTTGTAGTAGCTGCAATAGAAAACTGATTCAGTTTGGTTTTTTTCCTAATTGATTTGAAGATGTTCTTTATGTATTATGAATATTAAGCCTTGACCAGTTATATATGGAACAAGTATCTTCTCCCAGTTTGTGCTGCATCCTCACCCTTCATATTCCTCCAACCTCACTTCCATCCTCAGCCCTTGCTCAGTATGTCTGCAGCAGGACTCTTGGTTAACTTTCTTCTCCCCAAACAATAAACAGTAAAAACTAAACTATATGGAAAAAAAATAATAAACTATATGTGTTAAGTGATAAGTGTTATGAAACAAAACTCAGTAGGATATAGGAGAACTTGGGGTGAGGAAGGGCTGTAATTTTAAATAGGGCATGTCAGGGTAGGTCTTAATGAGAAGGTGATATTTTATAAGGATTTAGCCAGATGGATATTTAGGGGAGGAGTATTTCAGAAAGAGGGCACAGTCTGTAAATGCCTTAAGACAAGAATGCGCCTGGCATGTTAGTAGAGGAATAACAGCCATTCTTGTTGGAGCAGTGGGCTAGGAGGGGAGGAAAGAGGGTTCAGATGACAGAGGCTCATAGGCCTTTGAGTAGGTAAGGACTTTGGTTTTTTATGTTTGTGAGATGAGGACACTGAATGGCTTTAAGCAGAGGATTGACATCTAACTCGTGTTTTAAATGGCTCACTCTGACTGCCATGTTGAGAACAGACTGTCAGGAAGCAAGGATGGAAAATAATCATTAGGAAGCTATTGCAGTGATCTGGGTGAGAAACACAGTGGCTGAGACCAGGAGACCGGTAGTGAGAATCTGATATGACAGGAGTCCCAGGATGATGATAAGAGTCAAGGACGGCTCCCGTTTCTGGCCTGGGCAAGTGGAAGAAAACTACTCATCACTTGAGATGGAAAGGCTGCCAAGTAGAACAGGTTTGGGGTGCAATACCTAATATTTTTGGGGACATGTTGGGTTGGAGGTGTCTATTAGACATCCCAGGGGGAGATGTCAAGGAAAAATACATTTGAGTCTGGAATTCTAGAGAAGGGCCTAGGCTGGAGATTAAAAATTTGAAATGTTATCGGCAGATAGATGATGTATCAAGCCATCATCCTGGGTGAGGTCATCAAAGGAGTGAATACGATAGAAAAGATAAAAGGAGCACTTTCTGTAGTCACTCTGGTATTAAGAATTATTGGAGAGAGGAGGATGAACCAGTGAGGTAAGATAGGGAACCAGGAGAGTATGTTCTCCTTGATGCAAGTGAAAAGCGTATCCAGGGGGAAGGAGTGATCAACAGGTGAAATGCTAAGGTGAGGTTGAGTAAGAGGGGAGCTGAGATTAACCATTAGGTCATTGATGACTTTGCCCTTGACAAGAATAGTTTCAGTGGAGTGTGACTGTGAAAGACTGGCTGGGAGGGGTTTCAGAAGAGAAAGGAAAGGAATTGCAGGCAGCTAGTATAAGATGGCTATTTTGAGGAATTTTGCTCATGCATGCAGAGAAATGGGGCAGTAGCTGGTGGGGGAAGTAGAGTGGAGAATCTATTTTTTAAAGATGTGGGTTGACTCCTCAATACCCACAGCTTGTTGGATGCCATTCCAGTTTATTCTACTTGCATAAAGTCCCAGGGAGACCTAGCCCAGTACCCTTGCACTATCTCAGGTTCTCATCCTCTCGGGTGCATAGTTACAGTAGAGTCCCATGTACCCTCGCTGCCACCAGTGGGGTCAAGCTAGAAACCACTGGTTGCAATTCTCTCTTGCTGACTCCTTTGCTAAAGGAGGAAAGTTGGGTGCCTGGATGGGGAATGGATGCTGTTTGCAAGGATGAGTTAGGGCTTCAGCAGGAAAGAGAGAACACACTCCAAATAGAATGATGTGAGGAGGGGTGCGTAGTCGGTTAAGTTTCTGCTTTCAGCCGGGGTCATGATCCCAGGATCCTGGGATTGAGCCCCAAGTTGGGCTCCCTGCTCGGCAGGGAGCCTGCTTCTCCCTCTCCCTCTGTCTGCTGCTCCCCCTGCTTAAGCTCTTTCCCTCTTTCTCTGTCAAATGAATAAATAAATTAAAAAATATTAAAAAAAAAAGTATAATGTGAGGAGAATTGAATAAAGGGATTTTTGTCTCAAGGGAATGGGCAGGTTGTAGGGAAATGGCAAAGGTTACTGCAGTTTCCTGAGACTAGCACTGGCGGGGGGGCTGTGTTATCCCTAGGCTTGAAGAGGGTCATTGAAAGGGAAAGAATGGAAGATACTAGTACTGGATGGAAATCTCTACGAGGCTCAAGAAAATTCTCCCCAAAAACCTGAGAATAAAGGCGGCCTCTAAGAGTTAGAAAAACCCACCCAGAACAGATGTGGGAGTAAGTCTGAGATGCTTGGTCTGTGAATGTGTGACTGAGGTGTTTGGGAACCAACTAAAGGCCATCAGGGTGGTGGCTGGACTAGGATCCTGGTTGGGTGAGCAGAAATCCCATTGATTGTCTTAAGGGAGCTGATAAAGGTAAAATGTTTATAGCTGTGTGTGGCACGGAGGAAGGAGTTGCTGTTGTTAGGCTCAGCTTGGAGAGAAGCTATGTTAACTAAAGAGAGATCACAAAGAAGGGTGTCCCAAAAGTAGCTGGGGGAAACATACTCCAGCTTGGGTTGTAGCAAGAGTAGGATGACCCGAATCCTTAGAATCAAGGTTGGCCCTTTTGTGGGGGACAAGATGTCAAGGTTTCTTGACTAAAAGACTAAAAGGTTACTGCAGTTTGTCATACCATCTCCTCCTCCTATCATGGGGTTTTCAGGTTCTGAGCTGACCTTCTGGTAACTGGGCTTCCTAAGGAGCAGCTCAGACTGCCTTCCTCTGTTGATGCAAAAATTCAGTTCTGCCTGACCAGCTGTATTTCTCTGTGCAATTTAATACCTGGGCTGGTCACTACATTTACCACTGTGAGCATTTGGTAATGTATGTATGTAATTGTCAAATCACTATGTTGTACACCTGAAAATAATGTAATATTGTATGTCAATTACAGTGACAAATAAAAATAAAAAAAAAATAACACCTGATCTTCTGGGGTTTGTACATAAGCCTTTATTCAGGTCATATGCCAGCCCTGCATAGGAAATCGGATCTACTCACTGCACCAATACAACTGGGTTTTGGAGCCAGAGACCTGCACCCTGCACCCCTCAAAACAGGCAAAGGTGCCCACCTTTCACAGCTCTACCTTGTGCCAATTAATCTGCAACAAGTAGGAAGAGTCAGAATGAGGAGGAAGGAAGCTCTAGCTGGAAAGGAAAGGCAAGGATCCAGGGCATAGCCAGGAAGAGGGGTAGGGGCTAAAGCTTTGGTCTCACCTTAGACACCTCCTCCTCCAGGAAGCCTTCCTTGGTCCTTGCTCCAGCCATGGGACAGGTGCTGTCCCATGCACATTTCATGGTCGTGGTGACACTCTCCTGGGCTTCAGGAATGTAAGGACAATGTCTTATCTTTGTAGCTCAGGGGGCCTGATACAGAATGATTACTCCGTTGATGTTTCCTTGATTGCGTGACTGAATGAGTGAGACAGACACAGGATAAATGAATTAAGGACAAGACCGTGGACTGTAAACCCAAGAAGGCACAACGCCAACTGCCTGTTGTGATGTAACCCCAGTGTCCAGCACAGTGCCCGATGGTCAGCGCCCAAAGTGTCCTGGATGGGCTGACGGAGTGCCACATCCCCCTTGCTTGCCTCTTCCTCCCAGCAGATCACCCTCTCTCCCTGCTGCTGACTGCAGAGGAATATCTAGTCCCCGCAGCCGCACAAAGCACCATGGAACCGGATCGTGCCTAAGCTTGTTCCCTGTTGCTACATACGTAGGGTTCTGTCTTTCCCTCTGAAGGAAGTCTCCCAGGGCAGGGGTGCTTTCTGGCCCTGTCTGGCTAAGGTACCAGGACCTGCCGCAGCCAGTATCCCAGGCTTCTCAGGATTCCTCCCAGAGGGCGCTGCTGGCACTGGGGCCGCCCTGGGGCCCCCTCCGCAGAACAATCCCCAGGCTGCGCCACGGCCCAGTTTCATCCAGTCTCGCCAGGTTGGGGGGGGTGGAGGGGCAGAGGGGCAGGGGAATGGGAGGGGGGTGTCGGCGGCTCTCCCAGCACCCTTCTGCAACCCCCATCCCCGGGTTTCGGCTCTGGCGCTCTCCTCAGAAGCCCTCACTTTGCAAAGTTTCCGAGTTTTCCTCCACTTGCGTCATGGGAAAGGCAGGAGGGTGACAGAACCCAGGAGGCGAGGCGACAGCGGCGGCGGCGGCGGCGGCGGCGCTGAAGCCGCCCGGGTGAGAGGTGTCTCCCTGCGAGGGCGGACGGGCAGGGGAGTCCTGGAGAGTCCCGGCCCCCTCCCTCAGCCCCAGCCCGGAGCGCGCCGGGGAGGGCGAGCGCCAGAAGGAAAGCAGCGAGCGGCAGGCGGGGGGGCCCGGCTGCAGCGCCCCAGGCCGCGGGAGGGCGGAGCCGGGCCGTCCCTGCCCAGCCAGGACGCACGGAAGTGCGGTGGAGTTTGCCCAATTCCCCAGCCAGCTTTTCCTCCCTCCCTCCCTCTCCCCACCCCTCACCTCCCCCTCGGCTATTCCCTCCTTTCTCCGGACGCCACCTCCCGGAATCCCTTTTTTCTGTTGTTTTGGAGCTGGCTTCTCGCTGGCGGCGGCGCAGAGGGGCCGCGAGTGCTGGACGAGGAGGCGGGCCGGGGGCACAGCCCGCAGCCCGGCGGCCGGACACCGCGGGGCCGAGCGGAGCACCGACCTCGAGCCGGCCGGGCGCGCCATCTGCTCGCCGGGGCGCACTCTCCAAACTCCTGTTGAGTGTGTGCGTGCACGCCAGGGCTGGGGGTCTGTACGGGCTGCGCGCCGGGACCGGGGACCGGGGACCGCGGGGGTTACCTTTGGACGGGGTCCTTGGACTCAGATCAGGGTCAGCTTCAGGCTCAGAAACTGCGGAGGAGCTAGGCAAACAAAAGAGGCCACTCAGCTAGTGGCCAGAAGTCGCCGGAGCGCCTCGTCGCGCCCCCTCCTTCCCCAGGGTGGGGGCTGGCCGCTCGGGAGGCGGGGAGAAGGGTCCTGAGCCGCCTGAGGGGTGGGGGCCAGGGGCCGGGGACCGGGGGCCGGTCCAGACCGGGCTGGGCCGCCGGGGTCGACGGAGTTGGCGGCCTGTTGTGTAAGCCTCAGTCCTTGTTTTTCCCCCCGGCCTGGCTCGTGTGAAGCCGGACACATCCACCCTTGGACTGGATTCAAGAGGCTGCTGCTTTTCTCCATGCCCCTTTTGGATTTTCTGGATTTTTGAAAACCCAGTGGCCCAGAAGGAGGAGGAGGAGGAGGAGGAAGGAGGAAGGAGCAGATCTGCAGAGGAATGTGAGAGCAGCCAGAAGGAGCTGAGAGCCAGAGCTGCCCGGGTTTCTGGAACCGTGGTTTTTGAGTTATTCTCTTCTATTTCAGAACATTGTTGCCTTGGAAAGTGTCAAACAGACTCTTGCCCTCTCAGAGCTGATTTCTCCAAGTCACTTGACGTTCCTTCTGGGAGTGGAAGAAAGGAGAGACGACTCGCTCTGGGGCTGCAGGGGGAAGGGAGGAAGATTATGGACATGATCCCTCCCTGCTCGCAGGAGTCTGCAGGAGACCTAATAATAACAGGGCAATTAATGGGCTGCAGACCTTGCTTTGAGTAGTGGGAGGCCGGACAGCATCTGTGGGTGCCGAGACCCCAGTTTAGGGGCCGAGAGACTGAGTTGCTGTGACAGCGCATTCCCAGTTCTGGGCAGGACCCTGTCCTCATTTCTCTACCACTGGCCCAGCCATGGCACTGAAAGGCCGAGCCCTCTATGACTTCCGCAGCGAGAACAAGGAAGAGATCAGCATCCATCAGGATGAGGACCTGGTCATCTTCAGTGAGACCTCTCTGGATGGCTGGCTGCAGGGCCAGAACAGCCGTGGGGAGACAGGGCTCTTCCCTGCCTCTTACGTGGAGATCATCCGGTCCGGCGCCAGCTCCAACCACGCCGACTACTCCAGCAGCCCAGGCTCTCTGGGCACCCAGGCGAGCTTGTACGACAGCTCCGGCGTGGCCAGCCCCTCCAGGAGCGCCGGGGGCAGTGGCTTCCTCTCACACCAGGGCAGCTTTGAGGAGGACGATGACGATGACTGGGATGACTGGGATGATGGATGCACGGTGGTGGAGGAGCCTCGGGCTGGTGGGCGGGGCGCCAACGGGCACCCCCCTCTGAACCTGTCCTACCCTGGTGCCTACCCCAGCCAGCACATGGCCTTTCGGCCCAAGCCAGCCCTGGAGCGGCAGGACAGCCTGGCGTCTGCCAAGCGCGGCAGCGTGGTGGGCCGCAACCTCAACCGTTTCTCGTGCTTCGTGCGCTCCGGAGTGGAGGCCTTTATCCTGGGTGACGTGCCCATGATGGCCAAGATCGCCGAGACGTACTCCATTGAAATGGGCCCTCGTGGGCCCCAGTGGAAGGCCAACCCCCACCCGTTCGCCTGTTCCGTGGAGGACCCCACCAAACAGACCAAGTTCAAGGGCATCAAAAGCTACATCTCCTACAAGCTCACGCCTACCCACGCCGGCTCGCCGGTCTACCGGCGCTACAAACACTTTGACTGGCTCTATAACCGCCTGCTGCACAAGTTCACTGTCATCTCGGTGCCCCACCTGCCGGAGAAGCAGGCCACAGGCCGCTTCGAGGAGGACTTTATTGAGAAGCGGAAGCGTCGGCTCATTCTCTGGATGGACCACATGACCAGCCACCCTGTGCTGTCCCAGTATGAGGGCTTCCAGCATTTTCTCAGCTGCCTGGACGACAAGCAGTGGAAGATGGGCAAGCGCAGGGCCGAGAAGGATGAGATGGTGGGTGCCAGCTTCCTGCTCACCTTCCAGATCCCCACGGAGCACCAGGACCTGCAGGATGTGGAGGACCGTGTGGACACCTTCAAGGCCTTCAGCAAGAAGATGGACGACAGCGTTCTGCAGCTCAGCACTGTGGCGTCGGAGCTGGTGCGCAAGCACGTGGGGGGCTTCCGCAAGGAGTTCCAGAAGCTGGGCAGTGCCTTCCAGGCCATCAGTCATGCCTTCCAGATGGACCCCCCTTTTAGCTCTGAGGCCCTCAACAGCGCCATTTCGCACACAGGCCGTACCTATGAAGCTGTCGGTGAGATGTTCGCCGAGCAGCCCAAGAACGACCTCTTCCAGATGCTCGACACGCTCTCCCTCTACCAGGGCCTGCTCTCCAACTTCCCTGACATCATCCATCTGCAGAAAGGTAAGAGCCAGAGTGGGCAGGAGACCCTTGCTGCATCTGCGCTCTGCTGGGCACTGGGAGTCTGAGGATGGCCTAGGGGAATGGAGCAGCCCGTCTAGTCTTTCTGTCTCGTTCATTCATTCTGCATTGTGTTGAGCGCCTGCCGCGTGGTGCAGGTGCTGGTCAAGGTGTAAGATGGTATTGTGGACAGCTCTGGTCCCTGACCTCGTGGAGCTCGCTCTTTACTTTCTATTGCCCATTCATTTGCTCGCGCATTCCATTTTTTCTGTTTCTGTCTCGTTTGCTCATCTATCCATGATGTACTGAGCCTGTCAAGGTATCAGTCTGAGTCTGGGAACAGGGAGATGACCGGGGCCCAGGCCTTGCCCTTGAGGAGGGCAAGGCTCGTGGGGACAGGGACACAGATAACAAGAGCACAGAGTGTGGCCTGTCTTTCCGCTCCTCTCGAGCTCCACTCCCTGCCCTCGTGGTTTCGGGGCCTGTTCATCCCACCTTATCTGTGAGCTCCCCGTCCATGTGCAGGAGGCTCGATGTCTCCATTTTGCAGATGAAGGAGCTGATGTCCACAGAGGGCTGCTTGCACAGGGAGTCCGTGGCCCAGCTGAGACTGTCCCTTCCTCCCGCGCCTCCCTAAGGACACATCCATGTTGGCCAATTCCCAAGCCCAGCTGTGCTTTCAGTTCTCACGGCCCCCCTCCGTGGGGGAGGGAAAGGATGAGCCCCTCTCTTACTGTTGGGCCGTCAAGGAACTGCCAGGGAAGTGACTCATCCCAGGTCACCTAGGGGCACCCGGGCTGGTCCAGGGGAGGAGCAGGGGTTTGGGGCACGACCCACATGGCCCATTCAGCTCCCCCTTCCTGAACCTGGCTTCTCTTGCCTGCGCAGTGAGCCAGGGGCTGACCTGGCAGGTGGCTGAGTCCTGGGACGATAGGCCGGGCAGATGTCAGGAGAGAGGTGCGGTCCTCCCTGGGGCTGCTTGGTAACTCCGGAAGAGCGTCTGCAGGGCGTGGGGCCGGCTCCCTGGCCCCTAGGCCCTGAGGTCAGGCCTGGCTGGCTGCAGAGTTTTCCTCTGGGTGGGGCCCAGAGGCAGACCTCTGGATTGAACCTGGGGGACAACAAACACCACCCTTTGCCTCAGTGTCCAGGAGAGTTGGAAGTAAGCCAGCCCTGCTCTACTTTACCAGGAGATCGCCTTCGAGAACTTCTCCATCTCCCAGACTCCTTTCTCCCCTCACTTTCTCATCCTCCTTCCTTTCTCTGCCCATTTTTCTCACCGTCACCTTCCTGTCTTCCTCCTTCCCCCTTCTTTCAGCCTCAGGAAACTTGAGGCCTGTTCTGGCTGTGTTCCCAGTTTGCTGAGTATTCCTGGGAAGTGCCTTCCCCTCTCTGGGCCTTAGTTTCCTGATCTAGAAAACAAGGGAGGGTCGTGACCCAAGTGAGCTCTCAGGAGGAGAGCCGCCTGGGGAGGGTCTGGTTGAGAGAACGGTGATGCCCTAGAGCTGACTCCGAGCTCTGGGGTAGGCACACGGCAGAGGCGGCCGGCTGACTGGGCCCGTGGGGCAGGTGTCTCCCTGGGCAGAAGTGGAACCACGTTCACTGCTGGGCTCGGGCCTGGGAAAGCTGGTTCAACCAGCTCCTCGGATAGTGTGTGTCTGTGTGGGCCGTGGCGGGGGAAAGCAGGGCCGCAGTGAGTAAACAGCCACCCCGGGGCAGAGCTGGGGGCGGGAAGGCGGCCGCTGCCCCAGCCCGGGCTCCCAGGGTTGCACTGAAGCAGGAAGAAGTGAAGCCAGGCCGGCCTTTCAGGCTCCGGAGCAGGGACACAGCTGAGAGACCATTTCTGAGTGTCTACTTGGGGTCTTTCTGAGAGTGAGGGCCCGACAGTCCTCTGGGCTCATGCATTTAACCGTAGGCAGAGGCGAGCCCGCCTTCCCTCATCCTGAGGACCACCCCCCCAGTGGACCAACCCATTTGGGCTTACTCTTCCCCCTTCTGGGCTGTGGTCGGGCAAGTTAGGGAAGGGGGCTTGGGATCCGGCTGAGACAGAATTGGGCAGGTTTGGGGGACCACGGCCTGATGGGGGAGGAGGAGTTCCTGAGAGTGTGGTGGGACCCTTTCTTAGAGAAAGGAGCAGGAAAGTTGGGCCTTAGGTTTCCAGAATTCTGTCTAGTCCATCAGGACATCTGAAAGATGGCAAGCGTACAGCAGAGGCCATGGAAGGAAGGAGACAGGAGGCTTAGGTAGCGTCAGGAGGCCAGGATGGGGACAAATGTTGCCTCTGAGATGAGGGTGAGGGTGTTTTTTCCGTCTCAGTGTCACCCTTAGTAAAATGGATTGTGGCGTCTACTTGGCACTGAGATGAAGCCCACCACTCTGTCTGCCCACTGGCCCAGCAGTCCAGGGGTCTCCTAAGAGAAGAGGAACCATATGATTAACCATCGAAACCCGGGCAGCCTTGGGGTAAAGGGGGCCCCCGTCATAGTTACACTGGGACAAGGGAAAATAGTGCCTGTCCAGGGCCCTCCCGGCAAGCCAGCCAGGGCAGGGAAGTTACTGGGTCCCCTGCATTTTCCAATGAGGCGCAGTGAGATGGGGATGATACGCAGAGCAAACTGGGACCCAGAGGTGTCTGACTGCAGCAGCCCAGGCTGCTTCCTCTGTGCCAGACAGATGGGGCAAAGGAGCTCCCCAAGGTAGATGAGCCAGAGGGGAAGGACGAGGGAGTCTGGGTGCCCTAGCGCCCCACTAACTCAGTTGGCATGCTTGGGGGGCTGAAAGCAGGCCCAGGACCTCAGAGCGTGCGGCAGTGGCCATGGGACTCCTAGGTTGGCCAAGGCAGCATGTCCCCTGCAGGACCAAGGGCTTGTCTGGGGGGGATGGGCGGGTCCGACCTCTGTGTTCCAGGCCATCATCTAACCCCCTCTCTCACCCCCCTCCCAGGCTTCCATAAACAAAGAGAAGCCTCTTGCTACCGGCCACCAGCAGCTCATTCTCGCTATGACTGCCAAAGCAGTCTGCACATGGTTACACAGAGCATCTTGAGCCCTTACTCTGCTGGGTGCTGGCCCAAGTACTTTGTACAGATGAGTTCCATTAAACCTTAACTACGCTATAGGGCGGGCACCGTTATGATCCCGTTTTTTTAGATCTGGAAACTCGAAGTCACTGTGCCGCCGAGAGCAGTTGTCAGCAGTGTCAGACCTGGTCCAGCCTATCGCATTGGACCGCTGGGACACGTCCGGCCTACTGGCTTGATGGAGGTGCCGCAGCTAGACCTCCCGTCCCTGACCTGGGTGGGGGTAATTACCTCGGAGAGGTGGGGACGGGGGGGAGCTTAGGGAGCCTGCCTGGGACCCCACCTCCTTTCCTGGTTCCTGGGATCCAGCCTACGGGACACCTGCCGGGGCAGGAGGCTCCCCTGGGTCCTGAGCTCTCGGGTGGAGCCCTATACGGAATGTAGCGGGGCTGCCGGACGGGCCTGAGCCCCGGCTCCCAGCCTGTCTCTGGGTATGTTAGTGTTAGTCGGTCCCAGCCCCAGATCTGAGTCACAGGGTGGAGAGGTGACAGAGAGCAGGGTGGGACCTCCGCCTGCCCCCTCCCCTCCACGGCTTTTGTCCCCTGTTGCTGGCTCCCTGCCAGTCTGTGGATACCTAGCAATTGCAATAGATTCGTTTCTATTCCTTGGGCCTCTGTCTCGCCATCAAGAAAAGGAGACTTTTTTCCCTCCAAGGTCAGAAAAGCCCTCTGGAATCCGGGTCCACCCTCACTGCACCCAGATTTTTTGGGGGCAGCTGGAATCCAAGCTAGTTGGTGTCTCCTTTTCAAGTAGGTTCCTTGTCTGTTATCTGGGGGCCTCACACAGATGGGGTGACCTGGGTGACCCGGCATGGGGTCTCGGCAGGAGATGTGGTATCCACCCCCCCAGCCGTGGAGGGGTACCTCTGCGCCCCCACATATGGGGCACGAAGGAGGCTGGGAGGCCCTAGGCAAGTCCTCCCCGGCAGGGCCTCAGTTTCCTCCGTATAAGGTGCGGGGTGGGTCGCTGGCCTCTAGGACCTCTTTAGCTCCGAAGTCTCTTATTGGGTCCTCGTGCTGGGCCTTGGGATGGTCTCTCTTGTGCTGCCCAGACCCGGGCAGTTGGGATGGAAGAGGAGGCGGGAGGTGGCTCA
This sequence comes from Procyon lotor, assembly GCA_028646535.1. NCBI lineage: Eukaryota > Metazoa > Chordata > Mammalia > Carnivora > Procyonidae > Procyon > Procyon lotor. The sequence continues at coordinate 23,136,090 of CM053609.1, read as the reverse complement.
AGGAGGGCGGCAGAAGGACCAGAAGGGAGCTGGTAACTGCGGAGTTCTTTTTTTTTTTTTTTTAAAGATTTTATTTATTTATTTGATAGAGATCACAAGTAGGCAGAGAGGCAGGCAGAGAGAGGGGGAGAAGCAGGCTCCCTGCCAAGCAGAGAGCCCCATGCGGGGCTCGATCCCAGGACCCTGAGATCATGACCTGAGCTGAAGGCAGAGGCTTTAACCCACTGAGCCACCCAGGCGCCCCTGCGGAGTTCTTTTGAGAGCTGTGTGAGTGGCCCTGGAGATTCTGCCCGCCCCAGATGCCCTCGCTAGCCAGTTAGCTATGCACTTGCCGGCTCATATGGGTGCCTCTGCAGTTATTTCCAGCACGTAGAGCGCTGGGCCTGCCACAGGGCAAATGACCAAAAGAAGGATCTTGAATGCATCGGACATCTGAGCAAGAGTCAAAAGAATCCATCTTGCAGGCCCCCAGCGGGCTGTTGGCGCGCACTGGGTGCTTCTCAGGTGCTCGGGACTGTGTTGTCCTGTGTGCCAGACCTTCCTATACCCGGACCCTGCCTTGCAGAGTGGGGTCCCTACAGCCCTTTGAGGAGTGTGCCCCAGGCCCAGGCAAGCGGCCTCCCCTCCCCTGCCGCCAACTGGCCCTGCGGCCTTCAGTGCACAATCAGTCAAGTGCCCGTTAATTCAGAGCTGAAATTCATTCACCAACTGCTTGCTGATTCATTCAGATTCTTCTAAATTGGCTTCCCTGCCCAGGTTCGTCCCCTGTCCCCCATCTGTCACCTGGTTATTGCAAGGCCTCTGGTCCCTCTAGGCTGGGGTGTGTGAGGAGGGGCAGGGCCTATGTGTGGGGAGACACACAAAGGGAAATCCCAGGTGGCCTTTTGGATGCTGTTTTATTAGACTCAATTGTGTGATGGGGGGGTGGGGAGCACCCTGGAGAGGGGTCGGGAGGCACGGGAGGCCTCCCACCTGGGGGCACTACAGGAGGCTCTGTCCTGGAGGTGGTGCCTGAGCCTGATCAGGGGCCTTAAATTATGCAGAAAGATCTAGCAGCCAGAGAGGTGGCGGTAGGAAAGAGCAGGGTGAGTTTGAACACAGGGTCAGTGTGGAATGGGTGCAGGGGCTAACCCCCAGAGGGCCTCCCAGCTGGGCAAACGGGCAGCCACCTTTGTCTGCGGGCAGAGGGGAGCCCATCTCGGCTGCTTTGCAGGTGCTGTGGAGAACCTCCCAGATGCTGGGCCCGAGCTAGGAGCCCCTTAGTTGTTGCTTGGGGAGGGACAGGTTGAATCCGCTCAGCAGACGTGAACCCAGCTCTCCTGGGGGCCAGGGCTGGTGTGGGTGCCGGAGACACTGAACTCACAGCAGAGGGAGGCAGGCAGAGCAAGCATGGGGTGGGAAGAGCCAGGGCCGATGGGAACCCCAGGAACACTGGGAGGCACCTCATGCCGTGGGGGGCTCCGGGAAGGCTTTCTGGAGGAGGTGATGTCCAAGCCGATTAGGAGCCAGTGTGAGAGATGATGCCGGTGTCGGGTAAGGACAGCCCTGGAACTGTTCTGGAACTGCCGCTGGTCTAGAGGGAAGATGTGTGGACGGTGAGGGTTTGGGGGCGGTCCTGGGGGAGACACCCAGGTGGCTGTTCCTGAGGGGGCTCCCGGGGGGTATAGGGAGCAAAGCGGGCAGACCAGAGCCACCAGAGCCCTAACTTCCCTTGTCCTCCTCCACTGTGCCCGTGCCAGGCGCCTTCGCCAAGGTGAAGGAGAGCCAGCGCATGAGTGACGAGGGCCGCATGGCGCAGGACGAGGCAGATGGCATTCGTAGGCGCTGCCGCGTGGTGGGCTTCGCCCTGCAGGCCGAAATGAACCACTTCCACCAGCGCCGCGAGCTCGACTTCAAGCACATGATGCAGAACTACCTGCGCCAGCAGATCCTCTTCTACCAGCGGGTAGGCCAGCAGCTGGAGAAGACACTGCGCATGTACGACAGCCTCTGACCGGTGTTCCCGGCCCCCGCCCTGCGCCTTGGCCTGGTCGCCGTGGTGCGCTCTGCTCGCTAGACCCACCTGCACCAGTAGTGGCTGGGAGGGCTGGGGGGGTGCTTTGGACAAGTCCTGGGCCCCCCTGGGGAAGCCCCCCAGCTCTTAGAGGTAAGGGGCACAGCAGGGGTGAGATTGGGGTCCGGAACCTTCGAGGCCGAGGCCTGGGCTGTGGGTCAGTCGCTTGAGGCAGGGCCCCGGTCTTAGCTCTCCTAGAACCTGCAGTGCTCGCTCACCTGGCCACCCCCCCCACACTCGTGCAGCAGGCACTGGGGGGCCCTGCTGCGACCCCCATGTCAGATGCTGGGTGGGTACCAGGGCTGGGACATTCCTGCTCTCATGGAGTCCCCAGGCGATGTGGGGTCCGACACAGAAACAGACAAGGGCAATGCAGAGTGACTGATGGTAAATAAGGGCTTCCTGGAAGCTTAAAGAAAGAACCACTCATTCTGCTGGTCAGGGAAGGCTCCATAGAGTAGGTGACATTTGAGGAGTGTTTTGGAGAATGACAAGGACCTGGCAGACAGTAGATGGGGCCAGGGGTGGAGGGGGGACATTCAGAAGAGAGGAATAGCATGGGCAAAGATGTGAAGACAGGAACACACCCCCTCTTCTCTCCCTTACTTTTCCCCCGTAAGTCTGGTGCCCATTTTGGTGGGCATTTTGGCCTTTGTGACAGAGGGAAGGGCTCTTCCTCCCACGTCGCTGTCCCTGCCTCACTTTGTTTTCTCAGGAGGAGCTGCAGGCCAACTCCCTCCTGACTCCACTCCACCTGCTGAGCCTCCGTTACCCTGTGGTTAGGGGACCATGCAGCATCTTTTCCCTGGGCTCAAGGTGCTGAGACAAGCCACTGACCCCAGGACCTTGGTGGCACCTTCGTGGAGAGGACCCCCAGAAGTCACCAGATATTTGAGTTCACCAGCAACAGCTCTCCACATTCTGAGCAGGCGCAGGCCCCAGTGAATCCCAGAATCCTTCTTATTGCACAGAGGGAAGGCCAGGGGGAAAAAGACAGGGGCCAGCTTGCCCACTGCCCCAGAAGTCCTGGGCCCACACGCCTGTGGCCAGCCTCACTGTGATGTCAGCCCGGCTCCCTCCCCAGCCAGGTTGTGCTGTTTCCCACCCATGTTTACATCCTCAAGGGGGCTACTCCCTCCCCCCCAGGCCAGGGTGTGGGCCACTGGGGTTGGGGGAACTGACAGGTGCCACTGCTGGCCTCCCCAGGAGGTCCTGGCCACTCCTGGCTCCTGCTGCTTGAATCTTTTTTCTTTCTTGTTTTCTTGATAAACCTTTTGCAATTAAGACAACAAAAGCATGGCTGTTTTTTTGTTTGTTTGTTTGTTTGTTTGTATCCCAAAGGGATTGAGGGTGGGGGAAGGATGAAACCCTAAGTGTCACTGGGAGCTATTAGACTGTGAGGTCCTGGTGGGCACAAAACCTCTAAAGCCTGGGGGTAGGTGCGGGCGGGGCAGGACTGTGCCAATAGCAGGTGCTGGCTGGGGAGGAGAGGTGGCCGTGGACCCCAGCTGGACTCCATCCTTCTCAGACCTCACTCTCCGCGTCTCTGAAATGGGTGGAGTCCTGCTGAGGGCTGGGCTGTGCTGCTCAGTGAGCTGTGACGGCAGAAGTGCGAGGGGAGGCCAGGCTCCTGGACCGTCTTATGGACGGGGGTGGGGTGGGTGGGTGGGGGGGGTGGGGAGGGGTGTGTGTGTGTGTGTGCCCCAGGGAGGCCCTGGTCCAGGAGAGGTAGGGAAGGAGCAGGGACTCAGAAACTGTGTCCTTCCCCAAGCAGTCCAGGGCGCCCAGTCCTGTGGCAGCTTACGTGTTGGGAACTGGGGTGAACTCCCCTCCCCTCCCCCTGGCCAGTCCCTCCGCGGTGTCCCAGTTAGGATGAGCGAGGATCAGTTCCCATGTGGGAAGGAGGGGTGCTAGAAAACCACGGGTCTCTCTCAGGGCGAGGGCATAGGGCTGGCAGGGTCTGGGCCTCAGGGGAGGCTTTGACCAGGCCAGGGGCCCAGGGAGCTTGCGACAGTGAGAGGGGTGCAGTGGGGAAGGGGCAGCAAAGCCCCTCCGTTCAGGGCAGAGCACCCTCAGAGGAACTTTTGGAATGGGCCCCTGGCCCTGGGTCAAAATTAGGTCAGATTTGGGACTTTTCTGTGGAATTTTCCCCTCCCTCCCTTTTCCAACCCACCCAAGGGCCTTCCTGCCTTAACCTCTTCGAGGCTTTGACCTCCAGGCTGCCGCCTTTAGAACTCTGGGCACAGTGGGAGGAGACTCCTTACTGAGGTCAGTCTGGGTTGCGATGGTGGAAACGCCTTTCTTAACCTGCCTGGAAAATCCCCTGTTCATGCTTCCTGCCCTGGGAATAGTATTACCCTCCTGTGTCCCTTCCTTGGGTGGGTGGGGGGGGTACCTCGTATGCCTCCCGTCCTCAGGGTGAGGGAGGTGGTCTGATGCTTTACTCAGGAGCGGCTTGCCCCAGGGAGAAGAGTCCAGAAGTCAAGTCTTGGGACGTCCAGGTCTACTGTGGGCATCCTGAGCTATCTAGGCTAGGGCAGGCTTCTGTCTAATGGGGAGGGAGGATGCCACGGCCATTTCCTTGGGTTTCTTTCTGTCTCTCTCTGGGTTGGGGTCCTGGGGGGTAGTTTGAGATCTGTCTGGGCTGACCAGAGCCCCTTTCAGGGGGGCCCTGGGGGACCAGTTGGGGGAGGTGTGAGAGCCTCCCGGTGGTGGCAGGGCCCGCTGGGAGCCTCAGTCACTAGCCAGGCAGATGTTTCAGACTGAGCTGGGCCCAGCTGCCTCCAGTTCCCTCCCTCACTTTGCTCCGAGGGGGTGGAAAACAAGGCCCCTCTTTTCTGCCCTGAGGGTGGGGGTGATCCCAATCCCTGATCCCCAGTCTTGGTCCAGCCCAAGAAAGGAGTTGGCTTTGTGGCCACGTGTGGTGGTTGGGGATGGAGGCAACGCTCAGATCCTGCGTCGGTTGCCTGCCCGACACACAGGAGGACCGTGAACCGTGCCACGGCTCTGCCACAGCTGTGCCACGATTGGAGGGGAGGCAGGCAGACGGGGGGCTCCAGGGCAGCTCAGCACCTCTCCTCCATCCGGTGGCATGGCCGCGCCGTTGTTCCACGGCCACGTAGTCCCAGGTGGAGCCGCCCAGCCACGTGGTGGCCACACATCCTGCCCACGGGACGTGGGCCACACCTGTGTGCACATCTGCACGCAGATGCACAGTCACGTGCTCGCACAGCGGCACTCCCAGCCACCCACTGTCTCACATTCATGGCCACGGCTGCACACGCGTCGTCTCTTCACAGCACCAGTCACATCATGTCCTCACGCGTAGCTGTCCCACCATCCTACCCGCGCAGAGCGACACACACCCTCAGACCCACGGTTACAAGCCACACGTGCTCATAGCGAAGGTGTCACACGTGTCGCTGCTTGTAGACTGCCCCTGGGCCCCTCCTGGGGGAGCCAGTCGCATCGCCCGATACCGGCGCTGTCCAGGTGGGGAACTCGAGGGCTAGTGAGGGGCAGCGGCTGGCTGTGTCACCCCATGGGGCCGGATGAGGTTTAAGGGCTTGAGCCCAGCTCCAGGCAGCTCTGCAGCGGGTCCCCAGAGCCCGCCCCTCCTGCCTCAGTAGGCCCCTGGCTGGACCCACACAAGAAAGCCCCAGGCATCTCCTATCTGTCCAGCCAGAGCTGAGGCTGCAGCGTCCCAGTGAGCCAGAGCCGGGCCGCGGTGGGCAGGGCCCAGGCCTGGGCGGGAGGAACATTCCTGCACCGTCTCCTCCCCAAGCATGCGAGGACTGGGCCCGCCCTGCCTGCCCGCCCGCTGACTCAGGCCTCCAGGAGCCAAGCCTGTGGGTCCCCAACCCCGCCCCCCAACCTGCTTCCCTTCCAGTTCAGCTCCATTACGGCTCCGTGGGCTGGGGTAGGAGACGAGGAGCCCTGGCAAAGACGGAGAGAAACGAAAACTCACCCCCCGCCGACGGAGTTCGGCTGAGCTGATTGTGAAACTCAGTCCCAGGGTTCAGGATAGTTTAAAGGCAAACCTTTTTTTCTTTTGGTTTGTTTTGGTTAGTTAAACCGAGGTGCAGTCCGAGCTGTTGAAAAAGCGAGTCTCACAGAACTGTGGCCTCGCTGGTCCTCACAGCAGCCCTGGTAGGCAGCATTGTTCCATTGCACAGATGAAGGGACTGAGGCCTGGCCACAGCGAAGATGGGCCCAGCCTGGGATCACACAGTGAGACCAAGTTGGAGCTAGACTTGAACCCAGCTCCCTGACGTCTTCTCAAAGTCTTGATCGACTCACTTAGGTCTGAAGGAAAAGGGGCTGGCAGAGCTCCGCTCCAGAGGAAGAAGAATGGGGCTGCTGAAATGTGGAGGGGCTGGCGGGATGAAGAGGCTGAGCACAGCCCAGCACGGTGGCCACGGCCTTGACCCAGCATCTTCCCTTACATGTGAACGTGTGTGAGGAACAGCGCCTCGTTTCTCTGCAACTGACCTGAATTTCTTTGTCGCATTCTCCTTCCCTCACATGGTAGAGAGGAGTCTCAAATTGATTTGGGGACCCCTCCTTTCTAATGGGCTGCATATAAGTTTTGGGGATGGCACATTTGAAGATGGTGGCCAGGCCTCTGGCACTTTGAATTTTCGAGGCTGAATCCCACACCCTATCACACACGTGAAAATTTGCCTGCCTTCCACATTAAATTAAGGTCATTCATATACACCTGTTTCGGTTGGGTTCAGTTTATTACTTGGCAATGCCTTGTCTTACGGATATTTATTTAAACTTTATTAATTTTGATTTTGTCTTTTTCTTTTCTTTTTGTGTCCTGCTACTTTTTTTTTTTTTTGTTCCCCCTGAAAACATTGTTGTGGGTTCTTGCAGACTCCTGGACCATGGCGCTGGGCCTGGGGTACCCACCAGGTCCTAGGTCAGCAATGGATCCTCTGGTCATCTTCTCTCCTCACCCACCCTGTGTCTTCTCACTGCCTGCTCCTTTGATCCCCATCCTGAGGCCTCTGTGGGTCTGGCCTTTGGTCTCTTTTGAGCACTTAGGGCTCCCTTGATTATCCGTATGCCTGTGGACCTCGCGGAACCTCGGGGGCTGGCCAAAGTCCCTTCTGTGGCCTGTGGTCCCCTTGGGGGCTCATGGTCAACATTCCACGGCTCCCAGCACACACTCAAGCATGAGAAGCTCTGGGATGTAACCCTTTGTCATCTGGGGTCTGGCTGCCACCTTGGGGCTCTACCTGGGAAGGGGCCAAGTCCCTGCTGCTCCTGGATCCCCCAACCTCTGGGGCTTCTGCCCTCCCCTAGCACAGGCAGTACCGTGGCAGACCCTGGATGGCCAGTATTTCCCAACTACTCTCTGCATATGAGAGATGATCAGTGTCATTTTACAGACCGGGAAAGGGGGCCTAGCGAGAGGTGCTAGAGTAGTCGAGCTGGCGTGAGATGGTACCGAGGGTAGGTCACCTGCACTGGGAGGCAGACTGTTGGTGCCTATGGTAGGAGTTGGCCTCCTGGAGGCACCTGGAGCCTCTTGGGCTGACCTGGTCTCCTTCGCTGCTATTTTGGCAGAAGCGTGATGGGTGGGGGTAGCCCTGTTGCCTCCAGAGAGCCGCAAGCCCCCTGTTTCCTTTCTCTCTATCCCCTGGAGGCGGGGCCCTGGGATTGGCTTCAGCGGCTGAGCCCTAGAGCGAAACCTACCCTACACCTACTTGTTCGAGGGGTGTTTCTTAGTTGCTTCATGTTTCCATTTCTCTATTTATAATAGGCTTTCCAGATGGCTGTTAGGAGGATTACATGATTGCATGAGCAAGACTCATCAGCTGGATGGTGCCTGCCCATAGCGAGTGCTCAGGAAGCAGAGGCTGGCTCGTCAGTGAGAACACTGCTTGAGCGAGCTGTCCAAGGCCACGCAGCAGGTAGATGGCACGGCCGGGCCTGGGACTAGGCCCCCGACCACCTCCAGACCTTGAGCCTTGTCCCTTGTCGCCGCCACATCTTCATGGGGAGCAGACTCCTTGGGGCTTCCTGGCTGTCATGGTCCTCATCAGCCCTGGGCAGGAGGTGTCCCCTGGGCCATTCGTTGGCTGTCACACACACCATCACACACAGGAGTGTGGGGCCCAAGAGTTAAGAGACTCGGGCTCATGTCAGGCCTTCCCTGGGTAGACTCAGGGGACCGTAGGCGAGGTGACTCCTCAGTCAGGGTTTTCCTCAGCGGATGTTGGCAGTTGCCACAGTCACACCGGGGCACACACTCACGAGTGTGGGCATGTCCCTGCTTTGGGGCACTGCGTCTTTGGAGCCGCCCAGGCTGGCGAGGTGGGAGCGGCCCGAGGGCACAGCGGCTCACGCTGCATGGCTGGAGTATGGCAGCGGTGCCGGGCATCGTGCTCAGTGCCTCCCCTGAGCTACCTCGTTGTCTGCAACTACCCAGGTGAGAATGACCGCCAGCGCGTCCCAGCAGAAGGAGCTCGGGGGCACCGGGTCACCTGTGTGAGGGCGCGCCACTGCTCCGTGTATCCCGTGGAAGCTGAGGTCTGCCCAGGCACAGAGCTGTGCCCCTCCAAGGCGGGCAGGCTGGGCAGGCTGGGGGCGACTGTCCTGCTGTGGGGTGAGCGCACACGGGCCGATCGAGGGGCGCGGGCGGTGGGCGTCGGGTGGCAGGCAATGGCTGGCGGTGGCTGCGTGCCTTTGAGTTAGCAGGTGCAAGGGCGCAGGGCTTGGCCCCCAGAGAGCGCCGAGCAAATATTTGTTGACCGATAATTCTCTGTAGGGCCTCAGGCTGGAGTGTGGGAGCGGGATCTGGCCATGGGAGAGTGGGCCGGGTGGATGAAGGCAGCACAGGGTTCAGGTGCCAGACTCTGGGGTCTGGGAAGGAAGTGAGTCAGGAAACTCCTTGCTTGAGGGGCCAGTCTGGGGGTGAGGCGACGTTTGGTAGGGGGATGCTAGGACTGGGTTCTTGGGGGTGCTGAGGCCGAGCTGGAGAGGGTGGAGTCCCTGGCCCTGGGGCTTCCGGGTGGGGTAGGGTGGGCTGGCGGGGGGCGGGTGGGGCATGGGGTGTGTGCCTGCGCCTGGCAGTCCGGAGTGTGCGGGTCTGCCCGTGTGGTCACTGAGAGTCAGTGTGTGCACCCGCGCTCGTGGGAGGGGCCCCGCGCTGGCACTCTGTGCCTGTGGCCATTCGGTGTGCTTTTCCCCGTGCTCCCCAGCTTGGAGGAGGCAAGGCCTCTCGCTCTGAAGCTCAGGCCCAGACTTGCAGGCAGGTTCAGCTTCTCTCTCTCACACTCCACGGCCATCCGAGAGCAAAGCCTTGCGAGCATCTCAGAAGAGATCCCAACTCTGACCCGCGTCACCATCTCACTGCCCAGCCCAAGCCACCACCCATGTAGACAATTAGAGTAGCCTCCAAGCTGTTCTGCTTTCTTGACCATTCCCTGATGGTCCCACAGGGGTCGGAGTGATCTCTTAAGACCGTACTCTAGGGGCGCCTGGGGGGCTTAGTTGGTTGGGTGGTTAAGCATCTGCCTTTGGCTCAAGTCGTGATCTCAGGGTCCTGGGATCCAGCCCCACGTGGAGCTCCCTGTTCAGCAGGGAGCCTGCTTCTGCCTCTGCCCCTCGCCCCAACTCATGCATGCTCACACACACACTCTCTCTCTCTCTCTCTCAAGTAAATAAACAAAATCTTAAAAAGAAAAAAAAAAAAGACTATTCTAAATCCAAACATGTCTGACCCTGCTTTCAACCTCCAGGGCTTCCTGCCGTTCGGACTCCAGCTTCTAAGCTGCTACCGCAGCCCACAAGGGCCCCTTCTGATGGTGCCTTGGACCCCTGTCCCTTTGGTCACAGAATTCCAGACCCACTATACTCTTGGCTGTTCCTCATAAGCCCAGCGTGCTTGTACCTCAGGGCCTTTGCACTTGCTGGCCCCCTCTGTTTGGAATGTTCTTCCTCTCAGATGTTTGTGTGGTTCGAACTTTAGTTAATTCCAAGTTGTTGCTTAAAATGTTACCTCCTTGGAGAAGCTAAAGAATCTTCCTAGTCTTAGTCCTCTGTCCCCTTGCCCTGCCTTACTGTTCTTCATTTTATTTATTATCCACTGCCAACTGTATACATGTATGTCTCAAATGTATACAAAAATAGAGAAATTAATGTAATAGCTCCCCACATGTCCATATCTGAGCAACACATATGATCTACCCTGGGCCAATATTTTACTCCCCCTCATCCCTAGCTTCCAGCGAACTCTAGACATCACACGCTCTCATCTGCAAATAAATACGTCTATGCCAAAGTTAGATTTTAACTCTGTTGGTTAGAAGGCAGCCTTGGGGGGAGCTGGTGTTTGTCTCACTCACTGCTGCAGCCCCCGTGCCTAGCACGATGCCCGGCTCACGGCTGGCCCCTTGGGATGCTTGCAGGGCTGTGTCTCAGATCTCCAGGGAGGGGAGGTGTGTGGGTTGTGGTTTGCACAGGTCATCTGCTGTCAGGGAGTGCCTCTGCACACACCTGTGTGCACTGCCACGAGGGGCAGTCCTGTGACTATATGTGTGTGTGCCTGCGTGTGCTTGCGTGTGTGTGTGCGCGTGCTTGCGTGTGTATGTGCATGTGTGTGTGTGTGTGTTGCTGCAGCATCTGGTGGCTGAAAGCGTGCTTCCTCCCTGACATCATCTCCCACACCCCTGAGGATCCAGGGACTTGTTCTGGGGAGTACTTCCCCCTTTCTCAGCGAGGCATGGAATGTGAAAGGGTGGGAAGGATGTGCGCACCAGTCCCTGCTCATTCCGCTGGAGGGCTGGGTTTGAAGCCAGGTGGCCTGGAGAGCCACTCCTTGTCCTTCTCTGGCGAGTAGGAGGCTGTGCCATCCCAGGGGGGCAGAGCGGGCCACCTCCCCCCTCCCTGGCACTGAAGCCCAGCCTGGTTGGGCTGGCAGGAGCTGGGTGGGGGACAGCTAGCTATGTAGGAGGGATGGTGGTATTCCAACCTAGCTCACTCCTCGGGCTCCCACTGAGCTCACGCAAACTGGGGGGCGCCTGGGTGCAGAGTTCTGGCCCAGAGGCTCAGCGGTCCCCCGCTCCATGCCCCAGTTCTGCATCTTAAAGGGTTGGCCCCGGCCGGCTGGAGGGCAGCGGGGAAGGACAAGCTTCCAGCTCAGCACAGCTTGACTCCGAGGAGCTACTCCCTATCAGACTGGGAATTCCAGAGAGCTTCTTTCAGCCTGATCTCCAGAGCCCCTGTCTGCTCCGGGGGCCGGTCTTCTTGTCCCTCTGGTTCCACGCCATCGGGCCCCTGCCCTCGAGTTCCTCTTTAGCTTGGCACTCCCTGTCCTTCAGGCATAGCCCAGGCTCCCCTCTCTGGGAAGCCCCTGTTCAATCTTCTGGCCCTCCCTGAGCCCATCCTCCCTCCCACCCTGCCCTCCTCCACCAGCAAGGCGGGTTCAAGAGTGACTCCTCTCTCTTGGGTCCCTGGGTCAAGCCTCCTCCGAGGTCTTGGGGATCAATGGGGTGGGGTGGAGGAAGGCAGATCAGTGTGGCTGCCAGCTTCTAGCCAGAACTTGACCCTGTCTGCACACCTCACTCTCCTCGCCAAAGCCCAGCAAAGGAGAGAGCCTGGATGTCCCTCTTTTCCAAATGGGGAATTTCCAGATGCTCCAGGGCTGAGGATTTGTTTAGCACTTCTCTGCACCAGGCACTGAGGTGGCGGTCATAAATCATAGTAATAACAATAATGTCAATTTGAACATTTGTTAAGTTTCTACCATATGCCAGACCCATATGCTAGGCGATCCAATAATAACCACCATTATAACAGCACTGATAATAACAGTCAGTATTTATTGAGCATTTACTATGTGCCTCGTGCTGTCCTAAGAGCTTTGCCACAATGCTTTGAAAAGCAGCCTTGGTCGAGAGGTCCTAATGCGGCCAGGTGGTCGGGCCCCAGGCTAACCACGTACCCTTCATGGCCGTAGGAACTGGGAACTGGGCAGAAATGAAGACAGGAGGTGGGGCTGTAGGCAGAAAGCAGGTAGCAAGCTCTCCCAGGCCTGGCTCCGTGCGTGCTGGGGTTGAACCTCCCATCCACACGTGGTTTGACTTTTACAAGTTCATTGGGCAGACTCGGTGACCATCGCTGCCCTCCCTCCTTTAGCTCATGGCTTCTATTCCGAGGCTGAGCTTCTCAGAGCAGCTCGTGGGGCAGAGGGACTGAAGTCCCAGGGCCTGGAACCTTCTCGGGTCCACAGGTCCTGCCCCAGTTGCCTTGTCCAGGAGCCACACCCACAGGGTGACCTGTCAGCAGAGCTGACTCAGGAGGAGCCCGTCTGCCCTGACTCAGGCTTCCAGGAGCGCTCGGCCTCCACCAGCCTCACCCACCCGGCTGCTTGCTCAACCAACAGCCCTTTAGGAAAGGCTCCACCTTCTCCAACAAGACCCAACAGGGTTCTGGCTGCTGCTGTCTGGTTCTTGGAGGTCCCTGCCCTGGCCGGCATGTCCGGCATCCCTGGCTCACACGCACTTGTGCCGATGCCTCCCTGGGTGCCGGAATCCCTCTGCTGGAAGGCGTATCTTTGGCATCCAGAAGGGTTTCGAGGTAAAGGTAAAGGTGGGGGTGCCCTTGCTCATCTCTGCTGCTCGCCCCTGCAGGTTGGGATCGGGTGCGCCCTACGGTGGTTAGAAGAGCTGGACCAGTGGCTCCTGGAGGCTCTGAGGAAGAGCCGCAGGGCAGGGGAAGGCTGGGTTGTCTCCGTCTCCTGTCCCACTGAATCAGTTTGATTCCATTGGTGGTAGGCTCCCACGTACGATTTGGCAAAGTGTTCTGCCCACGTGCTTCTGAGCGGGTAGACCCCAGGTATCTGGTAGAAGGGAGCCACCGGTGAGTATGGAGGAAGAGAGAAGGGGGTGCTGAAGAGTCGGGCAGCGACAGTTTAAACCTGCTCCTTAGAAACTTAGGACCTGGCACCAGGTCTGCCTGGGCCCTGGAAGGGATCTGGGGGCCGGAGCTGTGGTTGGGAGCCCCTCTAGCGCTCCTAGGGGCGAGAGAAGCCAGGGGAACCCGATGGGAAGTCAGGGTACAGGGTCTGGGTGGGATTGGTGGTTAGAGACCTTTTGGACTGCAGGAAGGCAGGGGCTATATCCTGGCAATAGACGTTTATCGAACTTCTGCCATGTACCCAGCCCCGGGCCCCGCTGGCCATTGCCCCCAGTGGGCACACAGACTTGAACTATGTTTACTGCAAGGGACGGAGGGCTGGGGGGCCTCAGCAACCTGGGAGGGGAGCGGAGTCAGGGGCCTCAAAGGCACGCACAGCACCAGGACGGCACACAGGCTGGCAGGCCACGGGATTTGTTCTGGGGGCCAGAAGGGACAGCGAGCCGTCCAGCCTCCCTGGCTCCCCACCCCTGCAGGACAGGACAGAGTGCTGTGGGGGGCCCACGCCTTCCTTCTTGACCAGCCCGCATCATGGCCTGTCGGGCAGCTTCTTTCCCCTTCCTCTGCTGGCTGCTGCGGCTCTCCTGTGGGGCAGACCCACCGCACTGACCGGCGGCCGTGGCTGGACCCCTTCTTCTGTCCCTCCCTCTGCAGGTGGAGCCTGGCCGGGTGGGGAGGGAGGGACCAGCTGGATTGCCGAAAGCGGGGTGGCCTGCCGTTGGGAGGTTAGGGTGAAAGTGGGCTTCTTCTGCAGACCCTCCCCACAGACCAGCCCTGGCGTCGGGCCTCGTCCTCCTCTGCTACCCTCTTGACCTCAGTGGAGGCCCCTGAGCGGGAGCCCCCACAACAGAACCCTGTCCCCCCAAACCTGAAGGGGTTACAGGGACTTCCAAAGAGTGCGGGGAAGAAGGATGGACAGCTTGAGTTGAAAGACAAAACTGTGGAACTGGATCATAGGGTCTGACCTCTTTCTAGCTCTGTCATTGACTTGCCATGATCTTGGCCTTGTCCCTGCCTCTCTCAGCTCTGTTTCTCCATTTGCAGGGGATGTGGGAGGACCCAAGGCAATGTGTCTTAAACTTTACTATTTGTTAAAACGCAGAGTCTATTTCGGCTGATCTGGGGTGAGGCCTGAGAGCCCCCCTTTTTTTTTCTTTTTTGAAGATTTTAAGTCATCTCTCCACTCAACATGGGGCTCGAACTGCCAACCCTGAGACCAAGAGTCGCACGCTCTTCTGTGTGAGCCGGCCCAGTGTCCTGGGAGTTCTTATTTCTAATAAGCCCCCACATGTCTGTGGTGCTCCCAGTCCATGGAGCGCACTTTGAGCGACAAAGACTTAGACAACCCATCCAGCTTGGGCCTCCAGGACCCAGAGATGGGGTCGCTTGAGCCCTCTGTGAGCTCACAAGGCACCCAGAGGAAGCCTTGGGATTAGCTCGGGGCTTTGGGCTAACAGACCTGGCAGTGCCCAGGTTGAGGGGCATGGGAGCTTCTCGAAAAGTCCCTTCTTGGCCGCTGGGGTTTACTATTGTCTTCAGGGGGTCTTAGGACATTTGTGTTGTGAAGAAACTACTCACCAGTTATCCTGATGGCCCTCTGAGGAGGTGGCATCTCTTTTTTTTTTTTTTTTTTTAAAGAAAGAGCATGTGCGTGAGGAGGAGAGGGGCAGAGGAAGAGAGAGAGAATTCATCCATGCTGGATGTAGAGCCTGACTCGGGACTTGATCTCACCACCCCAAGATCATGATCTGAGCCAATTTCAAGAGCTGGACGCTTAACTAACTGAGCCCCCCAGGAGCTGGCATCCTTAGTGAGGACAGCAGTTATCAGTTAAATACTGTACCTCATGACACTGAGAAGGGCAGTGTGACCGGGGGTAGCTGGGCACACTCAGTGGTAGCAGCTGCGTGGCTGCCCCTTCCGTGGAAAGACCGCGCGCTCCCTCAGGAAAGAAGGAAGCAGGCAGAGCCGGATGCCTGCCCACTCTGGGCTTCCCTTCAGCACCCCGTTGGCATGCCCGGGTTAGGGCACCCATCGTGGTGTGGTAGTTACTCACTGGCACATCTAGATGTCTAGGACTGTTCAGGAAGGCCTGGGTGGATCCCTATGGGCATCTCCCACAGCCCATTTTTGGCCCTAAATGCCCTTGCCAATCCCCCGCAAATCCCAGTGGTAACCAGACAGACGGTGTGAACTCTGAGCGAACCTCGGGATTGAGAGGGGCTGTGGAGAGAGGGCTCCAGCCATTTGCCAGGACCTCCTCACCTGGTGTAGCAAGGAATGGGAAACCCAGCCGGAGCACTCCGGGGGCTGCTGAGGTACCTCCATCCCTTTAAGATCCTGAATCTTCAGGGCCCAGGGGAAGATGCTGGCACCCCTGGCCGTTCCTACCCCAGTTGGGAGAGGTGGAGTGGGGGGCAGGGAGATCCATGTCTCTGCTACCTCCTGGGGGATGATGGTTCCAGCCCCAGTAGCTCCACTTAAAGGGCCAGCTCCTAGCACAAGGAGAGGGGCCCAGAGGGAGCCCCTTATTTAGCATCTAAGAGGCTACAGCGTTTAGGGTGATGGGTAGGACTTCCAAGCTGGGGACCCCAAGAACTGGGCCCTTCTGGCCATCCCTACCCTTGTTCCCCACACTCCCTCCTGCTGTGGTTCCGCTTCCTGGCTCTGTGGACGTCAGTCTGGGTCTCTGGATGGTCAGGGAGTCCCAGCCCTTGGCTCCCCACGGCCAGCTCTGAGGCCTGTGGAGGGCCCACAAGTGAAGAGTGCTTCTCTCCGAAGTGTGTGTGCATGTGTGCACCTGTATCGACGTGTGGGCATATGTATTACGTAGGCAGGTGTTTATGTCTGTGCTGTGTGTCTGACGGTCTAAAGGTACACAGCTGTGTGCATAAGTGCACTGTGTGTGTGTGTGTGTGTGTGTGTAAAGAAGGGGGTCAGAGTGCTCCCAGACATTCCTAAACACTTGTGCACAGGTTGGCTTCTGTCTCAGTGCCTGGGAGGAGCTGGCTTCTTAAAGTAAGGGGATAGTGAGTTATTTTGCAAAGTGGATAGCAATCCCCTTAAGCCTTGAGGGCCTGTCTGAAATCTGCAAGGGGTTTATGTAAACGGAGGCCCCACATTTAGAGTGGGTTCCAAGTTCAGTGGTCCAGTGAAAGACCCTCTCCCAGGTCCTCACGGAGCCACGTGCACAATGCCCTGGGTGCCAGCCCCCTGGCCAGCAGAGGCTTAAAGGAGTTGGAGCAGTGTCAGCCCGTGCCAGCTCACCAGGGGCCGGGGGGCAGGGCAGGCCGGGCTGAGTGAACAGAGAGGGTGTCGTCAGCCCTTGGGGGGGTGGGGGAGAGGCGGGAAATAGGAGATGAGGCCAGATCCTGCCTGGCGGGTCCATCACCCTTGTCTCGGCTTACACTCCCAGGGAAACCGGTCGCCCTGGGTGGAGACTGGCATCAGATATGAGGGCCCCGAGGATCTGGCCCCCAGCTCCAGGAAGAGGCAGGGCAGAGTGCCCGGGGTGTGGTGTGGAGACTCCCTTGGCAGGGCCCCTTGTATGAGGCCAGCCCGAGGGGTGCCAAAAAGACTAAGCTGTAGAAGGAAGCTGGGCCAGGATTTGGAGCTTCTGCTGTAGGGGGGTTTCTGTGGGGGGTCCCTGTCTATGGGCCCTGGTCACAGTCCTGGGGGGCAGGCTCTTCAGGGTGGCCGGAAGAGTTGGCTGGGCCTTGGGGTCTACTCTAATGCTGCCTGGCTGTGTGTGACTGGACAGCCCCCTCCGATTCTCAGCCTGCCCTTGGTCCCCTGGGGGCCCTTTCAGCGGTGATAGTTCGGGATTCTGGGTGACCTGCCCAAATCTTGTGAGTGGGGGAGGATCTGGGGGATGCCGGGATGGGAAGGGGGTGCTGAGAGGGGACAGCACGGCGGGGAGGAGGGAGTTTCCTTTCTTGCCCTAGTTCCTGGTTCAGATGTTCCCGATATGGAGACACAGGGAAGGGGTGATTCTGGTCCCTAGACACCGGTCAGCTGTCAAAGGCTGGCCGGGACTCTCCAACCCCAATCTGGCTGTGCTCAGGCCCCGGGCTCTGACGCCCCTCCCACACTGCATTTCCCCTGAGGACTTCCACTTACCGCCAGGCAGCAACCCCTGGGATCCAGAGTCTGTGTCATTGCCCATAACCCTCAAAAGGGAGAGGGGCAGGGGAGGGGACTCCCGAGCAGCTCATAGAGGGTCTTCTGGAGACCATATATCTCAAATTTGTCTCTAACCAGAGGATGGCCTCTCAGGATAGCCAGCTTTTCAGAATCCTTACCCTGCCTTTGAGAAGGAGCACCCTCGGCCTTCTTTGGGGGACGGAGACCAACAGAAATCTTCCTTGTGAAAAATGTCCAGGGAGCCAAGGGAGGCACCAGTGGTGGTCCCCTCGTCTTCCCCGCAGAGCCAGGTCCCAGCCTTGGGATCCCTATGTAACCCCCTCAGTCTCCTGACCTTTGCTACTCCAACCGCTTGAGAGGTAGATGGAGAGGGACGAGGTTGTGGAGGCCAAAATTCAGGCTAAGCAATCTATGGCTGGGCTGCTGAATGCATCTCCCGATTTCATTGTTTCTTTGAGCTCCATGGAGTGGGCCTAGCCTATCTCTACTAAACCAAAGGGCTTTGGTCCCATCCCACAAAGACTGGCCCACCTGCCTACACAGGTGGGGGCAGAGGCGATTTGAAAGGCCCTTGGAGGTGGACGTTGAGGGTTCGAGTGACCCCGTCCAGCCTGCCAGCTGAGGCCTGGTGGGACGGCCTGCCCCAGGGTAGTGGTCAGACAAACACAACGCAGCTGTCCAGAACCTCCACAACACCCTTTATCCAGACCCCATGGAGCTGAGGGTCCCCAACTGCTCACCCCCAGTCC
>CM053609.1:23068064-23117713 GCA_028646535.1 Procyon lotor | reverse complement strand
GCTAGGCCATTGCGGGGCTTGGCGGTCAGGACCTGGACGTCGTGCTTGCCCGTCTTGTTGCGTTTGCGGAGGTAGAAGAGCAGGGGAAGGATGAGTGCCAGCAGCAGGAGGACCAGGCACACGGGGATGATGACGCTGAACATGTTGGCCTCCAGGAAGCCCAGGAAGCCCCCACTGGCCACGGTGGGCACGGGGCTGGAGGCCAGCGGGCCTGGCTCCCCCGTGGGCGTGCTGCTCTCTGGTTTCCTTGCTTCGGTCTGAGCAGGCTTGGGGAGACTGAGCAGGGCCACACTGTAGGGTCGGGCCGCGTCGTAAGGCTCAGTGTCAAAGTCCAGTGTGGCCACAGCGGGGGGAACCCCCCGTGCCCACAGCTCTAGAATGAGACTGTCGCCTGTGGAGCCGGGGGACCGGCCTTCCGGCCCGCTCACCTCCAGCCCCAGCCTTCCGTCCTCAAGGTCCTGCTGGGTGAATTGCTCCACAAGCTGGCTATCGCTGGGCTCTGTCCTCGCCCGGGGCACGCGGACCACGCGGCCATGCCGGGGTCCCGCCAGGAGCCGGAATCGGGGCACACTGCCCGTGCGGTTGGCCAGCTCACCGGCGTCTAGGACGGTGGAGTCCAGGCGCAGGGTGGCCCCCTGGGGCCACGGCCCACCAGCCCCCACACGCAGCAGAGCCCTGACAGTGACGTTCACCGTGGCTGACGCGTTGGCCCCTCGGGCCAGCGCCAGGATGCCGAAGTGGTCGCGAGAGGAGGAGAAGTTGGTGAAGGAGAAGACCACCTCCCCCTGGTCTACCTGGAGCTGGCTGAAGGAGGCGGCAGGCTGCCCGGCCACCAGGAGCTGCCCGAACCGGGGCCCCTGGGTGAGGCGGTAGGCGGCGTCCGGCTCGTCCCGGTCTGACACCACCCGCAGCTGCTGCTGGCTCAGGGAGGAGCGCCCCACAGCCTGCGGCACCTCTAGGGGCGCCCGCAGCTGCACTTCGATGGCCGACGGCAAGACGTCCACGGCCAGGGACATGGGCACAGGAGGGCTGGCCCCGTCGGACGCGCTCAGCTGCAGGATGCCGGCCACGCTGCTCCCGTTGGCCACGAAGGCCAGACGCCCGGCGTCCACGTCGGCCTGTGTGAAGTGGGTCACGGGCCCCGGGCCGGCCCCCACCAGACTCAGGAAGCCGTTGAGGGGGGCCCGCTGCACCTCGTACTCGATCTCCCCGGGCGCCGAGTCTGGGTCCACCACGCTGAGCTGGGCCCGGGAGACCGGCGCGCGGGAGCCCCGGGTCAGCCGGAGCGGCACGGACGCCTGTGGCCGCGGTGGCCGCTCGTTCACATCCCGCACGGTGATGGTGAAGGCCTCTGAGGTCTGAGGTCCCGACACCGAGGCCCCTGCCGGCCCCTGGAGGTGGGTGCGGAAGCGGAAGCCATCCTGCTGGGTGCCCCCGCCGCCGTGGGCATAGGCCAGCTGCCCTGCAGCCAGCTCCGACTGCAGGAAGTGGGGCCGCCCGGCGTGGAGGGGCTCCTCGGCTACCAGCAGCTGGCCCCGGGTGGGGAACTGTGTGATCTGGAAGAGCACGTCATGCTCTGGGCGCTGGGGTGACGGGATGCTGGCCAGGAGGTTGGAGGCATCAAGGGCGGCCGTGGTGATCTCAGCCCGCTGGCCTTCGGGGACCCAGAGACCTGGGGGTGGGACGTAGGCTATGAAGACCCTGTCCGCTGAATAAAGACCTCAGGGCCTCAGACCAGGAACCCCATGGCAAGGTTGTGCCTTTTCCCTCAGACCAGATACCCCAGGGTGGGGCTCAGGGGCCCCTGAAGGATAAGGAGCGTGTCTCCTCTCTGACCTCAAAGCGTCCCCACATGCTCCCCCCCCTTAACTTCCCAGGTCCTGGGGACTGACGTGGGAGCTGCTGACCCCGGCCTTGTGTCCCCTCCTCTCTGGACCCGCCCAGTGTCCCCCCATCATGCGGTTCACCTTTGTTCCTCCAGAGGCGGCTGGGGTGCTGGGGACAGGCAGCCTCGAAGGACACAGCCACAAGAAGGGTGGTGGCCACGTCCGGGGCAGGGGGTGACGACAACAGGAGCTCCAGGGCATCGTGGACCTCCCAGAAGGGCTCAGGGGGCATCTCGTGCTCATACAGAACATTCCCAGCATACACCTGGGGGGGACCCCATTTTGGGATGAGAGGTAGGTTGAGCCCGCGGTGCCTGGGAGCCCCTTGCAGGCTCCTTGATGAGTCCTCGTGCCCAGCTTCACTGTCCATGTCTGTGACCTGTGCTGTCCCTCTCGGTGGGTCACGATCGCCAGTCATGCGACAGCGAGGAGACTGGATCTGGAGCCCGATGCCTTGTGAAATCTGCGCTCTGCCATCCCAGGCCATTCACCTCCCCTCTCTGAGCCCCCAGGGAAAGCAGTATTCGATCGCTTCTTTCTCAGCAGCTGGTCCTTCTACTCCTGCCCTGGGTCCCTGCCCCTCTTCCCCACTGAGGACACCGGTTTCACCATCTCCCTTCTTTCTCCTATTGTGACAATTTCCCCCCGAAAGGGAACATTCCCATCAGTACCTAACCATGTTATTCTCTCTTCCATCTTTTTTTCTTTTAAAAATTTATTTTTTGAGAGAGAGAGAGCAAGAGCACGTGTGCGTACAGGGGCGAGGGGCAGAGGGAGACACTCCAGCGAGCCCCATGCTGAGCACAGGGCCCAGTGCAGGGCTCAGTCCCACGACCCTGAGATCACGACCGGAGCTGAAATCTACTCAGATGCTTAACCAGCTGCGCCCCGCCCACCAGGTGCCTCCTCTCCTCCCTCTTATTATTATTATTTTTTTAAAGATTTTATTTATTTATTTGACAGAGAGAGAGATCACAAGTAGGCAGAGAGACAGGCAGAGGTGGGGGGGGAAGCAGGCTCCCCGCTGAGCAGAGAGCCCCATGTGGGGCTCGATCCCAGGACCCCCAGATCATGACCTGAGCTTAAGGCAGAGGCTTAACCCACTGAGTCACCCAGGCTCTTCCCTCTTAAAGAAAAGACCTATGACTTTACTTTTTCCATCAACATTTGTCACCCCTCCCCACATTTTGCTCTTTACATCAAAACTCCAAAAAGAATAGTCTAGAACCTCTGCCATGCTGTCCTGAGCGCAGTCTACCCAGGCCTTCGCTCCCGTCCTCACCGATGCCTGCGGTGTCTGCCTTTTCAGACCTGACGGCGGGCTCGTGGGCTCACGTTACTCACCTGCTCAGCACGCAGCGCCGGACATGGTCGTGCGTCCCTTCCTCTACCCCCCATTGGCTTCTAGCTCGTCCCACTCTCATGTTTCCCTCCTGCCTTGTGAACTGCTCCTTCGCAGACTCCGTGGTCCCCCTCATCTCCCCGATGTCTATAGCGGGGCCTCTAGAGTCTCCCCTATCTACAGGCACCTCCTACGTGTCGGCCCAGGTCAGCTCTGCGGGTCACCCCCTTACTTCTGTCTCCAGCCCCGACTGCTCTCTCCCCAACTCCAAACTCACATATCCACTTGCTTCCTGGCAGCTCCGTGAGGATGTGTAAGGACCGGCGCAGAGCTGGCCTCAGCAGACACGCTCCCGACCTGCGCCTCCTAGTCCTGCTGCTGCTCACGATGGCAGCGCTGGTCTTGCCCTGTGTCTTCCCTGACTCCTCCCTGTCGCGCACACCGTCCCTTCTGGCACGGATTATTGCCATAACCTCCTGTGTCCCAGCTTTGGCCCCTGATCTCTGCCCTACAAGCTGTTCTTAACACCGAAGCCAGAGTGAGCCTTTTCCAGTGTAGGGTTCCCGTCCTTCTTGCTCAGATAGTACAGTGGGTCCTCCTTGGACCACAAAGACCCCACTCTGACCCTTTAGCTCTGCGACCTCACCTCCGACCACTCCTGCCACACCTGCCGTCCTCCAGGGCTGTTTGCCTGGTAAACACCCAGGGACAGTCCTCACTTCCATGAAGAAGTATGCTCCTTCCCCCTGCTAATCCAAACGTGTCCTCTGGGCTTATCTCTTGCTTTCCCCTTTTATTTATTTATTAATTAAATATTTTTATTTATTTATTTGACAGAGAGAGAGATAGCCAGAGCAGGAACACAAGCAGGAGGAGTGGGAGAGGGCGAAGCAGGCTTCCCGCAGAGCAGGGAGCCCGATGTGGGGCTCGATCCCAAGACCCTGGGATCATGATCTGAGCCGAAGGCAGGCGCTTAATGACCGAGTCACCCAGGTGCCCCTGTTTTCCCCTTTTAGGAGAGGGAGATCTATTTCCTCTTCTCAGAAAAACAGGGCTGGTGCAATACTGAGATGGAAACTGGGGTCCCAGCATGTGGGAGACTCTCGGACCACAGGGTAGTAATGAACTGGAGAGCGGTTCCCTATTTAATAGGGGAGCCACTCACACGCTAAGGGGGGATCACTACAGTTCTAAAGGAGGAGCAGAGTCCGGGTGAAAGTGGTGGCTGTTCCTCAGCTGAGTGCTGTAGGAGGGAACAGAGCCTTTTAAGAAACTCGAGGTCAGGGGCGCCCGGGTGGCTCAGCTGGTTGCGCATTTGCCTTCGACTCAGGTCATGATCTCAGGGTCCTGGGATCGAGCCCGGCATTGGGCTCTCTGCTCAGCGGGAGCCTGCTTCCCCCTCTCTCCCTGCCTGCCTCTGCCTACTTGTAATCTCTCTCTCTCTGTCAAATAAATAAATAAAATCTTAAAGAAAAGAAACTGGAAGTCGGGGGCACCTGGGTGGCTCAGGTGGTTAAGCATCTGCCTTCAGCTCAGGGCATGATCTCTGGGTTAGGCTCCCTGCTCAGCTGGGAGTCTGCTTTTCCCTTTGCCCCTCCCCCCTGCTTGCACATACATATTCCTTCTCAAATGAATAAATAAAATCTTAAAAAAAAAAACCCAAAAAACTAGAAATCAGGCTTGTGTGCGTGTGTGTTTGAAATCCCTCAAAGGTTATATGTGGACCATTAATTTTAAAATATTAAATGCCTTGTGCAGTCCAAATAAAACACATCTGTGGTCCAGAGGTGGCCCGCAAGGACCGTCTGCTGTGACCTCTGGCCCTGGTAGAAGGGTGGCAGGAAGCAGAGACCCCCAGGAGGGGGCTCGGAGGATGGAAGCCTGCAGGAGCTTCTGTGGATGGGAGGTGTGTCATCGGGGGAGAGGCAAATCCCAGGCAAGATGGGGGGCGGCCTCTCAGCTCAGTGCCCTCTGGTGAGAGAAATCTCGCACTAACAGTCAGAAGCCACAATCCTGGTTTTGCCTCTGTAACACGAGCCCACCAGCCCGACCTCCATAAGCCTCAGTTTCCTTATCTGCAGAACGGGACGACTGATCCTTGCCCCACCCAACTCAGTACTGGAGGACAGTGGTGCTGTCAAGACACAACCCAGTCCTGCCCTGCCCCTGCCCCAAAGCCAGGACAAAGTCTCAGCCACGGTGCCTCTTGCCCGGCTTCCCTGGGGGGCACCGCCAGCCTGGCCCCCTGGTGGCCATTCACACTCACTGCATGCATTGCGGGAGTGTGGGTAAAGGGCTGTGGGTGGGGGCGGGACCCTGAAGGCCTGGTCCTCTCCCCTCCCCCTTCCTGGGCATCTGATGACAGCTCCCGGGGAATCAGGGTGCTCAGGCGCTGCAGCCACGAGGCTGCTCAATATCTTATCGTGGAAAGGAGACCTGGGCAGAAGCCAGGACTTCATGAGAACAGGAGACCTGGCCCCGGGGGATGCTGACATGAGAGACATTTTGCTATGTACCCCTTGTTAGAGCTGCCTCTTTCTCTGAAGCCTGAAAGTTCCCCCACTTGCTCTGCCTTTGGAGAGAGCCAAGGCTGCCAGGCACTCACAGTAAGTACCTCCTGCACTTGGAAGGGGTGATAATTTAAGTGATGGCTGCTGGCCCGCCCTCCCCACCCACCCCACCCTGCTGGCACAGTTAGCACAGACAGCCCTGTGCTCCCAGCAACCTAGCAACTCTTCCCATGGCTAAGAGTTCTAGTGTTTAACTGGTGGCCTCTGACTTGCTCCGGGACGCTAGGCCCTGAAGAGAGATGGCAGCTTCTCTCTCATTTCACCCTCCTCGGCTGCCTTCTGTCCACTTTTCTGCTTCCGGGATCCACTCTGCTTCTGGCTGGCTCGTGACCTCAGCCCCAGGCTCACACCTCTCACGAGCCCAGCAGCTGCCTTCCTCTCAAACTCCACGCCCGAACAAAGCACGGCCCCTCAGTAGCCACTGTGTATGCTCGCGTCCCTGGCTCAGAGCACCCTCTCCAGCTCCTGAGGTCCAACCGCAGCTTCCTTTGGAAGCCGTGCCCCAGGACCCTATCCCTGCTCTGGGCTGCGATCTCTCGCATCTTCTGCCTACCGGACTGGTGGCTTCTGGAGGGCAAGGCAGGCTCAGCCTGGGCTGTGGTGGGGACAGAGAGCACCTGCTGTCCACGACGTGGGAGCGGCGCCCACGTGTGCAGGCAGAGCAGGGGGCCCCCCGGGGCTGAATGGAGTCTGCGTGGTGGCCATAGAGAGCTGGGCCCTTACCTCGGCTTGAGTGAAGTTCACCAGGGCGTCCCCCGTGCTGCCATGCTGGGCGTGGAACAGCCGGCCCAACCGGGGACCCTGCACCACCCGGTAGAGCAGGTGCCGGGGGTCAGTGCCTGCACTGGAGCTGGCTCTCAGGCTCTGGCTTCCGAGCGGCTGGATCGACCCTGCGAGAGGCACGAGGGACTTGTTGGCAGTGGACCGGGCAAGGTCTGCGGCTGCTGGCGAGGCAGCGTGACCCTGGCCTACGAGGTGTGCCGTGCGCGGCAGACCCACCTGGGCACACGGCCAGCGTCCGGCTGCCCTCCAGGGAGAGGAGGAGCTGCTTCTGGGCCGTCACACGGAAGAAGTGTCCGGGGGAGGTGTGCTCCCCATCCGAGAGGCTGAAGCGGAAGCCGCCGTCCAGGGCTCCTACGGGTGGGGACGGAGTTGGGTCTCGTGGCCCCAGGTGGCTCCCCATCCTCAGGGCACCCCCGCTCCGAGTACCCACCTCTGTGCGAGAACAGCACGAGCCCACCGTCCAGCTGGGCCTGGGTGAAGCTGTGGACCTCGGTGCCTGGTGCCGCCCGCAGCACCACCCGCCCGTTGCTGGGCTGCTCGATGGTGTAGACCAGGTCCTCCGGGCCCGAGTCGCTGTCTGTGCCCCTAAGGGCCTCCGGAGGGAAGGGCATCGTGGCCCCCTCCCACATCTGGGGACACAGGCCTGTGAAGTTTCTGTCCCCTCCACGATCTCCCACCAGGCTCCTCCCCAGGAGGAGACTGTGACCCTCCGGCTGCAGCTCCAGCTGGGGAGCTGCAGGCCCCGGGAGATGCTGGGCTCCGCCTCACAAAGGGCCCCCCACCCCATTCAGCCAAGTAGGAACTCTTCTTGGCTGTTCCGCGTCACCCCAGGGCCCAGGCTCCCTTCTCTCTGCCCTAACCCTGCTTGTCCTATAAGGCCAGCTCCTGTCCCTGACCTCAGGAAGCCCCCAGCTCTTACCCACACCAAGTTCGGTCCCTTCAGAGCCCCCAGCCCTGACCGACTGTGCCACTAACTTTCCCTGGGCCGGTCTCACTGCCAGGGCCGGGCTCTGCCTTTAGACCCTCCATAGTGAGTCTGGACGTGCGCTGGGCACACTACGGGAATGGTGATTTTACCTCCCCAGGAGGCTTATAAATGGGCTCCCTTCCAGGGGAGGGGAGGGCATGGGATACACGGAGGTGGGAGCGGCTGAGGGTCGGCTCCTGTCCCGTAGCTCAGCAGCAGCACTGTGGTGAGGGCTCGGGTGTTTTTACTGCAGTCACAAGGCCCCACCAGGTGGGGGAGGGGTGTGGGCATTGGCTCCCCATGCTCAGAGCGAAGAGGACCGCCCCCCCCCCAGCCTCCTGCCTGCCAGCACGGCAGGATCCCATTTCTGGGATCCTGTTACGTGACCCCGGCTGGGCCTGCAACTTGGGCAGCCTTGGGGAGGGGCTCCCATACCTGGAAAACGAGCCCTCTGCGATTCCAGGGCACCTTCTCCCAGCCCCAAGCTAAGCCCAGGCCACACTCTGGAGGGGGGACCAAAGTATGGAGGTGGGGGTTTAGTGCTGGGCTCCTGGCACAAACACAGTGGACAGCATCACCTGGTGGCCAAGAGGCCACACAGCAGCACCTGCCTGCGGTTCCCGGGCAGCCCCCAGCCAGTACCCTCACTGCTCTGTGGACCTCCCCACCTCTGGACGGCTCCCTGCAAGCACATCCTCTACCCTCAAAGGGGTCCTGTGCCTCATATCACAGACAGCCCAAGTCAGCTCTCTTCTGAATCCTTCCATGACTCCTGTTGACCCTGGAGGCCAGCATCAGGGCCCTGCCCATCCACTATCTCGTGTGATCTTGGCCAGCCATGCCCTTTCTGCTCTGCCAGTAACTGCTTCTGTGACCACGGAGAGATATTGCGGCCTGCCTGGGCCTCAGCTCTGACCTCTGCGGCGTGAGGGCATCACTGTTCTGCAGGGACGTCAGGGGCAGGAGCTTGGGAAGCCAAGCTCTGGCCTTCCCCTGCCGTGGGTGGGAGGAGCTTAGCCGCCCTCCACCTGGAGTCTACCCTTAAGGGCTGGAAAGAACTTTCTTCGGGAGTTCTGGTCCTGAGCCTTAGAAAAAGCCTCCTGCTGAGGGCAAGGCCAGGGCAGAGCAGGGCCAAGGTTGGCCATTCGCAAGGCCGCCTACTGCACTTGTAAGTGTTCATTCAATAACAAAGGCTTATGCCTGTGTTCTGTTTTCAATGTGATAACTCTTCTCTCTTCCCAACAACCTAGGGAGGCATGTGGCACGGTCCCCATTTCAGAGAAGGAAACCGAAGCTCAGCAAGGGGGAGCTACGTGCTGGGCCTCTCTTTGGGAAGGGAGGTGATCCCAGGCTCCTCTCACCTTCAGGCCCGTGTTGGTGGTGAGGATGGGGGGCTGGTCGTTGACGGGCAGGATGGTGACGGCAAAGGCCGCAGGATGGCTCTGGCGGTCCACCTCGGAGGCATTGGCCACCAGGACGAAGCTGTCTGTCAGCGTCTCACTCCCGTCGTGCACATAGTGGATCAGCTGCTGTTCCACCTGCAGGCAGGGCCCAAGGCTGATGGTCAGGCCCCAGCTGGCCTGGGGGCTGCGTGAGTCTCGAGCACAGCACCCTTCTTGCCCTGCCTTCGGATGTGGGGGGAGACTGGCTCCTCAGAGCTTCCGTTCCTGCAGGCGGCAATGGGCACAGCCATTCCTCCCAGAGTGAAGGACCAAAGGAGTAAAGGACAGGCACTTGTATGTGGCCCAGAGAGGAAGGAGTGATGTCAGGTACTGAAGCAGAGGGGTCTGTACGTGGGGACTCCCTGCCTCCTCTCGGCTGGGCGCCCAGACGCGGAGTGCCTGCGGCTTCCTCTGCTCCACCCCCAGGGCCGGGCTGCACGCCCAGGGCCTCCCCGACAGCTGTACCTCTTTCCAGGAGAAGGTGCCGAGGGTCCCCTCCTGAGGGCCGTCCTCTCTGCGCAGGGCCCCGTGCCGCGGTGGCTCCAGCACCTGCAGCTGGAGGCTGGGCAGCGTGGGGAAGTAAGGCCCGGGGACACGGAGCAGCAGAGGGGACAGGGTGCGGGCGCCGCCCTCGGGGACACTGAAGTTGTGCGTCTCCAGCGGGATGGCAGCAGGCAGCACCTCCAGCTCCACGCGGACACCCTCCAGGGGCGCACCCAGGCCTGAGGCCACGTCCAGGGAGAAGGCGTCGCTCCAGGCCTCCGGGCGGGAGTGCAGGTACAGGACCCTGCCCGCGTCCACCGCCTCTTGGGAGAAGCTCTGCACTGGGTCCAAGCTGGGCGACCCGGCCGCTGAGGTGCCAGGGGACAGCATCACCAGGTAGCCGGCCCGCGGCGGGGTCTTCACCGAGAACACGATGTCCGCGGGCGCCACTGCCTCCTGGGCCGCCTGGTGAACAGAGGGTGACGGGGGTGGGGCGGTCCTGGTCGCCAGGCGCCCGGCACAGGCTCAGTCTCCCCCCGACCGACCCCCGGCCGCTGCTTCTTTAGACACACAGACACGCACTTGGGTTCACACACACGACACCCAGACACGCAGCTGGTCGGGGGGCAGGGGCTTTCACCACCCCCACCCCCTGTCCCACGCTCGCACAGCCTCTGGGACACATACTCGCTAAGAGATGTATACAATCACACGACCCCAAGTCAGTGACACAGACGTACAATATCACCACACACTGGCGTGTGGACACAGACACACATGTACATCTCACACGGAACACACCCTCGAAACACACATACACACACGTACACGGAGGGAGCCCCTGCCCCCGCTATCGCTACTGTTCACCACCAGAGGGCGCACCATCCTTCTGCGACGCACAGACCCCACAGATGGCGGGTGAAGACCCAGGTCCCACCCAAAGGCCACTGGGCGCTCCCTCACCTGATGGTCCAGCTGCAGAAGGCCACACATCACCCCCCAACTCACATTCCTGGTCCTGGTCCTTTGCCTGGAATACTGCCTGCATTCCAGAATTCTGTTCTCTCTGCCCAGAATACCGTCCCCTCATTCCCCACTACTGAAAGCCCGGACCCTTCAAAGTCTGGCTCAAATGCTGCCTCCTTCAGGGCAAAGCGTTTCTGATGCCAGACATCTTTAGTCACAGTCCGCCCCGAATTCCAGACAGCTGGAACCACAGCGGGCTCGGAAAGCGGCAGTGTGGCGGAGAGGGCAGGGACCGGCCTGAGGTCACAGGGCGGGTCAGCAGGCCTGCTGGAAGGCCTGCGGTTGCCCTGTGAGGTTCCTGGATGGTCAGCAGCTCCCTCCAGGTCCTGAGGCCTGGGCTGGGGTCTGGGGAAGAGAGCTGAGGACACGGGAGCCTGGAGAGCAAATGAGTCTATCTCCAAGGCCTCCGGTCCTCAAAATCTGTACCCACGAAGATCCCCCCAGGGGACTTAGTATTAGAATGCAGGTTCTCGGGCTCCACTTCAGAGATGCCACGGTCTGCGGGGGGCCCAGGAATCTGCGCGGTTGGCACAGCACGTTCGTGTGTGCACCTGACACAGGGAGGCACACACAGCTCACGCGCAGACACAAGCTCCCCCAGAAACTCCGAGGCATGCCCCCGGGCACACGTACAGGCACATAGCCGAGGTGCAGACAGACACCCAGCCCGGGGGGCACCACGGGCGCGTCCTCGAACATCCAAGCACACCGGGCATGAATGCTCGCCAGAAGGGCCTCCTGCGCCCGGCCTGTCACCTCTGCCCGCCCCTGCCCTGGCCCTTTACCTCCAGCTGATCCTTTTTGATCTCAGCCGCCTCCCCCTGGAAGACATAGATCTTCTTGTGCCGGACCAGACGCAGTGGGGCCAGTGGCCCATCTAGGGCAATGGTCACTTGCAAGGTGGCATCTGTGTGTACGGGCCCTGCCTCCACGGAGAAGGCCAGGGCGTCCCGAGGGCTGAGGCTGCCGTTGTGGCTGTAGAGAAGGGCCCCGTCCAGCAGGTCCTGCTGGGAGAAGGCCGTGGTGGGCTGGCCGGCCCGGAGCAGCTGCCCCCAGCGTGGGCCGGCTGTGACACGGTAGCGGACCTCGTCCCCACTGCGGATGTCGAGGTTGGTGTCCAGCTGGAGCACGGCAGTGTCGATGGTGCCCTGGCCTCCTTGAGGGACCACGAGGCTGGAGCCATTGGCCACGCGGAGGTAGGGTTCCGAGGCCTGCACCTCGAGCAGCGCCGTGGCCTGGTGCCGCCCGTCGGACACCTGCAGCTGGATCCAGCCACGGTCGGCCCCCGAGTGCACGAACAGGACCTGTCTCTTCCTGAGGTCCTCCTGGGTGAAGCGGTAGATGGGCCGCGTGGGCTCATCCGCAGCCACGATGCTGCCGAAGAGAAGGTCCTTGCGGGTCAGCACCAGCTGAGTGTCCACAAAGCCGGAGTCGGCGTCACTGAAGGCCACGTCGTCTGTCGTCAGCAGCCGCTGGCCCCCCCGGGCCACGTGGAAGACGCGGCTGACGGTCTGCACAGGAGCGTGGTCGTTTACGGGCTGGATGGCCACGCGGAAGACGCCCCGCACCTCCTCCCAGGCCATGCCACCGCTGCCGTCACCCTGGTGCGTCGCCACGAAGGGGATGTCATCTTCAGTGGTCTCGGAGTTGTCATGCTGGTAGACCAGCCGGCCCTGCAGCAGGTCCTCGTTGGTGAAGGACGTCACCATGGTGGCCTCGTCCTGTGCCCCCCTC
Organism: Procyon lotor; assembly: GCA_028646535.1. Lineage (NCBI taxonomy): Eukaryota > Metazoa > Chordata > Mammalia > Carnivora > Procyonidae > Procyon > Procyon lotor. Next base: position 23,105,480 of record CM053609.1, on the reverse strand, counting down.
CAAACCAGCCTCCCGTGGCGGGGGCGCTCCATGACCTCGTACAGGTAGCTGGCGCTGTTGAGACTCTTGACGAAGAGGTGGTGAGCGGAGAGGATGCCTTCGCCGCCCTCCGGCACCGAGAGGAGGATGTTGGTAAGGACGGGAGCGTCTGGGTCACCGCCAATGCGGATGGGGAAGGTGTAGAGTGGGGAGAAGTGCGGCGGAGCTGTGACACGGAAGCGGAAGGTGTCCTCGACTGTCTCTGAGGTGCGTGCTGTGGCCCCATAGGTCACCTGGCCGGCCTGCAGGTCATCCTGGGTGAAGCCCTGCCCTTCTGACAGCCGTGTGCCCTGTAGCCGAAGGTTGCCCTTCCTGGGGGCCTGGACCACCTCGTAGTGGAAGGTGGTGGGGGTGGGGCCTGCCTCCTCCTCCAGGGCGGCCTCCAGGTGGGCCATGGTGAGCGCCTCCTGCTGGGTGTTCTGAGTGTGCAGGGGCTCCAGCCGCAGCAGCCGCACCGTGGCTCTCTGAATTGTCACCGGGAAGGACAGATTGCTCAGGGTCTCCTGGCCCACCTGCACCTCCAGGGCCAGGTTCTCCACGGTGTCCTCAGTGCGATGCTGGGGGTCGGTGCTCAGGTATCTCACGCGGGCGTGCTCCACATCCCGCTGGTGGAATGCCTGCGTGGTCCGCCACTCGGCCCCCTCGGCCCCACCTGCCCCCTGCTTCTGCAGCTCCCCAAACCGCAGGGCCTCGGTGACCCGGAAGAGCACGCTCACGTCCTGCCCCACAGCGTTGGTCTCCACCGACAGGTTGGCAGACGAGATAGGGGCAGCGGAGCCCTGGGCCAGGCGCAGCCCCGTGTTGTGGCGGATTTGAACCACGGGCCGGATCGCCACCACCTTCAGGGTGGCGGGAGGGCTGGCCTGCAGCCCGTCGCTGACCCGGAACGTCAGGTCCTGGGCGGGCCCACTTCGGTGGACATAGACGAGGCTGCCTTCCTCCAGCTCCCGGCAGGAGAACTCCGTTGCTGGCTCCCCGGGCTGGTCGCGGCGCTCCACCGGGAGGCCGGTGGGGGTGCCAAGGAGCTGGAAGGTGAGGCCCTCGCAGGCGGAGTCTGGGTCGTAAGCCTGGAAAACCTCGGGCCCCAGGGGCTTCTGCGTGTGCTCGAGGATCACCATGAGGCTGCCGTGCGGGAAGATGATGCGAGGGGGGTCGTTGACGGGGTTTACCTGGATGGGTAGGATGTAGGTCTGGCCCCTCCGAAGGCAGGCGGGCACGGGTGCCCTGGCAGTCACAGACACCTCCAGAATCAGCTGGTCGGAGGTGTCCTCAGAGCCATCGTGGACGAAGCGGGCCTTACGGTTCACCACGTCCAGGAGGGTGAACATTTTCCGTGCCTGGGCCCCGGGGATGTCTAGCTCCAGCTCGCCGTGGCGTGCCCCGCGACTCACGCTGAACAGCACCTGCGATTTGCGCACCTCTGCCTCGCTCAGGTCCAGCGTGGGCTGCACGTGCCGCCACTCGAGCCAGGCCGCGCCCCCCTCGGCCACCACCAGCGGGCTCACGGTCAGCAGCTGGGTGAAATTGGCAAAGACAGGCGGCAGCCCCGGTTCAGGCACGCAGGGCTCGGGCAGCTCCGCGGCTGGCCAGGCCTCGGGTGCCAGGGTGGAGAAAGCTTCGTACGGGCCGTAGGGGTCCTCCTCATACTCGTCTTCCTCCAGCCTGCAGCCGGCCGCCATACCGCGTGTCAGCAAGGCGTCCCGGAGCCCCTGCCTCTGGCCGTTGATGCTGAGGTCCTCCAAGCAGCCCAGCAGGGAGGCGTTGATGGCCCTTGGGGCCAGGCCCAGGCGGTGTTCCTGGAGATGGCGAGAGGCCTCAGCGTCCAGCCCCCCTAGGAGGAGATTGCCGCGTGGGTCCAGATAGCTGAGGGCGCCACGGTTGGAAGTCCGTGTGGGGTACTGGTCCACAGAGATCTCCAACTGGTGAGCGTTCATGTGGACGCTGACCTCATGGGGTTGCCCGTCGGCCACAGGCATGCTATTGTGGAGCAGTACCGTGCCCTGGCCCTTCTCCACCACAGCCCGCAGGTGGCCCTCGAAGACGTCCACGTAGAGGAAATCCCCAGGCTGGCCCCCCGCCTGGAAGGCCAGGGGCGCCTGCTGGCTCTGAGTGGTGAGGGTAAACTCCAGGGTGCCTTCCTCCCGGGTGCTCCAGGCCGGAAAGGCAGCCAGGGAGTGGGGCCCAGAGAAGCCCAGGGCCACACTGTCGTCTGCAGAAAACTCTTCAGCGCAGCCCTCGTGCACTCCTGGGGTCAGCGGTCGGAGCAGGTTGCGGCCATTGAGGGTGGCGGCGTGGAGGCAGCCCCTTAGGGGCCGGCTGGCCCCCCTCAGGTAGGATAGGCTAAGGCTCCCGGGGCCCCCCAGGAAGATGCCGTAGGGGACCTCCAGGGGAGCTCCCAGGACCGGGGCTGAGGCGTTCAGGAGCCCGTCGACGGACAACAAGGCCTCGCTGTCTGAAATGGTCAGCTGCACGGTGTGGACAGCGGAGTCGCTCAGCAGGGTCTCAGCTGGGGTCTGCAGCCTCAGCTCGTCCCGGCCCAGGGCGAGTGTGACCTGGGGAAAAGATGGAGGAATGGGAATGGGGGCCGCACTCCGAGGGCATCTGCTTTTACCGTAAGAACCCAGCGGGCCTGCCACAGCGCAGTCTCCAGACTGGAGGCCCCGGGACAGGAGCTTCTCAGGCCACCCCTGTCTCCTTCCTGCCCCCTCTTCACTCATCCCCTAAACACTCACCAAAGCGATCTCTGAGCCACATCTAGATGGGCTCTGGGGTCCCTGCTGGGAACCAGAGAACTGGCACATAGCAATGCTTTCCTGGAGATTTGGTCTGCATTTTTGACCCTTCCCTAACTTTCCTATGGGGGTGAGCTGCCAGAAAATCATCTTGCCATCCAAAGATTCACCCCTGGAATAACGGGCGCCTGGGAATTCCCAGAACACCTTGGGGCCACTGGGGCAGCCAGGTGCACTGCTCAGGGACGGGGAGCCCAATTCCAGGCGCTCTCTGTGTTGAAGGTTACATAAAGAAAAGCTCCTGGATCCGGGGTGAGGGATCCTCGGGGAGAGGAGAACACAGTTCTGTCTCCATGACATTAGCACCGGAACTGGCTCTGGTGTGGTGTTCCCGCGACCGGACGGTAGGGTGGGTGGTGGCAGAGTATGGGAACTGGAAGAGCTGAGCACTAAGAACTGTGGCCCTGGGAGTCCAAGTCCGGAGCCCCTCCAAAGGGCTGAGGCGTCCCAGTACCCCGCAGAGAGGGAGAGCAGGGGTCTCCCGCTGCACCCGGCCTTTGCTCAACAGTGACACCTTGTGGCAGTGGGAAGCAACGGCGGCCGCAGGTTGCTGGACCACCAACCAGTCCTAGTCCTCTCCTAGCTGGAGCAAGGAAGCAGATGGCTTTCCCAAATTTGGACTAAGACCTCAAGTTCTCAAACTCTTCATGGTTAAGGAGGGGCCCTCGAGAGAGAGCCAGAAGGTTCCTTGCTAATAAAGCTGGTGGTGACTGGACGAAATGGGAAAACGGAGAAGCTTTGCAGTACGGGTCGTTTCCATCATGGACAGACAACAGCACGGCCGGGTGACTGGTGCTCAGCAGGGTGTTCCAAGGGTCGCTGAGTCCCAGGGGAGGGTACCCAGCCCAGGGGAGTGCCAGGGGACACGCTGAGATGGGGACGGGGCAGGGCCAGGCCAAGGGTGTGTGGCGAGCGAGGGCCTGGCGGCGAGAGACCAGAGACCGCCAGCTGGCCCGGACCGCAGGCCCACAGCGAGGGAAAGGGCCAGCCAGGGGTTCCGGTGGGAAGTGTGGGTGGACAGCTGCAGGCACAGCCAGTTCACAAGGGAGTCACACTTTTGGCAATGCTGTTGTTCGCCTCACACTGGAGGCCTAGGCACCCCAGGGCGAAGGCGAATCACACAGGGTCACCCAGCTGGTTGGGGGCCATTTGGGGCTAGAGGAGGAGGCCAGCAGGGAGACGGCACTGACCTCTAGGTATCCGGAGTGGAGCTGCAGGAGCAGGTGGTTAGCCTGGCCTGCTGCCAGGAGAAGAAGGGCTTCGGGCTGGGACGTGGAGAATTGCAGCCAGAGGTCTATGTCGGTCAGAGCTGTGGCCACGGGCACCTCCAGGTGGTTCTCCCCGAAGAAGGAGGCTGTGGGAGAGAGGGAACTGGGGTCAAAGTGCAGACTCTTGCCTGGATGGGGAGAGGGGCTGCAGGGAGGGAGTCCAGGCCAGTGCAGCTTCGTGGTGCTGTGTGGCCCGTCACCTGCTTGGTCCTGGGGCCGGAAGGCACAGCTCAGACCTTGGCTCCAAAGGAGGCCAGACCCATACCAAGCTACTCAGGTATCCTCCTCATAGGTTCCTGGGGCCGGGGGCCTCTGCCAGCTCTGACTCTCTTCCCCTGGGCCCTAGAGGATGCTCCATCCTGGGTCTAGTCTTGGCCTCAAGGAAAACCATCCTTGACTGGGTCACCTGGCCTGATGGTTGTAGCCCTTGGAAATGGACTTCCAGGGGAACCATCCCTACCTCACACCAATCCCCACTCAAATTCCTTCTCCTAAATGCCCTATACTTTGGCTCTTGGGCAACACCTTCCATGCCATGCCCTCTTGCCGCAGTGCCCAGACAGGCCGCCCACCCGTCCTGGCTTCTCCCTTGGGCCGCGCTCCCAGATGTCTTCGGGGGTGGGGATGGTAGCTTGTTGGCCTGAGTCCACCAAGGAGCAAAGGCCCTGAGGCCAGATGGAGACCACATGCAGGGCAGGACCCCAAATGGGCCAAAACTTCCTGCATCACCCCATATTGCTTCCTGCTGCAGACCTGGTGATAGTCCCTGGCAAGCAGTCAGATCCGGCCCTATTGTTTCCACCGTGGCTGGGGAGCCACTGATGACTGCAGCTGACTTCTCTGAGCCCGGGTCTGTGGCTAAAGACAGGGTCTGGGAGGCTGAAGGTTTGCTGAGCAGGACAGAGTGCCCAAGTCCACATGGCCCGAGCAGCCGTATCTGGGGTTTCCCAAGGCTGGTGGGCGCGGTGCAGGGCCTCTTTGGTCCCCCACTGGGATACCTCCTCTTAAAGCTGCCACCGCCTCCAGACAGTTTCCCAAAATTAGCCTCCCTTGACCTCCAACCAGCTGCAACAATTTCTGGTTTATTCCTTTTGCAAAGATTAGGGCCAAATATAACTTTGACTCTGTCCCCCAGAGGTCCAGGGCTAGGGAAGGGGGTGGGGAGACAGGAACGGTTTAAAAAGGCCATTCGCCTCTGTGGGGCTTCCCTTAAGCCCTGTGTGAGTGAGTAAAGGCCGATGGCTTTGGTAGGGATGATCTAGCACCAGCCACATACGTCCCTGACCCGACGAGGTGGCTTCAGCCACTGGAGGAGTCCAGAGGGATGTCCAAGAAAGATAATGCTCTTCCTCTTGGGCTGAGCTGAAATCCCTCCAGTTATCCCCTCCTGCCAGCACTTGCCCGCAACGCCAGAACCTTGTCTGGGGGGCTACGGGAATCAGGTGCGAGCTACAAGACCATCTGGGTAGGTATGGCCCAGTAGAGCCAGCTGACCTTGGTGTGGATGAGGGGCAGACCCTCACAGCGAGAACTGACGGGGAGGGGGGCTCCTCCTCTGCAAGGACATTGATTCTCCTTTTTTTTTTTTTAAGATTTTATTTATTTATTTGAGAGAGGGGGAGAGAGAGAATGAGCGGGGAGGAGAGGGAGAGGGAGAAGCACACTTCCCAATGAGCGGGGAGCCCCATGCAGGGATCGACCCTACTACCCTGAGATCACAAGCTTAAGGCAGATGCCCAAAGATGGAGCCCACCAGGCGCCCCGAGGGCATTGACTCTTGAGAACAAAAGGCAGCACAATGAACCTGCACAGAAGGTGGGGGCCCGTGGCCCCCCCCCCCCCCAGGCTGGAGCTATCACTACGGGCAGCAGGCAAGAGCTGATTGATCGATTTGCAGGAATTTTGCAAGCCGGGTGATGTTGTGGGCGGGAGTATTTATACCACGGAAGAGGCAAAGCCCATAGATCAGCCTTCCCTCTCCCCGCAAAGCCTGTTGCTCAACATTTACCTGTTTAGCACGCTTGGGAAGGGGGAGTGAGCTCACACACCCATTCCCAGTCCCTTTGGTCAAAGCAGGGTGCGGGGACGGTGCGGTGGGCTCAGGGCGTGCAGCCGGCAGGAAGGGACGGAGATGGGGGGCTTTCCCCACTGAACCACCTGCCTCTGGCCCCCTCCCAGAAGAGGAGAGCGACAGCTCACTTAGCCCCGTTCTTCAGGCCAGAGTGGGAGGGCGGCAGGAAGTAGAGGTACTTTCCAGAGAGCTGGGGTCTGAATGAGCCTATTGAGGGGCTGGGCCTGGCTGTTTCCTGTGGGGCTGGGCAGGGAAGCGCTCACACAAGCTGCCTTGTGCTGTTGGAAGTGCGCGGGGCCGGGCAGCCCCCTCGTCCCAGCGGAGGCCTCGCAGGCCTTGCTGGCCAGGGTTTTGGAAACTCTGACAGCGCCATTCCCCCCACCTCCTGGTCTCCCTCTCCTGCCCTTTACTGTCCCCTTACTACTCTCCCGCAGTTGCAAGGACCCAGCCTCCCTGTCCTGGGAGACAGTGGGAGAGGCAGTGCTGCATAAAGGACTGAGTTAGGAGTCAGTTCCAGAAGGCTTCCTGGAGGAGGTGAGGGTGGTGGAGAGGAGAGAGGGCGGGGCCTGGGTAGTTTCAAAGGGCGGCTCAGGCAGGTAAGAGAGTGGCAGCAGCGCAGGCTCTGGGAAGTGGAAGACAGAGGAGGAGCCAGAGAAATATCAGGAGCCTAGCCGGCCTCAGCGGCCTGAATGGGGTCCCAGGGCGGTGGGGGGAGGAGAGAAGGCATCATCACTGCTTGGAGACTTGCCCTTGACTCTTCTGGGTCAAGAACCACCCATGATTCACCCAAACACCAGTTCAGGCCTGTAGCAGCTATGTGGGCAGCCCCTTGGGCCAGGAGAAGGGGCCCAGTCTGGCCTCCAGTCACCATTTTGTAAAATGGGAGCTCCTTCCCAGTCCCTCCTCCTCCCGTCTGCGGGGATTAGTCTGGAAGGTCCCTTCCTGGCCCGGGAGTCTGCTCTCAGATAGGGGTGTCAGAGGGTTAATGGTAATGGTGTGGGCTGTCTGGCTGGTGCCAAGTTCAGCGTGGGGGGGCAGGGGCCTTGAGGGGTCTGGGGTGAGGGTGAGGGGCCGCCAGAATGCGCACGACTGGGTCTCTCTACCTGAAAGACGGGTCGTGGGTGGGTGTCCAGGACTCCGTAGATGTCTATTTGCGTGTGTGTTCCAGCGTGTGGGTGGCTGCTCGGGGGTGTGTTTTGGGTTTGCACAAGGCTGTGTGTTTGTGCATGTGTGCGCGTGTGGGCCGGGAGCCGCCAGGACAGAGCCGCGATTGTGCCCAGGCCTGCCCTGCCCCTTGGTGCCGCCTGCCGTGACTTGGCTGGGCCTGGTTCCGTGAAAGGGGCCGTGTGTTCCCGGAGGGCACCCACCCCTCCTGCCCGGCGCCCATCCATCCCAGAGGTTTGCTGAAGGTGGAGCCTCCCACCGCTTCCCGCCCTTCCTGACCGCGGACAGGGCGTCCCGTCTGGGCCAAGGCAAAGCGTCTCCGTCCCTCTTCCTGAGACGTGGGGTGGGGGCCCAGAGCCTCTGTCCTTCCCTGCCACTTAGCCCAATGTCCCCAGCAAGCCTCCCTCGGGGAGGCTCTATGTTGTGCCAGCATCTCCTGTCTCCCCAGGGGCACTCCTAGTGTGTGCGTGAATGGGGACCAGAAGCCGGCCCTGAGGGACCCCGAGTGAGAGGCTTACTTCCCCCCTGAGGCTCTACTCTCATCTGTCAGTGGCTTGGGACAAGCGGTCTCCTCGTGGGGAGTATCTCCACCCATCAGGCTCCCGCCACGCTCTCCCGGGCTGACCAGGGGCAGGGTCTCAAGCGTGGGTCCCTTGTGAGCCACCGGGGGTCGGGTAGCTGCAGACTGATCCTTCTGAGTCCTCACAACGCCTGGGGCTAGCCACACCATCTCCCTCCAAGTCTCTGTCCCTTATCTCCTTTGTCTCTGTCTTGGCCCCTTGGCCACCAGGCTGCCTTATCTCTGCCTCTCCCTGTCTTTCTTTACCTTTGGCTCCCCTCTTGCCCCGGCCCCATCCTGGGTGTCACTGGGAACACCACCCTTGCCCCAGGACAGTCTAGACAGCGAGGCCTGGGTCCCTGGCCTCGCCAGCCCTAGGCGCCCCCATCCTTGGGTGATGGGTTCCACGATATCAAAGTTCTCTGCAGCTTTAGCATTCAGTAGGGTTTCTAGACAGGCAAGCTGAGGCTCCAGAGAAGCAGAAGGCCTGCAGTTCCTGGCCCAGCCTCCTGAGCGCCCCCCCACGCAGGCACTCCATCCCCGCGTGCCCGTTGCCCGGGGGCAGCCAGGCGGCTCCACAGTCAGCGTGCGTCACGGGGCAGCAGCATTCCTGGGTGTCTGCTGCAGCCTGACTTTATATGGGAGGGAGTTCGGGAGTCAGAGCTGCCGGCAAGATGGCCAGGGGGTGCGCCCAGGGCCCAGGGTAAAGGGGCGGGGGGAGCCCTGGGCGTGCCTATGCTGGGGCGGTGTACCCGGTGGTACTGAGATGGAGCAGGAGGTGAGGGGGGGGCGGAATCCAGTCATTCATTCACTCCCTCATTCATTCATTCACAAGCACGGTAATGCAGCCATGGAAAAGAAGAGCCCCCTGGGGGAGACAGAAAGCCTGAGAAAGATGTTAAAACCAAGAATGAAAAACGAAGACCTCCCCTCCTCCACAAAAATGGATTCAGGGGTCCAGACAGAGGGCTGATGAAGGTGATGAAGGAGGAGGACCCAAGGGAGACCCAGGAGGCTGGATGTTGGCGGCAAGCCTGCTGCTGTGGGCAGGAGTGAGGAGGGTGAGGACGGGGTGGGGGGGCGCCCCCGCCAGCCAGCCCGGGAGGGGACGGGGTCCTGCTCTCAAGTGAAGCCAGACCTCTCCACCGTAGCTTCTTGGGGTTGGGCACCCGGGCTGCGGATCCTGTTCCAAGTCCACATCCAAGGCAGACAGGGGTGAGGCTGGGAGAGCCCGGCTCCCGAGGAGCCTGAAGGGGACTTTGGCGGAGTACTCCAGGCCCGGATGAAGGGCTCTCTGTCTCCCCTGTGGGTGCCATGTGGGTGGCCCTGTGTGAGGGCAGGTGTGCTGCCCCCTCCTCGAGGTCCAGCGCTCAAGCCAGACCTCCCCCCTCGTGGCTCCAAGGGATGTGCTTTTTCTTTACCAGCTTTCTGCCCCCAAGCCAGGGAACTTGGGAGGAGCCTGGGAGGGGTGGAAACTGAAGTTAGAACAGAGCCACAGACCCCAGGCGGGTGGGGCTGGAGCACCCCGCGGCGCCCCCTCCCTTTTCCAAGCTGGGAAAGCAGGGTCAGGAGCTGGTATAGGGACTCGGTGGCATGGAGCCCCGGAGACCCGAGCGCGGCCACAGCGGGTGGCACGTGGCCATGAGTGTGACCGAATGCAGGTCCGTGGCATGTGTCATAGCGTACTGAGGTGAGTGCGGGACAGGTGACCGGAGTCTGGCTCTAGATGCTGGCCATGACCCTCCCTGGCCGTGCCTGACACGGTGCCTACTCCGGGGTCAGCCCCCACACCCACCCCCGCCCAGCACATCCCAGAACTCTGTCCACTGAGCCGTCACCTTCCCCCCAGCCTGTTGCGTCCGAAGGTAACAAGGGGGAAGGTGACAGGCATAGACCTCAGGTCAGACCAAAGGGACGACAAACCCTGCCCATGGTGGTGACAACCGGGTCCTCAGAGCCAAGCCTGGATGCTTACCACCTGCCTGGGCCTGCGCTCGCACGCCCGCCCACAAGCACTTTCCCACCTCCCTGCCCCCAGCCTGGGGCGTCTGTCACCCAGGGGCAGCCCAGAGGCCCGCGGACCACCTGCTCCTGTCTTGCCCCCCAAGGCACGGGAACAACAGTGGTTTAGTCCTGAGTCACACGGAACTTAAAAAGTAGCTTCCCGGGAGAGTGCGGGTGGTCAGGCCCTGCTCCTGTCATCTTGGCACTAGGGAGACCCCCACTGGGGTCAAGGTGGGCCCCCGCAGCTCTTCACTCCAGGAACACCTGAGCCCTAAGATTCACTCTCAGAACACTCGAGAGTTCGGTTGCTTTTCTGGTTCTTGCGAGATCAAGGAGGCCAGGCCTCTGCAAGTTTCCTCAGCTCTTGGCTGAATCCTGACCCTGGCCTCAGCTACCGTCCTCTAACCCAGAGCCTGGAGGCCACGCAAACCAAGGGGCATATATTGGGGAACGTTTCCAATTTCGGGGCCTCCTCTGAAAAGGAAGTAACCTGAAAGGGCCGGTACCCTGGGCCACGTGTCCCAGCCTTGGGGCCCTGTGCGGTACAGAGGAAGCAGGAGGGAAAATGAGAGGTTTGCTCCAGAAGCGGCTCGGAGTCCACCCAGGCCGGAGGGCAGGGGCGGGGAGGAAGCCGGGCCTCAATGGGGTCTTTGTGCAAGGAGGGCTGCTCCCAGCCTGAGGCGCAGAGGGGTGGGGCTGCTGCTTGTGGAGCAACTCTGAGAGGCTTTTCCTTGCCTTATAATTTTCCTCCTTATGTGGGGAGATGGGTGGGTTTCCCAGCCCTCCTCCACATCCCTTCTCCCTGGCTTTCCCGGCCTGGGGCGGGAGGAAGGGGGCGTGGATGGGGGACCCTCATCTTAGTGGGCCTGGGCTGAGAGGGAGGGGATCTGGCAGAGAACAAAAGCGAGTCAGAGACCCTCCTCACCCAGCCCCCCGGGCCGCTCAGCAGCCCCTGCCCCCAACAGGGTCTCTGGGACGTGGCTCCCGTCTTAGGCGATGAGGCTCAGAGAGGAAGCTGCGGGTGCTGAGGCCAGGAGAGGAGCTGGGGTCCGTCGGAGCCCCAGGGCTGCAGCTCCGAGCGGGCTGGTGCGGTATCAGGGAGGGCCGCGTGCCCACAGAGGCAGCGGGGGATTGTTGCGTGTGCGAGTGGGGGAGTGGGGCGTGTGCCCCTGGCTCCCGCAGGAGGAGGGTGTGAGAGCTGGCCCCCTGCCCGGGAGACACACTTTTTCCCTTCCTGTCCTCAGGGGCTCCCTGGAGTGGGGGGAGAGGAAGGGAGGGGAAAGCATCTGCTGGCCTGGCGGCTCGCCTCTCCTGGTGTGGCTGGCCGGGCCTGGCTCTGGGGCTGGCTGGATCAGGGAGGGACCTCCTTCAGGCCCGGCTAAGGATGGCACGTTCCTACCGCCTCGGAGAGATGCTGGTCGTGCCCACTGGGGTCTGGGAGACCAGGGAAGAGGGCGGAGGGGCAGGGGGCCCGGGTGAGGGGCTTGCCCTGGGGACGCTGTGGGGCCACGCCCTCTCTGAGGCTGAAGCCAGAGCCAGGCCCCGGGGCGGACGCCTGTTGCTCATCTCTGAGCTCCCCTTCAGCTCCGGGATGAGAAACGGCTGAGGGCAAGGCCCTTGGGGAGGTGTCCTGGGGCTTCCCCCAGCTTGGCAGCCTGGGCCCGGAGACAGTGAGTGTGTGAGCTGGGATGGGGGGTTGGCGGAAGCAATGACTGTTGACCTGACAGGGGCCTGGACAGTTAGGCCCAGCCTGAGCTCAGGAGTCCGTGTGTCTTGGAGGAGCCACTCTACAGCCCTGCCTTAGTTCCTCCAGCTGAAATACAGGGAAGAGAGGCGGGCTAATCTCGCAGATGGCACTCGCCTGTCTAGGAGACTGGGGGAAGCAGGGGTTCGGGACGCCCCCTCCCCACATGCCGCTTGCTCTCTTTGGCTTCAGTTTTCCCGTCTGTGCAGAGGGGACCTGGCTGGGGAGACTGAGGCAAACCTGGCTCGCCCAGCCCAGCTCCTCAGAAGTGGCTGGTGGAGGGGCTGTGGGCAGGGGTACAGGGGGGCCAGACTGGAGGCTCCTGAGGACCGGACGGAGGGCCCATACCCCCTGCGCAGGGCACCTGCCATCCAGGAGGCCCGTACACGTGGGCCGATGGCAGAAACATTAGCACGTAAGGGAATACAGGGATCAAATGGAGGTGGCCCTTGGCCCCCGGGAGGGATTTGCTATTGGCCGACCCTGGACAGGCTGAGTAGTAAGCTTCCAGTGCAGGCGCAGGGTGGGCCGGGGAACCCTAGAGTCCTTGCTGGCGGGCTCTGTGCTACCCAGCTCCCCCAGAGGTCCCTGGCCCAAGACCTCTCCCCACGGGCGGGCCCGACTCCTCTGGGAATAGGTTCCCGTGGGCCCCCGACGGTCAGCACGGCCGAGCTGTGCCCCACCACTGCGCTCTCTCCAGGCCACCTCTTCTGGCCTGGCTTCGGAGACAGGCTCTTCTCCATGGCGCCCACATCTCTATCCCCAGCACCAACGCTCGGGGGCTCTGGGCCCACCGGCCCATGCCTCCCAAGACATCTGCCCCAGAAACACCCAGAGGGACCTCCAAACCCCAGCCCACCCGCCCCAAGCCAGACTTAGTGTCCTCTCTCCCCAAACCTGCTTGCCTTCTAGAGAAGGCCTCACCACCCACCATGGCTGGGTAGAAATCTGAAAGTCATTTTGGACATTCTCCCTCCACCCTCCCCGTGTTCCGGCCATCCTGCCTCTTAAATTCTCTTTCCAATTCCTGCTCCTCTGTGCCATCCCACAGGGCACATGGTCACCATCCGCTCTTTACTTAATCAATTTCCTGCCTTGTTTTGCTCATAGCAACCCTTGTTAACCCAAACTGGAAGTCGCCCTGTCATTCCCCCTTGTCTGAGAGCCTTCGATGGCTCCCCATTGCCCCACGATCCAGCCCCAACCCTGGTGTGGCACTGAAGGTGCTGGGTCATCCTGTCGCAGCCCTGCCAGGCTTTCCTGTTCACCTCCTGTGAACACCGCACGCACGTGTCAGCCTCACAAGACCTTGTGCTGTTTTCCGTCCACACCTGACGGGTCCCTGCTCCCAGGCTTTGCTCGGACCAGCTTTTCTTTCTGTTCTGCCTGCAGAATTCTCTCCTGCTCCTTCAGGAAGGAAGTCTTCCCCCAGCCTTCCCCACTGCCCACAGTTCCTTCTTTGCATTTGGGGTGCAGAGACACTCAGCTGTGGCTTGGGGAGCTGAGCTACCGTCACCTCTCTCTTTTAACAGTGGTGTCCCAGGAACAAGACCAGTGCGAAGGGAGACGGGAAGCTGGGAGGAGCCAGCTGGCAGGGGCCAGGGGCGGGGGGCCAGGGGCTGCTTCTGGAAGCATTTGCCAACCCCCACCCCCACAGGAGGTGGTGGGGCGGGAACTGGACCGTGGCTGGGGTGGGGGACTGCTCCAGCCAGGGAGTGCTTTTCTGAGCCCATGGTGACAGAGTCTGGTGCTTGTTTTTAAAGAAAATAGAATCAGAGCCCCTATTTATAGCCGGAGGCCATGGCCACAGACAGGAGATGGCGGGGCTGAGGCTGTGCAGGCTCCTGCTCAAGCAGGGGCTGGGGGTGGGGCCATTCCCAGGCCCCCTGCCCCCCTCCCCCAGCCTCCAAGGAAGTGCCTGTGGGATCTTGACATCCCCTAGACGGGATGACAGGATGACAGGATGTAGCCCCTGCTTCAGGGCCGGGGAAGGAGGGGACTAGGGTGAGGGGATGGAAAATTTCCCTCAGGATGGGTCCCTGGGGCCCAGAGCCCCTTATGGGAATGGGTGGCGGTGAGGGTGTGCTGTGCCTGCTGGGAAGGCCCGGGAAGGAGCGGCGTGTGGAGAGCCAATTGTAGTGGCTTCATCTTGGGTCGCCACGGGACTGGGTGAAGGAAAGGGAACAGAGCAGGATCAGAGACATGGGGCGGCCAGAGACAGAGAGATAGCCACGGGGAAGAGACGGAAGGATGGGGGAAAGAGAGACCAGTTTGGTTTGCCCTGTGAGGGCTGGGGAGAGAGGAAGCCCGGACAGACCGGAGGCAGAGGCCTCTGTGCCACAGAAAGTCTTCCTGGCGCTCGGGGGCTCAGGGGCCAGAGTCTGAGCTGGAGCCGGTGAGGAGGGGCAGGAATTAGGTCATCCCTGCAGGGCCCAGGGCCTGGGGACCCACCGTCCCAGGGTGGGAGGCCCAGATCTGTTTGGAGGCAAAAAAATGCTGTGGGGGCAGGGCCGACCCAGATGGGCTTTGTCACCAAGATCCCTGAAAAACTGCCCAGGGCAGATGAGACGAGATGGTGGCAGGGCTCCTGGGGACAGGTCTGGGCTCTGGGGCGGGTGCCCCCAGCCTGGAGGTGTCGCAGGCGGAGGCTGTGGTCTGGGCTCGCACCTGCCGCCAGCCTCAATCTGGACCCCTCCCTGGGTTGTGTGGTTGGAGGCTGTGGCCGGACTGTAGCCTGGGGCTTGTGTCACGGAGCCCTTGCCACAGCCGGTGACTCAGGCAGTTAAAAAAAGGAGCAGCTTGGAGCGGTGACTCAAACTGGCTCTGGAGGGCCTGGGTGTGTCCGGCTGGTACAAGATGGGGTGGTCCGGGGATATTTTTGGCAGGGTGGGGCTAGAGCCAGGGGGTGGAAGATGGGAACCGGGGGCGGAGCGGGGCTGCTACTCCCGCCCTGGGAGAGGCCGGGCGCTTCCTGCCGACGCGGGAAAGTGGATTCTAGGTGCGAGGGAGCTCAGACGGGCTGGCCCGGCCCAGTTTGCTGTTTGGGCTCACACCAGCAGCTGGCCGTCTGGACAGAGGCAGAGCCCGCTGTCCTGTTCTCAGGGGGCTTTTACTGCTGACCTTAGGGACTGACTATCCTACCCAGATGCCCAGAGAGGGAGAGTTTGCCCGAGGCTGCACAGCAGGCCAGGTATCCCGAGGGCTGCGGCTGGCTCTGGTCCCCACCTCTCCTGCCTCAGGGCTGTCAAGAGTTGGAGGGACAGGCTCCCATCTGGGTATCTGGGCCTGGAAGAGTTCGGGGGCCTCAGCTGGGAGCCAGATGCCGAGAGAGAGGGCGCCTCAGCCAGGGGCAGGCTCCTGGATGCCATTAGCGCCCATCCGGGGAGCTGGCCGCACTCTGCCCAGGGCTCTGCTGAGAAGAGTTACTTCTAGGGGGTGAAGGCAGAAGATGGGGGCCCAGACTCTGCTCAGCCTCTCAGATAGAGCGCCCCACCAGTGGGCACGGCCCCAGCTGCTCGTCCCACTCTGCGCCTGTTCTCAAGACTGACTTGGCATTGTCCACCGCAGCTCTGATCTCTCGTGTGCATGCACACACGCACGCATGCACACGCACGCATGCACACACACACACACACACACACACACACACACACACACACGGACTCGGGAATCCCCAGCATCCCCCACGGACCCAAGAGGCAGCTTCACTCCCTCCGTCTAGATTCTGCTCCCTGTGACTCAGGCCCCCCTGCCTAAGGAGTCACCACACCCTAACAGTCCCCATGGGAGCGCTGGCGGGCATTTCCTACCACACCTCCAGAGGGGCCCCAGGGGTGGGCAGGGCGAAGATGGGTGTCCAGGCTCCCCACCCTGCCGAAGTTCCTGCTGCCACTGCTGGCTCTTTCTCTTCGTCCCCACCCATCTGCTCACGGGACAGGGTCTGAGTTTCATTGGGTGGCACTTTCAACAGGTACTGTTGTATCCTACCCAGGACCAAGGGTCTTCGTCCGAGGGGCCACTAGGCTTTGGGGTGGGGCTGGGGAGGGCTGTCCTGCTTCTCCTCATCGTGGGCCTCAGCCAGGCGAGAGGGTCAGATGCAGGACCCCCTCCTCCTTACTGAAGGGTCCTGGGTTGGCAGGCAGCAGCTGGCTGCTCGCTCCCTTGGGGACCCACCTCCCCTTTTCTGTGTCTCTGAGTCCCACACAGACGGGCTCAGGGGACCACCTCATCCAGTCCCCCACCTTGGCACCTCTCTCGAAGGTTCCCCTTACTGCCTGCCGGGCCTGTCCCCAGTCCAGAAGACAATGTGAACAATAGAAAGGCAGCAAGCCTGGGAGCAGGCACCTGCTGAGCCTTTACTCTGGCAAAGGGCTTTGATCTTCAACGCACACATGAGCACACAGGAGGTCGGAATCATGTAGCCCCATTTTAGAGAGAAGAGTGAGGCTCTGAAAGGTCCCACATCAAGGGGTAGGGCTGGAATGAAATCCTCGGCTCCCTAATGCCCTGTTCCTTACCACCGCGTGCCTGACCTCCTGCCTCCCCCTGCCCGGCAGAAGTTCCCGGAGCTGAGGACTCAGAGGAGGGAGACGTGGGGCCTGAGTCAGGACAGAGGAGCGGGAGGGGGCTCGCTCTTAGCTGCTCCAAGGCACCCAAAAAGGGTGATTTGTTCCTTTCCTGACCATGGAGTGTGTGTGTGTGTGTGTGTGTGTGTTTCTGGGCCTGCGGCCTGCCTGGCCAGCCTCCAGCTGCAGGAGAGCGAGGCTGGCCCCAGCTGCTGTGCACAGGGAAGAGGCAGGGAGGGGCTGGAGTCGTGGGAATGAGCATCCTGGGCCCACTGATATTTATAGCTGGCCCATCCTGAAACATGGGGGGGGGCAGCTCTTAGGTGGGAAAGGAAGTTGATCTCCTCTCCCCAGCCCCCTCCATCTCCCCGGAGAGGAAGCTGGCCCTGGCCAGAGGCCCTGCTTCGGCCGTGGAGCTAGGAGCTGTGAATCCTGAGTTGGGGGTTTTCTCCCAGGACTGCTGGCTGAGGGGCGGGACACTCTCTCGGCCGTGTGCGCACGCGCGTGTGTGCACACACGCGTGTACGTGTACCTCCTGGGCATTGTCCTGGCGGAGGTCCTGGAGCCGGGGGCAGAAAAGCCGGTGGCCCCACAGACAAGGGGCCAGGGCCCCAGGGAGACCAGGCTGTGGGCCTCAGCAATCACGGGTTGGGAAAGGCCCACCAGGGGTGGTGGAACCAGAGCTGGGCCTTGAAGGATGAGAAGAGAAGACCAGTTGCAGGGACAGCGTGAAGGGAGGTGGAAAGGCGCCAGGGATATGAGTTATCATCTGATGGCTGAGCCCATCAGTCACTCTTAGGGAGCCAGGATCACGCTGAGTGCAGAGGCTGATAGATTGGAGTGGGGAGAGCCGGGGAGAGGGCCCAGCGGAGTCACCATGTTTTCTGGACGCTCAGGAATGTCCCGTTTAGTTCCAGGAGTGGCAGGAGGGGGGTGCTGGGGCCAGGTCCCCAGGCTTGGCTTGGGGGAAGCTGGGATTGTGTGCTGCTCCCTGCCCTCAGGCCCCCGGAGCTTGCTCCCCATGGGAAGGGACGCCTTTCAGGGGCCCTTCCTATCACTCTTGATTTGGATTCTTTGAAAGCCAAGAGGTTCTTTCTTGTATCTGACCTGAGTCTTCCCTGCTCTCAGTATGTTTTAACTCAAAGCAGTTGCTTGGTTTTCACATCTTCTTTTCCTTTATTTATTTATTTATTTTTAAGCAACAGAACATATTACCCAAACCACATCGTACACAAAACCCAAACCTATAAACCTGCTCCTGGAGCTGCTCCTGCGGTGGGGGGCGGGGCCGGCCTCCCCCTCCTCCCACCCCTGCTGCCAGGCTCAGCCCCTCTGGGTGAAAAGCCTTGGGGCACCCCCGGCATGGTCTGAAAAACAGTCACTCTGCCCTTCTGTGGGCTCAGTCCTGTGTGTAGCAAGTGAGTGGAGACCCCTGAGGAAGGCAGACGGGAGGTCTGCCTGCAGGGAGCGGCTGGTCCTGTGGGCAAGGCCACCAGGCAAGCCAGATGCAAGGACAGGGAGCCAGGAGGCTTTGGCCACACCCTGCTAAGGACTAGGTGTGGGACACCAAGAGAGTAAGCGCCCCTCTCTGGGCCCCAGTTTCCCCATGAACCATGGGGAGCCTCTGTAGTAAGGTCTGGGAGGGGAGGCAGCCCCACTGACCCACCGAGACAGGCAGACTCACTCACAAGCAGCGGCCGGAGGCCTGGCTTGGGCACCTGGGGGCTGGCAGGGCCGGCTGCTCTGAGGGCCGGCCGTGGAGCTGAGCGGGAGGAAGGGATGGTTGACAGGACGGGCACTGTTCAGAGCCGGGGGAGCCACGCCCCAGGCCACCTCCATGGCAGCCCTCAGCCCCACTGCCCTCCGTCTGGGACAATCATGGCTTCATTAGCTACCCCAGCGGTCAGAGGAGGTGGGGGACTTTCTTGAAGTGGATTTGCTTCTGCTGTGACAAAGAAGAGGTGAATGGAGTATGGGGACACAGGAGCAGAGTTCTGGGGTTCTTGGGGACCTGTCCCTCTCCCGGGCTGCGGGGCCCCTCGGGGCTGCTGTTGAGGGGAGTGACAACACTGTGTCCTGTGTGTCCAGAGAGTGACCCGGAGGCCAGTCCCTGTATTTCATTGAGCCTCAGTTTCCTGATCTCTAAAATGGGACAGTTCCCTGGCTTGCAGGGCTGCTGTGAGGCCGCCCACGACAAGGGTAGCGTCCCCACCCCCCCATGTCTCTGGAGGTGAGGGCCTAATTAGAGGATAGCTCCACCCTCCCTCTGTCAGCAATGATGCGCCCTTCTGAGAAGCGAGAGAGCTAGGCCCCTCTACCCCAGAAAGAATCCAAATATATATTGTTCATGCAAACTCGGTACGTCCCCGATCACTCATCCACATTCAGTAAGAACGATAACGGTTACTTTTGAATCCCACCCGAGGCTTGCACCTGGAGAAAGGGGCTTAACTCTAGAAAGCTCTAAGGACCGGGGCATATGTCGGGGCAAGGGGTGACGTTGGGGGTCAGGGAGGGGGCTGGGCAGGGTCTGGAGTTGGGGGGAGAGGTTATGAGGAAGCAAAGGGACCAGGAGGGGAGCAGGCTCAAGTCCAAAGCCACCCCACCCCCATTCAGTTGCTCCTGGTGCTGAAAAGGAGCCACGGCCCAGCCCAGCAGCCCCTGCCCCCCTCCTGCCCTCACCTCCTCATCCGGGGCCACACCCAGCCCAGGTCTGTGAGCTGGCCGGCCGCTGAGTACGGAGCTCTCACCCTCGTGTGCACACCCACATCTGTGTGCGCTGGTGAGTGTGTGCGTCAGGGCCATCTCCAACTCCCCCTCCCCTGCCGGCCCCCTCCCGGGCAGCACGCCCAGTTCCCAGAAGCAGCCTATACGCTCCCCTCCCTGCACAGCCCGCTCCCCTCCGGTCCCGCGCCAGCCGCAGGCCCACCTGGCAGCCCCGCCACAGCCCCCGGGCGGACAACACTGAGAGACCCTTGTCCTGCCCCGGAGGGCAGGCGGGTGTCGGGTGGGGGCTGGCTCAGTCATACTTGCTTCCTGGACAACTTTTCCAGAGCCTGGGTGGGTCGGGCCAAGGGCCTGGCCTCTGCCCTGCCCCAGAGGCCCCGGGGCAGTGCGCACACGCAGCGCCCCAGAGGGTCCCTAGAGGCAGAAGAATCTACCGAACTCAGCGCCTGCACTTGGTGGCTCCAGGGTCAGTCCTGTTCTGTGAGCCACCCCGTCAGGTCGGAGTCCTCACCTGGGTAAACGCAGGGACCCTCCCTGCAGGGGACTCCTGCCCCACCCCCAGTCGTATTTCAGCCCCCCACCTTCTGTCTTTCAGTCGGCTGTGCCGGGCCAGGTAAGAGGTGTGGGAGCCACTGCTCCTGCGGGCTCTGTGCTCACTCTGAGCTCTCAGTTGGACTCATGCCGTTCCTCCCGCTGGAATGCCAAGTCCGCATCAGCTCAAACCCAGTGTCCCCCACTGCTCCTCTGCCGAACACCTCCCATAGGGCTCGGGAGGAGCCGCACGCTGCACTGGCAGAGTGGCCCTTAGCCTAGGCTCCCACACAGGCGGGGAGCTCCCCTGAAGCGGGGCTTCCTGGGCTGCTGCTTGGCCCAGATGGTCTCCAAGGGTGCTTGACTCCCAGGCCTCATGACCTAGATGTTCTGGAATGTTGATGGATGCAGGGAAAGCGTCCCAGCGTGCCTCACTCTGGTACCTGAGACCTCCAGGGCCTTTGGGGCTCGGGGTGTCCAGGATGGATGGGAATGGTGCCTTCCTCAGGTAGGGGCTGTCCCTATGCAGAGACCAGGAGAGGGAGCTGAGCCTGGCATGGTGACAGAGGTGGATTGTTGGAGGGGAAATCTGCCTGAGAGGGAGAGAAGATTCCAGCACTCTATCCCCTTCCCATTTCCAAATTCTTCCTAAAGGCAGAGATTGGCTTCACATTATAAGACCCCTCTGCTGCCATACTACTCTCCTGCCTTAAATCTTCATTGGCTCCCCAGTGCCAAAAGGGCATAGGCTGTGGGCTGTACTCTGCCATTTAAGGATTCTATGCCCCAGCCCAATGGCTCTTCCTGGCTGGTGCTCAAAATAAGCCTTCTAACCAGGCTGCTGGTCTTCCTGTCTCAACATGCTCTTCTCACATCCACCTCAGTGCCTTTGCTCAGGCTGAGCTTCTGCTTAGAGTACTGACCCCTTCCCATCCTCCAAAGCTTGGCTCCAGGATCATCTCTGGCCTGCCCTAGCCTGCCTGGCAATTTCTCCTCACCATACTCTTCCTCTGGTTCTTTGCAGACGTGACCGGAATTGCTGTTGGAGTTTTAATTTGCTTTTCTGCCTCCTGCATGAGTTCAAGTTCAGCCCACCCATTTCTGTGCCCTCCTCATTGCCCAGCACAATGCTTGCACGTTATTGATGCCGAGAAAGTATTTGAGAATGGCTCTCATCTGAAGCCCAAGGAGATGGGGTGCTGGAATCTCTTGGGTGGAGGCTGCAGGCTGGGTAAGCGGCCCACTCCAGTCACCCCAGATGGCCCCTTCCCATCTCTCTGGAGGCCCAGCCCATCACCCAGTTCCCGAGACTTAGGAGGAGGGGGTCCCTGGGAATAGGAGCAGAGAGCCTGGGGATCCAGCTCTGACTCACCCCAGTGGGGGGTCCTCCCCTGACTCATTTCCCTCGGGGTACCTCGTGATGCTGTCCATTAGGTCTGGCTTCCCCATCTGATGGGGAGGAGGTGTGGCCTGGGCCCCTGGAAGGGAGAATCAGGCTCTTCCTCTGCTTAGAGTTGCTCTTGGGAATGGTCCCAAAAGATGTAGGCTGAAGCACTGATTCATACATGGGTAGTAACGACGACAGGCCCTGAGGCCACGGTTCTTATGGCATAACTAGACCCTGCCTTGACTCAAGGAAGAACACAGTCATGGCAGGATTTCTGGCGCGTAACTGAGCAGAGACGCATCCCAGTGCCCCTCAGAAGGCGAACCGTCACTCAGCTCACCGATGCCTGGGACAGAGAAGTGTGGCTGTCTGAGGGACAGGCCTCTGCGGGGGTGGGGGACATCTGAAGGAAGGCTGAGGCGTGGGTGGTCCTGTTACTAGCCAGACCTTCTGCATTAGGAGAGGGGGCGAGGAGGCAGGAGCTGGAGACGAGGCGGGAGGGAGCTGGTGCTGAGGAGGCCGTACAAATGTACCTGGGGGCAAGGCAGGGGGCCAGAGCCCTTGGCTGAGGCCAGAGGAGGCTGCGGGCTGTAGGTACCCGTGGGGCCCCATACAGGGTGGGGCAAGGCGGCTCCCTCCCCATTTCTCGCCTCCTCGAAGCGCTCCTGCTTCTGGCCTGGGCGGCTGAGGCTGGGGTGCTGGCTTCTCGCTCTCACGGAGTGCCCTTTGGGGACCAGGGCAGTCACCAAAAGCCTGCTGGGCTCAGGGAGCCCGGACAGCATTGGGTGGCCCCACTGGTTTTAGCGGACAGCCCCTCGTGAAGCCACACCCTAGACAGTCTGAATGGGGCCAACCTCGGAGCCCACGGAAGCCCCAGGATGGAGCGCTGTCACTGGGGAGCCCGCTCCGGCCCCAGAGTGGAACTCCCGGAGAGCCCAGCCCGGAGAAGCAGAAGTGCAGCCCCCTTCCCTCCCAGTTTGGGGCTCACCTATGGCCCCTCCTGTCCCATTTTTCTACCCAAGGAGCCCCCCACAGCCCCTTACTCACCTGCAGATGAGGGTCTGGCCAACACAGCCAAGGTCAAAGCCAGGGCCAGGGCAGGGGCTGGAGGCGCCGGCTGCTGGCCTGAGCGCATCGCGACGGGCTGTGAGGCAGGGTTTGCGAGGAGCCTGGACGCCAGAGGCACGGCGCTAGCTGTGAGAAGCTTGGAGGGCTGCCTCAACGGCCATGGGCTGGGGCTCTGGAGCAGCCGCTGCCGCCGCCTTAACTTAACTCTGGGGGCGGGGCAGGCGCCAGCCCGCGCTCCGGTTTCAGACCCGTTTCAGGCTGGGGCTCCCCCTAGGCCCCCCTCACCCCCAACTTTCTTAAAGGGCCCGTGCTAGGCTGCTCCTCCCCATGCAGAGGGGAGAAGACCCTCACAGCTCTGTTAGATCCAGGCCCCGCCCTGCAGATCTGGGACTCCAGATCTCCCAGAGGAGCCTGGACCCCCACAGCTCTGACCCAAGGGCTCCAGAAGATCTCCGGGTCCGAGCGGGGCTAGCCTCACTTATCCTTCTCCTGCCCTTGCAAGGATTGGTGTGTGTGTGTGTGTGTGTGTGTGTGTGTGTGTGTGTTTATGCTCTAGGCCTAGGAGGACAGGCGCCTACTACCACACAAACTGCTTTTGGGCTGCTTTCCTCTAAGGTCTCCTCGGGACTCTATTTCGACAGAGAGGCACCGGCCTGAGGTTCTGCTGTGGCCCCTGGCATTGTGACCTTGGCCTTCTCTGCCCCGCACAGCCTCCATTTTCTAGTCTATAAAGTCTAGTCTATTCTAGACTCTCCCACAAAGCAGTCTCATCTGCCTCAGAATAACCCCAGTGGGTGAGAACCACTCCCTCCCTCTCCCTGCCCCAACCCCATTTTACGGAGAAAACTGGCTCAGAGCTGGAAGCGGTTCTTGCCAGGCCCCAGGTGGAGTGTAGGTCCCTGGCCCTTTGGGACTAGGACCCCAGGCCTCCTAGCTCCCGACTCCGGGTGTTCCAGCTTCTGGGGGCTGCGTCCTGGAAATCCGGCCAAGCATTAGCTCCTACCCCACAGCTTCAGGCTGGGTCCTGCTCCTCTTGACTCCCTCTGAGGCAACAACATCGGTGTCGCCCCAATAGGAGGAGGAAGGGCCGTACTGCTGTAGAACTAGCATACAGAGGCCCTGCCTCTGCATCGGCATTGCCCAGCCTTGGCTTCTCCGTCCAGCAAATGGGGGGAAGAGCACCCCTCACTGTGCTTTTCCCTTCTTTCCTTCATTAGAATCCCTCTTTCAGGGGTGCCTGGGTGGCTCAGTAGGTTAAGCATCGGCCTTCGGCTCAGGTCATGATCCCAGAGTCCTGGGATGGAGTCTATTTCTCCCTCTGACCCTCTCCCCTCTCATGCTCTCTCTCACTCTCACTCTCCCTCTCTCTCAAATAAATAAATAAACAAAAAAGGAATAAGGTATAACCCATGGAGGACAGAGGAAACAGGCCCAGCAAAGCCGCATGCCAGCTCAGGGACTGGATTTACGATGCCCACAAAGTCACCAAAGGATAAGAGCCCTGAGCAGAGTGTTTAAAAAAAAAAGGGTAAAACTAAAATTTTGGGGGCATCTGAGTGGCTCAGTTAGTTAAACCGCCTTCAGCTTGGGTCATGATCTCAGGGTCCTGGGATTGGGTCCCGCATCGGGCTTCCGCTCCGAAAGGAGCCTTCTTCTCCTTCTCCCTCTGCCCACTACCCCCAACCAGCTCATGCTCTTTCTCTCGCAAATAAATAAATAAAATCTTAAAAAAAAAAAAAAAGAATCCCTTTTCCACACCTGCCTGCTTCAGCCCACCCCCCAACCCCTCCCACCAGCACTCTTTTCCCAGCCCCACCCACCTTAAAATTTTTTATAATTAATTACAGTGTAATATTGGTTTCAGGTGTACAATCAGTCTAGCGACTCAACCGTTCCGTACATCACCTGGTGCTCATCACGGCACACGTGCTCCTTAATCTCCATCACCTGTTTAACTTCTTCCCCACCCACCTCCTTGCTGGTGACCAGTTTGTTCCCTGTAGTTAAGAGTCTGTTTCTCTCTCTCTCTCTCTGCTCTTTAGTCCTTAAATTTGTTTCTGTTTCTTAAATTCCAGATGAGTGAAATCATACGGTATTTATCTTTCTCTGATTGACTTATTTCTTTTAGCATAATACTAACTCCATCCATGTTGTTGCAAATGCTGCAATTTCATCCTTTTTGACAGCTGAGTACTATTCCACGGTGTGTATACTCCACACCTTCTTTATCCTCTCATCAGTCAATGGACACCCGGGCTGCCTCCATATCTTGCAGCTATAATGAGGGAGTAAATACAGGGATGCCTGTATCTTTTTGAACTCACGTTTCTGCTTTCTTCTTCCTGGCAGTGGAAAGACTGGATCGGATGGTACTTCTATTCTGAGTTTTAGGAAACAGGCGTACTGTCGTCCAGAGAGTTCAGGCCCTTTCCTTGACCGGCGACTATCCCACCCTGTGTATTACCCTCCACAGTTTGCCACAAAATTGAGCCCCATTTTGCAGATGAAAAAACTGAGGCCGAGAGACATTGAGGGACTTGACCGAGTCTATGCAGCTGTGAACAGGCGGCGCCAGGTCTTTGACAGCAAGCTCGGCGCTCTGACCACCAGCACGGTGTGTGGGTGTCGTGTCTGTGTGGTGGTTGTGAGCTCTGATCTTGAACCCAGGCCCTGAGTTCGAATCCCGGCTCTCTTACTGGGGCCGTCCAACTTTGAACAAGTTGCTTCACCTCTCTTGTGGCTCAGTTTTCTCACTTACAGAACTGGGTTAGTGAAGATTGAATGCATTCAGGTACGTCCCGTGCCCGGCCCAGTGGCTGGCATGCAGCAGGACTCTATGAATGCTTGTCTTTTCTTTGTAGCCCTCACACGCTCCTGCCCTTTACAGTTTGTACACAGCTCCACACTCATCACTTCCCCCGATGAAAAGTCAGTCCCTTGAGGGCTCAATTGTCCCTGCCAGAGGCAGCTGCATACAGTAGGCGCTTAATAAATGTGCACTGAGGTTGACCAAGAAGCCGGTGCTGCTGTTCTGTGGGGTTTTGGCAAACGGAAGGACTCCCATCTGGTCCACCCTAGGAGGCCTGGGGCGGGACTGTGCTCCGCTGGTCTCCCTGGTCTTTGGTGGCAAAGCCATTGATTCCACAATTTGTCCCTGTTTTTCCTCCCTCTGCCCCAGTCAGCAAAGCACCTGGTCCTTGTTAGGGACTAATTACTGGCCAAGTGTGGGCCTGGGGTTGGGGTGCTTCTGCGAAGACTGTGTTTGGAGGAAAAGAGATTTCCTTTTAGGAATGAAAAAAGAAGAGAAGGCCGCTGCTTCTTTATGAATCAAAAACTTGGGTGGAGATTTCTACTCACCCTGTGGCCCTGCCGTCCCTTCTCCTCCTTCCCTTTTCCCATCTTCTCTCTCTCCGACCCCACCCCCACCCACACCAGGAACTCTTTGTGGAGCCTCCAGACGGAGTGCCCACCCACAGCCCGCAGCCCTCAGCTGAGGTTCAAGTCCGGATTAGCTCGCAGCCTCCCCCCACCTCGTTGCTCGCTAGGGAAGGAACACAGGCCCGGAAAACAGTGGCAACCAGCACAGCAGTTAGAACTCCATGCTTGCTTCTCTGCTGGGGCTTCCCAGCTTACAAAAAAGTCACCTGGTCTCTTGACAACCCTGGGAAGTATGCGCATTCGGGGCTAGCATTCCCTTTGCACTGACTGAGGCTCCAGCGGTGCAGGGCTGCGGCCTACGTTCAGCCTGTAGCTCGGGGCCAGATCCCCGGGTTGGTGCTGAGTGACGTCATGCCAGCGGACCGGCAGAAAGTTGAGGCCCCATGTTGCTTAGGAGCCGATCCCTGACCGCCTCCTACTGTCTCAAAGCAAAGGTTGTTGGAGCTCCTCATTTGTCTCCTCCCCCCAACCCCTGCCTCCCTGAGTCCCCTGGGTCCTGAGCAGAGTGGACCAGGGCCTTCTTGGCATCCTCCCTGGCTCAGGCTTTCTCCCTTTGCCTTCCAACCTTTGCCATGAAGTCTTCTGGCTGGGGCTGGCCAGCTGCCCTGGGTGGTCATTCCGGACGGCCCGTGCTTTCCCGGCCGTTTCTCACCCTCCTCCAGGAAGCCCTCCCAGTCCTTCCTGCCTTTCCACAGACTGCCTGGAATAATGATCTCTGAATTCTCCTAGTGCCTCCCAGGGCACGCCTAGGGGCCAGGACGTGTGACTCCATGTCTCCCCTGTCCCCGGACTGACTCCTTCTCAGCAAAGCAGGGGTTGGCACTTGGGGCAGGGGAGAAGGAACCTCAGGATACACTTGAGGAATGAAGAAGGATGCCCACAGCTCAGCTCAAGGAGGATTCAGCATGTTCTGAAGCTTCAGGGACCTGTGTACGTGCTGCCTCAGTTTCTCTAAGTGATCGGCCTCTGAGGGAACAGCAGCCTCATCCACTTCCCTGCCAGCAGAGTTCAGCTACGATGCGGGCCGGCCACTCCTGGTCACTCTTACCCTCCATGCTTCCTGGACTCAGGGCTCTGAGGCCCTGAGACTTCCGGGCCGGCTCTGGCAGCAGCTACGGCTTGGTCCTGCCCCCAGCCAATGCCAGGCCCTCCAAGTGCCTCTGTGTTTTGCGCTCTGACCACATGGGCTCCACCCAGGGAACCTGTGGCCAAAGCCAGCTTGCTGGTCAATGGTGGGCACTTCTGCCCTAGACGGGGTGGTATGTGCGTTGGGGTTTACTCCAGCTGCCCAGGTCCTGCCCTTAGAGAACTGGCCTTCTGCCATGAAGGACACAGACCCCAGGCCGCTACTGTGCAAGGGGACACAGGATTTTGGCCCCAGTTCCGTGGCCCTGTAGTCTCATGGCCAGGGACTCCCAGGCCTGGGCTTCTGACCAGGGGCCTCTGCTAGGAGTGGTCTTGCTTCTATTCTTGGCTGGAGGCATCCGTGGGACTCCTGTGAGCTTGGGCAGCCAGGCCCAGGAGGGGTGGAGGCAGCCATTCCCAACAATTACACAATTCAGGAGCTGAAAAGTTGTGTCTACTGTCCTTGGGAGCCAGCTGCGGACAGGAGGCTGGTGGCGGGGCTTTGCCCCGATCGGGAGTGGGAGCGGGCTTGGAGCCACGCCCGGGCCTGATGGGGGAGATAGGGGTGAGGGGTGGGGTAGGATCCCCTCAGTCTCCGGTCCCTGGGGCAGGCCACACCATGTCCACAAAAGCCTGTGGCTTCAGTGGCTATGAGCAGCTGGCCACAGCTGACTCCCCTGGGGTTGTGCTATTTCTACATATTGGTTCATGCTATTTAACCCCTGCTGCACTCCACCAGCAGACGTTGGCTGCCTGCCTGTTCCGGGAGGGGGAACCGAGTTCCTGTTTGCATGGAAAATTCATGAACACACTTGCTCAGAGTCTGGCCTTTGGGGGCCAGGGCAGGGCTCCTAAAAGAGGGGTGAGAAGTACCTGCTTAGGACGGAAATGAGGCTTGCGATGGGCGTTGGGAGATGTGGGTCTGGGCTGGCCGTTGGGCAGGGCAGTGGAAAGAATGTTGGGTTAGGAGCCAGAGGTCCGGGTCTGCCAAGCCTCTTCTGTGTGGCCGCAGGCGAGCCACTTCACGTCTCTGCGCCTCTTCTCTCACCTGTAAACTGTAGAACCACCGCGGCGCCTGGTGATGTTTCCCAACAGGGGCGCTGGGGCTTTAGAGACAGTGCCTGGTGGTTATGATATTGATGCCAGGATCCTGCCCTCTGCACGCCTCCCAGGAGTCCCTTGAAGGAATGGCAAAACTGACAACCAAGAGACAGCCGGAGGGAGCTGGCAGGACGGTCTCCAGCCCGAGTGTGGCTCAGGGCATAAGCCGCCTTACTCGAGCACATACAGCCTGGAGCTCAGCCTTTTCGGCCCCCTGGGCTTGTGGTTGCTGTAGTGAAGAGCCCGCGGTGGCCAGCCTCCAGGCTGGTCCTCCGCAGTCCCCACCTTCTGGCATTCAGCCCTCATGTAGCCGCCTCCCACATGGAGCGGGGCAGACCTGCAAGGCCACTGGGAACTGTGGCAGTGACTGAGTGGGACCTCCGAGGTGAGGTCATGAAAGATATGGCAGCTTCCGGGGTGCCTGGGTGGCTCAGTCGGTGAAACGTCTGCCTTGGGCTCGGGTCACGATCCCGGGGTCCTGGGATAGAGTCCCCGCATAGGGCTCCCTGCTCAGTGGAGAGTCTGCCTCGCCTTCTGCCTGCTGCTCCCCCCACTTGTGCGCGCTCCCCTCCGCAACTAATAAATAAAATCTTTAAAAGACACGGCAGCTTCTGACTGCTTGCTCTGGAGCAAGGCAGCCACCATGACTGAGGGCCCGTGGAGGCCCTACGGGGGACGGAACTGAGGCTTTCTGCCAACAGCCAGCTCCAGCTCCCCGCTCATCTCAGAAGTGGGTCTGCCTGCACCCTCAAAACCTCACTGACCTCTCTATTGCTATCTCTTGAGAAACCGGGAACTAGCACCATCCTGCTGAGCTGCTCCTGAACTCCCGACGCACAGAAACCATGCGTAATAGTGTTTCTTGCTCTGTTAAGCTCTCAGGTTTGGCGGCTCATTTGTTAGGCAGCGGCAGATAACGGATGTGAATCTGTGCAAGTTTAAGTGACGGTGCAGGGAGCCCGACCGTGCATGGGGCTGGGACCCTGAAAGCAGGACTCTGCTCGCGTGGGGACGGACCTTCCCTTGATCCATCAGTGGGTCGATTCATTCATTCATTCGACAAATCTTTCTTCCTTTTTTAAACATTTATTTATTTTAGAGAGAGTGAGCGTGAGAGAGCTAATGGGAGGAGGGGCAGAGGGAGAGGGAGGGAGACCAGCGGATGCCGCACCAAGCACGGAGCACGATGTGGGGCTCGATCCCAGGACCCTAAGGTCATGAGCTGAACTGAAATCAAGGGGTGGACACAGAACGGACTGAGCCACCCAGGTGCCCCTCGACAGGCACTTCTTAAGTGTTTGCCATATATGTCAGGCACTGTGCTGGGCTCTGGGGACATGAGACTAACTGGCCCGGGCCTGCCTGGGGGAGCTCACAGGCACCCCAGGGTGATGTGGTGACTGTTGGACACGGAGAGTAAGGACAAGGGAGAGGTCCATGACAAGCCCAGCTTTCCAGTTTGGACAGGTGGGTGGCTGGTAGTGTCGTTCCCTGAGATAAATGAGGACCGGGCGACGTCTCAGGAGAGAAGCTTCGGGTGTGTGGATTTTGAGGTGTTTGCGAGAAATCCAGTGATGCGGCTAGGCTGTCGGCTCTGTGGGCTGAAAGCCCCGGGGACGGCCCGGGCCAGAGGCACTTCCGTCTGGGAACTGTTGCAGCCCCCCCGCCAGTGGGACTGAAGCAATGGGAGAGGGCAGGCAGCCGGGCGCGAGGAGGGCGGAGCCAAGACGGGAAGCCAGGACTGCACTCGGAGACACCAACGGTTTTCCTTTCAACTTTTTGTTTTGACATAATTTCAGACTTACAGAAAAGCAGCAAGGCCATTGCAAATATTTCCCACATACTCTTCACCCAGATTTCCCAAATGTCACTATTTTACCAGATCTTAAATTCTCTTCTATGTAAACACGTATTTTTTCCTGAGCTAGTTCAGGGTGAGCTGCAGACACGGCCCCTTTATCCTTATACGCTCCAGTGACTCTTTCTTTCTTTCTCTTTTTAAAAGATTTTATTTCTAGAGGTGCCTGGGGGGCTCAGCCATTAAGCGTCTGCCTTCGGCTCAGGTCATGATCCCAGGGTCCTGGGATTAAGTCCCATATCGGGCTCCCTGCTCCATGGGAAGCCTGCTTCTTCCTCTCCCACTCCACCTGCTTGTGTTCTCTCTCTGGCTGTGTCTCTGTCAAATAAATAAATAAATAAAATCTTTAAAAATTTATTTATTTGAGAGAGACAGTAGGAGAGAGCAAGAGCAGGAGGGAGGAGCAGATTCCCTGCTGAGCAGGGAGCCCGATGCAGGACTCGATCCCAGGACCACAGGATCATGACCTGAGCCGAAGGCAGATGCTTAACCCACTGAGCCACCCAGTCACCCCATCCAGTGGCTCTTTCCTCAGAACAAGGACCTTCTCTTTCATAACCAGACAGCAATGATCAAAATCAGGAAATTAACATTGGTACCACACTTTTAACCAGCTAAAGACCTCCGTCCTGTTTTGCCAGTTTGCCCAGCAACATCCTTGATAGCAAATGGGGATCCGGGCCACTGTATTGCTTCGAGTTGCCCTCCCTCTCCAGTTTCTATGAATCCGGGAAAGTCTTTTCCTTCACCATTCCTTAGTCTTTCACGACATTGCCGTCTTTGGCAAGTGCAGACCAGTTTTTTGTAGTGAATTTTGATATGAGTTTATTTGGTGTGTTCGCAATTGAGTCCGGGTCCTGCATCTGCGGCTGGAAGGGCCCGGAGGCAGCGCTGCACCTTCTCAGGGCACCCTCTCGGGGGCACACTGTGTGTCTCGGCCCCACAGTTGCCGATGTTAGTTTACCTCACTTGGCTGGGGTGGTATCTGCCAGGATCCTCCCTGTAAGGTGGCTGTTTTTCCCTTTGCAATGAATAAACTTAAGCCAACGTTGAAAGGTCAGGTTGAGGAGGAAGGGCCAGGAGGAAAGCCTATGAAGGGGCAGTGGGGACATGGGAACAAGCCCAAAACAGCTCGGAGCCGGGAAGA
Source organism: Procyon lotor (assembly GCA_028646535.1). Classification (NCBI taxonomy): domain Eukaryota; kingdom Metazoa; phylum Chordata; class Mammalia; order Carnivora; family Procyonidae; genus Procyon; species Procyon lotor. The sequence continues at coordinate 23,074,892 of CM053609.1, read as the reverse complement.
GGTGCTGAAGGAAGGGGGTGGTTGGTCACTGGGTCCGGGGCAGGCGGGAGGCCAGTCCGGCAGGGGCGAAAAGCGTCCATTGGCTGTAACGTCGTCTAGATGGAGCGATGGCGGGAGGCCAGCCTGCAGAGCTGAAGTGTACAAGGAGGGAGAGGACAGAGATGGCAGGAGAATGGACGGGGCGGAGGGATACAGGCGGTGAAGGAGACGTGTGTGTGTGTGTGTGTGTGTGTGTGTGTGTGTGTGCACGCACGCGTGTTGGGGAGGAGGTCTGGGAGATGGCAGGGACATAGGAGGTGGAGAGCGTGATGGGAGGGACCACAGGGAAGGTGAATCACCTTTTCTTAGGCAGAGGGAATGAAAGAAGGTCTTGGTGGGTCCTTCTCAGCCGCGGGAAGCGGTGGGAGTCCGGGGTACCCATCACGTCTGGGTCAGAAGCCAGTCTGCTGGCTGGCTCCCTCTGCCGAGCAGGAGGGGGCACAGGGGGCTGAAGGGAGTGCTGGGCATGCAGAGGGGAATAGGCACGTAGGAAATGGCTTCTGGGGAGTGGGCGAGAGCAAGCTGACCAGGGTGGAGGTGGGCAGTGGGCGGCGTGGAGACAAGTGCGGGGTTCGGAGGCCGTAAGACTAGCCTCAGTGGCTTTCTGCTGCCTGGTGCAGGCAGACAGGCAGACCTGGGGACTCCGGGCTGGGGGTTCCCAGGACGGCAGCTGGACCAGGAGGGCAGCGAAGGCAGCAGGGGACCGGGGGAGAGAGAGAAGGGGTGTGGATGGCGATGGGGTCTCCGCGTTGGCGGGTAGTTTGTCCAGCCAGAGGGTCAGTGACAGGATGGTGGCCAGGGTGGTGTTCCAAAGGAAGACATAGGGACTGGGCTGCGGGGAGTGGTGAGCAGCTCAGAATGTGCTGGGGAGATTGGGCTGCGCAGGAGTGCAGGGGAGGTACTTGGGGAGGAGGACGAGGCCTGGGAACTGGTGGTCCCCAGAGAAGCCTCAGTCACCCGGGTGATGGCAGGGGCGGGCGGCTGAGGCCACCGGGTTTACCAGTCTGGACACATGGCCGCCCTGAGCAGATGAGGGGGCGCCCTGGATGCTGAAGCCCTTGAGGGGTGGTACTCTTGACCGGGAGGGGACGCTGCCCCCAGGTGAGTACCAAGGAGACCAGGGACCCTCTCTACCTTGGACTCCGAGGGGCAGGGGCATGAGAGACAGAAGCAGCAGTTTTGGAGAGGACCAAGTGCTGTCTCTAGGGGTGAGCTAGGTTTCTCTTAAAGCTGGAAAGAAGGGAGCATTTAGAGCAGAATTTGGTGGCTCTGGATGGGCTGGGGTCTAGCGTGGCTCAGCTGCCCCCAGAGAGCCAGGCACACAGGTGACAGACGGGAGCAGTGCTGGGGGGAGGGGGATATCGTAGGATGGCTCCCTGGGTCTGAAACACTTGGAAACTCCACCCGCCCGCTGCCCCAGATCAGGAAGGGGGAGGTCTCAGTCCCACATCTGGCCCCTAGCAGCATGAGGGGACCGTGAGGGCTCGTGGCCAGCGGGCCCGCAGCTTCCTCCAGGAAAAGCTGACGAGGGTGAGGAGGCGGCACTGCCCGGGGCCTGAGGCCAGTGGAGGCCGGGCCAATCCCAGCCTTGCCCAGCCCTCTCACTCCAGAAATCAGAGGCTTGGCAGCCCCCTGGGTGATGTGAGGGACACGGCAGGGGGCAGGGGGGGTTCCTGTGGCCACTGGGTGGGGCCCTGCCCTCTATCTGAGCCATTCCGTCCCGCAAGGGCTTCTGGACTGCCCAGCATGTCTGGCCTGTCTGCTCCGAGTCCTTGCCGCGCCTGCCTGCCGGCTGGAAGGAGCTCAGAGCTGGGTTTGGTTTCCATTAGATCAGAGGCTGTGAGCCAAAGACAGCCCTGGGTTTGTGTCCTGGTTCCATCTCTGCTACTGACAGCGGGAGACTTTGGGTAAGTCCTTGCCCCTTTGGGGGCCGCAGTTTCTTTGTTTATGCACCAGGGCTGTGACAGAAACGGCTCTGTCACAGAGGGGAAGTCATCTGTCCCCAAGACGGAAACCCCTTTTAGCTGGTTCGGATCCAACCCCCAGTCTGAGCTATGAACCGGTGGGTGCAGGCAGACCCTAGGGCCCCAAAACCTCCTGGGTTTTTAGAGGGTGAAGGCGTCCCCAGCATTTCCTCAGCCTTAGGGCTCATCCATCATTTGGCAGTTGGGCGTCTTCTCTACCCCTAATGTTCCCTCCTCACTGCCCCTCCCCCAGGGGGTACTTGGGACCACAGGCTCAGGAAGTGGCTTGTTAAGGCCTCAGGCCACGCCTCCGTCCTTATTTGCTCCCCATTCCCTGCCTGAAATGCCAGCATCGGGCAAGCAAGCTTTCCTTGAGCGATACATGGCTCTCTAGACACTGTGCCCTGGGAAAGGAGTCTGGGAAGCTACCAGACAGTTACACCTTAGTGTGAAATAATTGGTTTGATCCTTTTCCAAGGGGAAACAGACAGAAGGGAGGGAGTGTCCAGAACCTGGGGGGATAAGGTGAGAGGGGCAGGGGTTAGAGGGCCGCCCCGGGGACTGTCCAGGCTGTGGGAACCTTTGCCCCAGGATCCACCCACACTTTCCATTCCTTTCTCTGTCTTCAGAGCACCCATCAGGAGAGAAGAGCTGGCTCTATCGTTCCCCCCTCCCTTTTCCTTCCCTGACCTGGGGTTCTGGGCACACTCAGGCCGTGTGGCCTGGTGGGGAGTAGGGAATGGTGGGGCCCTGCTTTCAGGGTTCTAAAGCTGAGCTGCCACGGTAACTGGGGGAAATAAACACTCTGGGGCTCACGGTCCAAATTCTGCGGTGACGTCATCCCTAGCTCTAGCCTGCTGGGTCCTGTGGCTGGCTGCACCCCGGGCGGCCTCAGCCGCTCAAGCCAGAGGATCGACTTCCTTCCCAACCCCCAAGCAGCTTCTCGAGTCGGGGAGAGAGTGGACGCAGGGGCTTGGGGCCAGGGCGTCTGCACCAGGCTCCACACGAGCCTGGCCCCTTGCCCACCACTTGGATCTCTCAGTAGCCATTGGCCCCTCCTAGGCCCCAGCCATGAAACTGCCCAAGGGGGCCAGAAACTCTGGGTCCAGGGGGCAACGCCCAGAGGAGAACGTTCAGGTTCCAGGAGGCTGGCAGCGGGTAAAACAGACCCCTGTGATCATGGCAATGATCAAAGGTGAGAGCAGGCCCCTCCCTGAGCTGGGATTCCTTTCTCCGAAGGGCTGCTGAAGGGGCCTCCGCCTTCCAGCCCTGCCTCCTGAAAAGCCCTCGAGGACTCTTCTCCAAGCCCGCAGAAGATCTGCCTCTTCAAGCTGAACCTCGGAGGCAGTATTGGCTGCTGGGGATTTTCAGGGGGGTAGGTGTGGGAGGGAGCGTGGTATATGATTTTCCAGTTTTGGACAAAATCTAGGGATTCAAAGGAGCTTTTAGCCTACCCTTAGCTTTCCTCACTTCTCTTGAATCTAACCCTCCACTGAAAGCAGACAAACTAATTCTTACTACGTTGTTAATGACCGATTGTTGGTCTATGTGGGAGGTGGTTTAGTATGTGATTACACGTTTGCAATCTCTTGGCTGGTGGTCTCGGAATTTTCACGTTACTGGGCTTGTGTGACTTTGAGCATCCCCAATTTCTGAGTCTCATTTTTCTCATCTGTGAGATGGGAAACACAATAGTATCAACTTTATGCAGTTGTTGGGAGGTTTAGCTGAAATAATCCATGTCAGTACTTGGTAGGGCTTGGCGCAGAATAAGTTCTCTGTTAATTGGAACTATTATCTTTCATATTACCCATTGCCCAAGATAGATCGCAGCATTGTCTTTCCCCAAAGGAAGCTGGATGGTGGGATTTGAGGCGGTGTGATGTCAGCAGTTGCAAAGATCCCAATGTCCTCACAGCACCCTGGGTTGGGGGCTTCCCCTGCCTCTGACCCCTTGCGCCGAGGCTGAGGGCTGCCCTGTCCATCCTTGCAGGTCCGGGCCCGGCCAAGTACCTCCGGCCATCCTGCACGGGCTCCTCACACCACGATATCTCCATGTTCCAGGAACCAGCTTACACCCTGCACACCAGGCACTCGGAGAAGCGTGAGTGCTCGCCACGCCCACCATGCCCTCAGGCTCAGGGTTATTACTGTTGGGTGTTTGGGGCGGCCCTGAGAGCTAGGGAGCCATCATCTGTAGCCACGGGACCCTGGGAACCCAGGCCTGCCCTGAAGAGGACACCTTCCTGCAAGGAAGCCGGCAGGCGTGCCCAGGGGACCCACCGCTCCAAAGCCAGAGCGGGGAGCTCCGAGCTGGCTCTCCTGAGGGAGCCCCGACGGGCCGCTGGCACCTTCCAGCGTGCGGGCTAGAGTCTCCTCTCTGTCTTGTCCAGGGCCGGGGCCCTTCAGCTCTGGCCTCTGTGGGTTCACTTGCCACAGAAGTTGGGCAGAAATAGTTGGGGGGGGTGAGGGGTTCTGCTGGCAATGGTGGCCCCCCAAGCTTCCCAGGTAGGTTAGAACCGCCTGGAAAGGTAAGAGCAGAAAGCCACGGAAGAGCTCTGGCTGCTGGTCAAGGCCAGCGGGAGGAGAGGGTGGGCGGGGGTGTGGAGGGGCGTATCTGGGGGTCTGAGACCGAGAGGCCTGCTGGGTCCCTCCCTGGCGTGACATGGCCTCCTCAGCAGGGGAAGCCCCTGTCCGGGGCTGGGCCCCTTCTTAGTACTAACAATAGCCACCGTGCCTATTATTACCCCCTGGCACCCCCCCCCCCCCCCCCCCCCCCCCCCCCCCCCCCCCGTGGGAGCTGACGGCGCTGCTATGCGGCTGTTATTTCATCTGCATCTCTGAGCAAGTTCCCGAGGCTGGTAGATGAGGCATTAGAAGCCCCATTTTGCAGATGAGGAAATTAAGGGTCGGGAAACACCCAGGAGTCCAAGGAACCAGAAGGGAGCCCTCACTTCTCTGCTGGGCAATGGGGCTCTTCACCCCGAGGCGTCCTCTGGGGCTGACCGGGCCTTTCTGCGGCTGCCCTGCAGGGATCGTGGACATTTGCAGCCCTGGGCCTTGCTATTTCTTGGATCCCAAAATAACCCGGTTTGGAATGTCCAGCTGCCCGCAGGTCCCCATGGAGGAGCGCATCGCTAACCTGCGTAAGATGGGACAGGAGAGGGATGTGGGGGTGGGGAGGATGGGGAAGCGGGGTTCACCCTCAGGACCTGAGCAGGGACAAAGGGTCATGACTCCCCCTTGCCAGGTGTGTCTTTGGATCCTGGCATCTCCCTGCAAGGTTCTATCGGGACACTGATGACGCCATGTCGGTGTCACAGTACGTAGTCTGGAAGTCAATGTCATGCATGAGTGTCAGCAGGCAAGGTTATGATAAAAATGTCAGGGGGCTCCCGGGGCACCGGGGATATTGTCTTGCTAACGAGCGCACAGACTAGTGATTTCAGGATGTTTTCTGGGTGCTGTCGCGGGGGTGATATCAGGATGCCGACATCCCAAGGGGGACATTCCGATGACACTTGTGGTTGTTATCTTATGATAACAGTGTCAATCCTGATGTCACTGTGGCCTAAGTCCCTCTCCCTGCCCGGAGGAGGGGTGGTGATGCCCCTGCCTGGCGACAAAGTGGTTACAGTGACGTCACATCCGGCTAACGAAGATCTCTTACCTCTCTACCTGGACCCATAGTTGGACACCAGGAGGTGTGTCCTGGCTCCCACCCTGAGACCCTTCCCCTCCGTTCATCCCCTTTTAGGCGTGAGCCCCAACCCAGCCCCCTGCCATTACTACCTGGAGAAGACCCACCCACCTGGGGAGCGCAGGGCTCCCCAGTACGCGTTCGGCTACCGGTGCCCATACAGAGTGATGGACCCCAACCCAGCCCCCAACCAGTACCAGCTGCCACTCTTGCTGGGGCCCAACAACCCGGTCAGCCGAGCTGCCCCTTGCTATAGTTTGGCTTCGGAACATAAGAACTGGTTCTACAAGGAGGATGTGGCAGGAGGCCCCGGGCCGGCCACGCACTCCCGGCCCGAGCCCTCCGTCTATCAGAACCGCAGCCCCGACTACAGCATGGCCCAGCGATTTGCCTACCCATTGGACCACACGCCTCGGCCTGGCCCCGGCTCCCACAACGTCCAGCAGGTCTCAGTGCACAAGCCCCGCATCCCTGCTTTCACCATGGGCATCAAACACTCACCTCACCTGTGCCCGCTGGTCATCGACATTCACGACTAAGGGCCCTCCTGCGGTGCTCACCCACTCCTCCCCACAGATGTTATATTTTTCTATGTGGATCTGAGCAATTCACCAAGGTTTCAAGTAGCAGAGCTGGTGCCTGGTGTGTCTAGCGCACACGAGGCATTAGATAAATATTTTCACTTACTTAGTTTTTTGTTTTGCACACATGACTGCTTCCTTTGGGGCCTGCCCTGGGTGAGGGGCTGGGATCCTGGGAGGCGTTGTAGGGGTCCCTGTCTGGGAGGAGGTCTGTTCCATCTCGCAGGGGAGGCAGCCAGAAGCCCCGGGCAGAGACTCTGGACGGCTCGTCCGGACTCTGCCACTAATGCGCTATGTGGCCTTGAGCAGCCCCTGTCCTCTGGGCCCCCCAGGGCTGCCCTTGGGACAGCGAGGGGGGATGTAGGTCTGGAGCACGTCCAAGTTCCCTCCAGCTCCATGACGGTGAGACTCTGGTCCCTGCCAGGGGTCACCATGCTCGAGAGGAGCCGGGCAGAGGAGGGAGGCGTGATCTGGTCGGGGCGGGGGGCTGAGGGGGTCTTTTTTTTTTTTTTTAAAGATTTATTTATTTATTTATTTCACAGAG
>CM053609.1:23051000-23067564 GCA_028646535.1 Procyon lotor | reverse complement strand
CTCTCCTGCCGCTCCCTGGGGACGCCGGGTCGAGTTGGAGCAATATTCAGGTTTTAATTGAAAATGGAAACGCAGGAACTAACTTCGGATAGAAAGAATCAGGCACTATCTCTGGAATATTAAAACAACAGTCACAACACTGAGTATGTTTAAAAGGGGCTGGTGGGAAAGCCCACCGGGATTGTACGTGACTCTGGGTCCGGAAATCCCCTCCCCCCACCGCGCTAGCCCCCAGGCCTGGGGTATCGTATCTGTCCTGTCCTCCCCATCCTCAGCGAGGCTGGCCTGGGCAGGCTCGAGAGAGAGCCGGTGAGCTTAGGGACCCATCTGTCTTGCAGCAGATTAGAAAGATGTCATTTTGCCGACAATGCCATTTATCACGGCGGCTGCAAAAATTAGGGATGCCTGGCTGAAAGCACGGGGTGGGCGGGGGCCTGGCCGGTGGGAGCGTCTGCAGCTCTCCTGTGTCACCGGGTCGGGGAAGCTACAGGCCAACCTCTAAATAGGGCTTTTTGGATTTAGTGCCTATCCCATTCCAAGGCCCTCCATTGGACAAATGAGGAAACTGAGGTCCAGAGCCAGGGAAATAATGAATGGCCTGTCTTTAAATAAAGGTCTAGTGTGGGACCAGGGTCTGGGGCTCCATGTGGGACCAGGCCCAGGGCTCAGCCTGTGGCCAGGTTGGGGTCAGTCTGTGACTAGAGTCAGGGACAGACCCTTAGCCTGACAGGCTCCAGCTGTCACCAGATATGGGTAGGGACCGGATATCAGCCCCAAAGCTAGAACTAAGCCTTGGTTTGTGATCCCAAGGGAAGGAGAGGAGCCTGGAGGACTCCGAATGAGTCTTTGGGGGGTGAAGATGTTTTGAAGAGAGATGGCCCAGCGAAGAAGGGGATGTGGCCTCTGGGGAAGATGAATGGGGCTTCCCTTGTGTCTCAGCCCATAGAATGACAGGGTCATTTAGCTTGGGATCGACCTTTTGACAAAGCAGGGCCCCTCTCTTGGCCTGGCTGCCTCTGTGGTGGTGACTGGGTGGTGACCCGCAGAAGGGTGATGGGCACGGCCTCCCAAGCCTGGCTGAGTGCTGACCCCACCCCTTCTGACTCGGAGAGGGGGTGCCCCCACCTCCTGGGGGGTGCCAGGGTGACCTGGCAGGAAGCCCCCATCTGCATCCTCGGAGGACTTAAACCTGTGCCCTCAGGTACTTGGGCCCTGGAGCCTGGCCCATGACTCACACAGACATGATCATTCATTCATTCATTCAACAGACATTTGATGAGCTCGTGCCCTGTGGCAGGCTCTGGCCGCACCTGGGAGTCCCCGAGGACTGTGAAGACCCAGTAGTACCTTCCTTGTGTTCAGAGAGCACCTCAGTGGGAGGAGGAGAAGCCGCTCTTGCCAACCAGGGGCAGACATCGGAGGGTCGCCGATGGTCAGTGAATGGCAGGGGACCCACCAGAGTTTCCTCCCTTCTCTCCAGGGGCAGGGAGAAGCCTGGGCTCCACGGGTCACCCCTGCCAGGGCGTGGTGGCAAAACTGCAGTCACATGACTCTCCCAGACACTGGCTAGGGGTCCCGTTCTCTGTTATCGTTGTTGCTGGAGGGACCCCGAGCGCCAATTGTTGCTCCGACTCCCAGGAGCTGGGAGGATGGTGGGTGGCCCAGGGCCCTGCCTGAGAGACACACTGATACATGGGCACCCAGAAACCCACGCCCTTTACCCACACTCCCACGGAGAGAAGACACAGGTGCTCCGTCCTGTACCGGCTCACACGCGCATGCGCACCTAGGCAGGCACAGACAGCACCCCTTAATCTCCGCGCGTATACCCCGATACCAAACCATCCACACACAGGCTTTACACTGAGCTCGCATGGAAAGACAGACATACACATGCACGCACGACACACACACAGAGCACACTACATTGCCTTTTCCTGCCACACCCCCTCTCCAAGTGCCTCTCTATCCCTACCGCCCCTCAGGTTCCCTCGTGCCTCCCGCTGCCCTGGAGAAGTAAATGAGGAGAAAGCCCCCTCCTCTCGGCACCCCCATGCACAGATGCATGGAGGGAGGGGTGGGTGGTGGAGGGGAGGCTGGGACCATCTCCCTGCTCAGGAAGGAGCTGGGCCGGGAGCTGGGGGCCAGCCATCCAGTCTGGGTCAGGCCACCCTGCCTCTGGATGGGGCACGTTTGGTTGTGAGTCCTCCTCTGTGGAGACAAGCCAGATCCCCACTACTTCCCTTCAGCGCTCAGAGATGCCGGCTCCGGGGGCCACCCAAGGACGGGAGGCCTGGGAGAGGCAGTCCTACCCCCTGACAGTCCTGCTCCTGGCCTTCGGCTGGGGTGCGCTGGGGTGCGGCTGGAGGGCTGGTTGGAGAGCATATTCCCCGGATTCCTGGGGCAGGTCAGGAGCTGCATCTCCAAGCTCACCAGAGGCACAGTGGCTGCCGGGTCCTGCTCCTTCCTGCAGCTGTCCCTCTGTGTCCAGCTTTCCCCACTCAGCTCTTCCCCCTCCAAGTTTTCCTGCCTCCCTCTGGCTCCCCTTTCTCTTTTTCCTCTCTCCCTCCTGCTCTCCCAGTCCTTCGGCCCTGTTTATTCTCGATAATAAAGACCGACATTTTCAATTACCCCCCAAACACCAGAGGGAGGATCGTGTGCACGTGCTTGGCCTGTGGGTGGGTGTGGGTGCGGGCCACGGTCCTTTGTTTGCTTTTTCTCTTCTGGAACCTTCATTTTTTCCTGGGAGAGGGGAAGCACAGTTCCCTTCACGGGAGGAAGGGAGACAAAAGAGAGAAATATAAAGCAGTCATCCTTGTCTTGTAAACACAGTATATAGTGCAGAATGGGGCTCGCAGGAGAGACGGACTGAGGGAGAGGCAGGGGAGGAGAAAAGGGAGCTGGGGGCCGAGAGAGAGCAGCCGCCACTACCTCAGTGCAGGACCAGTCAGGGCTGTGAGGGGTGGAGAAGAATGAAAAGGTTGAGCGGGGAGGGTGGGTGGGAGGCACCCTGGGACGGAGACCCTTAGATTGGGGAGGGGACAGGCAGGAGGGGGGCTCCAGGTGGTGATTCCCATCTGAACGTCCACCCCAGGCCAGGCTCTGGGGACAACGAGGGGGGTAAGATAGACATGTGTTGCTCTTGGTGGGGGGGAGAGGGAGTGAAATCTCCCTGCAGCAAAGCAGTTCAGCTCTCACAGAAGCTGAGAGGCAGAGTGTGTGGCCAACCCGCTCAGCGATGCACAGCGAGGGAATACCAGGACTCCAGCCCAAGTCTGTCCCTTCACACAGCCTCCTAAGGGGGCTGGCGGCTGGAAAAGAGGGTTGGAGACTTGGCTCTGCCATGATTGCTGTGTGAGCCAGAACAAATCCTCCCCTCTCTGGACCTCAGTTTCCCCATTTGAAAAGTGCAGAGAACTCTGGTTGCTCTGTGGGGCTGGGGGAGGATCTAATGTTTGGAGGTGGGTGGTTACCCAGCTCTGGTTCCCTGGAGGCACTGAGGGTGTGGAGGGGCAGAGAACTCCTGGTCCTGGGGGTGGCCTGGCCGGCAGCAGCTGCGACCTCAGCTGCAGGAAAGGGGCAGGACCCCAGCTTTACTCCCTGCTGCCACCCAGTGGCAAGATTTGGGTACTGCAGGGGATGGTACTGCAAATGCTTCTAGTGAGTATCCTTTGGTCTTTTCCCGCCCAGTTTGCAGATGCCTAGAGAGGGGAGAGACTTGGCCTCAGGTCACCCAAAGAAGAAGTTTGGGCTGGTATTGGCTATCTGGGCAGAATGCTTCCCCTCAGCCCCGTGGTGCTCAGGAAGCCCCCAAGTGACCTTAGGGCAAGAGTGGTGGAGCTCTGAATTCTCTGCTTGAAGCCACCTCCTCCTGGGAGCCTTTCAGGATTTCTTCCAGCAGAAAGTGGCCTCACTCCCATCCTGCGGCCCTGTATACATCTCCTTGTTCCTTCTGCTCTACCTGCTCTAAACAGCTCCCTCTTTTCTTAGCAAAGCAGGCAGCGGGACCCCTTAAACCATCAGGGATGATGGAAGGCCATTTTCACCACCTAGGAAGCACTTACTTGGGGCCCAGCTCTGTCCTGGCCCAGCTCTGACTTTTCCTGCATCATATCACTTGAACCTCATAATGACCCCATAAGGTCAGGATTACTTTTGAGCCCATTTTCCAGGTAAGGAAGCACAGAGAAGTTGTGACTTTTAGACACAAAGTGCTGGAGAATGGATTCAAACCCAAGTCTACCCATTCTCTAGAGAGGAGCTCTTATTTGGAGATGAAAAGTATCCCCACGGCACCACGAAAATTCAGCTATGACCACACACTGAAATGACCAGTCCAGGGTGTTGGGGGCCCAGGTCTCAGCCATACCACTGTTGCTGCTGCGTGACTTTGGGCAAGGTCCATCCCTCTCTGGACCTCTAGCTCATCTGAAACACGCACACACACGCTAGATCCCCTCTGAGATCCATTCTGGAATTTGGCCTATCCAGCCTTGGGCCCTGGAATGGATCTGTCTTGAAGGGCACTGGGAAGGGGTGAGTAGGTGGCGGGTCTGGGAAGGTGGGGCTCTGGGGAGGCAGGCCCCTCAGGTGCGCATCCTCCTTGGGTGTCCGTGCGTGCAGCTGGGTCATGAGAGGGTGCGGGCCGTGAGAGCAGGGGAGGGGTCCGGATCCGGGACAAGTATGGGGTGATGGGCTGGCCCTTGCGCCTGGGAGCCTTTCCCTCTGCTGCCCACCACAGAGGGGAGTTTTTCTTGGCAGGAAACAGCCTCATCCATCAGAGGCAACGGGGGGGCTGGCAGGTGGCCACTCCCCGCTGGCCGGGCTTGAGGCGGACTCATAAATCCCACTCCAGGCTGGGCTGTAAATTCCTGTGATTCACACCCGGCCTCTTGGAGGACAGAGACATTTGGGGCTGTGGGACAGGCGGTTCTTCCCTGGGCAGAGCAGGTGGAATGCCTTAATCACTGGCCTGGGGGGGTGGGTGCAGACAGCCCCTCCCCAGGCTCCGCGGGATGTGTGGCTGCTGAGCACCCCCGGACTCCCCAGGCCCAGTCTGAACCATCTCTGCTCAGACCCCGGCTACCTCCTGCCTTCAGTCTGGGCCGTTCCCGTGTCCTGGCCTGATCTGGCCTGAATCACCCTAGGGTCACATGCGTGGACAGACGCTCTGTGTCCTCTGAGATCTCGTGGGGGCCTGTGGCCAGGAGGGACCATCCCATGTACCCCAGAGCGAGCGGCTTCTCCTGTGGCTCCGTGTGATGGTCTATTGCGGTGATGATGAGGACAAAAGTGGGAACCAGGGATCAGTCTGTGTATTTCTCATTCCAGGTCTGGGGGTCTGGGGCCTTGAACCCACTGCCTCTCAGAGACGGCAGTGTCTCAGAGACCCTCTGGCCCGGGGCTGTAATCTTCTGCCAGCTTCTTCCCGGACGTTGGTCACACCCAGACGCCAGTCTTTACTTTCACTTACGTAACATTTTTCGTTAAACTGGCTCACTTTTAAAATGTATGTGTGTGTTTTAGCCTTGTCTTCAGCAATATTTGTGAAATCAGGGGTCCGACGTGCTAGTTAAATACACACATACACACATATGTGAGAATATACACATGAAAATACATGATGAAAATAGCAGACGCACATTTCTGTGTACTATCCAAAATAGTCTCGCCAAGGACGCACACACCATTCTTTGAGAAAAGTGGCTCTGGTCCTCTTCTCTTATTTTTCAGACAAGGAAACCAGGACCCAGAGAGGTATAGGAACTTGCCCAAGGTCACAAGGCACTGGGATTATCATCCAGCCCACTTGACTCCCAGCCCAGGGCTCATTTTTCAGAAGTGTGCTTGTTGTTTGGGGAGGGAATGACCGGTCGGGGTGTGCAGGCCTTCGCTTTCCCAGAAGCACATTTGCATTCCCAGAGGCCTTTGGGGACCATGCCCGAACACAGAGATGTGGAGGCTGATGGGCGGGCGGGCTGTCATCCTGGGTGCCCTGGTGGGACCGGGCACTGGCTCCCCTCTCCGTTTGCCTCTCTTCTTGGTGCCCAGGGCTCCTGCAGTGTCTTCAGGCCTGGGGAGGAGGTGGAGAACAGGGTCCCTGGGGAGGGAGAGCGCGGGGCCCCGGCAGCAGCCCTTCCCCGGGGAGCTGCTTACTCAGGTAATAATTAGTGGCACCGGCTCCCGGGCCGCGAGGAAGGTGGCCTCATTAGCAGGTGCCTTCCCCAGCACCTCCTCCGCCTGCCTACCTTCGGCTTCTGCCGCCCGTCCTGCCGCCGTCGTCACCCCAGGGATGCAGCACAACCGCTCTTGCTGGGGACAAGGCTGCTGGCCCCCCGGGAGACAGGAGGGAGCCGCGTGCAGGTCCACGGTGCCCACACACGCGCACTCATGTACACACGGAGCACACAGACACTCGTCCAGCCGTGCGCATGAGCCGCTGGAAAGGACAACACGCAGAACCAGAGACGCGCATGTCTCCATCCAGACAGGCTTGCCTGGTAACGCAGGCCACCGGACACACCATAGAGCACACGAGGCGGACCGCAGCGCCAAAGACACGCAGTGCACGTGGGCCCATGCCCATCCAGAACCCAGACACCCACCCACACCGAGACACGCGTGCGTGTGTTCACAGGAGCGTCCTGACACGCGCGTCCAGACCCAGGAGTGTGTGTGGGACGGCACGCAGCCCTGGACACGGCGATGGAGCAGCAGAGCCGACGTACAGAACACGTGAGGGCAGACGGGACGGGCCTGCGGGCGCTACACAGACACTGTCGTGTGCAGGGACATGCACCTGCACACGCGTGTGCAACAGAGGGCGCTCGACTGTGGTGCTTGTCTTGGGATCTCACAAGGCCCTCGGCGCCGGGGCTGCCTGAGTCCCTGGGGACTGAGGAGGCAGGAGCCGAGGACACTTTAGTTCTTACCGGTCCTGACGGAAAGAGGGGGAGGAGAAGGAGAGAGGAATGGGTGGACGGAGAGAGAGACAGAGAGACGGACAGAGAGGGAGAGGGAGGGAGGGAGAGAAGAAGATGGGCAGCTGGGGAGGTGACACTGGTGACGCTGGAAGGTCACGAAGCTCTCAGGGCCCAGGCTTTAACGCTTTCAGCTCAGGGCGGGCCCAGGGACCCCATCCCTCAGCCCCAACCTCAAAACCAGATGGGCCCTTCAAGGTCAGACAGTTGCCCTGACGCAGAAATCTCCTCGCAGGGCCCCCTACACAGCTCTGGGATGGGGGACTCACCCCATGTCTCCCTGGCTTCTGCTGAGTGGAGATCTATTCCTGGAACCTCCCGACTTCGGCCTCACCTGTGCTCTGTGGGTCCGTGGCTGGGGGGCCGTGGGAGCTCTCCTTTCTCAGGGCCAGCACGGGGGGGAGGCGACCCCCCAAGGGGGCCCCTCCCGGACACCAGGACAGGCCCCCCCACCGTACCCCTGATCTCAGCCCCAAGGTCAGTCAGGGAGATGAGTGGACAAGGACGGGGACTCTGAGGGCGAGACAGGAGAGGGCGGTTGGGGCACAGGAGTGAGACAGAGACACAGGGACCAGGGGTGAAAGAGACAGAATAGACGTGAGAGACTGAGCCCGAGCAAGTGAGAGCCAGACAGGCCCAGAGACCCAGAAAGGAATTTAGAGATCAGAGCCAGGATGAGGGAGACTCTCAGCAAAGAAGTACAAAGAAAGATCTGGAGATTGGGAGAGGTAGCCCAACTCTGGCGCTTTCCTTGGTCAGGACGGGGTCACCCCATGTGAGGACAGGGAGGGAAGACTCCCGGCCTGAAGAGGATGCTGGGACTCTGCCCTGACCTCCCAACCTCTCTGAGCCTTGGCTCCTGCTCTGTAAGGTGGGGATGTGGGGGGTGGGGACTGACCCTGTCTCTGAGTTGGTCCTGAGGCTCCCAAGGGAGGCTGGCGGGGGGAGGGGAGCCCTTTGTTCCCTCCACTTCCCCCGCCCCGGACTTGTGGGCCTGTATAGAGACAGGGGCTTTGCGGGGTGGGGGTGGGGGGAGGTGGCTTTGGGTCCCAGCTCCACTCAGAAGCCCCCAAATTGGCAAAGCAGGTGGAAGAGGAATGTCTCGGCGGGGCTGGTGTCTTGTGCGGCAGCCACGCTGCGCTGAGTGATGGAGCGTTTGCCCTGAATATTGAAAATGCATAAATATCCATTTTCAGGCACCAAGGCGGATATAAATACAGAGGAGAGGGGTGTGCAACCCTCGGAGGTAATTCACCAGCTCTGCTACTCCCGGTGGCATGGGCACTTACGTTTGGCCATCAGGAGCCTTCCCCAGATGGCTTTATGACCGCCGGCTGCCACCTGGGTCCCCTCTCTTGGACAAATGGCTCTTCGGGGATGGCTGCCTGTGGTGGGGGAGGGGCCAGGCAGGGATGGTCATTCCCAGGCCTGCTCCATCCTAGGCCTTCGGGGCCGCTCCTGCTTTTCCCTTTTCCGGAATCTTCTGACTCAGGAAGGAGGGAGCAAACACGTTTGCATCGGGCCTGGTGAGCTAGATCGAATGGGAGGAGCTCCAGCCCTGCCCGTGGAGGCTTCCCGACTGGGAAACAGAGAAGCCACCCGAGGTCTGGCCTGCAGGACCTCACACGAGGGGGATGCGAGCCCCAGGGAGAAGAACCACAGGGCTGGGGGTGTCCTCCGCCTGTCCGGCCTCAGTCGAGCATGTCCGCGGCCCCGCAGCCTGGAGGCTCAGCCATGGGGTGTTGCAGTCAGGCTGGACTGCGGACACCACGGCTCTCAGGCGGGGGCCTCGCTCCACACCAGCGGATGGGGGCGCCCCCCTCGGTGGGCTGGCGCGTGGAGGCCCTGAGGCCACGGCCTCTCTCTCCCAGAGGTGCAGCATGGATTCAGGGTACCCTGGTCCCTGAGGGCGGGACTCCTGAGGGGTGTCTTTTCCGGTACGCTGGGACATAGGGCCCAGAGCTGTGTTCACGGGGCCCCGTTCCAACTGCAGAGAAGGGTGTGGGACAGCACAATGGTCCTTCTAGGGTCCCGGAGGCCCCCTTCCCAGAGGGGCGAGGTTGGGCTTCCCTCCCCCAAGCTGGGCAGCCACCTGGGCTGCCTGGGAACCGTTGGTGCTGCGTCAGCATCAGGAACACGCCAGGCATGGTGGCCCAGGGCCTGGACGCCACGCAGGAGTGGTGGTGGGGGGACCAGACGGGGGGGCCGGGTGTCTGTACAGGGAAGGGCTGCGGCTGAGCCCAGGGCTCAGAACTGCTCCTTCTGTCCTTGTCTGCTCATCTTCGTCTCCTGCGTCTGCGCTGTGGTGTGGCCTCTGTGTCCTGGCCGCTCTGGACACAGGCTCTTGGCTTCTGCCTCCGTCATGAACTGACGACCTCACGTGGAAGGTCTCAGGTCAAGTTACTTAGTGGGACGGTCTGGCCCGAGTCATTTCTCATCAGGCCAGAGATCAGCGAATGTCGTCCGGGGTCAGACGTTTGTGCCCAGTCCAGGGCGACCCAGAGGGAGCCACGGGGCCCGGGAGGGGGCAGCAAACTAGTGGCTGACATTGGCAGCCTCTTCCTCTCTTAGAGGCCACACTCACCCTCTGCCCTCTCCAGGCCCCAGCGATGCCAACAGTATGCCAAGCTCCGTGCTGGGCTTACGGGGGAAAGAGATGAATGGGCTCAGTCTCCACTCTCAGGGGCTTAAAGTCTTATGGGGAATACGGCACGTGCACGCATACACACAGAGGGGTACAAGGACCTTGGGCACACAGAAGAGGGTGAATTTGATCTGAACCACAGGTAGGATTTTAGCATGAGGTTCTGGGGTTGCTGGAAACATCCTATGTGTGTGGACACAGATGGCATATATTGGCTCTGTGCACCGGTGGGGACAGTTGACTCCTAACCAGACTAACTAGGTCAGTAAGAGAGCCCAGCGCAATAGGAATTAACCAAAAACTGGGCAGGGCCAGCCCCCAAAGGGCCTGTGTGTCTGGCTGAGGGTGTGAGGTGTGGCGGTTGTGTGGGTGTGGGTCTCCATGAGAGCAGAAAGTCCTAGAGGGAGGAGGGAGTGGGGAGGAGGAGGGGTGGAGAGGAGGCAGTGGGGGCCGGAGTGTCATGAAGGCCTTTTTGGCTGAGCGGCTCCGTTTTTTGGGGGGTAGATATGGCCAGCCAGCCGGCCCTCCCACTGGGCTCCCTGGGGCTAGAATTTAGAGCTGGGCAGACACACAGCCCTCTCCAACCCAACGCTCCCAGCTGGAGCCTGATGTCAGGGCTGAAATTAGTCTTGTGACTGTGGGGGCAGCCGGAGAGACAGTCATGGGAATGGCCCCTGCCTTTCCTCCCTGAGGTAGCGACCAAGGGCTACTGAAAGTCAACGGGCACAGGCTGGGACCCAGAGTGATGTTGGGGTTCGCTGCAGCGGCAAGAACTCGGACCACCCTCCTAACTTGGCTCCTGGGAACAGGAGCTTTGGGGGGCTTGAGGAGGGAGAGCCCTGCCTTTCTCTCCTGGCCGCCCATGGCCACTGTCAGCTGCCTAAGGGAAGGGTGATGAGTCTCTGAACTCCTGGAGCCCACAGGGCACGGATTGGCCGGCAGCTCCCAACCCGCCTCCCTCCTCCTGGCTTGCTTGCCCAGGTGCTCTCTGCTGCTTCTCTCCCACAGTTGCCATGGGAACCACAGGGGGCTTAAGTTTGCCTGAGCACGGCTCCCTTCTGAGATGGGCAGTGGGGCAGGGCACGCGAGGGGAGCCTCCGTCTCTGGGCCCCGTCTCTGGGCCCGGTCCTCACCTCCTCCCTTTCCCGCACTCCCCCCGAGCCTCCCAGCCACCGAGTCCTGACCACGTGTTCCACTTCCCAAATATCCTTGGGCCTTGGCCCCTCGGCAGCACCTTTCCTGCCTCAGCCTGGTCCCCTCCTTCGGTCAGCTCTCTGAGCGGTGAGCACTTACCTGTTATTTCCCTGCGTCCCTCTGGTCCTAACAGCCTTCGGGGGGCTCCCACTGCCCTCAAGACAAAGCCAGGCTCTTGACCAGCGCCTTCTGATCTGGCTTCCCCTTGGCCCCTCTCCCCAACCCCGTGCTCGTGCTACCGCCAACCTGGAGTGTGGGGCCTGTGGAACGGGTAGGTCAGTCTGGAAGTGGCGAGCCACACTTCGAAAGCCTCATTCTATGGAATGGTAGTAAGTGGCCTTTGCACCGTGAATGGGTATGTGTTAAAAATGAGCGCCGTGGGGAAATATTTTGAGAAACGAGGCACAGGCCTCCCCTCCTGGAAACTCACCGGGCGCTCTGGGCATGTTGCAGGCTTGGGCCAGGCTTGCGCTGAAGTCTGTTTGGCTTTGTTGAACCCAGAGAGTCCCAGAGTGTTTGCCTATAAATAAGGAACATCCAGGAACAGCTCTCAGAGCTGGTTCCCCTGGACCATTTGAAAAATGCTGCTCGGCCCCCCGCATGGGGCCCCGTGGGATCTGGGGCCCTGAGGCTGTCCCCGCTGGTCTGCAGGGGCCTCCCAAGCGGGCACATCCTGGTGGGGAGCACAGCAGGCGCTGGGACAGCCAGACCCTCTCTCGCGCGCCCTCTCCCGGCCGGGTTCCTGGGTGTGTATTTGACCCAAGTGCCAACATTTAAAACCTGGGAGATTCCACAGCAGATTTTGAATCTTCACGTAGGGTTCTTATACACCATCCCCCTCCCCCCCACGTGGAACCGGAGATTGGCGCCCACTGTTTACGTACCGCGGAGCCCCTCTGCAAACGGTTGTGCGTCTCTACCCTGGTCCGGGGAGTGTGGGGCTCTTCTTCCCCGGGGCGGTATACCCCACCCACCTCCCCGCACCGGGGTGTCCTTCCGCGCAGGGCTGAGGCAGGCGGGGCTCCCCCAGCGTCCCCCACACCTAACGAAACACCAGGGACATCAGGCAAATCAAGCTCATCAAGTTGGCCAGCCCAGCCCGCTCTCTGCCCCCGGGATCCCTCGCTGTGCCCCCCCCTCCTCCAGGAGTGGCTGGGAGGCAGCAGGGATGCGGAGCCTGGGGCGAAGTCGTGCTCGCACGCAGCCCTGCCTGCAGCAGACTCTCACGTCACTCGCCAGTGGGCTCCGTGGAGGAGGAGACGCGCGGCAGCTGCTCGGGTCACTCCAGTAATCGGAGCGTGCTGAGTGCGAGAATCACTCCCCGCAAGAGCTAAAAGCTGAGAACAGTGTGGGACCGACCACGCTGGCACTTCTGAGACAGCTTGCTGCTTGGAGAGCCTGCTAAAAATAGCCCGCTCTCGCCTGACACAGGAACCCTGGGAAACCCTGCGTGGGCTGGTGCCCAGAGGTGGGCTGGGGCTGGGGAGGCTGGCAAGGGCCGGCCTGCGGGGGTGGGGGGTGGGGAGTGGAGGTGGTGGGGGGGGTGGGAGAGGGGGGTGGGACACACCTCTCCCTTTGGTCTGGAAACACTACATGGAAACAGAGCTCTGACTTGATGGTCCAGACCTGCCTCCCCAACCCTCACACCCTTGGGATAAGTGAGGAATCCCCCTCTCAGGCTGAAACCCCGCATCAGGACAGGCTTCTTTCCTAGGAGGGCTGATGAGATCATTAGGGGACTCTTCTGCCCGGCTGGGCATTCATGGCCCACATCCCCCTCCTTCCAGACCACTCATGGGGCTACCTGACTCCAGCCGTCTCCTGCTTTGCCTGGACACGTCCTATTCTTGGCTCCCCACTTCTCAGCCTATTCCAACCTTCCCCACCTTGAGGACTGCTCATGAAGGTCTTCTTGCCTCCAGAAAACCCTCTGGTCCTTCTGTTCAAGGCACCAGCCACGCCTCCAGGCTCTCCCCCCACCCTCACCATCCAGGGTGCCCGGTGCCCCAGTGCGGCCCTAGACGCTCTGGTGCCTTGAGCAAACCCCTGTCTCTCTCTGGGCCTCCAGGGGAGCAAGGTCTGGAGCACGCTGTGGGAGGCCCAGCTGGCTGGAGCGCATTGTATATCCTACTGTGATGTCCATGTCACCAGACCTGACAGGAAGTCCTGGGCATGACCTCTAGTCCAGGCCCCTCCCCGATGCCTGGCCATCCAGGCTCCACTCACAGGTCTCCTGGGGAAGGACCCTCACGACCTCCTGAGGCTGCCCCACCCTGCTGGTGGCTTTTCCCAGGGTCCTGCCTCTGCCACAAGCTCCTTGGGGGAACAGTTCTGGTCTGACCGAGGGGCTTGTGCAGTCCTGTGAGGAGGCGGGGCTAGACCCAGAGGGGGCCTCGGAGGACAATCCATGAAGCAGAGACCAATCCATGCTGGGGCAGGACTGCAGGGAGGAGAGACGGGGAAACTGAGGCCAGAGGGGCCGGGGTCCCACCCAAGGTTGCCAGTGTGATGCTTTCCCCAGCTTGGATGGAGCCGAGGGCATTGGTGGAGGAGAGGCCAGGGAAACAGTGGGCTTTAGTCTTTGAGGAAGGTGAGTCCTTGTCCCTGTGACAGGGACAAGGTCAGCCAGGCTGGGCCAGCCTCCGCAGGGGTGCCTGGGGTGCCTGGGGTGCTGGTGTGTGGGAGGGCTTCCCTCCCCCAGGCTTGCGCCTGAGATGTCCCTGGTACCAACCTGTCTTCCCCACTGTGGTCAGGGGTGACAGTGAGGGACCAGGAGTTCCCGCTGCTCCTGAAGTGGGGGGCATGGGAAGGGCTGTGAGCACAGAGGGCCGCATGTCCAGGGTGGACAGCACTATCTGTCTGCAGGGCCCGGAAGAAGCCTTCCATACCCGAGGGCCTTACTTGCCCACGTGGGCAGCAAGTTCAGTCCTGGACCAGACCCGGTCCCGATTAGTGGGTGACGTTCTGGAGATCCCAATCTGACTAACTGAGCAAGCTTCAGCCATTTGCTTAACCTCCCCGGGCCTCAGTCCCTACATCTGTAAAATGGGGATGATAATTGTTAAAAAGAGAACCAGAGGCCCAAAATGGCTTCATGTAGGTTAAGGCCCCAAGTCAGTAAACTGAGACTTAATAGCTAACCTAATTGTAGTTTGAACCCCCTAGGAATGCACCTGTAGTCAGTCCACGTTTTCTGGTCATCATTAGGAAATTTACTGATCGACTCCTACCCTTCTGCTTAGGAGGGCCACCTTGCCTAAAACGATGGATTCTCTGCTAATATGTTCTTTTTTTCTGCTCCCTGTCTCGCTTTTCCATAGCCCTCAGAGTCCCCTCTACTTGCTAGACGGGATGCTTCCTGATTCATGAATCAATAAAGCCAATTAGATCTTTCAAATTTACTCTGTTGAATTTTGATGATTTAACACAATAGACTGTTTCTCCTAGGGCTGTTGTGAGATATGTGTGTGTGTGTGTATCTCAGAGCCTGAAGTATAGTATTATATAAATGTTAATTACCAGGTCACAGACTCTTTTGAGAACCCAATAAAACATATAGACCCCTTTTTAGAAGAAAGCTGTACCCACGACTTGGTGCATAGTTTCTAGGGTTCTGAACTCTGTGAAATTCGCGTGTGTAAGAACATGACTGAATCTAAAATGCTTTTTCCTTTTTTTTTTTCCAGTTGAAATTTTTATGGTCGAATTAATGTATGCAAATAGTTGTAAAAGTCCAAAGAGAAACGACTGTCCTCTGCCTCCCCTCCACCTCCGAGCCCGGTCTCCTCCAGAGGCCACAAGCCCATAGCTGTCCCCCTGATATTTCTCGATCTCTCTGTGCCGCCCTCCCGCTTGCCCCCATTAGTGTTGGGAGGGGGTGGCCTGGTGGTGGTTGTGGGGGGGCTGTTCCTGTTTGCCCCCAGGGACCGTGGAGCTAGGCTCTGTGCCTCTGACTCACGGCCTTGTCCACCTTCCCAGTGGCCCTCGGGGCTGCCCAGTGCCTCCAACACCTCTTCCTGACCATCCCCACCCCACCCCCTCCCCCTTTGTCCCTCACTGGTCACCAGAACAACTCCCCAGTCGCAAACACGGCTGTACCCTCTCTTCCTTAAAGCTCGCTGGTGGCTCCTCAATGAAGACAATGATTCTAGCATCAAGGTCAAGGAGGTTGAGTTATGTAAGATTCATCCTGCCCCGGGTACAGAAAAAGCAGAGTTCTTTGAGGTAAATATGACATCATAAAAGGGGACCTGGGGTGGGTCCAGGGGCCTGTGGGGTCCCCTGGCCCAGCCAGGCCTGCCAGCGCCCCTGGGGTGAGGGTGAGGTGGGGAGGAGGCAAAGTCTGTGATGAAACCATTTCATGCAAATGTATTGAAATGAGGCTTTGGGGCAGGTTTGACAAGCTGCCGGGGAACAAAGGCTCTGGGACTCTCCTGTCTCCCACCTTCCCAACCAGCTGGCTTGAATGACAGTTTAGGGGGATTGCTGAAGGAGGGGCTGTCAGGAATGAAATCTCAGTCCCTGGACCTGGGGAATTAGGAAAAGAAACACATCTCTGAGCTCATTCCCTCCTTCTTCAACCATTTCGGTTATACTGTGTCCATTGCCTACAAAATGAGAAGCAAGCATTCCTTGGCAGGTATGATGGCTGGGTTTCCAGTTCATATCCAAATGACACTCCCTTTCCCCCCATTATTATTATTATTATTAATTATTATTTTTAAGTAGGCTCCATGCCCAGCATGGAGCCCAGTGTGGAGCCCAACGCAGGGCTTGAACTCACAACCCTGAGATCAAGACCTGAGCTGAGATCAAGAGTCAGATGCACCCAGGCGCCCCCCTTTCCTTTTTCAAAGGGACCCCGGGTACCCAGAACTGGGTTAAGCACAGCCCTGCCTATGACCCACTCTCATTACTGGCCCATGCGGGGGCCGCTTTAAGCAATTAAGTTCTTTGTTTACAGTGCTATATTTTTGTTTACAATAATAGTGATAGCAAGCAACAAAAATTCAATTGACTAATTTAAAAGATCAGATGGGCTGGATTAAACAATTTACGCATCAGTTTGCATCCCCTCTAGCACCCAGAAAGGAGCTCCATGGAGCTGCAGAACAAGGAAAGATTTTTAAAGGCAGGACAAGGAAGCCATCAACAGAAAAAAGGATTATTTTGTCAGGTCACCTTCCTTCGGGGGAACAAAAGGGACTTATTAGATATTAGTTGGATTATCTCATCTTCCTTTGGGGCAGGGAGAGATCCTATGTGACAGAGTTCCTTGTTGGTATGCCAGAAAATTTCTGGTTAAAATTTTTTTTTAAGATTTTATTTTATTTTTTTAAAATTTTTATTAACATATAATGTATTATTTGCCCCAGGGCACATGTCTGTGAATTGTCAGGCTTACACATTTCACAGCACTTAACATAGCACATACCCTCCCCAATGTCCACAACCCAGCCACCCTACCCTACCCCCTGCCTCCCAGCCACCTTCAGTTCGTTTCGTGAGTCTAGACGTCTCTTATGGTTTGTCTCCCTCCCCATCCCTTCCTGTTTCATTTCTCTCCCCCACCCCCCTGGAACTCCCGCCTTGCCTCTCAAATTCTTCATATCAGAGAGATCATGTGATAATTGTCTTTCTCTGACTGACTTATTTCGCTTAGCATAATACCCTCCAGTTCCATCCACGTCGTTGCAAATGGCCAGATTTTGTTTCTCTTGATGGCTGCATAGTATTCCATTGTATA
>CM053609.1:22921462-23050900 GCA_028646535.1 Procyon lotor | reverse complement strand
AGGAACCTCCATACTGTTTTCCAGAGTGGCTGTATCAGCTTGCATTCCCATAAGATTTTATTTGTTTGACAGAGAGAGAGAGAGATCACAAGTAGGCAGAGAGGCAGGCAGAGAGAGAGGGGGAAGCAGGCTCCCCACTGAGCAGAGAGCCTGATGCGGGGCTCCATCCCAGGACCCTGAGATCATGACCCCAGCTGAAGGCAGAGGCTTTAACTCACTGAGCCATTCAGGCACCCCTAGCCTTTTTTTTTTTAAAGATTTTTATTTATTTATTTGAGAGCGTGTGGGGGCAGGGGCAGGGGGCGAGGGAGAAGCAGACTCCCCGCTGAGCGTGGAGTTGTTCATGAACTTTACAGAGTGTCATGTTATAAGGGATCCTTTTTAAAAAATTGAGGGGTAATTGATACAATATTGTATTCATTTCGGGGCGCAACATAGTGATTCGACATTTATACACATTATGAAATGATCACCATATTGAGTCTAGTTACCATCTGTCACATACAAAGTTATTTCATATTAGTGTCTGTATTCCCTGCGCTGCACCGGGCAGGGACATCTCTGTGACTTACTTATTTTATAACTGGGAGTTTGTGCCTCTTGATCCCCTTCATTCATCTCCCCCACCCCCAACCCCTCTCCTCTGGCAACCCTCCGTCCGTCCTCTGTATCTGGTATCGATTTGTTTTGTGTTTTAGATTCCATATTCAAAGTGAAATCGTATACTTGTGTTTCTCCATCTGACTTATTTCACTTAGCACAGTGGACTTGAGAGTACTCGAGGGTATCCACGTGAGGGTATCCACGTTGGCACAGATGGCAAGATTTCATTCTTTCCCGTGACTCAGTAGTATCCCCTCTTCCTTACCCATTCATCTCTCCATGGACACCTGGGCTGCTTCCCAATCGGCTGCTGGAGCCGGCGCTGCAGGGAGTGTAGGGGTGCACGTGCTTTTTGTGTTCGTGTTTTGTTTTCTTCAGGTAAATACTCAGAAGTGGAATTGCTGGATTGTAGGGTAGTTCTATTTTTATTTTTTTGAGGACTGTCCATCCTGTTTTTCATAGTGGCTGCACCAATTTACATTCTTTTTTTTTTTTTTTTTTAAAGATTTTATTTATTTGACAGAGAGAAACACGGTGAGAGAGGGAACACAAGTAGAGGGAATGGTAGCGGGAGAAGCAGGCTTCCTGATGAGCAGGGAGCCTGATGCGGGGCTCGATCCCAGGACCCTGGGATCATGACCCGAGCCGAGGGCAGACACCTAACGACTGAGTCACCCAGGCGCCCCACCAATTTACATTCTTACCAACAGTGCACGAGGGTTCCTTTTCCTCTACATCATTGCCAACCCTTGTTGTTTCTTTCTTTTCTCCTTCTTCCCTTCCTTCCTTCCTCCCTTCCTTCCTTCCTTCCTTCCTTCCTTCCTTCCTTCCTTCCTTCCTTCCTTCCTTCCTTCCTGATACTGGCTATTCTGACAGGTGTGAGGTGAGATCTCCCTGTGGTTTTGATTGGCACCGCCCTGATGATGAGTGATGAGAATCTTTCCGTGTATCCTTTGGCCATCTATATGTCTTCTTCGGGAAAATGTTCAGATCCTCGGCCCATTTAAAATTAGATTGTTTGATTTTTTGCTGTTGAGTTGTATGAGTTATTTATACATTTTGACTATTAGCCCCTTATCAAATATACAATTTGCAAATATTTCCTCTGTAGGTGACCTTTTCATTTTGTTGATGGTTTCCTTTGCACGAAAGCTTTTTAGTTTGATGTACTCCCACTTGTTTACTCTTGCTTTTTTTTAAAGAAAGATTTATTTATTTGAGGTGGGGGAGGGGCAGGACAGAGAGAGGGAGAGAGACGAGTCTTAGGCAGGCCCATGCCCGGGAGACTGACACAGGCTCCATCTCACGATCTCCATCTCTTGATCCCCTTCATTCATGACCTGAGCCGAAACCAAGAGTCGCACATGTAACTGACTGTGTCACCCAGGGCCCCTACTTTTGCTTTTGTTGCCTCTTGCCTGTGGAGTAATGTCCCCCAAAATATCACCGAGACTGATGTCAGGGAGTTTACTGCCTAAGTTTTCTTCTAGGAGTTTATGGCTTCAGGTATCACACTCAAGTCTTAAATCTATTTTGAGTAAATTTTTGTACATGGTCCAAGAAAGTGGTCCTGTTTCATTCTTTTGCATGTGGCTGTCCAGTTTTCGCAACACTATTTATTGAAAAGCTGTCCTTTCCCCATTGTATACTCTTGCCTCCTTTGTCATAGATTAATTGATCACTTACGTGTGGGTTAATTGCTGGGTTCTCTATTCTATCTTATTGATCTATATCAATTGATCTTATTGATCTCTATTCTATCTTATTGATCTATATATGGTATTATATCAATACCATACTGTTTTAATTACTATAGCTTTGTAGTATAGCTTGAAATCAGGATGCATGATCCCTCCAACTTTGTTCTTTCTCAAGATTACTTTGGCTCTTCAGGGTCTTTTGTGGTTCCATACAAATTTTAAGATTGTTCGTTCTCGTTCTATGAAAAAGGTCATTGATATTTGGATTTACATCGAATCTGTAGCTTTCTTTGGGTAGTATGGACATTTTAATAACTTTGTATCTTCTAATCCATGAGCACAATATATCTTTCCATTTATTCGTGTCTTCTTTAATTTCTTTCATTGACGTCTTATAGTTGTTTTTTTTTTTTAGATTTTATTTTTAAGTAATCTCTATACCCAATGTGGGGCTTGACCTGAAAACCTAAACTGAAAAAAAGCCAAGAGTTGAGCACTCCACTGACTGAGCCAGCCAGGCCCCCTGACGTCTTAAAGTTTTCAGAATACAGGCCTTTCACCTCCTTAGTTAAATTTATTCCCAAGTGCTTTATCCCCCACCCCCCGCTTTTTTTAAAAGATTTATTTATTTATTTTACAGAGAGAGGGCGAGGGAAGAGGTAGAGGAAGAGGGAGAGAGAGAATCTGTGTGTTTTTTCTTTTTGATGCCATCTTGAATGGGATTGTTGTCTTAATTTCTCTTTCTCCAAGATTATTTTTTTTTAAATATTTTATTTATTTATTTGACACACACAGAGAGAGGGAGAGAGAGATCACAAGTAGGCAGAGAGGCAGGCAGAGAGAGGAGGAAGCAGGCTCCCTGCTGAGCAGAGAGCCCGATGCGGGGCTTGATCCCAGGACCCTGAGACCATGACCTGAGCCGAAGGCAGAGGCTTTAACCCACTGAGCCACCCAGGCGCCCCTCTTTCTGCTAGATTATTATTAGTGTATAGAAATGCAACAGATTTCTGTATATTCATTTTGTATCCTCTGACTTTAAGGAATTCATTTATTAGTTCTAATAGTTGTGTGCTTGTGTGTATTTGTGGTGTGTGAGTGTGTGTGTATGTGTGTGTAGTCTTTAGAGTTTTTTATATATCTGTAAATATTGACAGTTCTTCCTTTCCAGTTTGGATGCTTTTTATTTTTCCTTCTTGCCTAATTGCTCAGGCTAGAACTTCCAATACTATGTTGAATAAA
Organism: Procyon lotor; assembly: GCA_028646535.1. NCBI lineage: Eukaryota > Metazoa > Chordata > Mammalia > Carnivora > Procyonidae > Procyon > Procyon lotor. The sequence goes on along the minus strand of CM053609.1, from coordinate 23,047,358 downwards.
AGTGGCAAGAGTGGGCATCCTTGTCGTGTTTCTGGCCTTAGAGAAAAAGCTCCAGGTTGTCACCTTACAAGGTTAGCCCTGGGTTTGTCACATAGGGCCTTTACTGCCTTGTGATATAGTCCCTCTACACCTGCTTTGTTGAAAATTTTTATCCTAAGTGGGTGTTGAATTTTGTCACATGATTTTTCTCCACCTATTGAGATCACCATATGATTTTTATCTTTCATTTTTAAAATTGGGTGTATCACGTTGATTGATTTGTGGATGTTGAATCCCCTTGCATCCCTGGACCATTTAATCATGGTGTATGATCCTTTCAATGTCTTGTTGAATTTGGCTTGCTAATATCTTGCCGAGGATATTCATCTGTAATTTTCCTTTTCATGGAGTCTTTGACTAGTGTTGGTATCAGGATGATGCTGGCTTCAGAAAATGAGTTTGGAAGCATTTCCTTCTCTTTAGTTTTTTGGAATAGTTTCAGAGGATTAACTCTTCTCTGAATGTTTGGTAGAATTCACCCGCGAAGCCATCTGGTTCCGGACTTTTGTTTGCTGAAAGTTTTTTGAGAACTGATTCAATCTCTTTACTAGTAATTGGTCTATTCAGATTTTCTATTTCTTCATGATTTAGTCTTGGGAGATTGTGTGTTTCTAAAAATGTATCCATTTCTTTTTGGTTGTCCATTTGTTGGCACATAATTGTCCATAGTAGACTCTTACAATCCCTTGCATTTCTGTGGTATCAGTTGTAACTTCTCTCTCGTTTCTGATTTTATTTATTAGAGTTCTCTCTGTTTTTTTCTTGATGAGTCTGGCTAAAGGTTTGTCAATTTTGTTTATCTTTTCAAAGAGCCAGCTCTTAGTTTCATTGATCTTTTCTTATAAGTGATTTTCAGAGATTTACTTCTTCACTCAACAGTATGTTGTTAAGATTCATCTGTACTATTGTACATGGCTGTGGTTTCTTGCATTTTGTTACAGGGTCGGTGTTTTATGGAGTGATACTACCCCATGTATCCATTCTTCTTTCAAAGGGCATTTGGATTGTCTGACTTTTTTTTTTTTTTTTTTTTTACCATTATGAACACTGCTACTGTGAACAGTCTCTTCCTGAAACTTCACTTGGATTTCTTTTCTTTTCTTTTTTAAAGGTTTTATTTATTTATTTGAGAGAGAGAGCATGAGGCAGAGGGGGAGGCAGACTCCCTTCTGAGCAGGGAGCCTGACCGGGGGCTCAATCCCAGGACCTTGAGATCACGATCTGAGCAGAAAGCAGAGGCTTAACCAACTGAACTATCCAGGCGCCCCTTCACTTGGATTTCGTCATCCCACGCTGTAGATTGTGAGCTGCTTGCAGATCACAGAGAGTTCTGTGCAGCCCCTGCTTCATCCTTCAAGACCCCAGAATCCACCCCCCCCACCCCCCGCCGCTGGCTGACTGATGAGCAAGGACATAGCAGCTCGCCCACGGGCAGCAACTTCTGCTTTTCCAAGCGCTTGTCTTGCATCAGGAGGCAGGGCCTAGAGCTGAGGACAGTGTGTCAGTGGTCAGGTCCTTTCTTTTTCCCAGTGTGTGTTAAGCTTCCGCTGTGAACCACGCACTGTGCTGGGTGCTGGAGAAACAGACGATAACTCATCAATTCACAAAGTGGACATTTATTGACTTCCATTTAGATGCCAGCCTCTGTTGGGCTGAGACAAATCAAGGAGACTGCCTTTAGGGAGCTCACAGTCGAGAGAGGGAAATAGGGACCTAGACATGGTACCGTGTAGATGAATGAGGAAGATGTGCAGTTCCCATCATGATTTTATATGGATTAAAAAAATCTTAGTATTTTTAGTCATATACAGGTGCCTATGTCTCTATGAGTCTATCTATCTATCTATCTATCTATCTATCTATCTATCATCTATCTATATCTGATGAACATGATCTTATTTACTAAATTCAGCATCCTCTATTCTGGACTAGAACAGGGATTTTTGATTTGTGGATTATCATTTTTATAGGTTAGAAAGTTCCTAAACTAATATCCATGTTTAAATTTGGGCTGGAACCACTTAAAAATTCCCCTAGAGAGATGGGGCAGCTCTGGCTTTCAGCTGCTCTTTTGATTTTCTCCAAGCTCCTACCTTCTTCTTCTTCTTCTTTTTTTTTTTTTTTCTCAGTTGCTGGTAGACCAAAATATCACTGCATTGTTTTGGGAAGTTAATATTAAGTTTGACCCTAATGTTACAGCAATACCTCAGCTACTTTTGAGCCATGGCTTACATCTGAATAGAAAATGCTGGGGAGGTAACCCAAATTCTATCTCTGATCAGCCAGGTGGCTTGTTGTTGTTAACTAAGGGTCCCTACAGGAAGAGACACTGGAGTCTTTGCTGTGATGTCTTGGGCTGCGCTGTCCAGCTCTACTCCAAGAGGGTGCATGGTCTTTTTCACCCAGAAATTCAGCACATGTCAGCAGAGGTACGTCGAGGCGGGCATCCTGGGACATGTGGATGCCTGTGGGAGGGTGGACCTATCTCTGTGCAGGGAGTGTGGTGGCGGAGAATTCACAGAGAGGGCGGCACATCCGTGGAGTTGGAAGAACCAGGTGGTATTACTGGAAAGAGAAGGGGAAGCTGGAGCCCCAGGCCAAAGGAACGGCATGTGCAAATGCACTGGGGCATGAGCAGACATGGTGCCTACAGGAGGCAGAGAACGGTGCAGTGGCTGGGACAGAGGTTCATCGGGGGACGAGCTATGTGCTTGTGGTGGCATTACTTGTGCCCGACAAGACTTCCGGTTCTCCCTCCCCTCATTCTAGGCGGCAGGGGCATGGCATGGCAGTGCACGATGGATTTTTTTTTTATCATAGTAAAATATATATAACACGAAACTGACCATTTAACCATTTTAAAGTGTATGGGTCAGCCACATTCAGTCCATTCACAATGTCGTATAACCATCCCCATTTGAAGAACTCATTCGTCTTCCCAAACAGAAACTCTGTACCCACGACGAAGCAGTAACTTCCCTGCGCCCTGCCCCCAGCCCATTGGCAGCCACCATTCTACTTCCTGGCTTTGTGAATTTGCCTCGTCTAGGTACTGCTGGTAAGTGGAACATTTGTCCTTTTGTGTCTGGGTCATTTCACTTAGCATAACGATTTCGCATTTCGCCCATATTGTGGCGCATATCAGAATTTCATTTCTGTTTATGGTTGAATGTTATTATGGCGTGATGGGATTGTGACTTGCTCCCGGCAGCGCTGGCGAGCCCAGGGGAGTCTCCTGGGGAGTGACAGAGCGGCCCCTGCCGTTGGGGTGCTCTCGGTGGTCTACATGTGGGGGGAGGGGGAGAAGGGAGGGGGCGTGCAGGCATCCATGGAAACGGTTTAGGGATAGAATTACGGCCCCCCAGGCTGGTATAGCCTCACCTACCTCCCCCAGGAAGGTTTTCCCTCCCTCAGAAACCCCGATGGCCCTTTTCTGTCTTCTTTGTATCAATGGCAGAAGGCACACAATCTCTGCTATCTGGTAAGGCAACTTTTTGCCCCTGAGGACTTGCCCCAGAGCACCAGTACCCTCAGGCCTGGCTCCCAGGCTTTCCCTCCCTGTCCCCGTCCCTGGTACCTGGGGGTGAAGCCTCAGTGGACCCTGGAGGGGGCACTCAGCGAGAGAAGCCACCCCAGATATCCACGGCAGTTCCTCCCGCTCCCCCGGCTCTCCGGCCGGATCAGGCTGCCTCCCTGCCATCCCCCCACCCCCTGCCATCCCTGGCAGGTTTCATCTCCAGAGCTGGGGTTGAAGGAGACAGAACTAGCCCCAGGGGTGTCGATAACAGGGTTGTAATCCAGCGGGATGAGCCTGAGCTCTCTGGAGCCTCATAGCATTTTTCCAGCCCTGGCCACTTTATTATCATATCGCTGAGTGATGGGGCTCGGGGGAGCTGTGGTTCCAGCAGCCGCGCCAGCTGCCCCCTTGCGATCCATCATGCTACAACCGGGCCGTTCCTGCCGCTTCCTGCCCCTGGGTCTGCTCTCCCCGCCTCTTCCTCGCGATTCCGCTTCTCAGGCTTCCCCTCTGGGCAGCAGAGGTTGGTCCCGGTCGCCGCGTGGGTCTCTCAGGACAGACTCGAGACAGCTCCATCCTCACGGTGTGACCTGGGGCCTCGGTTTCCTTCTCAGAGCAACAACAGGGTTGGACCTGTTGTTGCTCTGATGTTCCTTTCTGTTCCGACAACTCTGTGACTTATTATGTTTTGAAGACTTCAAAGCAGTTTGCATTGCATTGTCTTCCAAGATCATCACAGTGTGAAGGGATTGGGCAGACCGGAGCAGCCTGGATCCTGTCTTCCCTGCGTTCCACAGGAGCCCCAGGCAACGAGGGCATCCTTTCTCCTCCGGGGAAGCTTATCCCTAGCCCCAGGCCGGTGTAAGCAGTGGGCTGGTGCCTGTCTTCAAGGCTACGTCAGAGTCCAAACCATTAGGTCAGACCTTGTGGGCACGTCAGATGCCAGCCCGACCCAACAAATGGGAGCAGCCTGCCCAGAGAGCAGGGGGCAGGGGGGCAGAACAGACCCAGCGGAGACCCCGGATGCCCCCTCCAGCCCCTGCTCTAACTGCGCCCATCTCAGATGGCTGGACATCCGCCATGCTCTAGAAGTTCTCTGGGGAAGGACATTTCCCCGCTGAGGGAATTACCAGTCTAGGGTTTTAGTTTTTATTTTTAAGATTTTATTTATTAACTTGACAGAGAGCACAAGCAAGGGGAACAGCAGGCAGAGGCAGAGGGAGAGGGAGAAGCAGGCTCCCTGCTGAGCAAGGAGCCCGACCAGTCTAGGGTTCTATAACCGCAATATTGGGCCAAGTCATTCCAGGGAGAAGTAGTTGACGATGTACCTTTCTTCCCAAGTAGGCAATGTTAAACCAGAGAACAGCTGGACTTCACTGTAAGCAGATCCAGAGAACGATGCCTTTCTTCACTAGAGCTTTCCTTCTGCCCCCTCAGCTGTTTTGGGTCTTGTAAGACGGCCCTTCCTCCTGACTGCCTGCCAAGGGGAGCCTGCGACACCAGAGGACGAAAGCAGTGTTGTGATGAGTGTGTCACTCGCCTGGTTCCAAGATCCATTACCCTTCCCAGTGCGGAGTGCGGGGCCCTCCACTGCGCAGGTGTCCCCCCTGGAGGCCCTGGGGTCTTCTTGCCACTGGCATCTCCCATGAGGTCACATAGAGGTCCGCATTGGCCCCAGGAGGGAGGCTTCAGGGGTAGAGACTCGGCAGTTCCCCTGCAGCTTGGAGGCGGCCGGGAGAGATGGGAGAAAAACTGGGGTGGTGGGGGACGGGGACATGGGGTCTGTCTTGCTGTGGCATTAACCACTGCGTGGCCATGGACAAGTCTCAGCCCCTGGGGCCCCGAGGTGACAGCCCTGCCCTCCCCACTTCCCCGGGCGTTAAGAGGTTAAAAATGAAGTGGGAACCCTAAAAGTATTTGGCACAGAGTTCTACCCCCAGCTCCTGGTCAAAAAAACATTCAGGCCTGAATCTAAAGTCTGTCATCAAACCTCCTGAAAAAAAAAAAAACTCCCCAAGCAAGTTAGAACTTTCGAAAATAGGCAAAGTGAGAGTGAAATTTTTATGGCAGGAGGCGTAGAGAGGCAACTCGGCAGTGTGGATGTGATCCGGGAAATCATGTCTCTCTGCTGCTTTTCATTTCCTATTATGAATAATTTCGATCTTTATTGTTTTCTTCTACTTTCTTTGGGTTATTCTTGTGCTCATTTTCCCCTTTTCAAAAAAATTTAAATTCCATGTAGCTACCATACAGTGTCCTGTTAGTTTCAGGATTCAACGCTTCTGCACATCAGCCAATGCTCATGACAAGCGCTCACCTTGATTTCCATCACCTGTTTCTCCCATCCCCCACCCACCTATCCTCTACCAAACATCAGTCATTTTTTTTTCTTTTTGAGTTAAATAATTCAATGTGATATTTTAAATTTTTCTATATTTTAATAAATTCATTTAAGGCTCTACATTTACTTCTAAATATTGCTTTAGCTGCATCTCATAAGCTATTAAATTGTATTTATAATCTTTAGTGGTTACTCTTACATTTTATTTTATTTTTTTAAAGATTTTATTTATTTATTTATTTGACAGAGAGGGAACATGAGCAGGGAGAGTGGGAGGGGGAGAAGCAGGCTTCTTGCTGAGCAAGGAGCCCGATGTGGGCCTTGATCCTAGGACTCTGCGATCATGACCTGAGCCAAAGGCAGACGCTTAATACCTGAGTCACCCATGCGCCCTATTTTATTTTTTGAAAAGATTTTATTTTTTAAATAATCTCTATACCCAACGTAGGGCTCAAACCTACAACCCTGAGATCAAGAATCTTATGCTCCACCAACCGAGCACACCAGGCACCCCACGCTTACATTTTAAAATACATATTTACTAAGTTTTTCTGAGAAAGTTCAAGGTTTTTTGGTATCTCTACCATCCTTCTTAGGCCTTATATGTTTTTTGAAAATCACAATTTTACTTGCTTTGTCACTATTATTATTGTTTTGTGGCCAATAGTTCAGTTATATATGTGAAATTTTTAAAAAAGATTTTATTTTAAGTAACCTCTCTACCCAGCGTGGGCTCAGACTTACAACCCCAAGATCAAGAGTCGCGGGCTTTGCTGACCGAGCCAGCCAGGCGCCCCTGCCCCGCCCCCCCTTTATTAATCAGTGTTCTGGATTCATTCTTTTTTTTTTTTTTTTAAAGATTTTATTTATTTGACAGAGAGAAACACAGCGAGAGAGGGAACACAAGCAGAGGGAATGGTAGCAGGAGAAGCAGGCTCCCTGCTGAGCAGGGAGCCTGATGCGGGGATCGATCCCAGGACCCTGGGATCATGACCTGAGCCGAAGGCAGACGCTTAACGACTGAGCCACCCAGGCGCCCCTGGACTCATTCTTGTTTCTTTATCCACTTCGTCCCTTAGGTTTACTTCGCATTTTGCTTAATTACATCTCTTAGTGCTTCTATCAGTAAAGGTCTCTCAGGTATAACTATCCTGTCTTTCTATGTTTCAGAAAGGTTTTATTTTGTTTTAATCTTGAGAGATTATTTAGTTGCCAACAGAATTGTACCCTCTGTGTTTTTTCAGGCAGTGCTTTGTGGCATTTGTTCTACGGTTTTTTGGCTTCTTTTCTTGCGGGGGAGAGGTCTGCCTGTCTTGCTGTTGGTTCTTTGGAGAGTGAGGTGTCTCTTCTCTGAGGCAGCCTCAGGTTTTTTCCTCACCTTTGATGTTCCACGGTTCTGTTGTCCTGTGCCCCCTGTGCCCGTATGTGAGGAAACTGGATTTAAGGGGCAGGACTCTCGGTGTTTACTACTTTCACTCTGAGAATCTACCCTTTCTGGTTTTATATATATATATATAATATATAATATTATATAATATTATATATATATATATATATATTTTTTTTTTTTTGGTTTTATATTTTTGACTATATTTGACTATCTATCCCACTGACTCTCTTCTGGAATTCTTATTAGGTGTTTATTAGAACCTCTCAATCCTTCTTACGTTCTATTCTTCTTCTTCTTCTTTTTTTTTTTAAAAGATTTTATTTATTTATTTGACAGAGAGGAGAGAGGTCACAAGTAGGCAGAGAGGCAGGCAGAGAGAGGGGGAAGCAGACTCCCCACTGAGCAGAGAGCCTGATGCGGGGCTCGATCCCAGGACCCTGAGATCATGACCTGAGCCGAAGGCAGAGGCTTAACCCACTGAGCCACCCAGGCGCCCCAACGACGACGTGAGCTTTGACACCAAACAACCGAATGGCTTGGAGTAATAAGTAGTGGGTGTTTTTTGCGGTTCCTGCTTTACCGTTTGCCAAACCGTTTTCTTGTATATCTTCATAATCTTTGCAAACTAAGCTGCAAGGCAGAGGCTGTTATTATCCTGATTTTCCAGAGGAGGTGGTTGGGGCTCAGCCACCAAAGCAGAGCTTCTTAAAATGTAATGTGCATGTGAATCACCAGGGATCTTATTAAAACACAGATTGAGATTCAGGTGATCCACCAGGGGCGGGGGGTCCAAGAATCTGGGGTCTAACAGGTGATGTCGACGTCGCTGGCCTGAGGACCTCACTGGAGTAGGGAGGCACCAGGGAGCTTGGACACATTGCGCATGTCCTCGGTGACTGAACAGGCCCCTGCGTCTGCCTGACTCCAAAGCCCGTGCTCTGTGTCTACTGGTCCCACCGAGGGGTGGCTGCGGTTGGGGGGAGAGGAGGCTTTGCTGGCGGGAGGGGGCTGCTCTCGCCAGGCCCAGCTCCTTTCTCAAGGTTTAATGAGGAAGAAAGGGATGGAGAGGGATTGTCTCGGGGGTACTGAGGCACCACAGCCGGGCAGCTGTCAGTGGGTCTGTTGGAAAAATTAATTTTTTAATTAAAAACATCTTTTTCTCCCACACTTTTTTCCCCTTTGCTTTAATGTCTCAGTCTGGAGTAATTATGAGTCGCTCTGGGGAGACTGAACCTTAGAAAAATTGTTGGTGTGACTGGCGAGGAATTTATCTGATTAACTTGGGCTCAGCCTCTGGAAAAAAAAAAAAGCAAAAGGGAAGTAAGAAAGAAAAAAAGGCGGGGGGAAGCAACGGTTCCCAATTCTTCTGGCATAAAACTTAATCACAGCGTCTGGGAGGCCAGGTGAGCCCTGGCCTGGCTCCCTCAAGCCAGCCGGGGCAAGATGGGCAAGGCCGATCTGAGCCCCTTCCTGGCATCCCTGCCCCAGCCCGGCCCCCACCTGTCCCCCCAGGCTTGTTCCCTGGTGGGGGAGGGGGAGGCGGGATGCGTAGCTCTGACTGGCCTAACATGGGAGAGGCTCTTAGGGTTCTGGAGAAGCAGCCAGAAAAGGAGGTCTCAGGGCCAGAGATTTATTAAATGAATGACATCCACAGAGGAGTGAGGAGGGCAGGGTAGAAGGGGGAGGAAGCTGGGCAAGGACTTGGGGTCCACAGAAGTCTGCTCTCAGCAGCTGTCCCTGCGGCACTCCAAGCCTGTGAGCTTGGCCTTGGATGGCACCAGCGCCGTCCCTAGGCTCCGGGCGGGCTTTTGTGCCTGGATGTCTCAGCACTGGAGGTGGGCGTAACCCCCAGCCACTGCCCCTCGCCGTGGGCAGCTGTGTTGTTAGCAGCCAGCACTCACGGCATCTGGGGACAAACACCTGGTAAAGGGGATCTGGGTGGGACCCCAACAGCACTCACTACCCTCGGACTGAAGGGGGAGCCCAGCAGGGGTGGGGAGGAACGGATGGATTTGTGGTCATTGACAGAACCTGGTGGTTGGTTGAACGAGGGGGTGATGAGAGTGAAGTGATAGGGGACTTCCAGGCTCCTGGCTTGGGTGACCGGTGGCTAGGGGTGGCAGGCACGAAGACGGGCACCCGGAGGAAAGGTAGAGCAGGTGGTGTGGGGAGAGTGTTTTGTTATCCGGACATGGTGGACATCCAAGTGGAGGTGTTTTCAGGCAGCGGGGTACGCCAGGCTGTAGCAGAGATGTGGGCACCATCTGTGTAGATGTGGAAGAGGGTGGGTGGGCCCCTGAGGTTGGGGCAGGCAGAGGACACGAGGTACAGCCACAGAAGCAGGAGGAAAACCATAGAAGTGGGGTCCCTCATGTCACCTCTCTGTCCTCTGTCCCAATCATTATCTGTCCCCCCCATCAGTACAGCTGCTGCTGCTGCTTCTTCTTCTTCTTCTTCTTCTTCTTCTTCTTCTTCTTCTTCTTTTTCTTCTTAAAGATTTATTTATTTGAGAGAGAGGGAGAGAGTGGTGGGAGGGGCAGAGAACAAGGTAGAGAATCTCAAGCAGACTCCCCACTGAGTATAGAGCCTGATGTGGGACTCGATCCCACGACCCTGAGATTACCACCTGAGCCAACATCAAGAGTCAGGTGAACAAACGACTGAGCCACCCAGACAGCCCCCTCTGTCAGTACATCTTTGTGCAGAGGCAGTCATGAGGATCCTTAATAGACTGATTCCCTTGTGGGACTTGTGCCTGTCTTCATTAGTATTGTGGTCTGAGCACCTATGATGGTCCTTGGCACACAGTAGGTGCTCAATAAGTCTTTGCTGAAAAAACCACTAGCTATCACTCATATGGCCCTTACCATGCATGGGCTGCCATAGATAAACTCAGTTACCTCTGAGCAAGTGCCGTTATTATCCCATTGTACAGATGAAGACTCAGAGGCCCAAAGAGGTTAAGTAGCTCACCAGAGGTCACACGATGGCAAGTGGCAGAGCTGAGACGTGACTCCCCAGGGTCCGTGCTCTTAGCTCATGTGTGAATGACTGAGATTTGAGGCCAGCCTGTTTGAGACCGGGGTGCGTGACTGTTTCCCAAGGCGTAAGAGCGCAGGGTCCCACGCACATGTAACTACACTAGTGTGGGCCCAGCACTGGGTGACAGCTCTTATCTGCTGCAGAAAGGACAGTCCACACCTCCGGGTGGAGCCTTATACGCAGCCCTCTTGTCACACTGGCTCAGCCAAAGCTACTTCAGACAGGAGTCGCTGCTGCCTTGACCGCCCCCAGGGATGGAGGGTTACTGGGGGCTGGGCTAGTAGGCGGCAGGTGGAAAGCTCTGGTGTCAGGCAGGACCTAAGTCTTGAGCCTCTTTGAGCCTCAGTTTCCTCATATACAAAATGGGAGTCAATATGCTTCTTTCCCAAGACTTTTGTGAGAATTAGAAATGCTACATTGTGTCTGGCACCCAGAGGGTAGCCCTCCAATGATACCACATTACTTGGAGAGGTCCTCATGCGCCCATCTTTGTTACATGAGCCAGATCCTGGAAAATGTCAATATCAGCCCTCAATAAATGAGTGTCTTATGGTTAACAATAGCCTGACTGCCTTCAGGGTGCGGCAAACACATCGTCCTTGGGCCTTTCCAGCAGCTGCCGGCTAGCTGCCGAGGGGAGAGCAGGGGTGGAGGGGAGAGGCTCAGAGATGCGAGTGTCCCATTCTGTGCAGGGGCATCGGAGCTGGCCATCGCTAGTCAGCGCCAGCCGGGATCTCCACTAGGGACCCTGCAAAGGTGAGATGAAGGACTCCTGCCGGGACCCACTATCAGCTTGGCTGCCCTGAGCAGCCAGGGCCATCACATTACCCAGCTCCAGGGGAAGCCAGTCACACTGTGGTCTATGGAGTTGGGCTCCAGAGGGGCAGCTCTGACCCAGGAAACAACACGAATAATGCCCCCTGGAGGCGAGCAGCTGGCCCTTAGGAACTGCAGGGTACCAGTCTCATAACTCCATAACCACGGGGAAGACCCGGAGAGCGGACAGCTCCCTGTCTGGGGCTATTGCGCCTACCCACATCTGGGCCTCTAAGTAATAACCCTGAGCACACCATGCCTGAACTCCTGACTTAACACATCTTCTGCCTCAGCTGCAGTCTGGGAGCTCTTGAGGGCGGGGCCTGGGCCTCTGCTCTCCCCTTCTCCCCTATCGAGCACGCGGCTGGACACATGGAAAATAGAAATCATGTTGGGGTCAAACTCTGAGATTAAAGTACCGAAGTCTTTCATTCTTCTGTTGAAGAGATGTTTCCTTCTCAGCCTCCAGCTGCGCCCTGGGCCCCGCCGGAGTGGTGAAGACATGAGGATGGAGCAGACGGACCGTGCCTTTGAGGGGCCACAGCCTTGTGGGGGGACAGAGACGTGAACAGCGAGGCTCCAGGGCCGCCAGAGCTCTGAGAGCTGACACGCAGGAAGCCACAGGTGCACAAGGACAGAGAAGCTTTCCTAGACCGGGTGACCCCTGAGTTGACAACTGAGGATGGATGGGGGATTGCTTGGTGGAGATGGAAGGAAAGCATGGAAGATGGAAGGTGCACGCGTAAAGGCACGCTGGTGTGTAAGGGCGGGGCCTCAGGAAGGATCTGCAGGTCTGTCTGCGGCAGAGGGAAGAGCGTGGGCAGACCGGGCGTCAGGAGAACAGCGTCCCAGTCCCAGCTCTGCTTGTAGGAATCTGTATGACCAAGGACAAATCCCTCCCGCCCTCCCCTCCCTTGCTGCCTCTGGGCCTCAGTTTCCTCATCTGTGTAATGGGAACTGGGTTACTTTATCCCCAAAGCCCTTCCAGCAAAGCTTCCAGTATCTTGTCCAGGACACGGGCGCTGGGGCCCCCTGGGGAATACTTATAGGTTTGTCCTGGTTGATCCAGGCTTAACTCTCTGGGTGCCAAAACAGTTGCTTTATTGCAAGTAGTTCTGCCTTCCTAAGCACACTGAGTCCGGCCCATCTGCTTGGGACATTTGGCATCTGCTGGGGTGGCTGAAATTGGACACCTCCACTGAGAGTGGTCCTCTCCCGCCTGCCTGGGCGGGAGGTGGAGCTCTGAGCTGCAGTTGCGGAGCTCAGCCACGCCCCACCACCTTCCTTTGCAGGGACTTGCTACCTCGGGTCGCGGGTTCTCCTTTTTATAAACATCGCCAGCCAATCATCTCATGCCTTCCCTCCTCTGAGCTAAAGCAGACCAATCACACTTGACTAGGTTTCTCCGTTGCTAGGAGCTGAAGGCGACCTCCCCACCACAGAAAGGCTTGGGTTTTGAAAGCCCAATTCTTGGTCTGGAGCCGATCCAGGAGGTAGGGTGCCGTGGGAAGATGGATTTAAGATTTCCTGAGCGCAGTGTCCTGTGGGTCTGCCCACCATCAGGGCTGCTGGAACTCAGGAGGAGAGCACCCTGCCTGGGGCAGTCCTGGAGAACTTCCATGAGGGGGCGGCGAAGGAAGGGTTTTCAGACCCAGCTTTGCCGCCCTTTTCTCCGGAAGGGATGCCCTCCTTAGTCCTCTGCTGGCATCCTCAGCACTCTCATCCTGGGAGTAACGGGACACCTCCCTTCCCCTCTGCCAGTCCTGGCACTGTCCTGGTCCCTGGGATCCATCCTGCTCTAGGACCCCTATCTTCTCTCTCACACACATGTGCAGGGCTCACGCCCAGTGTTGGGAATCTGTATTTTACCCCCAGGCCCGAGTGATGATTCAGAAGCTCCTCTCTGGCTCCAGAGGCTAAGAAAGGGGAGGATCCCCCAAAATGACATGGGAACTGCAGAGAGAAGGGGAGGGTGTCCTAGGTGAGGAGCACTGTGTGAGCGAGGGCTTGGGGATGTGTATGAGAAAGTATGCTTGTATATCTGTCTGTATATAAATCATGTATGTATATGTTGCTCTTTCTACAAACACGCCTTGAGCACACATGTGTATGTGTGGTAAATGCCAAGAAAGGCTACTGCTTGACACCTCCTTGATTGGACTTGTGGATTTTCTTACCTCCCTGCTGTCTTCCCATGAGAAGCTTGGGGGCTTGGGTCCTGGGCTCTAGCCCCCTGTAGGCTCAGGCCCCTGAGCCCTATCCCCATCCAGCCCCACTTCATCCAGCGCAGCGACAAAATATTGATGAGACTAGCACACGGTGGAGCCAGCATCGCCTCCAAATGGAGAAAATCCAATTCAATCCGTCATATGTTCCCACTGCCAGGGCCGCTGGCAGCCCACATGCCACCCGGTTTTCTTTCTTTGGGACCCTGGGGGTCTGCTCCCACACGGAATGTCATCACAAGGGCCCAGAAAGGATAGAGGGTGAATAAAACCAGTGCCCCCCTCTGGCCCAGACTCTTGGGCCTATTCCCTTGAGCAGCCTGGTGTCCTCCTCTGTGCTCAGGCTGGGCCCATCTGGGTGGAGCCCAAGTTTCTTCTCATCGAAGGGCCGGTGTCTTTTGGCTACATTGAGGAGTCAGTTCACTGACTTGGGGCAAGCAGGATGAGGCCTGGCCTGGGGCCAGGGCCTGGCCTTACCAAGGACTCTGTCCTCTCTGAGCCTCAGTTTCTACATCTGTAAAAATGGACTTCCAGTCCCTGAATCTCAGATCAGGGAAGATGGGCAGGGTCTCCATGACCCATGAGCTGCTAGGCCCACACTTGGGCCTTTGCTAATGAGAGCATCTAAAGGAATAAGCCAGAGTTGGTGAATGTTTGGCCCAAGGCGTACTTTCAAAAAATTGAACTAGTGACCAATGTTTTAAAAATAGGCAGTTTCTGAGGAAAGGCTGGCTTTTGGTTTCTCTTGAAAAACCAAGAGGGTCATTTCTGGTTATTTGACCTCTGAGTCAGCTGATCCCTTGGCCTTTCAGAAAAGGTTGACATTTCAGAAGAAATGGGGTCTTCCCATGGCCCAGACAAGTGAATGGCCTATATTCAAGTGGGTGAGAAGGGCTCAGCTGCCTCCTGGACCCCTCAGTGCACATCCCCTCTCTGTTCCCTACCCTTCAGCTCCAGCTATGGTCTGGGAGCCTGATTTCCTGCCATGTAGGGATCAAGGAAGTAGTTGAGCCTTGAAGATGACTGCTTTTCCTCCTCCATTGCCTTGACCATTGCCTGCATGGCGTATCCTTCCAAGTCCCATGGAGCCAGCTGGGCAGGTTCTTCTGGAGCAGGTGTAAGGAAACCAGACACTCCTCTTCTCCTTAATCCCTCAGTGAGGCTCCGTTGTACTCAGGCAAAGATTTGTGCCATAGCCAGCTCTGCGGAATCAACCATTTGGGGCAGGGCTAGGAGAGCCTCTCTCATCAGACTGGAAGGAGTTCGTAATCCACCCTTTCTCAGTGGTGTGACCTTGGGGAAATAACTTAACCTTTCTGGGCTCAGTTTCCTCACCTGTAAAATACTTCCATGCGCTGTCATAAGGATCAAATGGGATCAAGTATAGGAGAATTTCCTGGCACAGGTCAGGCACACCATAGGGACTTAATAAGTATTTGCTGAAAGGGGGAGTTGAGGGTTCCCAGGCTTAGTAGTGCAGCCTTCACAGTTGCTCAGCAGTGGAGACTGAGCAACAGTGTCCTGTGGCTGGATGTGCTGATAAGAATAAAGGGCCTCCGCCTTTGAACCTTGCCCTTTCCAGGCTGGTTAACTGGGATAATGTGGGAGGGGGAAGCAAAAGGTAGGTGTAGCTCCTTCCTTTCCCCATTCTTCACCCTTGTAGTGGAGACCAGGTTTTTCCCCATGAGTTGGGTCCCTTCCTTGAATGGGGAGGGTCCCTGCCTTCTTCAATCACCAGAATCTGGTTGCCTGGTTTTCAACTGAGATGTAGAGTCTGGGGGCCCCAGAGAAGCAGGGTATGGAGGAAATAATTGGCCCCGTAATCAGTTGGTCTTGGAGTCAACTCCAAGGTTGACTCCTTGATGAGGTTGCCCCATCAAGACTTGTGAATGGTGGGTGTGAATACTGAGAAAGACACTTTACCCAGTTTTTAACTTGAAAGTACAGGTAGGGCAGGGATATTCTGGGTCCTCCAATGGGGGCACTTAGGAGAGAAGGCTCTGAGGAGCCTTTGAAAGGAGGGCCTCTCTCCTCCTTCTCCTTAATGCTGCCATCTGGCTGTCTTTCAAGCATAGCAATGGAAACCACTGCTTTCTCTCTGTATGTGCTTTCACGTCTGGGTCCCACAGGATGGGGGCTGCCCAGGGAAGATGATGATAATGGTAGTGATAATGGCAACTGATGACATTTACTGAGTACCTGGGCTGTATATGTCCTGCCACAATCACCTCTATTTCAGGGCTATAGACCAGCCCACCTCAGTGAGGCACAGCCTTTCCATGAAAATTCAGATGGGAACGAGCCACCAACAGGCGAGAGGGAGAGGTGCATTAATTCATGAGCTTCACAAAAGGATTCTCCTCGGTGGTGATGGCAGTGACTCTAAGAAATGGCTTCCCATGTGTGCTTATGGTAATAGTCCATGTCTAAAATGTTGACTTACCTGTCTGGTTTTAAAGGATGTGTTCAGAAAACTAAGTCAGCTTTGGGGTCTACAGACGTCCAGCCTATAGGCAGGAGAGGTATTTCAGGACCCTGGAGAGCACTTCAAACGGTCTGGAGGTGGGTGGAATGAGGCACTGGGCCTTTCAGAACAGGTGCCCGGGAAGTCATCATATGCATGGGACCTGGGCCTAGGGCCCTGGGGACATGACATACCCAAGTCATTTAATAAGTCAATGGTCTCAAGTTTCCATGCAGCCTGACTGCCAGGGACTGTGTCCTTTGGAAGAGAAGCAAAAGTAGGGTTAGTCCAGCATACTTGTCTGTGCTGCTTCTTCAAAGACACAGGTGTCACTTCCTGCAGTCTAAAAAGTGTGTGCAAACAGAAGTATTGGGAGTTGAATCCTACCCCCAACACCACCCTGGGTGGCTCTGGGCTTGGCGGCAGTAGTTGGTTGTTTGGATGGGCAGCGGGTGAATGGTTACAGTCATGACTTCTGCAACCTCACTGTTTGAAAGTGAATCTTGGCTCTGCCTCTCCCAGGCTGTGTGAATTTGGGCACATTATTTAACTTTTCTACTCTTCAGTTTCTTTATCTGTAAAATGGGTATGACAAAGCACCTACATCATATGGTGCTATGAGAATTAAGCATGACGTAACAGCACTGAAAACAATATTTGGCATGTGGTTAGTGCAGTAAAATGTTATTATTTTTTTTAAATCCAAGCATTTCTGCCCCAGCTCTGATGCATGACCAGGTTCTTCCCATGGTACCCCGCACAGTCCTTTTATTTTTTTTTTTTTAAAGATTTTATTTATTTATGAGAGAGCACGTGCACACACAAGTGTAGGTGGAGGGTAGAGGGAAATGGAGAAGCAGGCTCCCCACTGAGCAGGGAGCCTGATGTGGGGCTTGATCTCAGGATCCCAGGATCATGATCTGAGCCGAAGGCAGGTGCTTAACCGACTGAGCCACCCAGGCGCCCTGGTACTCCCAGTCTTGCTTGTAGGGTCAGACTTGGAAGAGGCAATTGCTTCCTGGGCTTGTAAGCTGTTGAAATGTCTGAGGAAGCATGGATTCAGGAACTGGGTGGCCGGGGGCTCTGGGAACGCTGAGGGGAGCTCCCTCCCTTCTCCTTCTTCATCGTGGTTCCAAGCATGATCTTGAGGAGCCAACAAGACCCAGGCTCAAATCTTGGATCTGGGACTTATAGGCAATGACCTTGGGTAAGTCATTATTAGCCTCTGAGAGACTCATCTGTGTCTGGCTATGACAACCCCTTGGTTGTTGCAGGGGATGAAATAAGAACATGGAGATAAAGGCCAAGTACAGGTGCTGTGAGGGCTGCGTGGTCTTGGCTGTCACATGGTTGTCTTCCTAATGTCTCTGTTTCATTTTGAGTCTCTGCCACTCCCGTCTCCCTCTCAGTGGATGAGATTCTCACTCTTTCTCCTTGACTTCGTGGGTTGCTCCACTAGGAGACGTGGGGATCTCTGCAGTCAGCTCATCCAAGACTTCAGTTCCCTACTGTCACTATCACAGGCCCTGGCCTTGACTATGACCTTCCTGAGATCCCCACCTGGCTGCAGATGAGACCCGGCTTCTCAGTGTGGCTCTGCTATGGGCAGCCCACCATTGGGCTCAGGGCAAGTCTTTGTTCCTCTTTGGCTTAGGTGTCCTCATCTGGAAAATGGGAAGGTAGGACTGGCCATTCTCTGTGGAGAATCCCTCTCCCCCCTTTGCCTGCCCTCTCAGAGGATATGTAATAGAGGGTGGGGATGGAGGACTTGGGATAGAGTAAGATGTGGGAAATGAAGCCGAGGGAGGGGTCTCAGTGGTTCCTAGCTCTCTGGCTTGAGCAGTTGGTTTGACTGGGGTGTTGTTTATTGAGATAGAGAAGGAAAAAAGGCAATAGTGGCTTTGGGGAAGAATTCTGAGTTCAGTTTTGGATCTGTTGGACTTGAGATGTTTAAGGGATGGGCCTAAGCAGCTAGCATGGAGGTGAGCTTGGATGTGAACCAGGGTTATCCGTATCAAGGGCCATGTGCTCTCTAGCACACTGCACCAGGCAGAGTGTGCAGCCACTGAGGGCCAAGGAGGCGTCAAAGAGGTCTCATGTTCAGGGCAGGCCCAGCAGCTGGGATTAGTAGTGGTGAGGAGAAAAGAAGGCTTAATCAGGGAGGGCTTCCTGGAGGAGGCTATTGAAACCAAGAGAAGGGTGATATCTGAAGGGGAACAGGACAGAAACGTAGTCAGAAGAGTCCTTGAAGGTCATGATGATATGACTTGCCCAAAGTCATACAGCTTGTGATAGAGCCAAGATTCCAACGAGGTGTGCCTTAGTCTATGGTCTCTGCTCTCAATCAACCCCATAGGATAATGCTCTCATGGCATGAGGCCAGGTCAGGGGAGGGGGAAGGGCTAACAGCTAGACAATGCGATGGACTTAGTCTCTCTCAGTTCAGACCAGTTTTCCCCAATCCATGTGTGTGTGGTCAAATTCTAGATAAATGAAGAGACAGCAGAGCTCCGATCCTTGAACTCACAGAATGCAAGAGCTGGGACTGTCCCAGTTTTAAGACAGATCTGACTCTAAGTACAGGATTGGACCCAGGTGGCCTGGGTGACTACTTAGCACTTTCCAGCCAAGGTACAAACAGAATCCCTGTTGGCCCCCAAACTGGCCCAGCACCACACCCAGAAGTCCATTAGCTCGCCTTGACTTTGGTTTTGCCCAGCCCAGCTCCTCCTAGGAGAGAACACATCTTTGGTCCCGCCCATCGCACAGAGGGCACTTACCTCCACTGTACGGAGGGCACTTATCAGACACTTCTCTCCTGGGCAGAAGGGGTGCAGGTTCCCAGAGGGGGCCTTTCCCCCTGGCTTCACAGAAGGCCAGCCTGCCGTTTGAGGGATCGGTTCACCCAGCAGAAGGGCAGGGAGCCGTTGGGCCCAGCAAGCTGCATCGGCAGCGGCCACAGTCAGTGCCAGCAGCTCGCAGTGAGTAGGCAGTGTCAAATGGGGTGTGTTACTCTCCATGCAAATTAAAAATTAAAATTAATCAAACACTCAAATTGATTTCCTTCCCGTCTGTTTGCTCTGCTGTGCCAGTCAGATGCCTGCCCGGCTGCCTGGTCCAGTTGAGCCCGGCTCTAGGCTGGGGCTGGGCAGCTCAGGCGGTGGCAGTGGTCTCTGCTGTGGGCCTCAGAGCTCCAGGCACCTCGTTCCCACCTTGGGAAATCGGGTAGGGGTCAACCCAACCAGGTCCCCCCAGCCTGAGACCTGGTGCTGGGCTTGGAAAGGGGGGCAGCAGGAAGACAGCATCACTCTGGTCCAGAGGAAACGCATGATGGGCTGGGAAGCAGAACACTAGGGAATACTCATGGGGCCATCACCAACTGACATTTTGAGTCTGGCTGTCTGGTCCCTTCTCTGACCTCAGTCTCCCCGTCTGTGGAGAAAGAGGCAGATGGAGTAAGTCCCTTCAGGTTCTTGTGCTGGCGTATGGTCTGGACTGGCCTTCTCTGGGGATGGACTCTCCTCCAATCCCCAGCCGGCCAGGAGCCCTGACCTCCCCAGCCGGGCCTTGATCTACCACTTACCACCGTGCAACTGCGGGCAAGTCACTCACTCATCTGTGGTCTGCCAACCCCCCACCCAGCAGCAGGGAGGAGTGTCTCCGCATTCGGGGGCCTGGGAAGGGCACGGTGGGACTCCCCACACTCTGCAGACAGTCGAGGGAGCCTGGTGTGAGGGTTCCCTGGAACAGGGCTGTGAACCGGGCAGGAGTTAGCTTATAGTTCAACCACAGTGATTCTGTGGAAAAGGCCTTGGGGACCCCATCCTTCCCTTGCCTTCCCCCCCAGCACTCACCAAGTCCTGTCTCTTTTTTTTTTTTTTTAAAGATTTTTTTATTTATTTGACAGAGAGACTGTGCAGCGAGAGAGGGAACACAAGCAGAGGGAATGGTAGCGGGAGAAGCAGGCTTCCTGCAGGGAGCCCGATGCGGGGCTCGATCCCAGGACCCTGGGATCATGACCTGAGCCGAAGGCAGACGCTTAACGACTGAGCCACCCAGGCGCCCCCCAAGTCCTGTCTCTTGAATTCCTAAGTATCTACCTTCCGACTGCTCCACCCCTCCCGCATCTTCTCACCTGGTGACCCCCCTAGCCTCCTCTTGAGGCTCTAGTCCTCCAGTTTCACCTCCTCCAATCCATCCTCCTCAAAGGAGCTGGAGGGAATATCCACAAATTCTGATCTGATCGTCTGCTTCCCCTTAAAACTCTTGAAAGTCCAATCATCCTCCCATGACATCCAAAGACCTTGGTGACCAGACCTGATCCCCTGTCCTGCCACCTCCCAGCAGCGCACCACCCTCAACAGTGTGGGTGCTTTCTTATTTTTCTGCAGTCCTGCCTCCCTCCCTCTCTGCATTCAAACACCATTCATGTGGCCAACACATGCTCCCTGGACCCCCCACAGTGGCCAGGCCTGGGCTGGTGGGTGTGGTGGGTGCAAGGCATCAGAAGTGACCCAGACCCCATTGTGTCCTTCCACCCAACCCCCACATTCCTCCTTCCCTAGCCCCTCACCCTCTATCCCTATGCTCCCTCAAGGGCTACCATTCCATGGCCATTTTGGGAGAGCCAGATCAAGCCGATGCCCGCCCAAGTGAAGGCAGTGGGCTCCCCGCTCCCCTCTGAGGCTCACAGCCAGGCTCCAGGGACTCCTGACTCTCAGCTCTGTGACCCTGCTGGCCTCCAGCCAACCCCCCCCAACCTGTAACTGCTCCAGAACTTGGAACCCTGGCCTTACTCTGTGGAAGGGGCTGTTCAAATGCCTGTCTTCCCAGAGCCTGGTCTTCCCGAGGAGAGGGCCCCGAGGCCTGGCACAGAGCACATCCTCTGGGAGCGGGAGCTGAACAGCAGGTCTGTTTCCCTGCTAGCCCCACCCCCACCATAGCATCACAACCTCCTACGTCCCCAAACTCCACCTACCTCACTGGCTTCATAAACTGCAACTCCAAACCCATCTCTTAGGAACAGGACCCCCAACAGCCACCATCCTGCTGTGTGTGTCTGTGTCCCCCAGTGGTGAGGATCTCAGGTTCCCAGGAGGATGCTTGACAAGGGGTCAGTGCCCCTGATAGAGTAGCTTGAGCCTCCAGCTTCCTTTATCCTCCCTCCTATCTAGAGAGACACGAGGAGTAAAGAATTATACCCTTGGGAAAACCAAAGCCTGGAGGATCCAATTCAGCTTGGGGCCCGCTGCCAGCCTATTGCCTTCTCATCCCTCCACTCCTTAGCTTACCTTCCCCAGCCCTTTGCAAGTGGCTATTCCAAGGGGCTTTCCTCTCCCCCTGCCCCGGAGCCCTCACCCACTCCATCCATCAGATGTCTGGGAGGCCCTGTTGGGGGCCTGGAATTGGGTCCTTGGGCCCCGGGGCCCAAGGGCCTGGAATCTGGCATTTTGATTGTTTTATCTTTTCCATCCCCCTGTTACAGGGTGTGACCAGAATCAATCAGAGATGGCAGAGAGGACTAGTCAATCGCTGCTTTATAGTGATAGGGGAAGGAAAGGGCAGATATTGCCCAGAGTTATTTAGCTAGAATCTGAGTGGAGGCTGAGCCACAGGGTCCTGTCCCCTCACCATGATGCCAGCTTGGCGGTCAAGTCTGAGTCCTCAGCATGCCCTACATTGGAGGGTCTGGGCATCAGAAAAAATGGTTGGAAATGGTCCCTAAGTACAGGCTGGAGAGTGATGGGCTGGGAAGAATTTGCAGGAGCTGTGGGACATTGTTCTCTGCTTCAAAACTCCAGGACCACCCCAGAGCCACCAGGCTAAATTCCCAACTTCTGACAGGGCCCACTAGAACCCGTGGTCCTGGCCCCATGCCCCCTGCAGACCCATCTTCTGTTGTCTCTTCTCATGCTCTGACCACATGGGCTTTCTCTCCTTCCTCTCACTCCAGGGCCTTTGCACATGCTATTCCCTCTCTCTCTGGAGCCCCTACTCCTAAAAATTAATGTCTACCTAACCTTCTGGGGCTAGATCAAACGTCACATCCTGCCTTTTCCTGATTCCCAAGTCCAGTCTGGGCCTCCACCAACCAGCCCCATAACCCTTCATAGCCCCATCCGAGGTATAATTCCACATCTCTTTGCACAGTGGTCTGAATTCTTTTTCTTTCTCTAGACTCTTAAGTTCTCTCATATGTATTCCTCATGTCTGGCACAGCGTCTGGCAGGGAGTGAGCCCTCAGTAAATGTTTGTGGAAAGAGGGGCGCCTGGGTGGCTCAGTTGGTTAAGCGTCTGTCTTTGGCTCAGGTCATGATCCCAGGGTCCTGGGATCGGGCCCTGAGTTGGGCTTCCTGCTCAGCGGGGAGCCTGTCTCTCCCTCTCCCTCTGCCCTTCCCCCAGCTCGTGCTCTCTCTCAAATAAATAAAATCTTAAAAAAATAATTAAAAAACATGTGTGTGGAAAGAATGAAAAACAACGGCTCTCAATTAAAATCCTGGAGCTTCACACCGAACCTTGGTTTTCTCCTTCTCTGAAATGGGAATGATAATAGCAGGGTCGGTGTGAGGACGAACGAGTGAATGAAGATTCCTGCCACATAGTCAGTTAAGAATAGGGAGGAGGCGGGGCGCCTGGGTGGCTCAGTCATTAAGCATCTGCCTTCGGCTCCGGTCGTGGTCCCAGGGTCCTGGGATTGAGCCCCGCATCAAGCCCCGCATCGAGCCCCGCATCGAGCCCCGCATCGAGCCCCACATCGGGCTCTCTGCACGACAGGGAGCCTGCTTCTCCCACTACCATTCCCTCTGCTTGTGTTCCCTCTCTCGCTGTGTTTCTCTCTGTCAAATAAATAAAATCTTTAAAAAAAAAAGAAGAAGGAGGAGGCAAGAGGTTGGAGTGGGCAGGGGGTAGTTGAGGAAGGCTGTTCAGGGGTGGAAGGACTTGGAAGGTAGATGGATTGTGCCAGCCAAGTGGTAGGGGTCTGCGGGGAAAGGCTGGAGGTGGGGAGCCGGGATGTGAGACGCACGGAGGTAGCCTGGCTGGATGGGGCCGTTCTCTCAATCTTGGGGGACCCCATTTACTTTTCGGCCTGACCCAGGAAGCCAGGGGTTGGCTAAGAAGGCAGGCAGGAAATGCCCACTGCCTCCATGGAGTCGCATGTGGGTCACTCGGCTCCGGGCTGTACCTGGCTTGGTGATGGGGTCTGGGACCCTGCCAGGGTCTCCCCCACCGGCCTATGGAGAGAGCTGAAAATAGCACAGGGGCCCTGGGCGGGCATCTGCAGGGGCACTGGCCCAGCCCTTGTGGCAGGAAGCAGCCAGCCCCCGGCTTCTGGTGAAGGAGCTCCTTCCTGGCGCTGCCCACACTGGCCTGGCCCGGCCCCGCCTCTGGCCCCCAGCCCCCAGTTGCTGCTGTCTGGCAGTGGAGAGTGATTCCTCTAAGCGGGCCTATTCATTATTCATGCCTTGCCTCTCTGTACAGTCTGCTGGGAGCCAGAGGTGGCAATAGCTCCTGGCCCCCAGCACAGGGGCTGGATACAAGGGGGTCCCAAAGAGACCTCTCTACCTGCCTGCCTCTGTGCAGAACTCTTGGATAGAGGGCTGAGGCCTGGAGCTGCTGAGGGAAAATAAGTGAGTTAAGTTTATTGCCCCTCTAGGCAACTTAGGAGGAAGGTGGGGTTCAGGGAGGGTGTGCTACCTACCTGAGATTGCACTGCAAAGCTGGGGGCATAAATTCCCAAGCATAGACACAAAGGCTGCGTGGCTCCCAGAACAGTGAAGTGGGAGAAACGGCCTGGAATTGTTGCTCTACTTGGATGTCAGGTGCTCCAGAGAAAGGCTGTTTGTCTCTCTTTGGCTTCCCTGGGGCCCACCTGGAGGCCCTGGGAAGACTCCTCAGGAGGTGTGTTGAGCCAGAGCAGGCAACGGCCGTGAGCTCATCTCTCCTGAGGCCCCCAGGAAGTCTGGTACGAAGGCAGAGGAGAAATGGCCGGGAGAGGAGGGAACAGGAAGACAGGAAGGGCCTTTGGGATAGGCCATAAAGACAAGCTCAGGGGTGGGGAAAGAAAAAGACATTTGCTGAACACCTACTGTGTGTTGGGTCATTCCTGTGCCGTCTTCTCTGTCCTCTCCTCCTCCTCCTCATCCTTCTTTTTTTTTTTTTTTTAAATATTTTATTTATTTGACAGAGAGAAACACAGCGATAGAGGGAACACAAGCAGAGGGAATGGTAGCGGGGGAAGCAGGCTTCCTGCTGAGCAGGGAGCCCGACGTGGGGCTCGATCCCAAGACCCCGGGATCATGACCTGAGCCAAAGGCAGACGCTTAACGACTGAGCCACCCAGGTGCCCCCTCATCCTTCTTTTTAAAGATTGTGTTTATTTATTTGAGAAAGAGATAGAGCAGAAGAGGGAGAGAGAATCTCAAGCAGACTCCCCACTCAGCGCAGAGCCTGATGCGAGACTGTGTTCCACGACTCTGAGATCATGACCTGAGCCAAAACGAAGAGTCGGACGCTTAACCTACTGAGATACCTAGGCTCCTCTTTTTTTTTTTTCTTTTTTTAAAGACTTATTTATTTTAGAAAGAGAGAGTGTGGGAGCAAGGAGGAGGGGAAGAGGGAGAGTCTTAAACAGACTACTCAGTGAGCCAGGAGCCTGACCTGGGGCTCGATCTCACGACCCCTGAGATCACGACCTGAGCCAAAACCAAGAGTAAACCCCTCAATGGACTGTGCCACATAGGTGCCCCTGTGTGCATTGTGCTTTACGAATTCTTCACCAGCCTCCTTGGTGGCTGAGTATTTTTACTACCATTGTACAGAGGACACTGAGGCTGGCAGTGGCACTGCGTTTCACTGCACTGTGGAGTCTCTGCAAGGCACCTTGTTGGGGGGTGTGTGTGCCAAAATCTAGCCCTCCCTGGACTCACATCACAGCCGGAGCGAAGCCTGGCTTCTCCTACTTCCAGCTCTGGTCAGCAGGGGGAGGCTGTGCTGCGTCTGGCTGCAGGAATTAGGAGCAGAGGTTGGGATTGGGTTTGCTAGGAGAGGAGAGGAGGCCCCTTTCAAAAGCTCCTGGATTTGGGGGACCTTAGCCATGCCTCTGTGATGGCTGAAAGACAGGGAGGGCTTCTGACTAGATTCTCTAAGTGGCCCCCTGTTGCTGCCCGAGAACAAAGTCTAAATTCATCACTTCAAGGCTCTTAGAGCTTCTGTTTCCTCGAATACACCCATCCTTCCCTATTTTCCACTATCATGTCTTCGCAAATGCTCTTCTCTTGGCATGGGATGCCCTTTCTGTTCCTTTCTGCCTGGCCAACTCCTACTCATCCCTCAATACCTGGCTTCAATGCCACCTCCTCCAGAAGCTCTCCTGGACTTCCTCCACCCCCCAAAGTCCCTCATATCTCCTATTCTTTCATGTTTTTAAGGGCAGGACTGTGTCTAAATCAACTGTGTGTCCCCAGTGCCTAGCATAGGATGGGGCACATAATAGATGCTTAGTAAACAAAGGGGCAACATGCATCCCTCTGTGGAGGTCGGAGAGTGAGGGTCTGTCTGGGGCGGAAGTAGGTGTGGGGGACATGGAAGATGAAATGCTCATGTATCAGGCCTGTTCGGGATCAGGCTGACAGGGAGCCTTAGAATTTAAATTTTATTTCTCAGGGGCATCATGAAGGTCCAGGGAGATCTTGGATGTGAATGAGTTCTGTAAACTGTAGTGTGCTGTTCCTGGTCGGTCCTTGTACCTCTCAACTTTGCCTTGTTCCCCCCATGATGGAGAGAAAGGTCAAAGAATGAGGGAGGGGGCAGAGCAGGCCGGCGAGGGTGGGGTGGCAAGGACTGGGTGGGAGTCTGGGTGCTGAGGGCCTGGCTTGGGACTCCCTCCCCTAATGGGATGTAACATCATATCAGCGTTCGGCTTGGCCCCAGAGATGATGTAAGCTGATGTCCTTCCAAGGAAGGGTAAACTGAAGCCCAGAGAGAGGCAGGCATTTGTCCAAGGTCACAGAGCAGGAGTAGGAGGCCCTATGAGCCCTGTCCTCCCAGCATGACAGGTGTCCTCATCCTGGGCTCAGATCCGGGCAGCTGTTTCCCTGATCCCTCCTCCTGGCCCCGCGGTCTCCGGCGCCCAGCACGCACTGCCCCACACCCCAGCCTGCCCCGAGGCTTAGACGCCAACGAGCATTGAGCGCCCCTTGGATGGCACGGTCCGGACAGCTCCCGACCGCCCTTCTCCTTGACTCACCTCCAGCCCCAGAGGGCCGGGATCTACGGCAGCGGACAGGGCGCCGCCCGCACCGCCCCGGCTGCGCCACCGCCCGGGACTGTTCCCGCGCGGCGAGGCCGCCCTCCTTGGCGTCCCCGGGTGGGGCAGGTCGAGCCCGGTGCGCTATCCCTTTAAGCCCGGGCGAGATGGGAGCTGTCAGAGACAGCCGAGGCTAGCGCGGGACGTCGCCGCCCGCCAGGCCAGAGCCAGGAGCGGCGGAGCGAGCGGAGAGCGGAGGTGGCGGCGGGGCCGGGGCGCGGCAGCTCCCCTGGCCGCCCGCTGAGCTCTCGAACACTGGGCCCGGCGAGGCGGGCGGCGCCCCGAGTAATGCGGAGAATGTGAGAGGCAGCGCAGGGCGGTGGGGAGGAGGGGGCGCACGAGAGGGCGGCGGCAAGATAGACGGAGAGACAGCGGGAGAGAGAAAGGACAGGGAACAGGGAGCAGGTGGGAGAAGAGAGAGGAGATAAAAGGAGAGGCAGGGACAGGAAAGCGGGGGGGCGGAAAGGAGCGAGAGAACACGCGGCACGGGCGGCGGCACAGGCGAGGAGGAGGGGGCCGGCTTCTCCGGGTGGGAGCGCCGGAAGCCAGAGTTGGGCGCCCCGGCCAGGGTTCGGGCTGCGAGCGCGGCTGCGGCCGGGCCGGGCATGGTGGGGGAGCGGGGACGCCCGAGGGGCCCCCTCTGGGAGCGGCGGGGGACCTGAGGCGGTGCCAGCCGGGAAAGGGACGCAGGGCCACTGCACAGGCCCCGCGGGCCGCACTCCAGGGGCTCCGGCGGGCCGGGGCAAGGGGGCCTTTGTGAGCGCCCCAGGAGTGCGGAGCCGGGTGTGCGGCGGCGGGGATGTGTGCGCGCCCGGGGCTGCGCGCGTGTGTGCGAGTGTGAGCGCCCGGGTGGGTGGGAGCGCGCGTTAGGGATTCTGCTGGCATCGCAGCGTGGAGAGCAGGAGGCAGGAGTGGGGCGCGCAGGGGAGCGCGGGGCCCTCTCGCGCACACGCACACGCCGCGCGCGCGCACACACACATACACACACGCACACGCCCTCCCTGCCTCGCTCGCTGCCGCTGCCACCATCTCGGAGCCGAGCCCTGCGGAGCGGGAACCCGAGCCGGAGCGGGAACCGGAGCAGAGCAGAGCCGAGCCGGGGAATGCGGGCCCGGAGCGGAGCGGCGCGCGAAGTGCGCGCCCGGGACGGTGAGTGCGCCCAGGCCGGGACGCTGCGGCGGGGCCGGGGCCGCCCGGGGCGCAGCCGAGGAGCTGGGGTGTCTGCCCGCCGGCAGCGCGGCGTGCGCGGCCTCTGATTGGGCGGGAGCCTCGGGGGCAGCGGGTGGGGGTGGGGGGTGGGGTGCGCGCTCGCGGGGGGCGTGCACGCGCGGAGATGGATGGGGCGCGCTCGGCACCCCAGTCCGTGACCGCGCTCCCGCCCGCTGCGTGGCCCCGCCTAACCCTCGCCTGCCGACGGAACCCCGGCGACTTGGAGCAACTTTGTGTGTGGGGGGAGAGGAGATGGAGGCGTTTTAACGGTGGAATTCCGGCTTTGCCTTCCTGAGGCGAGAACGCGAGGGAGGAATGGGACGGGGGCGCGGGCTGTGCCGACCGGCAGGCCGAGGGGTGCGTCTCCACCACCCCATGGGCGCAGCCACCGGCTCTCTGGGACACCAGTCTGGCCCCGTGGCGCCGCGCTGGAACCGCTCCCGGCGCTGGACTCCTGTGACTCGGCCAGGGTCCGGCGGGACCGCGTGGCGACAGCTTTCAGGCCCCGGGGCCGCAAGGTCGTCTTTGCAGCCGGGCTGAGGACACAGGGCTCCACACAGAGGTGGGGAGTGGGGAGACGTGCCTGTGTGTACGTGTGTGTGTGTCCCGGCGCCTTCTGCTGCGTGGGACAGGTGGCTGAAAGAAAGGAACTGTCAGAAGGGGGCGTCGCGTTAGACCTGGCCCTCAGGAGCTCCCAAGAGGCCAGGGACTGGAAGGGGAACCTCTAGGTCCCTGGCCTAGTGCACCGCCCCCCTCATGCTTGCTTTGCTTGGAGCCATGCTC
Source organism: Procyon lotor (assembly GCA_028646535.1). Taxonomy (NCBI): domain Eukaryota; kingdom Metazoa; phylum Chordata; class Mammalia; order Carnivora; family Procyonidae; genus Procyon; species Procyon lotor. Next base: position 23,019,226 of record CM053609.1, on the reverse strand, counting down.
CTGTGTGCTTTACTGTGTGTGAGGGTTGTGCCTGTGCTGTGCCCCCCACCCCCCTTCCTGAGTCTCCTTCTACGCTCCTGTCCCCTTGCTGGCAGCCTCAGGGAACTTCCCAGACCCCTCCCCAAATGGCAGCCCTGCCCCTGCAGAGGATAGGATGAGGAGAGGTGGCCCCAGATGGTGCCCCTAAGAGGGAGGAACCACCTCCCTCCCAGAGAGGCCCAAGGAAAGGTCAGAGGTCGGGACTTCCCCTTACAAATCCTCTTGCTTCCAGGGCGCGGTTTTCCTCCTCTAGGAAGTCTTCCCTGATTGCTCCTTGAATCTGTCCTTCTGGCTCTGGTTTCTGGGTCGGATTAGCTGGGTTCCCCACCAGCCCTTGTTCCTGTGCTCTTTCCTGGCATTCATCGTGTGAGCCCATGGGGATCATAAGTCTTGGTTCTCAGCCTACATGTTAGCTGGACCAGAATCTTCCTGGCTGTCTGGGGGATGGTAATATTTTGTTTGACCAGCCTTCAGGCTTAAACCTTGCTTCCACTTCATTGTCCTTCTGGAGTCTTGTCAGACACCTGGTGAGGGTGCAAGGCCCGTGGACACATTGCCACTCCGTTGGGCGGAGGAGGGTTTTGAGGCAGAGATGGAGCTAGGAGAACTCCAGGCCCAGCACAGCCCCTTCCACTGGGAAGGCCTTCTGCCCTGGTCCTTGGTGAGGCGGGGAAGGGGCTCTGGCTACCTGCTGCTGGAGAGTCTCTGGGGGCAGCTGTCCTGCCGCCTGTGACGAGCACCTTCCCCAAATGGGCGAGAAGGTGGGCATAGCCGCTCTCAGCCTGGTTCTCCCTGGCTTGACTTCTGGCACCTCTTGCCGCCAGCTGCATTAAGCTTTGCTTCTTAGATCTGGGGCCAGAGTCCACCTGGGCTCCGCTTCACGGTTTGCAAACCTGGTTCCTAGAATCCTCATCGTTGTCCCTATCGTTCTGGGGATAGGAGGGCTTTCCCCACCCCCAGCCTGGCCCTGTGGGCTAGGCCCTGGCATTGCCCTCTCTCGTGGGCCCTGGAATCCTTCCCACTCTCCCGAGATCTCCGTCCTAGAGCCCTGTCTGGGCCAGAAAGCTCGCCCTCAGGGAGAGGGGTTCCCCACAGACATCGAACTGTGCATCTCGGGGAATGGAGTCTGGTGGCTGTTGGGACCACTTCCTGTGCTGGTGGCCCACCTGAGGGACAGGAAGCGGGAATGGCTCTCAGCCCAGGCAGGCTTCTGTGAGCCGCCACCCCTCACACACATGTTGACCTGATGGCCGCCTGGACTCATCCCCCAGGGCCACTTTGGTCCTTAGAGGCCTCTGGGGCGGGGAGAGCTGTTGCCCAGGGGGGACCAAAGCTCCTTCTGGGGTTGAGGGTGCTCTTGTATCCCATGGTGGCTCCTTCAGCCTCTTTGCTGGCTTCACACTCCAATAGCCTCTCCCTGCCTCTCCTAATCCCTCTCTGCCCTGCTCTCACTCAGTGGCCTTTCTTGCCCATTGTTTCCCTTGTCGCTCTCTCTCTCCCTCTCCATCCGCCTGTGCCTCCCTGAGTGCGCTGGACTTCTGCCTTCATGTGTGTCGTTTGATGCTCTTCATGTGTGTCGACTTCTGCCTTCATGTGTGTCGACTGATGCTCTCGACTCTCAGGTGGCTGGAGCGTGGCCAGGTGACTGCTCGGTGCCACCCCTGCCGTCTAGGTCCATGTTAATCCCTGGCCTGCGTCTTCTGGCCCCTTCCCACCGCAGGACTCCAGCGCTGAGCCTGCTCTTTGGGGTCTCGGGCCGTGGGGAGCGAGAGGGCAGGGTACCTCCCTGGCCCTTGGTCTGTGTTGTTAGGGGTGTGAATCCCAGCCAGGAGCCCCCAGCCCCTCCTCGCCGCCTGCTTTAGGAAGAGCCACTCCCCTTAAACCTCCTGACCAGTGAGACCCCTCTCTTCCCTCTCCAGCCAGCCCCTGACTCTGCTGTGGGTGTGTTTTAAATTAGAAAGTGTTATATTCTAACAAATTCAGTGATAAGTTGTTGGATGGGCTGGGCCTTGGGGTGATTTGAAGGGGGAAGTTTATCCCCGACCACTCAGGCCTCCTTTGGGGGGAACTGGGGCCACTCTGGCCAACCAGAGTCTCCTCCACGGGCTTCTGGGCCTCAGACGTCTGCTCCCGAGAACCAGGTCTTGGCCCTGCTCCTCATTGCCTAGAATTCTCCAGTAGGGGCTTGTTCCGCATTTGAGGGCATCTCTTGGTTTGATTACTGAGTACTGAGTTTGATTACTTGGCTGAGTACTGGGGGTTCTGATGATAAGCCTGGGTCCCTCCCCGGGTGGGCTCTGGAAGGGGACACCGGAATCCACCCTGGGTGTGAGGCTGAGTGGGCTGGCAGCTGCAGAGCGACGTGAGGTGGGGTTCGGCAGCAGGTTGTTTCAGGTGGGCTGGAGGGCCGGTGCATTTCGACCGGCTCAGATGTTTCTGGACTTGGTAGAAGCCCCGTGAATATGCTGAATACATGAGTGAATGGAGAGCACGAACAAGGGAGGGCCTTCCAGGCAGATGGCACAGTGTTAGCGAAGGCAGGCGGTGGGAAGCACCGGCCATGGGTACAGCATGTTTGCAAGGGGGTAGCTCCTGCCGGGGCCCAGCCGGGCCCGGAGCAGGTTGGCACGAGACCGAGGGGGATCTGGAGTGCCCAGCTGAGAGTGTGGGCTGATTCTACACTCAGGGGTTGCAGGTGCAAGTTCTGGAGCAGATCCGCAGCTTAAACCGCTCCCTCTGGTGGCTGTGGGAGGGGTTGGCCGGGAGAGCCGGAGGCCGGGGTGGGGACCAAGTCCTGAGGCTGCTGGGGGAATCCAGGCTGGTGAGGGCAACAGGGTCACTTCCCACCCCGGGAGGATGGAGCGATTCCGCCTGGGGGAGGAGCCGTGTGCGGCGGAGGAGGCCGTCCACCCAGAGTTGGGCAGGGCCTGGGGGATATCACTGGTCCCGCCACCTGGCCAGGGGGAGGTGGCAGGTGTCCGGGACTCACAAGTGCTGGGCCTCCCACTGGGTGTGCTTGAGCAGGTCCCTGAGATCCCTGCCCGCTCCTTGTCTACGTCTGCACAACGGATAGGTTCGTCTCCCCGGAGACCTGGGGTGGGTTTGGGTCTGTGACCGTGGATGTGGGCCACGAAGAGTGCTGGTTACACTGCTAGTAGACAGACGAAGAGTTGGAGGCCCGGGGAGGGGTGGTGACTTGAATGAAGTCACAGGACAGGCTGGAGGCCGGGCGTTCCCGCTCGGGGTTTTCCTGGCTGGGCCTGCGGCCTGCGGGGCAGGGGCGGGTGGTGTGCCCAGGGCTTTGAGGCCTCTGCAGAGGACGTCCTCAGGCAGTGGTTTCGGCAGTCCAGCTGTCAGGGAGCATATGGGGCCATATGGCCCCATCAGGGGAGACACCAGCCGCCAAAGGAGGGGGAGCGGCTGCTGTCCTGGCCTTCTGGATCTACGTGGGCACTGCCAGCCTTTGGGGTCGGGGCGGGAGGAGGCCAGAGTGGAGCCTCGGTGTCCAGGTTGGTTTCGACATGGAGCTTGGGTCTTGGCAGATGGTCCCGTTCCAGCACCCATCTGCCGGGGCGGCTGGACAGGCGGCTTCGGGCCCGGGCCTGATCCAGTTAGCTCCAGGCCAGCTGTGCCTCCCGCCCTCCACGCACCCCACCCCCCCAGCACCGGGCATCTGATTCAGGCCTCAGCGGAGGAGGCATGGGGGACACGCAGCCTCTCACCGGGTGCTGGCTCTGTAGCTCTAAGATTTGGGGGGTGTGGAAACAGGTCCCTCGAATCAGCCTGGGGTGGTCAAAAGGGCGTGGGCGTGCACGGCGTCCAGATCTGGGTCTGAATCCTGGCTCAGCAGCTTCCGGGCTGGGTGACCTCAGGCAAAGCCTTTCACTTTTCTGAGCTTCGGTTTCCACATCTGCACCACCGGAGAGTGATAGCCCTACCTCGTTGGGGTGTCATGGGCGCACTTGGAAGTGACACACGTAAAGCATGCGCTGGCCTGATGTGCACAAGAATCTCAGTGAATGTTGGCTCATTTTTGTTCTCTGTTGGGAGAGGGAAATGTCCCCTCAGAGTACCCATATCTAGACGGAAGTAGAGAGAAACATTATTATTATTAACTTTCAGAACAAAATCTGCTTTCCAGTTTTCTGTAAGTTTTTCTCCCCCTTCCCTCCTCTAGACTTCATGGCGGTTCTGTAAGCAGGCAGAGAGCCTGTCCCGTGTCACAGACGAGGACACCGGGAAGGGATTCTCAGAGTTGCACAGTGAGCTGGGCGGACCCTTGGTCCAGACACTTGCTCCATGGGTCCTCTTCTGAAACCTTGGGGGTAGAGGCTGGGGAGAAGTGGGTCTGTCTTCGACAAGGCCTTCGTAGATCAAGTTTGGGAGTCCTAAAGATTACCCCCCCCAACCCTGTCTTCATTGGATACAGGGACAGGCCGTCATGGTGACAAGCAGCCTATCCCAGCTGGGGTGGGTATGGGTGACCCTCCGTGGGGCGTCTCCATCTGCCCTGCTGGCCGGGTGGGGGTGGGGTGAGGGTGGGGGCTGGGAGGAGGGGGCCTTCACCTCCTGGGCAGCGCTGGGCCATGCCCAGGCCAGCAGGGCTCTGCCTTCTGGGGAGAGTGGGGAGGGCACTCGGCTCTGCCCCAACCAGCTATGTGACCCCTTTGAGCCTCAGCTTCCCTCTTCGTAAACGGGAGAGAATTATCTCTGTGCCTGCCTCACAAAGCTGTTTTCAAGGCTCAGCTCTAAATACCTATCCTGGAATCATTTAGCAGTCCACACGTGGGCTTCTTCTGGGCCTGGCTGTGCTAGACGCTCTGGGGACAGAGATGAGCCACCCCAGCCCCCCACCTCGGGGTGTGCAGCTAAGTGCGCACACAGCAGTTCTTTTTTTTTTTTTTTTTTAAAGATTTTACTTATTTATTTGACAGAGAGATAGAGAGAGAGGGATCACAAGTAGGCAGAGAGGCAGGCAGAGAGAGAGGTGGCGAAGCAGGCTCCCTGCCAAGCAGAGAGCCTGATGCGGGACTCGATCCCAGGACCTGAGATTATGACCTGGGCTGAAGGCAGAGGCTTAACCTACTGAGCCACCCAGGCGCCCCAGCACGTAGTAGTTCTTAGCGGTCTCCCAAACCTACGCTGGCCAGCACGCTCGCACCTGGCGCCCTCCAACATTCCCCGTTGCCTTTAGGCTGGCGACTGGACTCCTCAGTGCCTTGCATGGGGGCCAAGCCTCTGTTTCTGCTGCCTCACTCTGGCCCCCCCTTGTGCACTCAGGTGCCCGCCAAAGTGCACACTCACTGGCCCTTTCACACCTGTTGTGGCTTTCCTCTTCCTCTGGGGGTTTGGCCGTGCTGTCCCTGCTACCTGGTGCCTTCCTCCACCTCTGCCTGTGTGGGTCCCTCCCACTGTTTAATACGCGGCCCACGTGCCATATTTCAAGCCCCTGGCTAGAAGTAGTTGCTTTTCCCTCGGAACTGTGCACCTACTGTGTGCAAGGCCTAGTGTATGGGTGGCCTGTGAGCTATGGTCGTTTATGTCTCTTTGTGGCCTGGGAATGCCTTGGTGGCAGGGACCAGGTTTTTCCATCCTGGGAAAATGGCATGTCCATGGCATGTCCAGGCACCTGGGGCCAGATGGGCTCAGATGTGTGACGGGCAGCCCCCAGGATCCCTGTGGCCAGCGCCACTACCTCCTGCCTCTCAGACCTGGGGATGCGGGCGAGGCCCGGGACATCTACTTGAAAAGCCCCCGACTTGTTGACGGATTTTCTTCTGAGGTGCTCACCCCAGACACGGCCTTCCCTGCCCGTGGAGGCTCCACCAGGCTCCAGCCGGGGCGCCCAGTCCTTGGCCACACATAACTGTCCCCGGGTAATTGCATGGCATTCGGCAATTAATGATTGATTGTTTGGGGTACTGATAATTCTTCCAGTATCGATTGGTGGAAGGGGCCCTAGCCAGTGTTGGTGTGGGTCAGCCGGGCCTGGCTGGGAGACTTCGACCCAGCCATTGACATCCTGACCAGGAAGCCCCAGAAACGAGAGTCAGAGGAAAGGAGGTGCAGGCCACACTCTCTCTGATTGGAGCTGCCAGGGTTGGGAATAGAGGGTTGGGGGGAAGGGGGGATTGGGGCGAGCAGGGAGCTTTTGCTCTCTCCCGCCTCCCTCTGTCCCCACCTTCTGTATTCTGCCTCCAGTCTCAACTGGCCCTGGGTCTCAGCTTTCCCATCTGTTAAATGGGCATCTCAGCCCGTGGGTAACACTGTGCCTTTGAGTGTTGTTGACTTGTCCTCATGTGCGCTGAATGGGTGGGGGCATTCTGAGGCTCAGAGGGGGCGGTGGCCCCTTGGTGATGGGAGCCGGCACAGTCCCCAGCCCGGGGCTGCTCGGCAGAAGGGACAGCGAGATGGTGGGTGGGAGGGGCGGGCTGGTTGGAAGACAACAGTTGTCTCACTCAAGTGCTATGTCTGGCTCCTGAAGGTGCTAAGGCTTCTCAGTGTGGAGTTAGGACTCAGTGGAATTCGTGCAAAAGCGATTTCTAGGGAAACCACATAAAGGAGCCGGCAGGGGGGATGTTTAACCTACTTGAGAGACCTAGCTGCCTTTCAGGATCTCCAGGAGCACAGGGCTTTGGGGGAGGGGGGCTCCTGGCTCATGTCACCAGGCTTTTTTTTTTTTAAACTTTTTCTTAGGAACATTTCCAAACATACAGAAAGGTAGAGAGACTAGAATAGGAAACCTCATATAGCCTTACCTAGATTTAGCAATTGTTGACATTTTGCCACATTTTGCCTTATCTTTTTTCCCCCCAGAGTATTTTAAAGTAAATTATAGACCTCGTGCCGTTTCACCCCTAAATATTTCCGCATCAGTCTCTGAAAAATATAAGAAAATTTCTGTTTAACCTCAAGTGGTCATATATTCCTTTTCATTTTATCCTTGAGAGATGAGGGTGTTGGCAGACGAGGAGACTGAACCCTGAGAGGTGGCCTGGCCCTGTCCAAGGTCGCAGAGCAGAGAGGGGCAAGGGAGGACGGTGGGACCTAGGAGGTGGTCACAGGTGTGTCCCCCCTCCACCCCAGACTGGAGTGTCGCCCGTGGGAGGGAGAGGATGTGGGTGGTCCAGAGCTGGGCAGGTGGCTGCAAAGGATCCCCGTCTTTGGGCGGGGGTTCCTCTGGCTCAGACTGGGGGTTCTGCCTGCAAACAGGAAGTGTCTTTTAGGTTAATCTGCTCTCTTCCTTTTGTTTGCTGTGGGGATTAATCAGGAACTGCAGCGTCAGGGAAACCTAAAACAACTTCTTGTTTATTGTTTAATTTAGGAAAGTGTTATCAGGCTCGGGCCATACAAGCCAGGGGAGCTTCTGCTGGCACAAGAAGCGGGGCTGCCCCCCGCTAGCCAGCTTGGGGGGGCAGTGGGGAAGGCAAGGGGATGGCTGGCCTGGTAGGAGGGTTTAGGATCCCAGCCTGGACTCTCGTCGGGGGCGGGAAGTTCTGAGGGAACTGGAGAGGGGGGAGTGTGTCAGGGGTTTGGGGCTGAGCCTGAGATCTGGGCTGGGCTGAAGACTTCAGAATAGATGGGAAGTGAGGCACCAGAGGGGTGAGCTCCTGGCGTGTGTATGCCGCAAAGGGGGAGAGCCCTGGCTGCCTCTGGTCACACTGAGGAGCTGTCTTTCTCTCTCCTGCTGTCCTGTCTGGGCACAGTCCTTCACTGTGGAGGAACTCTAGGAGGAGACTCCTAGAGGAGGAGTGTCTTCTGCCAGCTTAGGGCAGGTGCCGGCCTCCCTGGGCTTCCTTGTCTCCTTGGGGTCAGGGGATCCTGCTCCCAGCACCCACACATGCTTGGGTGGGTGCACCCCCAGCACCCACTCCTTATTCGACTGTTAGTGACTTAATATCTCTTGATTTTGCGAGGGTCACCAAGGTCTTGGGTATGGAATTGGAGAAAGTTGGAACTAGAAGGCAGCCCCGGAGAGGAGCTCATTTTCGTTATGGGTTTCAGGAAGGGAAACTGAGGCACAGGGTGTGGTTATCTTTGTCTCGGGGCTCACAGTGAAATGCACTGTAGAGCCTTGGTGATAGTCTGGTGTCTGGCTTCTCAGTCCCAGGAACCCCTGCTTCTGGGCCAGCTGGGCTTGTGGTTTAGACAGACTAGTGCTCCCCGGTGTGCAAAGGGGAGGAGGTGGGGCCAGCTGGGAAAGGGCCGTCAGTCATCCCTGGAGTGGGCCCGGGTCCCCTGTTAGGGCCTGCCTCCCTCTGTGCGCGCGAGTGCACATGCACGCACACACATTCACGTGCACCTCCCTACTTACCAGTGGGGACAATGGGCGTGCAGGTCAGGAAGAAGGCTTTAATGGGGTGTCCTGAGGCCCAGCCATCCAGGGCTGGGAGTCCCTTGCTGTTCTCCCATCTTTGTCCCCGCTATGAGGAGAGCCCTGAATAGCACCAGACTTATGGTTGGGCTTATTTCTCGAGGACGGGAAGTGGGGCAGGAGAGGCCCCTGGGAGAGAAGTGACCACGGGGAAAGCAAGAGACAGAGACATCAAAGCACTATCTGATCCCTGGTCTGTGGTCGTAATGGGCCACCAAACCCTGCATCAGGCCTGTGTATTCTCGGCAGCTGGGGAAGGAGAGGAAAACAACCCAGGCTCGCACGAGTGGGTGGATGGGGCCCGTATGATCTGGATGACGTCACCACGCCTCCTGGTACAACGAGGCAGGTAATGGGCCCCTTCTGCCCCAGGAGGGAGGCAGGGAGGAGGGTATGGGCTGGCTGTCAGCCTGTCTGTGGCAGGTGGAAAGGGGGCTGAGAAGAGTCAGAGGAAAGAGGGCAGGTCCTTGCTGCCCCTTCCCCCATCCCTTTCCTCCGCCCTCCCAGTGCTGGAGGGACAGGGTGAGCACAGTGCCTGGAGTCCAGGGGGTAGGCGGGACAGTTCCCATGCTAATTATATGCTGGCACTGAGGCAGGGCACAGAAGAACGGTGCCTTTATTAATGCACGCAACGGCCCTGCATGGGGAGATCATGGACTCCATTTTACAGATGAGGAGACTGAGGTTTAGAGAGTCACGCAGCTGGTCAATGAGGAGACTGGGATTTGAGGCTAGAACTCCCTGGCTTTGCTGGACGCCACTGTCTCCGGGACCTGGTTTCTGCTCTCGGCTACACCTCTAACTGCTGTTCCCTGGGCCTTGGTGTTAGCCTTTGGCCAGTGGGGCCTGGGGGGTGGCTGAGGGCTGCAGCCACCTGCTGGAGGGGAGACTGAGCCTCCGCCGGGCCCGGTAGATGCCAGGGGCTCCGGCTGAGGCTTACCGCTGTTCTTGGGAGGGGTCCTTCCTAGCCAAGCAAAGTGAGAGGCCCCTCGGTGCTGTGCTGAGGGATTGGGCTTCTGGGTGTATGGAGAGCCCTTCAGTCTCCCGCTCTCTTTGCTCCTCACTGGTGGGTGCCTTCTGTGCATTTATTGCATTGGCTGCAAGGCGATGGGGGAGCCCGTGCATAGACATGGGCCATCCAGAGGCCTGGGGAGGCACGTTTGAGCACTGAGCGAGGAGTAGGGCCGGGCTGAGTTCGTTGGACACGGGGCTGGGGCTTTACATACATTACCTCACTTAATCCTAAGAACAACCCATGAGAGATGGACTATCACAATTCCCGTTTAACAGATAAGGGAGCTGAGGCTCAGAGAGGTTGAGAGACTTGCAAAGATCACACAGCGAGTGAGAGCCTCCAGGAGCTGGCATTTGAACTTAGGAATGAGCCGGCTCTGTGCTGCTGCTAGGAGGGCAGTTAGCGTGTGGGAAGGACCTCTGGTGGCCACTCTGTAGTTGGAGACGGGGAGCAAGGGTCAGGTGAAAGGTGAAGAGGAGAGGCCTGGTGGGGAGTCCAGCATCATGTATGTCCTTGGCTCTGGGTCTGTATCCTCAGATGTGCTTTAACTCCCTTTCAGGGGAGTGGTGCACATTCCTTATGGTCCCTGATCAGACAAAGGCCTGGAGGTGGGACCAAGCGAGGCTCTGCAGAAATAGGGCAGCGTGCCCTGCTGACGGCATCTGGAGATAGGCATGGAGGGGTCTGGGGCTATGCAGGCCTCCAACGCCAGCCTGGAACCGTGGATGTTCTCTGGATTTCACGCGGGGCCAGGTCTGAAGCTTGGAGGGATGGCTCTCTGGTGCGGGGGCCCGTCAGTGGCCATGGGCCATGGGCAAAGGGGTGAGAGAGAGGAGGGCGTCTGGAGGCTTCTCCCCTCCTTGTTCTGAGCTCATATCAGTATAGGCCGAGGGCGCGGTTCGTCTTCGCCTGTCTCTGTTCTCTGCTCTCCCTTTTCTGGCCTCCCAGAGAGCGCGGAGTGAGAGCGGGGAGCCGGGGGTCCCTTGCCCCTCCCAAGCCCCTCCCTGGGAGGCTGTAAATATTTTATCTCCACCATCTCCGCTGCGGAAATTGCTGCTTTTAACACCTTTTTTTCCCTTTTGCTTGATACAAACGAATGCTGGAAAAATTCTGTGCCGGGCGCTCACTCTGTCGCTTCTGCTTGTGCCCAGAGTCCCCTCCAAAAACTCTAATTGCTTTTAAGCTGCGATAGTTGGCAAAAGCAATTTTCTTTACATTATGGAGAAAGGGGGAAAAATCCACCACATTTTCTTCTTCCTTTTTTTTTTCTAACCTTTCGTTTTGAGTTCCTCCTCATGGCTGTGAAGAAGATTCTGGGAGAGAAACGGAGCAGAGGGAGATGTGGGCGGGGAAGCAGAAGCACCCTTGTAGAGGGCCTTTTGCCTTTCCGGTCCTCAGTTTCCCCATTTAGGAGGTGGTCCTACGTCCGTTCATTCATCCAGCAGACATTCTGGAGCACGCCCCCGGGAAGCAGCTGCAGGGCCAGGACTGGCTGTCTTCGCTGCCCCATCCCTGGCACCCAGCACCCAGCCTGACACACAGTAGAAGCTCAGTTAAGATCAGTGGACTGGATCAGCCGCTCCACTGTGAGCCAGGCGCTTTGCCGAGCCCCGGGGGTGCACCGCCACTGGCCACAGGAGCTCGCTGATGGGCCAGGATCCGCCAGACAAGCCTATTTGCTACATTTCTGAGTCCTCACGCAGGGGGCTGCTGGCTACTTAGGAGCCCAGCACAGGGCAGGGCGGGGGGAGTCGGGAAAAGCTGCCCAGGGGAGGTCCTGGGCTGCATCGTGAGGAGGGGAAAGGAGTGTGGCAGGTGAAGTGAGGTCAGGGAGCTGGGAATTCCAGACAGGAAAAGCCTGTGCAGAGATGAGGGGTGGCGAGCACTGGAGCTGAGGGAGGGGTCAGGCTGCAGAGGAGGGGATGCTAAAGGGCTGGGCCCCGAGTTGCTTGCAAGAGCTTTCCACAGAGGTGAGGAGTTTGGACGTGATCCCAAGGGTGAGGGGGAGCCCTGGAAGGGTTCGGAGCCGAGGGCGGGTTGGGGTGATCCCTTTGGCTCCACAGCAGGGGTGGAGGAGGAGGAGCCCGCTGCGAGGCTGGTCCCGGTGGTTCTTCCTGGAAAGGGAGGATGGCCGTGTGATTTTGGGACAGACAAGACGGGAACCCAGATTCCTGGTGCTTCTCTCCTCCACTTATGCTGTGGCAAGAGGCGCCCTAGGCCTTCCCTGGGCCCTGGGGTCAGGGACCCCCAGGATAGGAGTCCGGCCCATAGTCCTCCGTTGCCACAGTCAGTCAGGTTTGCCTGGCTTTCGGTCCCTCAAGACCCTTTATGGTGTAGGGAGCCCACTGACTTCTGACCCCTCAGGTGACCTTAGAAACCATCCCCTGAGGTGGCAGAGCCCGTGGCTGTTTCCCACTGCCAGGGAAAGAACCGATTTGGCCCAGGGCTCTACGGGCGGGTGGAGAGGGGCTGGGGATTTGCCCCCATCCCCTCTGCGGAGCTCTCCTCTGCCCCCAGCCCTCCTCTCCTCTCCTCACCTCCCCTCCCGAGCCCCGTGCTCCTTCCCTGTTTGCAGAGCGTGTGGGGCTTTTCAAAAGCATTAATGATAGAAAATAAATTGGAATCGGAGAGGAATCATCGCTGGGCATTCTCGGAGGGCCGCCTCTGCCCTCGCGTCTCTCAGCCATATTGAAGCCAGCAGCCGGACCGGAATATGAATGAGTCCAGGGCCGGCATTGCTCTTAATCTGTTGGGGAGCTCTCCCTGGCCAGACGGTGCTCACCGGCAGCCGAACTATTTGCTGTGAGGCCGCAGCGGCTGCGGGGCCTCCCCAGCCAGGACTGATTTCTCTGGGATGGAGTCACAGTCCACGGCTACAGACGAGGGGCAGGGGGAGCCTCGTGCCCAGTGCCCTCTCCCTCTCTCCCCTTCAGCCCTGGGCTGGAGGCACAGCCCCGAGGCCGGCCTGGGCTGGGTCAGGTGTCCGTGCCTGGGCTGGGGTAGGGGAGGTACCTGTGGAACTGCCAGAGGCTCCTCAGGGTCTGGATTCCTCATCTGGTTATTCAGGGCCCCATGGGAACTTGACCCGCTTCATCCTGTCTCCTCCAGGAAGCCTTCCTTGATCACTGCCTGGCTCCCACTGGGTTTTCAATTTTTGAGCCTCTTGTGGCCCCTGGAACGGGGGTGCAAACCTGGTGCCTGAAGGGGGCAGGCAGGTAACGAGTGGAGCGGGCTGGGTGTGATCCAGTCGGGAGGGGTACAGACCCGCAGTGCGGCCGCAGTGTGAGGAGCCCTGCAATGGCCGGCCGGAGCCGTCATCTGCCCACCAGCAGCGAGCTCCCGAGGGCAGGCCCTGGTCTCCCTTCTCACGCAGGTGTGGGCTGGGCCTCAGGAGGCTCTGGGGACCTGGGGAATCCCTTGGGGCAAACTTCTCGCTTAGAGCTGGGGAAACTGAGGCCCAGATAGGGGTGGTTAGGAGGGGCCCCTGTGTCACTCTACTCAGACTACATCCATGCTGGTATAACCTTCACAACAGGAGCAGGAGGTGGGCTTTTTTTTTTTGCCACCCCCCCCCCCCCCGCCGGAGGTGGGCTTTTGTACCTCGTTTTAGAGAGGAGGAAACTGAGGCTCGGAGTGCCTGGATCCGGGGCACTTGAGGCTTGCGTTTGAATCAGTTGGTTAGAGCCCTGGTGCCTCTCTCTGGCAGGATTACAGGGGTGCTGAGGCGAGTTGAGTTGCCTGCGGGGGCCAAGGTGCATTTATGTCCAGAGTAAGCCCAGCCAGGGGCAGGAAGCCCAGGATCCTGGTGCAGATCTGCCACCAGCTCTCTGTGTGACCCAGGCAGAGGGCTCTTTCTGTGCCTCAGTTTCCCCAGGCCAGTCTGAGAGAGGCCCTGTGGGGGGGGTATCAGAGTGAGTTTGGGGGGTCCCGAGAGCTGCCAACCCTGCTCGGTGTTTCTGTCTGCCCCTCGGGCTCCTTTGGCTCCAGGCCAGGCTCATAGTGAAACCTCTCGCTCCTGTCCTTTTTGGGCTCACCGTCACACGGGACGTGGTGACGGGGGCACCAAGAAGGGCTTGGGCTCTTCAGGCCCAGCTGCAGGTCAGGGAAGCCTGTCTGTCCCCTACCCAAGGAGGGATGCAGGACTCAGGCCACCACCAAGTGGGAGGACTGAACATTCAGCTCTGTAGTCTGGAGCCTCACCTCTGCATGACCTTGGCATGTCCTTCTGCACTCATAGGGGACTCACAAGGATGCCTTGTATAGCCCTGTGGAGTAAGATAGGAGGAGTCAAGGTCCAGAGAGTCTAAGAATGAGACTCAGTGGGTGGCCACTCACCCACTGTAACCTCGCCTGGTCCACCCTTTGCTTGCACCCCTCGCTGATGAGGAGCTCACCCCCTCCCCAGGCAGCCCTGCCCTCCACCTGAAGGTGGCTTGCTCCCCCTCCCCCTACAGCATAAATTCACATCTAGTTTGGTGCAGTTTCAAGGTTCACAGACTCCTAAGTCCCCTCTCCCTGGGGACCCCAGTTAGTAACTCCTGGTTTAATCATTCCCCTTGTGACTTGGAGAATGTCACCAGTCCCCAGGCCATGCTCTTTTTGCTCCGACCCTGTGATGATGCCACTCTGTGCCCAGCTGGGGTCGAGCGCTGTCATCACCCACAAACATGAGACCTTGATGCCTTGTCAGTGCCAGACCTGAGCTGGGCTCTGGGAGCAGAGGAGAGCGGGACCCCTGCCCTGGACTGGGAATCACGGCCGTCAGCACTCACAGCTTGGGGCGTCAGGACGGGACAGAGGTGTCCCCCACCCCAGCCTGTTGGGAGGTGCTTCTTGGAGGACACTGGGGACTGGTCAGGAAGGGGAGGCATCCCTGCAAAGGAAGCCACAAGCACAGACTTTTCGAGGCCTGTCTCTTCACAGTGGCAGACGGCCCAGTCTGTGGAGGGGAAGGGAGCCCTGGAAGGCACTGGGTTAGGCATGAGGCTGAGGGCCAGCTGGGGATGGGGCTCTGCTGTCTGCCACCTGCTCCTGGCCCATCCGCAGGTCTGCTGGCTGCCCATGTGCCCTGAGACACAGACACACACGCACACACACAGTCCCACTGACTCTAGCTGCAGACGTGACCAACCCCCCCCCCCCCGGTTCCTCCCCACAGACCACGTGAGCCTGCTCTCTCTGTGAGCACCCCACACCTGCACACGCTGGGCCCCGCTGCCTGGTGGGCCCACAGGCTCACCCACCCCTTCTCTTTGTAGAGAACCCTGTAAGAGCCCAGAGCTGAGCCTCAAAGATCCCTCCCCTTGAGTTTTTTTGCCAAGACCCTTCCAGGTTGCCCCAGCTGCCTGGGCTCCTCCTGAGCCTATGCCTAGGGTTTCCCAAGACTGTGATATCCCAGGGTTTTCTGGAAACCTCTGGAGCCTCCCGTGCTAGCCTCGGAGGACCAGAGCCCTGCTCAGGGCCCAGAGGCCCGGGCGTTAGCCCCAGACGGTGTGGATCGTCTGTGTGACCTTGGGTAACCTTCCGCCCTGTCGGCCTTGGTTTCGGGGTGCGGGCATAGGGGCTCCACCTTCTCCAGCATAGGTTCTCAAACTTGCTCCAGAGCCCCGGTGTCCGGAAGCCCAGAGCCTGGGGGCTCTGGAAGCCGGGAGGAGCTGGGTAGGCCCCTTCCCTTCCCACTACAGCATGGCTGCTTAGATCTGCATTTTATATGAGGGTTCGGGCAGGACTTAAAGGAAAAACCCATTAACTCTTTATTGATTTTGTTTTGCTGATTACAAAAGAAAATCCAACAGCACATTTGTGGATGGGAGCCCGGGGCAGCTCCTTCGTCCCCCCTCCCCCCACCCCAGGAGGTGTTTGCTGTAACATCTGGGTTTTGTCCTCCAGCCTTTTGGGCCATATACCAACAAATTGCTATTTATAAAAATAAGCTCGTTCTGAAATAGCATGGTACAGCTTGGTTTTTTTTTGTATTGTTATACATAGATATGCCTCTTTCTGTGAAATGGCTGCAGACTATTCCAGAGTAGAGATGTGCTGGATTTTATTTGAACATTCCTTTATTGATAAGCACCGAGGTCATTTCCAATTTCTTTTTTACTCTTACCAGCGATACTGCTGTGAGCACCCTTGAATATTTATATGTGAGTGTCTCTGCTATGGTTTCTGCAGGAGAAGCTCCTAGAAGTGGGATTACTAGTTTATAGGGTGTGTGGGTTTAAAGCGTTATCTGATATTGCCAAATTACCCTTCCAGAGGTTGAGCCAATTCCCCCTCCCTCCTATGGTCTACGAGTACTCATTTCCCTACATCCTTGCCAGCACTGGTTGTTATCAATCATTTTAATTTTTCCCAATCTGATGGGCAAAAAATGGTATCATGTCGTTTTCATTTGCATTTCCCTGATTGCTAGTGAGATAGAACATCTTTTCATACATTTATTGGCCAATTGAGTTCTTCCTCTGTGGATTTCTAATTCACTGCCAATTTTCTCTCCTTTTGTCTTTTTTCTTATTGATTTGTAGTGGCTCTTTGTATATTAGTGATGTTTCCTTCCAGTGTCTCATGTGCCTTTTAACTTGCTTATAGTGTCTCTTGCCGTACAGATGTTTTACGTGTTTATGTAGTTGGATTTATCAAATTCTCACTTTATGGCTTCTGGATTTAATGTCTGGCATAGAAAGCCTTCCCCCACTGCATAAGATTTCGTTTCAAATAAGAATTTTATTGCTGAAAAATCTTTGCAAAGCTCCGGTTTGCAGGCTCCTCTTGGCAGCTGCAGCCTTAGCTCTGGGGGAGGGAGGGAGGGAGGGACGGCGCGTCTGTCCTTTCTTTTCCATCACTGCCTTTCCCTGTGTGTCTGGCTTTGGAGTCGTGGTCACTCTGTATCTCTTTGGGCCTCTGTCTCTCATGTGCTCGCCCCCCACCCCCTTGAGGGGGCTGCCAGGGAAGGCAGGAACAAGGCAGGAAGCTGCTGAGCCTGGGGGAGCGGGAGGGGGCAGGCAGGCATGGCATTCTGGGAGCTCCTTCTGTGCTGCAAGGTACTATCCTCACGAGTCCTTATTCCTAGGGACTGGGGGTGCTCATGGGGAACACCTCTGGGCATCAGGTCCCCAGGTGGGCTCAGTGTTGCCTCGCCCTGGAGGCCTCTGTGTGGGGCCGTGGGGAGGCTCTGGGCTGAGGGAGCAGCTGGGAGACGAGTCAGGGAGACCCTCTTTGAAGCATGGCTCGGAAGTGTGGCACTGAAGTCTCTGAGGGGACCTTCCCTGGGCTCCCCTGTGGCCCTCTGGACTTCCGTCCCAGCACCTTCCTTCTGCCCATGATGGCCTCTCTGAGATCTTGGCAGGTAGGAGCAGTGTCCTGTATGTCTCTTTATCCCAATCATCGACATAAAATAGGCCCTTACCAACACTAGAGTGAATGAATGAATGAACGGATGGATGGATGGATGGATGGATGGATGGATGGATGGATGGATGAATGGATGGATGGGAAGCTGGGGGTATTGGGTAAAGGGTTCAGATCTGGGGAAGGAGAGACATAGGTTCTGGGCTTGACTTTCCGGCTAACTTGCTGGGTGACCCTAACCCTCAGTCTCCCCATCTGTTCAGTGGGTGTGGGTCTCTCAAGCTCTGTGGTCCTGTGACTGTGTCGGCCAGAGCAGGCACAGGCCTATGTCTCTCTGTCTGTCTCTCCCCATCTCCCCATCTCCCCCCAACCCCCCACCGGTACCGTCCTCTTTGATGGTGGTGTTTGCTCAGCACCTGCTGGGGGCCGCCCCATAGAACTGAACCCCCTTTGGCGATAGCCTGGAGCGGCGGTTTCTGCGGAGGTCTCATGTCCCCAGGGCAAGCGGCAATCCCACTGGACACATAGGCCTCTGGTTCCTGCAGCTCCCTGGGCTCCTCTGAACGGGCAGGGAGCCGGGAGGGCAGATGGGAAGCCCCCCGACCCCCCCGTGGTGGTCTCCTTCCTCTCCTTGGCCATGAGGCCGGCAGCCGGGATCTTGTGTCCCTCATGGAACTCAGTGCACAAGCCGGCCCCGGGTCCAGGAGAGCCCCTGGCTCCTACTGCGTCTCCCTGCCCCAAATCATTGTCATGCTCTGCCTGTGGTCCCATTGCCATAGCAACTCCTTGTGATGCCACTGAGGAGAGTGGGAGCTTCAGGAAGGTTTGGGGAGGAGGGAGCGGGAGGCCCATTCATTATCTTGGAATGTGGCAGCTGGGGGCTTGGGGTGGCGCTGTGGGAATGGCCTGCCCTGCCAGGCTCAGGGGGACCTGGGCTCGGGGCCACCAGCCAGGTGGTCTGGAGGTCTGCCAGGAGCGTGTTGGCCTGAGCCTGGCTGCCTTGTGCCAGTCCACCTGGAGCCAGCTTGGGTGGCCACCGGGGACACCCCTGCCTGGCTAGGCCCGGCTTGGAGGGCCCAGGCCTGAGGGACTGTCCAGGCTATGGTTACCCATCTGCCCCAGGCTGGCACCCCTATGTCCTGTCTTGTCCTGTAGGGACAGCAGCCTTTGGAAGGCACAGCTGGGGTTTGCTGGCAGCAGGGAGCGGAGTTTGGGGCTGGCTAACTGTGGGGCTGGGCAGGTCCCCTGTTATGGGATCTGTCCACCCATAGCTCTGTTGTCATGTCAGGAAAGCCACGGCGGGCCCAGAAACCTGCTGAGTGCCCATTTCCCTGCCTCATTCTTCGAGAGATCTTGGCAGCCCACGAAACAAGAAGACTCCGGCCTCTATCTTAACTTAAGGGACTTAAGAGTCCCTCTATCTTAACCTCCCGTGTAGGTGAGAAATTCCACCATTCACATCTTGGACTTGACGGAATATTGATCTTGGGAGGGACCCAGAGGCTTCTGCCATCTGCCCCCATGATGGCAGCCACTTCCGCACCCTGTCCACCGTGCTTCCTCCCATTCGTCCCGTCTGGAAGGCCTCTTGAGACCTCTTGGGGATCTAGGCCTGTGCTGGATGGTGCCACGTGGGGAACCACCTGGAGGGGAACCAGGCTGGCCCTTCAGGGAGACAGGGAGCTGCTGACCCTTGGGAGGGCTGCTGGGAGACAGGCCAGGTGAGGCACCCTCTCTACCTCTCCTTCCCACCGTCATAGGATTGAGCCACCGCTCGAGGCCGCTTGTACTCATCTTCTCCTAATCCTTGCCTTTGTCTTGACTCACATTTGAAGGTGGGGTTCCCAGCGCTCTGCAAGCCACACATCCGTGCAGTCACCGCGGTAGTATACTGCTAATATTGTTGTTTTTGATACACAGAAGAATAAACACGTACCTGTGAAAATAAAATCATTTGTCTACGTACCACCTAGACTCCCCTTGGGCCTGCACACACTTTGAGAAAGGCTGATCGGATGGGCACCTCTTGGCAATGGCTCAGAAGGGACTCAGGGCTTCATCTGAGAGGTGGAGGAAAGCAGGGCTCAGGAGGGAGCTCGGCCCAGGCCGCACGGCCAGCATGCCAGAGAGCTGCCTCCTTGGACTTCCAGCCCGAGGCCCATGTCTGGGGGCCTTGCCAAGGAGACCGAGCCCCCTAGGACCGTTCCCCCACTCATGGAAGTTGCCCTCGGAGACTGGTGAAGGAGAGGTGGGGAAGGAAAGGATGGGTGGGTGGGTCCCTGGGAATCAGGAGGCTGAGGCTCAGTCTCCAGGAGGGACACCCCCCCCACCTTGGTGTTCTGCCTGCGCACACCTCTCTAGGGCCCGCCCCCAGGCCCACCTCCTGGGCCGGGTGCTGACTGGATATCACTGAGCACCAGGCCGGGGGCCCCTTCTCTCTGTTCGTCTTCCCAGTGGACCAGGTAGGAGCACCGGTGTCCCCATTTTATGGACAAGGGAATTGAGGCTCAGAGATCTGATTGTCCCAAGGTCATAGAGTCAGTGGGTGGGGAAGCATCTTCAGAGCCCTACCCCCGAACTTGGGGCCAGAAACCCCACCCTTCCCAGGGCCCCACCTGCCCGAGCTGGTGGCCTGTGAGCATGTGTGTGTGTGTGTGTGAGTGTGTGTGTGTGTGTGGTACGTGTGTTTATTGCCCAGCCGGGTGCGATCAGGCCCATTTGTGTGCCCGGCCCCCCTGTCCCCCCACCCTCCCTCCCTGGAATTGCCCCTTGCGGCCTGGCTCTAGCTGACAGCTCATTTCTTTCTCCCGCAGCCTCCTGTGCCCACAGGCCGTGAGGCTCCGCTGCCTACAGGCAAAGAGGGCGACTGAGTCAAACCCAGGCTGACCCCAGCCCATTCCCCAAACGCCTGCCTGACCTGAGGTAAGAGGCCACCGTGGGCCGCAGGGCAGAGTCGGGGTGGTAGGAGCCACGGAGGCAGGTGTGGGGTCCCCAAGGGAGAGGCTGTAAGGAGGCCATGGAGGAGCAGTTTTCCTGGGGGTGCCCCCTCTCTCCTGCCCCATGTGAAGCCAAGTCCGGAAGGTTTGATGTGGCGGTGCCCCACTTCTGCCGGCCCTTGAGATCCCAAGCCCGGGATGCTGTGAGTGACGGCTCCGTGGGCGGGCTGGCTGATGGGTCCCCGTGTGGTGTGGGAGGTCACTGACAGTGAGCCGAGGGGATCTGGCCTTGGTTCAGTCACATTGTTGGCCAGTTGTGTGCGTGACTTCAGGAGGAAGTGGGAACGTGTGGATTGCGACAGTCAGGGCCCAAGAAACTGTCAAGAGACACTGGCACAGACCCCAACGTGAGGGGTTTACTGGAGCTCTCAGCCAGAGTCAGTGCACAGATTCAGATGCCTTAAGGGCAGGAGGAGGCTCCGGCCCAGGTGTGTGTGTGTGACAAGTACTGGCTGCCAGGTAACCTTGGCTCTTCGTGAGCAGGGTGTTGGCTTGGACCGTATCACGAGGAGCAGGATATTCAGAATGTGGGAGGTGATATACCCTCCCGCTGTGTCTCATATGAGTCGAGTCCTAAAGAAGTGGTAGATGGGGAAGGAAGGGGATCTGGGGTGCTGCCTGACTTGACTCCTGGCTTGCTTATGACCTTGGACAAGTGACTTCTACCCTTTATCTGGACCAATCCGCTGTTCTTGACAGGCTTCTGGGACCTAGCAGAAGGCTGCAGAGGGAACTTGCTAATGAGAAGGAATGCTAGGGGAAGGTTGGGGGCAGCAGGTTGGACTGGAATGTTATCCCCGTTTTCAGAGGAAGAAAACCCAGAAGCTCATAGGCCTCGAACCACTTCTCCTGAAGGATTAGGTGACGGTGACAGTGTGGCCGAGGTTTAGCCAACGCCGGCCTCCCATTCAGGAAGCTGGTGGGTGTGGCAGGGAGCCGACAGCTGGATTTCCTTCCAGACTCCAGGCCTTGCTGTGAAGTCCAGTTATCTCTATCGAAATATTCCTGCTAATCAGTCAGTTCTGAGTGGATCGAGCAGCTAATTAGCCCCTTTGGTTTAACCTGTAATTGCTGCTGGGAGACAGGGAGAGGGGATGTGGTCTGGGTTATGTTCAAGGCTGCCAAGGGCGACGGGAGGGCTGTGGGCAGGGGCATCAGCGAGGCAGGGAGCCTGGGCCCGGCCCTCAGCCTCATCAGGGGCCCCAGCGTCCTCCCTGCTGCCCAGGGGGACAGTCCCAGGCATCAGGAAGCTCGGCGGGCAGAGGTACACTGGGGAACTAATGTGGGGCGTGGGCTGCTCCCTCACTGGGGCTGGGGGGTTGGGAGGAGGGGATGCCTGGGCTGAGCCGTGAAGGCTAACGGATTCTTTTAAAATGCTCTATTTTTCTGATTATTTAAAAAAGAAAAACAACCAAACAGCATGCATTCTCTATAGAAAACACGAGCATTTGGGTGTTTTGCCTGTCAGTCTTTTAGCAAATTATGTATTTATGACATAATTGGGATCAGACTATACTTACTGTGTTCTAACCTGCCTTTTGTTCTTAATACTATACCAAGATCATTTTCCCATCATGAAATACTCTTCTGTAAGGTGATTTTTAATGGCAGCGTAATGTTCCAGCCTGTGTGTGCTGTAGCGTGTGTAACAATTCTTCGCTACATGTTTTGATTCTTTCCAACCATGTGTCATTATAAATAGGGGCTGCTTGAGCGGGAAGATGGATGGAGGGTTCTGATGGTTCGGGGGAGGGGGAGGGCCCAGGCAAAGCAAGGATGTAGCGGCAGGGGAAGTTTTGGGAGTTTGGGGAGTGCCTCGCCAAGGAGGGTGCAGGGCTGGTGCCAGGGGGCCTCTGAGGGGTGCCAGTGGGGGCCGAGACCTGACCCAGCAAAGCTCTGAGTAGCTGGAGGAAGCCACGGTTTGCCTCGATGCCTCCTTGCCTCCCATGCCTGCTCCCCTGCCCAGTCCGCTGGTGCCCCTGTGGTTGGAGGGGAGAGGGCAGGAAGGCAGGGGGAGGGAAGGTCAGGCAAGGCTGAGGGGCCCAGGGGCTGCCGCCCTCGACTTCTCACTCACCGGTGGGCTTGGGGGCATTTAAATCAAGCCTTTGTCTCTGGTGAGGCCTGCTCAGGTCTCCACCTTGCAGCAAGGATGCACAGAAGCTCTGAGCATTTCCCGACTCCCGAATCAGAGAGGCCTTCCTTCATCCCCTTGGCGGGGAGTGGAAGGTGCCCCTGATCCCTGAGAGCCAGGAAGGGAGGCTGGACGTGCCATGTCTCTTTCAGTGTCACTCCCAGCACCGGGCCCATCCTCAGTACTCCAGACTAGGCGGGAAAAAAAAGCCAGATTAAGTAAATTCGTCATCTAAGATTATGGAATTATAAGTGCCATGGAGAAAAATAAGGCGGGAAAAGGGAGCCGACGGGCAGGGGAAGCCATTCCCTGCAGGCTGGACAGGAAAAGGCATCTCAGGTCAGGTGCCTGGGGAGCAGAGAGCCGAGGGGAGGGGACAGCCCTTGAGCTGGGAGCAGCCGGTGGGGAAGAGGGGCTGAGAAGTAGGGCTGTGCCAGGCCTCGAGTTAGGATGGACGGAGGTGATTTGTGGCTCAGAGGCTACGGCTCCATGGGTCATGGGCACAAGGCTGTGGGGGGGGGGGTGGCGAGACTAGAGGCTGGTCGGTGGTTAGGAGGCCCCAGCCTCTGTCCGGAGAGACGTGGCAGGCCAGGCCTCGGGGAGATCAGAACCCAAGAACAGGGTGGGTGGTGTAGCCTCTGACGGACAGGGGAGCTGAGGAATAGTAGGAAGGGCCACCAAGAGTCCTGCCTGGAGGCGGTGCCCTGGAGCGGCCACATCCTCGGGGCTGCACGGCCGTGGGTCTTTGAGGCTGCAGCTGAGGCACGGGCTGGGGCTGGGAGAAGAGGGAGGGAGTCGGGAGCGACCGGGATGGGGTCTTTTAAAGCTTCTGAGGCTAGACCAGGTCTCAGACCTGGGTGACTCCAGCCCAGGGGGCTCCCTGCCCGTGGGACGAGCTCTCCGGAAAGACCAGCCCAGAGGGACTGCTGCCAGCCGCCCTCCCAGCTGCTCCTTCCACATGGCCTCCTGGTTGGCCCCGCCGTTTTGTGCCATCCGTCAGGGCTGCTGCGGGCAGGGGCACTGTGCTGACACGGGGCCCAAGCTTCTCACTCTGTCCCCGCAAGGGGAGCCTCAGCCGGGGCGTCCCCAGCAGCCCAGGCCCCCCTGAGCCCACCTGGTGGTCACTGCAGGCCTGCCTTCATGCCAGGCTCGTCCTCAACACGCCCCAGGGCCTCCTTGCTGTCTGAGGCTGAGCTCCGGATTCCTCCTTCTGGGTATTCAGGGCCTTTCACGATTTGGCTCAAGGCTGCCCTTCCTTTACAGCAAGGGACTCTTGTCCTCCATCCCCGCCCACAGCAGGCTTGGTCTCACCTTCCATGACCTCTGTCCTGAAAGCTTCTCTCCCCACCAGTCAAATCCCACCCCTTCCAGAATGCCTCCCCCACTCTCCTACCCACTTTGGCTCCTTTGAATGGCCGTTGGTACCTTTTCTCTAGGGTGCTACCCTGTCATTTTGCTGTCATTACCCTCACCTTGTGTTTATCTCTGGCCTGTTCACCCTCTACTGCCTCAGTTTCCCCCTGCCCCCCCAGTGCCGGCCCTGCCCTCTGCCCCATTATCTGAGCTCTTGCCAAATGGAATCAGGCTCAAGCCCTGGAGCTCTCTGGGCCAGGGTCCCAAGCCTGGCTCTGCAACAGGGGCCCACCAGGACCTTCTGATCCCGAGTCACCGGGGGAGCCCAGGAATCTGGATGGTTGACGAGCCCCTCAGCCACTTCTGATGGTCAGCTAGCTGGGGCTGGGCCGGGCCAACCCAGACTCACGCTGAGGGAGTGCCGGGGTCCCTGGGAGCACGGCCCATTCCTCATCTCCTCATCACAGCTGAGTGGATCCTGTCCATTCTCACAGGCGCTCATCGGGGCCCTGCGGGGTGCCGAGCGCCGTGCTGGGGATGATGGGAATAAGCCAGGGTTTAGGGAAGGCGGGGTCCCCCGAGCCGCACGCTGCTGCAGGCCTGAGTCAGCATGAAAACCCGGATGTGTGGCTGTCTCAGTTTGGTGGGTCTGGTGCACAAAGCACCACACGTCGGGGGCTTACGCAGAAACGTCTTGTCTCCCAGCTGTGGAGGCTGGAAGTCAGGAAGCACGGGGTCGGCGGGACTGTGAGGGATGGACCGTCTGTGGCTGGCTTTGCTGTGTCTGGCCGTATCATCTCCCTTTTGTGGGCGTCTTGTCCAAATCTCCCTTTCTTTTAAGAGCATAAAGCCAAAAGAGATTAAGGGCCCACCCTCCTCCACTATGAGCTCACCCTAATTAATTAATTACATCTGCGATGACCCAGTTTCCAGATAAGCTCACACTCTGAGGCCCTGGGGTTTAGAAGTTCAACATGTCCATTGGCGGGGGCAGAGGGGGCCCAGAATTCAACCCATAATAGCGCGCGAGCGGCCTGGGATTTCTGCAGCAATGACCATGGTGGGCCAGGCTGCTTTGGTGGTGATGAGCATCACAAGCCATTAGGTAAGCAAGGGGAGTGTCAAGGTTGCTCCAAGCCATCGGGGATAGAGAGGGATTTCTCCATCAGGACCGGGACCAGGGCTTCTCAGAGGAGGTTTGCTTTAGCTCAGGGTGTTAACGGGGACCCATGAATACAGTTCCCGGGGGTGTGCCCCCAACAAGCCAGGCCCTGTATACGTTGGGTGGAAGGCAGGTACACACAGTCGGGCTGGGAGGAAGTCCTCGGCCTCTGCGCCCCCTGGCTGGGTGACCCGGGGCGGATGCTGTCCCTGGGAGGAAGGGGCCTCAGTCTACCTGCCTGATTTTGTCCCCAGCCTCTGGTGAGGCTCGAGGGAGAGAGCATGAATAGGAAGGTGCTTTGCTTTTGTTCCTTTGCATTTGTTGACTCTGTGGGCGTTTTATTATGTGCAGCTCTTTGCTGGGCCCTGTGCTGTAGCAGGGACGCAGAGATGAGAGGGTCTCGATCCGGCCCTCAGGGAGCTCGCAGGCCATGGGTGAGCAGGGGCGGGGAAGGAAGGTTATGGCCCCCTCTGGAGTCAGCCGGCCTGGGATCCAGTTCAAACTCGGCCTCCTGCTAACGGTACGAATTCAGGCGGTTCACTTAAGCTTTCTGGGCCTTAGTGTTTTCATCGGCAAATCGGGACTAATAACAGCACTCACCTTGTGTGGATTAAGTAGGCTTAGAGCAGGGGCTGGCCCATAGTAAATACTCAGTAAACACTGTTCTAAGTCATCAGCTACAGGCCAGTGCGATCGAGGGTGGTCGATGGGATTATGAGTGGTTATGCCGAGAGTGTTGGGCTCTGGGAACTCAGCAGCTGGGGTCCCTGCCCTGGGGGGGGGTGCCCTGCCAGCCTGCTCACCCCACGTTGTGAGTGTGGGATGCTGAGAGGGACGTGGGGCAGGTGGACCCACAGGGGCCGGCTTGAGGCCTTCCGATAGTCACGGGCGGGGGTCTGGGGGGTCCGTGCAGGTGGGTGGGGCCGCCACTGCCACTCCTGCCTCTGCCTCTGGGGTGCTCTGTGGGCGTGGAAGGGGTGCTGAGGTGCTTGGTTTGGTTAGCCTTTGTGTTTGGTCCCCAGGATTCGGGGAGAGACGATGGTGGGGAAGCCAAATTAAAATTCCTCTTTGAGAAGTGAACAACTTCCCAATTAAAGGATTCTTATTTGTGAGATGCCTTGGAGGCCTTTTCAATCAAGAGGCTCTTCTGAGTAAGAAAAGGGCTTGAGCTGGGTTTGGAGAGGCGGGTGGAGCCTGAGCTACACTGAGAAGGGGGATGCCTAGATGCCCGGCCTTCGGAACAGTGGCTCTGTGGGGTGGGGGTTGGCGCGGGGAGGGGGGGACGGGGAACTGGCTCCCCATGAGCCCCCTCGGCCCTTAAGCCCCCCTGGCCCCAGGCTGAGCTGAATGTACCAGCGCCCTCTGCCAGGACCTCTCTGTCTTCCTCAGCGGACCCTGCTGTCTTGCCCTCATGCCCGATGGAGCTGGGAGGAGGCGGGGGTGGGCTTCCTACGGTCTGGAATGGGGGATGCGGCCTGGACCTGGTGCTTGGGGCCAGCCAGATGGGGGGCTATCGAGACAGCAGGTTCCCTGCTGCCCCTGTCACGCCTGCTACCCCGGCCCTGAGCTCTCCTGGTGACGTCCTGGGGGTGGAGCTGCTGCTGTATGGTGGGCGTGTCCACCTGCCCTTCGGCCAGGCCCCCCAGCACCCTCAGGGCCTGCCCCCCCCAGCACCCCAGCTGGCTCCCTGGGAGGCTAGGGCTGCCCTGCTTGGGGCTGAGTATATGCTAGGTGTCCTGGGCGGGGAGCACCTCAGATCCTGCCGGAGGCAGGCAGCCTCGCTTCCCCGAGCGCCTTGGATGTCAGAGGCAGCTCCTGCCCGAACCCTATTCACAGATGGGGAAGCAGAGGCTCAGTCAAGTGAGGGGACCCCTCGACATGGAGAGGAGTTCCTGCTCAAAGGGGCTCGTCTTCCCATGACCCCCGTGGCCTTCTGGGTCGCTGAGCAGAAAGGAGCTGGGGCGGGGTGGGGGGGGATTGGCCAAAGCCCTCCCCTCAGTGGGCGGGCCGGGCCTTCACCCCGAGCCCCCGAAGGTCTACCCCTAGGAGTTGCCAAGGTCATTTGGGGAGACCTGCCACAGATGGTTCCGCTGTCCAGGAGGCGAGGAGGGTGGCGGGAGCGTTTTCAGCCCACACCTGCCACCCCCCGCCCCCAGCGTGTCCTACTTTCTGGACGTCACTGCAGCGAGGTCGTCTGTGTACATACCCAGCACCGTGAAGTCCGGGCCCCTCGAAAAAGGCCAGCCGACCATGCAGGCGCTCCCTGGAGCCCTGGGGCTGGGCCAGTAATTGGGAGAGCGTGCTGTTCCGGTTGGGGACGGGGAGGGGCCCCCTGGCAGCCGGGGAGACCTCAGGCGCGCTGACCACCTGTGTGCTCTTGAGCAAGTGACGCCTCTCTCTGGGCCTCCGTTTCCTCCTGGGTGGCACGGAGAACGGTGGAACTGAGGTGGGGAGGGTCACCGAGGACGGTGTCTGTGTGAAGTGATGGCTGGTGGGCCGCGTGTGTGGAATGTGGCTCTGCGAACACCCCAGCCCCACCGCTTGGGCGAGTGCTTCACTTCTCTTAACCTCCGAATAATAGGCAGAACAATACCCTTCTCACGGTGTGTACTTTGTCCG
Organism: Procyon lotor; assembly: GCA_028646535.1. Taxonomy (NCBI): domain Eukaryota; kingdom Metazoa; phylum Chordata; class Mammalia; order Carnivora; family Procyonidae; genus Procyon; species Procyon lotor. The sequence continues at coordinate 22,992,187 of CM053609.1, read as the reverse complement.
TGGGACTCCTCTGTGCCCTTCCCCCTGAATCATTTAATGAGCCCATTCTTCCTGAGGACCCAGTGGGTTCTGCCTGGACTTGGCGGCCACAAAGTGAGTAGGTGACACGGTCCCTGCTTTTAGGTAGTAAGGTGTAGTTAGGGTGCCTGAGGAGATAGGCTGTGAGCCTCAGGAAAGGGTGGTGGGAGCTGGAGAAGTCAGGGAGGGCTTCCTGGAGGAGGCCAGACCTTAATGTTCGGGGGGATTTGGGAAGCAGGTGGGGCAGGCAGGAGTATAGAGAGGCACACTTGGTTGGGGATAGTGTGAGCAAAGACCAAGCATGGGGTAGGTCGTGAGTTCCTGAGAGCAGGCAGTGGGAGTGTGGGGGATGGGTGGGTGTATAGGTCAAAGCCCAGAGAGGTCCCACTCCTGGAACCCTGGTCAGGGTAGGGGTTTGGGGGGTGGGACAGCTGTCTCCTGACATAGGGGGACAGCAGACTTGCTCTCTAGACTTCGTGCCTTTTCAGTGGCCCCCCACTGTGGTTTTTAGAGGTGATGACAGACTTTCCTGGGTGAGCTCACTTAAAGGGACACCCTAGTTTTGTCTCTCTTGGGGAGGCTCAGAGTTGCGGGCATGTCCCGATGTCACACAACACTGGGGTCTGCCGTCCCTGGCTCCCTGGAGAGGAGATGAGTGTGCTCCTCTCCCCCCTGGAGTCCGGTGGCCCTTGCTGGGCCCCACCAGGTCTGTGGACAGAGGGAGCCGTTCAGCGACAAGCCTACTTCAGTCTCTGTCCCCGAGGGACGCTTTAAAATCTCAGCCCCAAATTAAAACCTATGAGGGCTTCAAAACAATGAAAAATTTCTCTAATAAAAGAGGAGGCACACTCAGGCATGTCCTAAATGAATGGAGTGACTTCCGGGATTAATCCAGGATGTATGGGAGGGCGCCCGGCCGGGAAAAGCGTGCGATGGAGATTGTAACAAATTGTTTGCTCGCAAGAGGAATAATTCTTAATGCGCACCGGCTGTAAGCGGAAGGCACCTTGGCTGCGGGCAGCCACGGTCGCTCATTAGCTGGCCCCGAGCAGGGTCTCTGCCAGGGCAGCCTTGCCTCCAGGCCTCTGGACCTTCGGGGATGACCTTCCACCCCATAAGCCAGTTGAGTGTGAGTGAGCATGCCCCAAAGCTGTCCTTAGAGCACCTACCCCAGGACCTTTGGAGCCCTGCTTGCTCCCCCTGCTCTGCGCTCCTGGCCAGGTGGGAAGGGCACTACTTGCTAGATAGTGGTTCTTCCTCCTCCTCTAGGTGGTCCTGCTCTTCCTCTAGGGCCTCCTGGACCACCCAGGACTCAGGCTTGCCCATCCCTCCACCTCGGACACAGATTGGTCTCAGTTTACCCGTCAGCTTGGGCCAGTGCTTCCTTTCCAGCTCCCTTGCCTCTGGCACGGGAAAGGCTGGGGGTGGGGGGGCCAGCGCTCTTCTCCCCAGTGGGCTCTCTCTCGCTGCTGCCTCCTCGCTCTGTGCTGAACCTGGGGAAGGGAGGCTAAGCCAGGAACATCACCTCGGAGGTGCTGGCGATGGAGAAGGGCCTCCTGGGTTCCATTTCCCACTCCTAGCCAGGGTGTGGCCCGTACAGAGACGGGGAGCCTCAGGGTCTGAGTCAGGCAAGGCTGCATTGGGGTCCCGGCATCCAGGTCACTCCCGCAGTCTTTCCCAGCCTCCCCCCTCCACCCCGCCGTGAGAGAGGGGGCTCTTCTTAGCCTCACCCTCCCCTCTCATTTCTGAGAGCACGGTCTCATTTCCCCACGCAGCAGGGAAGAGGGTCCTGTATTAGCTCATTAGGCAGCAGAGGAACAGGTGAGTGAGGTCGGGGTGGGGGGGGTTCACGTAGAGTGGTTGGGCCAAGAGGCACACCTGCTCTTATGGTCCCTGTAACTGCTTCGTAACGTTGTTTAGAGGAAGGGGCCCGGATCACGGGTGCTGCTCTGCAGGGCCCGTCTCCACCGGCTCCCTCTCCTCGCCCTGGGCATAGGGCGCCCTGGCCCCCTTATCACCAGCCCCTCTGGTCCATTCGCTCCCTCACTCCCTCATTCCCTTCCCAAGCGTGTATGAAACCGTCCCGGGTGCCAGGTGCTGCTCTAGTCCTGGGGAAGCGGCTCCTCGAAGGGTGTGCACTGCTTCTGCCCTCAGGTGGTTTCTATTCCCGTGGGAGGGACGGTGAGCCAGGCCACAAATAACGTGGGTGATGTCAGACTGCGATGAAATTGGGAGGGGAGCAACCGGGGCCGTGAGACAGGGAGTGGCTGGGGTAGGCTGTGTGGGCTTTGGAGCAGGAGGCATCCAAGAGGGCTTCTCTGAAGAGGCGTCCGTGCAGCCGAGACCTCAAGTCTGAGAAGAAATGGCACTCCAGGCAGGCTGGAGAGTTAGGCAAGAGCCGGGTGGTGGGAAGGAGCCCGGTGTGTTCAAAAACCAGGAGGAAGACAGCATGGCAGGTGGTTGGGAAGGAGAGAGGGGGGAGTGGGGGTGAGGAACAGGGAGGGGGGCTCAGAGGCCCTACGGAGGAGCAGGTTTTATTCAGAGTGCAGTGGGGAGCTCCGGAGAGCGCTAAGCAGGAGAGTGACAGGATCTGATTTGTGCTTTTCAAATCTGGCCACCGTGGGGAGAGAATGGATTAGAGTCGGTGGCAGGGAAAGCAGGGAGTTGGGTGGGGAGGCCGGGCCGGGTCTGGAGGAGAGCTGTGAGGTCATGGCCTGGGGTAGGGGGTGGGCGCTGCTGGACGGTGCGAGATGGATGGGAGGGGGAGACGTGGAGTTGGCCCCGGGGTGGGAAGGGCTGAGAGACCGGGTCGGGGCAGTCCGTCTGGCCAGAGCAACAGGCTTGGTGACGGCACTGTTTTCTGAAGATGGGAGTCTGGGCCCGTTGGAAGCATGACGACTGTCGGTATCCGGACTTCGTCCGTGTGAGGCGCCAAGGAGCCCCCCAGCGGAACATCACTCCCTCAGCCAGTACTGGAACCTTCTGCTTGTCTGCAGCTGCTCTCAGAACGGCTTCTCACATCTCATCACACTTCTCCCAAGGTCAAAGGCTTTGCTCTCACATGTCTGTCATCTTGCCAAGTCCATTTTTCTGGTGACACGAGAGGCTCACCTCAGTCCCACACAGGGCCCTTCCTGCGGACGTGGTGCTTCCTAGGAGGGTAGCAGGAAACCTTGTGGAGCCCAGCACCATCTCCTGCTGACGCCTGGTGTGTGTGTGCGTGTGTGTGTACGCACACGTACACGTACACGCACGTGCGTGCCCACGAGCATGCGCGTGTGTCAGGCCCATTAACAAACAGAGAAATAAATTAACAAGTATTCAACCCACCAAATGTTCCTTCTGTTCTGTATAATAGAGCATGGGAACATAATTTTCCCCTGGAGCAAATTGCTACAGCTGAACCTGCTCCTCATTTTCCTCCAAAAACTGCTTCAAATTCTGGAATGCTTGTTGATTTCGGGTCCTTTCCTTTTCTGCCTCCTGTCCCCAACCCCCCAGGCTCCTTCCTTCCGCCTTCCCCATGCAGGGCCTTGGAGGAGCCAGATTACCACTGAGAAAGAGGCCTCTCTCCTCCTGCCGACAGGAGGAACCCGGGGGACAGCGGCTGAGGCCAGGGGCGCAGAGGGTGAGGGACTTTGGGTGTGCTGAACGTGAATGAGATGCCTAGGGTTGTCAGAAGGACCGGTAGCTTCCGCCTGAGCCCTGCCACAGGTGTACTGTGCAACTTTGGGCACACCACTGCCCTCTCTGGGCTTTAGATCCCCCTAGGAAAGTGGGTCTGAACATGCCTGCCATCCCCGGTGAACCCATCTGTGGTGTAGAGTGTCACATAAATCCTCCTTCTGAGGATGCCGCCCACGTTCGGGGAGTGGGATGCCCCCCTCACCCTCTTCCCAGGCCCTTCTACGGAGCCTTTAGATTCAGGGACTCTTGCCCTGCTTCTGAAATCCTCTAGGACACTTCTCATTTTCTTAAAGCAAATTAATTTTAATCCGCTTTAATTAAACGTGTCTTATAAAAATGTATATTTATAGACCTGCTCTCTCTCTGTAGATCCTAACCATTTCTGACATTCAGAGCCCAGCCCAGGTCTCCATTTGCAGGCAGCCCCCTTAGCGGTGAGAGCGTGGGGTGGGGGGAGGCTGTGGCATGCGCGCTCCTGGCTGGCTTGGGCCAGGCTGGGTCACCTTTCATGGGGGCAGAAAGGGAAGCTGGGATCCTGGGCTCAGGAGCCACAGAAGTCCAGCCTCCGGTATACCCCTGTCTCTGAGAGTCTGACTGTGTGGACGATGCGAAGTTCCCCCAGGCCCACACCTGTCCCTGTACTCCTCCGCAGAGGAATTCAACTCCAAAGAAATCGCCGAGGCTTTTCAGGTCTGGTGAAGGATAAGCCTTGGCTGGGGTCTGATGTGGGGCCATGGTTCCCGCTGGCCAAGATCTACCCTGTCTGGGAGCCATAGGACAGCCCCAAATCGTGTCTCCTCCAGGATGTTCCCCTTGATTTCACCACTGTCTTAGCCTGCTTGGCTGCTGTAACAAAGTACCATAGACTGGGTGGCGTAAATAGATGGTAATTTTCTCGCAGCTCCGGAGGCTGGGGTCTGAGATGAGGGCACCAGCACGGTCAGGTTCTGGGGAGCCCCCTTTCTGGCCTGCAGATGGCTGCCTTCTTGGGTACTCACGTGACAAAGACAGGGATGGAGAGATATTTCTGCTGTCTCGTGTTCACAGGATGCTGATTCTATAGCAGTAGGACTTGACTCGGATGACCTTATCTAACTTTGATTATTTCCTTACTCCAAGTGATAGTCCTAGTGAGGGGTTAACGAGTCAGCATAGAAATTTTGGGGGACACAATTCAGTCCACAGGCGGCCATCCCCACTGTCCTGTCCCCTGGCTACAGTGAAGCGGGACGCTCTGGCATTTGTTGCAAATCTTTGGCTTTGATCTCCCCCAAGGTCTCCTCCCCTGGAGCACGGTCTTGGGCATACCGGGGTCTCCATGATGACACGGAGGTCCTCCCTGGCTGGGGCCACAGTTTGGGGGAATTTCCAGCCCCTTCCCCTGGCACATGGTGGGTAGGTACTGAACCCCAGCCTCTCCCCGCATCTAGGTTGCCTGTCGGTCGCCTGACGCAGGGGAGCCCCCAGATGCCCTCATCTGCCACATCCTTGGCTTCTTTGGCCCACCATAGCTAACGGGGAAAAGTTCAACAAGGCCCTTTGAGCCTGCTCCCTCCTCCGGCCTTATGCAGCCTCCTTTCTGGTCCTCTTCCTTGTCCCCAAATAGGTCTTATTACTTAGTTCCCTGTTTCTGTACCTGCTGTTCCTCTTGCCAGTTAAAATTCTCTCCCTGTCCAGTCAGTAAACACCTACTTACCCTGCAGAGCCCTCCCAAGCACAACCTTCCCCAACCCCCTGGGCTGAGTTGGTCCCCCTTTACTCTGAACCCCCATGACACTCTGGGCTTCCCTGCCACTGTGCTTAACACCCCGGCTGGGCCTTGTCAGGGGCTGTGTCTGGTTCAGCGCAGGGTCCCCGTGCCTCCTCAGTGCCTGGCCCCATCATTATCTGTGGAGTGAACGAATGGATGAGTGTTTATTGAGAACCTCCTAGTTGTGGGAGACTGGACCTGGGAGGCTTGTCATCGTGGAGCTTACATTCGACAAGATGGGTAAGCAAGGCATTTATTGTATTGGTAATGATGTCAGTAGAAGAACGTCAGGGAAGAGGGGAGAGGAAATGTGAGGGGTGGGGGTGCCCTGCTAAAAAGGTGACTTTTAGATAAAGACCCGGAGGAAGGAAGGGAGACCCGTGGCTACATGGGGAGAGCGTTCAAGGCCAAGGGAACAAGTACCCTCAGGTGGGAGCCTGCCTGGCCTGTGTGCAGAGCAGGGAGGAGGCTCTAGGGGCAGGAGAAGAGGGCAAAGGGGAGAGAAGGGTGGGAATTGATACCGGAAAGCAGTCGGGGTCAGAACCTGCAGAATCTTTGCAAGGACTTTGGTGTTAGCTCTGAGCAACACAGGAGTCACTGCGGGGTTTGTGACCTGGGTCTCAGGGTCCCTCCGGCTGCTGTGTCGTGGACACCGTGGGAGGCAGGTCCCCAAGGAGGAGGCTGCGGCAGGCATCGGGAGGATGGGCTGGGGGCTTGCACCACGGTACTGGCCATGGGGGTGGAGAGAAGTGCTCTAATTCTCGATAGATTCTGAAGGTAACCCAACAAGACTTGCTGGTGGGGGTGAGAGAAAGAAGGGAGCTAAGTGCTGACCCCAGGGTTTTGGGGCTGGGTAGCTGGGGGTTCCATTACCTGAAATGAGAAGCCAACAGGATCAGGCTCGGGGTAAAACGAGGCACTCAGCTGTGATCATGGCAGGGCGAGGCCCCTCTGAGTTGTTCGGGATGGTGTCAAGTAGCTGGTTGGTGACCGTGGCGGGCTAAATGATGCCTCCCACACACGTCTGTGTCCCAATCCCCCAAACCTGTGCAAGTTACCTTGGATGGCACAAGTCTCTGCCAACGTGGCCAAGTTCAGGATCTTGAGATGGGAAGATTCTCCAGGAGGGTCTGCCATCCCTCGTGTCCTTAGAAGGGGAGGCAGAAGGAACTCGACTACAGAGACGAGAAGGCTGAATGACCACTGAGGTGGAGATTGGTGTGATGTGGCCACAGGCCAAGGAGTCCTGACAGTCACCGGATCCTGGGAGAAGCAGGGCCCAGATTCTCCTCGAGTGTCTCTGGAGGGAACCAGCCCTGCCGACACCGTGGTTTGGGCCCCTGGAACCCAGTTTTGGAGTTGCGGCCTCCGGAACTGTGGGAGGCTAAGTCCCTGTGTTGTAAGTGGTGATTGCTGAAGCAGCCCTAGGGAGCCGGTGCGGGGGTCATTGGCCTGGGGAGCGCGTGAGTGGGGTGGCCCCCGTCCTGGCCCCAGGAGAGAGGGTGCCTGCAGGTTGGGGGTCAGAAGGCCCGCACAAGTGCATCAAACCACCACGAGGGCAGTGATGCTGGGGGTCAGATTGTCTCTGCCGATGGCCTGCCCGCCCTGCCCTCGGTGCTGACTGAATGTGAGGGAGTGGGCATGGGGTGGGGGGCGAGGGGGGTGGGAAGGCGGCAGGGAACGCCACAGTATGTCCAGGCCTGGGCTTCTGGCCTCTAATGTTATCTCAGTGGGAGGGACGTCTCTGCAGGGCGGGCTCTGCGGAAGGGGCCGAGTCTCCCTGGGCCGGGGGTGGGGTGGAGTAGGCTGGGGTGTGGGGGGTGTGCAGGCCTAACCTGGCCAGGCTAGAAGGCTGCTCTGAGCAAAGCCCTCAGGAGCCTGGCTCCGAGGCCAGCCTGCCCGGCTCTGAATCCTGGCTCCCCCACCTGCAAGCTGGGTGGCCTGCCGTGGCTGGGCCTCAGTGTCCTGTCTATAAATTGGGTGTATTCGTGCTGCTGCTCTCTGGGGCCCCCGTGAGGCTTATGTCAGTGCATAGAAACACGTAAAAACACTTGGTTTTTGTCTGATTTTTAACCCTTGGGCCTGGGGAAGCTAGGACTGTGGTGAGGAGCTTGACGGTCCGTGGCTCTGGGTTCGAATCCCTGCTCCCCCACAGACCAGCTGTGTGATCTTAGAGGCTGTTTTTTTTTCTTCTTCACACTAGCTGCCTACAGGGCTGTTGGGAGAAGGGCTTGGTGGCGGATGTGGGAAGGGCCTGTAATGGTGGGGCCCCCGAGCTGGGGCTCAGCCAGGGTCAGCTCCCTTCCCTCTTTCCCATCAAAGCCCTGGGCAGGTGCCCATCCCCCAGGCCGCCTCTTCTGGGAGAGATTCTCTGGTAGGACTTGTGTGGCAGCAGGGGTGTGGTGCATGGTCGAGGGGGAGCCGGGGACCCTCCGGTGGCCCTGGGTGTGGTGGGGGGCTGGCCGGGACAGCCAGAGAAGCCTTCGTGGGTCTGTTAGTTGGCTGCGGCTGCGGGGTTCAGCGGTCTCAGAGTGCATTCAGGCCCCGTTGGAGTCTGCAGGGAAGACATGTGGTGATATTTACAGCCCAAATCTCTGTCCTCATAAAGGGAGGCGGTGGGAGGGGTTGGGAGGGGGAGGGAGGGGCCGGACTTTCTGATAATGTCATAAACGGAGTCTGTCTCCCTGGAAACAGTGGCGGCGGTTGGCGGCCACGGGCTGACAGATGTGCACGCGGTAATATGGGCCCATGGTGGCAGTGGCGGGGACATTGGGAGGGATGGATGGGCTGTAACTCACCAGGCCTGGGGCTCGGGGACAGCCGGCTACAATGAAGGCATGGTGGGGATATCAGGGAGGGATCGGGGCTTGGAACCGGGTATCTGGGGGGACAGTGGGGTGCCTGCTGCTGGCCAGGGTCTGGAGGAGATCCTCCAGCCGCTGGCCTCTGGCCCAGGGCCAACCTCAGAGAGAAGCCAAGCCATCAGGGAGATATTATCAGAGTTACAGGCCTTCCCTAACTCTCTAGTGATGGGCATGTGGGACCCACCTGCAAAATGTTGTTTTAGGCCTAGAGAGGCACATACATCAGTTGGAGTGCTAGAGAGCTTTGATCCAGGCTGGGGAGGCTCTATCACAAGGAGCAGTGAAGCCGGTATGAAGGAGTTGATGACTAGGAAGGCTCAGACATACCTGGAATGTGCTGCTCTGTCTCCAGCTGGGTGTGGTGGGGCCATACAGCTCGAGCTTCTGGGGCCAGGGCTTTACCCAAGTTGTCTCATTTCAGAGAGCAGGAGGAGCTAGCCTTCAGGCCACCAGTCGGTGGTCCAGCCTGGAGCCCATCTGGGCCCACAGGGACACTTACAGGAAAGGGAACGCAAGGAGGACTGGGACCTGCGAGCTGGAAGTGACAGGCTCGGGGACAGCACTTGCTGTCCAGAAATCTCTGAGGGGCCAGAACCCTGCCCCCCAAAGCCTGGCCTGCAATGGGGACCAGGTGCCCCAGAGCAGAGCTCAGCCCAGGGAGGGGGATTCCTATTAGAGTTACAGATGGACAGGCTGGTTTAGGTGGTGGTGAGCTTGCTGTCATCAGAAGTATGCAAGCGGGAGCTTGATGGGCATGGCCAAGGAAACTGGGGAGGAAATGGGAAAATGGAGAGAGGGGCAGGTTTGGGGCCTGTCCTTCGAGGCCTGAGGCCCTGCCATCCTGAGTTCTAGGAGATAAGCAGACCCATAACCTGAGCAGGGGGCCCGTGGCTCTGCTCCACTCACGATCTGCATCACACCTGAGCCCCAGGTCAGGGAGGGGGATCCCAGTTAGAGTTACAGACGGACAAGTGGCTCATGACCCGTGTTCCAGTGCCAGCATGGCCCCGACATGCTGTGTGCCTTCAGCTGGAGCCCTCGGCCTCTCTGGGGGCAGCGACAAGGAGCATGGGGCTCTGGGCTGTGAGCTGCTGAGGGGGAACCTTAGGGCCTGACACTGGGCACTGACTCTGGACCCTCTTGGCCACTTAGCTGCATGGACAGTTGAAGCCGGGGAGGGGTGAGGCCAAAACTCCAGGAGCACGGATCGATGAGCGCTATGAGCAGGGTCAGGGCTCAGCCCGGGGTCAGCAAGCTTCTTTTCATCTGTTGCTGCCGAGGAGCTGTGGGCTCCATGACCTACTGGCCTGCTGCTCTCATTACTGACATGACTGGCCTGAGCTGGGGGGGGCTGATGGGCCGTGTGTGTGTGGTGGGCACTCAGGCTCTGCTCAGGGGCAGGCACCAGGAATGTGTCTGTGAGTGTTGTGCGTGTGTGTGTGTGTATGTGTGTGTGTGTACTGAGTGCTGGGGGCTGGAGCCGCGTGACCTCTGGCATCCCAGCATGTGTGAGTGGTCTCTAACCTGGAAGGGCCTTAACCTAGCGTGTTACATTAGTGTCAGCTGTGCCACACAACGCTTCTATGCTTCTGTTCGTTACTCAGTGCTCATCATGGTAAACGTACCCTTAATTCCCTTCACCTCTTTCACCCATCCCCCTACTCACTCCCCTCTGCTAATTAAAATCAAAAACTCAAAAGCAAAACTCTGGAAGGTGCTGGAGGGGCAGTGGCCCTGAGCAAGGCGGGCAGGGGGCTGGAGGGCTTGGCTGGGAACTGAGTGGGCATCGGGCAGGGGAGATGATGTGTCGGTCGGGCATGGCGAGGGCAGCCGGTGCCAGCTCTGTGTTTCATGGGCGTGAGGGCCCACACTCTCCTGCTCTAGGAGCCGAGAGAACTTTCTGGGAAATCAAGGCACCCTCCCTGCACACTCTCACTACCCCTGACTGTCCCGCCATGGCCTCTAGCTCCCCTTGCCTGTTCTCCGCGGAGAGGGCCCTCTGGCTGGACAGGGATCAGTGTGAGCCGGGATCAGTGTGAGCCTCCGGCCTTGGGAGCCGCTGAGGAGGGCAGCGGGCTGGGGTGGGCTCACCCTTTGGGGTCGGGTACCTGCTGCTCCGGTGGTCAGCGCTCAGGAGGGGTTATGGGCCCACCTGAACTCATGACTCGGAGACCCCTTTGGAGCCTTTGATTTGTGGGATTGAAGAGGATGTTGCTTACTGAGGGCTGGAGGGAGCCTGAGCGGTGGTCCCAAGATCTAAGGAAGGGGTGGGTGGGCTTGGCCCCTGAGTGAACCGGAGGGGGTGGAGGTGGAGGTGGAGGTGGGTGCTGGGGGGTGGGGTTCTGGGCGCAGGGAGAGTAGCTGCTCCTTGGGCAGGTCCTTAGGGGGAGGACACTGCTTAGGGTGATGAGCTCTGCTCTGGGCAGGGCCTCGGGAGAGGGGCTGGCTGGCCCTGAGTGAGTTTCTAAGGGCTGTGAAGTGGGGTCTTAACCCATCTTTCTTAAATTCTTAAACTCGTCATTCTCTTGGGCTGTGTGACTCCTAGCGAGTGCCTTTGTCCCTGTGTTATCACTGTGTGCTGATCGTTCCATCTCCTAGGTCCCCTTGCGCCGGAAGGTGCTGAGAGCCGGGGAATCATTGTTCCTTCCTTCATGGGGCTGGAGTCAGGGGCTGGGGGTGCCTGGCCTTCCAGGGCGGGTGGGTAGGAGTGGGGCTCAGTCAGGCTGCCTTTGTGCAGATGTCACCCCTTGGCTACCAGGAACTTGGCTGAGACTGGCCTCCTCATCTGTTAAGAATCTTGGGAGGGATGGCCTCGAGGGGCTCTGGTGCCAAGACGGAATGAGTCCATTGGATCAAGCCCTGCACACAGCAGGTGCTCGTTAAATGTTGGTCATCACTGTTTCAATATCGGAATTGAAAGTACTTGGAGCCCTAGGCAGCCCCCTGTCCCCACCGGCCTGCTTCGTCTGTGCCAGAGCCTCCCAGGAACAGTCTCCACGGCTCCGTGGAATCACGTAGGCTGGCCTCCATAGCTCAGACGTGGAGACCGAGGCCTCAAGGGAGAAGGCCACCATGGGGCCCTGGGCCCCGGGAGTGGATGCCCGAGAACCGGGTGAGGCTGGGTTGTAGAAGGCTGGGGGATGGTAGGAGGGGAGGGAGAGACCGAAGCCCGCTCCGGGGCCCCCCAACTCCCGTAGCCAAGCCGGTTCCTGCTAATTAGCGCCTTAACGAACCGTGCTAAGGCACTCTCCCCAAGCCCGCTCCCAGACAGATAATTACAATGATTTTTTGGCTTCTGGGGGGGCAGCTAGAGGTGGTGGGGGAGAGGGCTTTTCTGGCTTTTTTACTGCCCGCAGGGATTTTCAAACCTACCCACTCTCGCCTCATTTGGAGCAGGAAAAAAAAGTGTTAATGGACCTTTTTCTGCAGCTGAGAAGGACAATTTATGGTAGAGGTGACAAACTTCATTTTAATGAGAGGCAAATTCCACTTTACTTTAAACTACATAGTCCCCACCCCACTGTCTGTGGATTTGGGGGCATCAAAAGGGGAAACTGAGGTGTCAGGCTGGGAGGACCCGGCGGGGGTGGGGGCGGTTGAGAGGGCAGGCCCGCTGAACAGGGAGGCCTGAGCAGAGGCCCTCCTCCTGGGCCTCATATTTTGCCTGCTCACACACGTGCCCTCCTTCCAGGGAAGTGCTTAGGGCCTGCATTTATGGAGGAGGAGATCTAGGTCGAGGGAAGTTCAAAGACTTGCCCCCCACTCCTTCAGAATTTTAGGGGTCGATGTGTGACATTTGAGTCTGAGCTGACACCAAGCTCTGTCCTCTTACTCTTGTGTCTTCCTGCCCAACCCAGGAGATGTGGGAGTCCAGCCACATCATTCCCAGGGGTGAGGAGAGGGAGCGCGGGGTTAGGCAAGGCCGGCAGTTTCCTAGATCTGGGCTAACCCTGGCCCCGAAGCACCTGTGGTCACACTGACCCTGAGGAGGGCCCTACGGTTCCTCTTTCTGCATGGAGGATGCCTTGAACAGAGAGAAACTCAAGGTCAAAGAGGCAGGTGGCCTGCCCAGTCCCCCACAGCATCTCAGGGCCAGAGCTAAGATTGGAGCAGGTGTCTTGTACCCAGGATGTGGAGTGAAGCCTGGAATCTTCCTTCCTGAGTTACTGCATCTGTGGAATGGGCCTAGTCACACCCTGTTCACAAAGCAGGCCTTGGGCTGGCAGTAGCTTATGGGGGTCAGTCCAGTCCCCTGGACCTCTTGGGCCCCAGCCCGGGCTCTTGGCCTAGCCTTTCGGGCCTAGAAGTCAAGCCTCCCTTGCTTCTCCTCGAGGGTCTCGGTGAGCAATTGGGAGCCCTTGTCTGGGGAGCTTGAGGAGGGTCTTGGAAGGCAGGGCCAGGATGGGGGCTTTTTTCCTACCTGGAAGACTCTCTATGGAGAATTCTAACTGCAAAGGAGCGGCTCTCAGACTTTGGTTTTCTGGGTCAGAGGAATCTGTTGCGGACCCCCGCTCCTCCCTCCTCTCCCCTTCGTGGGACACTGTGGAGCATGAGGACACGAGGGCTGTGGGCTCAGTGCATAGCATCCCTAGTCACGGCACCAGAGTGAGACCCTGGCTGGCCTGTCATCACTGGGGCTTGGGCAGATCTCTGTTCCCTAGGAGAAAAGTGGGTGAAAACCTGCCTCCTGCTGGGGTGATGGTGGGGGGCATAAGTAGGAGGCTGTGTGCTGTTGGTAGCTGATCTAAAACTTCCAGAAGCATGAGGTTTTAGCATCACAGACCTTTGGAGGTCCAGGGTCCCCAAACATCAAGGAATTTGGAAGGGACCGTCTGAGCCCCTGGCTCAACCCCGACTCTGGAAGGAGGCTTGCTCCTCCCCTCAGGGCTATGATGCTGTCAGTCCACCTCTGTGTGTCCTCTTCCTCTGTCTGACCCTGTCTCACTCATCCAGGTACCTGGAGGCGAAGCAGAGGTCATACGTCGGGGGCGGGATGGGGGGGGGGAAGGTTCGGCTTTCTGGGTGACTTGAGGGCAGGGAAGGGTTGCCGTCCTCACTTCAGGCGGGCATATTGGAGCCCAGATTCCAGCCCCACCTCTTCCCACACCGTGACTATGGGTAATTCCCTAAACCTCTCTAGGCTTTAGTGTCTCCTCCTGGAAAATCAGGGTCTCAGAATTAAGTGCATGTGGGTTGCTGTCTAGCACAGAGCAAGTATGTAAGGAGAGGCAGGTCTTACATGAGGTGCTGTGAGGCCTGTAGCAGGTCCTGGGTGATGGTGGCTATTTCAGGCCTTCAGCCCCTCCCTGTACTGTCTCTGATCCTGGTGTGGGGTGGGGGTGGGGCACAAGGCCTGTGAGTGGATGACAGCTGCCCAGAACTGTCAGGATGGGTGCTGTCCACCAGCTGGGGTGCTGAAGAGCTGGCGCTCTTCCCTTACCTGTCACTGCAGCAATCCCCCTGCCTCCCTCCTTGTCCCCAGTTGGGTTTGACATTGCTCAGCTAAATATTGGAGTATGGCCGGATGGGAGGAGGAATGTGCCCTCCTCGTCCCCTTGCTGACCCTGGCCACTCTGTTGGCCAGCCAATCTCCCAGGTACCCACTATGTGCTGGGGGAGGAAAGAAAAAGGCCCAAGTCATGGGGGAGACTTTGAGAGGTCATAGGAGGTTGGTTGAAAGAGTGACCTCAGAGGACTTGGAGTAGCCTTTCGTGGGCCATCTGCAACCCCTATGGAGCAGACTCAGTTCTTTGTACGGATCGGTGGTGTGTTGACGTCCCTCATTCTAAATAACTGGCTTATATGGCTGTTCCTTGGTTTTCCAGTTTCAGACATTGCTGGGTGACTTTTACTATGGAAGCTGAGGATTTAGCTCCGTTTGCCCACCTCTTCCCCCACCCCCCATGTTTGGTTGGCTGAGCTCTCCAGCTGAGCCATGTAGAATACTCCGATTACTTTTCCTTTCTTGATGGGCTGTCTTCCCTGGCATTAATCATTGTCTTTTTCTTGGGGTGGGCAAGGGGGCTTAGTTTTTGTGTTTTATGCTTATCGCTAATACAATTCCCCACTCTCCCCTAGTTGGGTAAATATAAAGTACTCACTGTAAGTAAACACATAAAATAGTCCTTCAGTTTTATCTTTGAGAATCTCTCCCTGAGCCTTCAGACTCTCTCCTATCCGGTTTATTTGGATGGCGGTTGCGCCTCTGGCATCAGGGATGGCCCACCTCCATTGCTTGGGGGTCTGTTACTCAGCTCTCGGGGCTGGGACTTCTTGCTTCCTGGATCCCTTGTCTTCTTAGTTTACACTTTTCCTTTGGCAGAATCCACCCTCCAACACCTTCCAGAGAAGGTGCGTGGGGGGTGTCCTGAGACCGGCCTGTTTGAGGACTCTGGAGCCCCCCACCCCCGGTAACAGTCAGGCTGGGTATAGAACTCTAGAGGGAGATCTCTTCCCCAGAACGTTAATCGGGGTGGGTGGGTAGGAGCTCCCTTTGAAGCCCATCGCTTTGCTGTTGCTTCCAGGGCTGGTGGGGGGGTCTCCCTGGCTGGTGGGGCACCAATTCTGTGCCCGCAATCTGGGACGTGTCTTTCTGGAAGCCTGTAGGACCTGCTCTCTCCCCTTGTGCTGATGATAATCCACTGTGCTGTGCCTTGCTCAGGGCCTGCCCTTTCGAATTGGAAATTCCTGTTCTCCAGCTCTGGGCGAGTTTTTGACGGACTCCTTTATGATTTCCTGACCTCCATTGTGTCTGTTCTCTCTTTCGGGGGCCTCAGTTTACCAGATGTGGTGATTCCCTGAGGGACCCCTCACTTCCGGGTCTTTCCCCTCCTTTGTCACATCTCCGTGCCTTCCTGTGCCGGTTTCGAGGTCTCCTCTCCGTTACCATCCTACCCTTCTCATAGAGTGCTTGGTGTATACATGTTAAATTTCAAGAATTCCTTTTTATTTGCTGAATGTTCTCTTTAAAACATGCTGTACCCCGCTCTTGCTTCAGGGATACTATATTTGATTTCTGTGAAGATAGTAATAGCTCTCCCGTTTTTCTCTTTAGGCTTCCTTCTGTCTGCATGGCCTGTTCCCTTGCTGGCTGGCGTGTTTGGGACTCTGTCTTTCCTGTTAGAGCTTTCCTCAGTTAATTCCGTCAGCAAGAGATTTATGGAGCTCCGGCTCTGCACCAGCCCCATCCCATAGCCTTGGCCCAAACGGTCAGGATTCCCTGAGCTGGTCTGGCAGATATCTGGGAATGCTCTGTTGGTGGCTCCTAGTTAGGAGTGGGCACTAGAGGCTGATTGGCATCCCTTGTGTGTGCATAGGCTTGAGCACAGTGCTTCCCTGTGGCTGGCCTGCTTGGGCTGGGGAGCCCTGATGGCAGAGCCTCTTGGAGCTGAGTGGGAAAAAGGAGGCTGGGGCTGAGCCCTGGAATCAGCATCTACACTTGACTTGCTCCCACTGTGTTTTGCGTGGGCCCTTCCCTCCACCCGGGCTCATCTCTCCAGTCTCCCCTGGGTAGAGCCGAGGATGGACGCTCTTGGGGGGTCTACCTGCTTCTTACATAGCTTTCCAACTTGTCCTTCATTCCTCTGTCCAGGGCCGCCTGGTGCCACCAAGTGTCTGAGCCTCTGGTGGGTTCTGCCAGGTAATAGGACCGGGACTTGGGATGCTCCTATCTCAGCTCTGCCAAATCAATTACCACTCACTCATTCGCTTTCCAACTTCCAAAATTATGTTGCTGTTTCCTCTTCCATTCTTTGTCCTTGTGGATTTATGGACAGAAAAGAGCCTTTATGGTTGTAATGGGGTTTTGGAAAGGAGTGAGTGTAAATGCATGTGCTCAGGCTATGGCTGGAAACTTGTACGTGTCCCCCCCTGCCCCCACCCAGCTGATCTGCTCTCCTCCTGGGGAACATTCAGAGCATCTCCCCTCTTCACTCTTACAAACAAGGCTGCCGTGAGCATTGTCCATCCTCCTCGCGCGCTGTGTGGGAGAGTTTCTCTTGGCCTGGAATCACTCCGTGGTAGGCTGTGTGCATTTTCAGCTCTACAAGATGAAGCCAAATGGTTTCTCCGAATGCTTGCAGCCGCTTCCACAGTCCCCGGCAACCCACTAGAGGTCCTGTTTTTCCACGGCCCCAGGAAACACGCAGCGCCATCCCTTTTCAGATCCCCACCAACTTAGTGGTACGGAGCATATCTCGCAGTTTTCCTTGGCATTTCTGGGAACTCTTCCGTGCGGAGGCAAGTCTTGTCATGTTTGTTGGCCCTTTGGGTCTCCTCATCCACCAAATGTCTGCGTCTGCTCTTCTGCTCTTTGCCTTTTACAAAAAGTGGGCAGTTTGTCTTTTTATTGATTGGCCGAGTTCTTTATATAGCCTGGAAACAAATTTTTTGTCGGCCATCTGTACTGCAGGCACGTTCTTCTGGTTTGTGTATGGCTTGTCTTTTCCCTTTGTGACGTCTCCCATCGCACCGATGATTTAAGTTGTAACAAAGTCAAATTTCTCACCTTTATGGCTTATGCTTTTTATAGCTTGTTGAGAATGAGCATTTTTCGGGTTCTTGATATATATTGCTACGTCATCACCGAGGAAAGTTGTCCTAATTTGCCCTTGGGGTGGACGGAGAGCTGATGGGCATCCCTGGTGTGCAAACGGTGGGCAGGCAGGACTGCAGTGGAGCAGGGATCAAGGAACAAGATAATTAATGAGCAGCTCAAGTGCATGCATTGCTTAAGGCTTCAAAGTGCTTTAGATGGAAATGCTTTGTTTGATCCTTGACACCGTCCTAAAAGGCCCCTTTCTTTTTCTCCATTGGAGAACCGAGGTGACTATGATTCCAACTGTGGAGGCTGGGCTGAGGTTGAGGGGCCCCTGGGGAAGGTAGTTAGTGTTCAGGGGAGGTGACAGGGAGCAGCCTGCCTTTCCCATTGGCCGGGGCCATGGGTGTCACTGCTGCCGTGGAGTGTTGGTGACTCCAGAATCTTGCTGTCTGGGCAAGCGGAAGGGGCTTTGGGGTCACCGATCCCGGGGTTCTGCCACTTACCAGCTCTGTGATCTTGGGCACGGTCTGGGCCTCTCTGAGCCTCCCCTCCTGGGTAGAAAGGGAATGGTGCCAACACAGCCCTGAGGGAGCTGGGAAGGCTGAGTGAGACTCTGTAGGTAGAAGCTGAAAAGGTTTTATTTAGGCAGAAGGTGTGTTCCTTCTAGAGGTTGGTCAGTGGGGGCAGGCAAAGCCTGGGCTGGTGGGACCAGCCACCTTCCTTTCCTTGTAAAAGGGCCTTTTTGAGAAACTCTGACCTTGACCCAGGGAGGAGGCAGAGGCAGGAGCAGAGGGGGGAACTGTCTACTGAAGTGGGCGGGGCCTGGGGAGGTGTGACCCCGCCCCCTCGCACCTGGCCTCCCGCTGCCTCTGGTGTCACCACCCTGCCCCCCTCCTCCCCAGGCCTTACCCAGCTCACTGCCTCCTGGCCCACCCGGGCCTGAGGGGTTAATTTTGCCGCCTGAGTGAGCTTGGTGTGGTGGTATGCAAATCCATACACTTTCATAAACTGCTTAATTAGGCGAATGTTAATGAGACGTTAATTACTGTTGTGCCCGCGGATCCCACGGAAACGGAGATTATGTTTCTCTTCAAACATCCCGTCTTAATTATAACTTGTGTCTAATTCTGCAGCTTTTGCCAACCAGGCGAGGGCAGGGTGGGGTGGGGCACGCCTGCCTGGGGCGGTGGGAGCCCATGGGCACCCCCCTTTTCAGGAGGTTCTCCTAGGCTTCTCACCTCAGGTCCTCCGTTCCTCCCTTAGACATCTGGTGAGCACCTACTCTGTGTCGGGCGCAGTCCCGGAGCTGGTGCTGGGGTGACAGCAGTCAGCTGCAGTCCCCGCCTCAGGGAGCTCCCAGCCCTGCGGGGAAGCAGATCTATCAGCAGATGTTTCGGGCAGGACCGCGGGGGCTGAGGTAGAAGTGTGCAGGGCTGCTTGGCCGGAGGGCGGTCCGGCAGAGGAAGTGGTATCCTCTTGGGGTGATGGGTCAGGGAGGGCTTCGTGGAAGATGGGGCCTCTAGACTGAGTGTTGACGTAGAACAGCGTTCACCAGGTTCATCGGAGACCTGGATTTGCGGGGGGTTCCTGCTGGGGCAAAAACCTCGTGGTTGATGTATTGACAACTGTGTACCTTCCCCAAAGTGCTTTTCTGCTCTGGTTTTTGCTTTCTCAGCCTCCAGTCCAGATCTCTTGGCCAAAGGCTTGGAGGCTTGGAGGTTCTGTACCTTGGGCAGGTATCTGCTCCTCCTGTGGCCTCACTTACTCCATCTTACTTACCCGGAGGGCTTGTGGGGAGTGGGGTCCCCACCCAGGGAGGAAGGTGGTCAGGGTAGGCTTCCTGGAGGAGGTTTGCCCTAGCCCTGCTCCTCTGGAGCTGTCAGACTGTATCTTGCCCTTGCACTTGAGTCTTTGGGCGTAAGATATGCTTGGTATGTGCCACGGCTCCACGTCCCATCCAGATGTGACCAGCACCAGAAGGGCCTGAAACACTGGTCTGCACTCCCTACCCTCATGTTACTGCTCTCAGCCCACTCTGCCTTCACCTAGCAAGGCCACCCAGCACTGCCTTGGCCCTCTCCCTGCTCCCCTGGGTTCCAGGAAGCCTCAGCTATTGTGGCCATTGCCAAGCACGTCCAGGTGACTTCAGGGCTGGATCATCAAGTTCTAAGGCTCAAAAGACCCTAGAGGGTGAAAACCCCATTTCACAGATGGAGGGCATGAAAACAGAGAGGGTCAGGGCCCAGCGTGGGGTCACACAGCATAGCCTAGAACAGGGTCTCGGGGGGTGGGGAGGGCTGTGGGCCTTTCCTTGGGGGAATGAGGGAAATAGAAGCAGAGGCCTGCTTCCTGGTCATTGCTGCCCAGGCAGGCCTCACTCCATCACTTATGCTCACCTTACAGATGGGAAAACTGAGGCTCAAAGCGGCCATGTGTTGCAGGTGGAAGCTCTAGGGGCTAGGCATGTGGCAGGGCTTCAGTGAGCTCCTTCTGGTCATTTCCTCTGACACCACTGTCCTGGGGGTGTTCTTGGGCAAAGGGGCTCCAGGCGGCTGGTCAGGGGGACTTGGCTCCGGGCCCTGAGCCAGGAAACTCCCTGGGCTCTCCCAGCATTGGTGCCCTTCCTTCTGAGAACCCCTGTTGGACTCTCTCTTTCTAGAAGTTAATTACAGTGGAAGGTTATTTACCTTCAGTGTCTCGTGCCTGACCTGGACCAGATTAATGGTGTTTCTAGAGTGTGGATATCTGAACTAGAAAGAGCACAATCATAGCAGAAAAAAATGCTTTTAGTTCATTACGCATGTTTGCACAATAACAACTTCAACTCTTTAAACTAGTTATTATATCCCCAACTCTGAGACCAAAGAACGTCCCTCCTAGCTCCTGTACCATCAGCAAGGCCACTAGGAAAGTCTTTGAGTACAGTCCTGTGCCTGGGCTGGGCTGCCTTGGCTGGTCCCTCACGGTTGAGTGACGGCTCCGAGCTCCGTCCCGCCCCCTACATGGGAGCAAATGTTTGGCTTAATAGAATGGCAGGAATTAAAAATGGAAACTTGTTAACAACAACAACAACAACATAAAACCTTTTATGATAAACTCTGTGGTTTGTATGTTCCTGTATTGTATTCCCAATGTGAGTCCTGCTGTGAGTCTGGTTACTCCCCCACCCCCCTCCCTGAGATGTATTCACTTCCTCTTTCTCCTGTGCCTCATTTTCCCCAGCCCCAGGCTGAGCACGGGGGGCTTGATACAGATTTAGAGATTTGGAACCCCAGAACTAGATGCCTGGGGGTCTCCAGCTCCCAGAGGCCAGGCTGGGAGTGGAAATGAGAAGCAGGACAGGTGAGGACTGTAGGGAACCAGAGTGCCGGCGAATTGACGAGCTTGGTGCCCAGTTTGTAACCCCCGTGGATGGCCCGACCTTTGCTTTTACAACAGACCCATCGGGGCTGGGGTTGCCGGGTGGTGGCTGGGGGCTGGGCTTGGGACACCCTCAATGGCTGGGCTCACACCAGCTCCTTGACCCTCCCCATATCCAGCCTGGGCTGTTTAGTGTTCCTCTCCTCAACCCCAGTGGGCGCCCTCTACCCACCATGGGGTGAAGGAGTTCCGAGATGTGCGCTTGACTGACAACACAGAAGCCAGCTGCGTGGGGGAGAGAGGCGTGAGTCACTGCCAAGCTCCCTTTTGAGGAGGAAAATAAGCTGTCACTGGGCTTGGGGAAGGAGAGGGCTTCTAAGACCTGGTGGTCACTCTCTGGGGTGTCGCCGCCTCCTCGGTCCCATCCACGGTGTCCTGGGGATAGGGTGGGGCTCAGATGCCGGGCTCCCCAAGGACGTGCCCAGGGAAGGGGCCCGGCATGTTTGTTCGGTTATGACTTTTATAAATAACACAGGAACTCTTCTATTAAAATGGCAGTGTTACCAATCAGTGTGTTATAATAGGACACTCAATTAGAGCAAGATTTCCGAGAAGCTGACGCCCCCACGTAAGCTGGTCCCCCTTCCCCGGACGCTGGCTCCACTCCGTCACTGTCGGGTGGGGTCTCGGCTCCAGTGGCGCAGGAGAGGCACCTCTTTGGGCGGTGCCTGCTCTTCTGGAGTGAGGGGCGGGGCGTCGGCCCGAAGGGGTGCCGCTTGCGCCTCTCCTGTGCCCTGGCACTGGGCTTGCTGCGTCCCCAGAGGCCCCACTTACACTTTACCAGCGCCTTGTGAAGTTGGTGTCATTGGGTCCACTGTTGTAGAAGATTTTATTTGTTTATTTGAGAGAGAATGAGCAGGCAAGAGCGTGTGAGCGCACAAATGGTGGGGGAGGGGTGGGGGGGAGAAGCAGGCTCCCGGCTGAGCAGGGGCTCCGTCCCAGGACCCCGGGATCACGACCTGAGCCGAAGGCAGACGCTTAACCGACAGAGCCCCCCAGGCGCCCCAGGCGCCCGAGCTCCATTTCTTCAGAAGGGGAAACAGGGGCTCTGGGGGTAACTTGGCCATGGTCCGTGGCCCCAGGCCCACTTGGGCCAAGTTGGCCCTGGCAATGTGGGGTTAGCGGGCCTGATGGGTTGCTATCCTCCCTCCCTGCTGCCCTCCGGCCTTTGGTCTAAGCAGTCTGTACATCTCCATACCAGCTGACTCTGGGGCTCAGGGGGGTGGGGTGGGGACGTGGGGGCAGTCAGGGGCCTGTAAACTCAGGCCAGAGGCCACAGAGGGGCGAGGAAGCCATGAGAAAGGGGGTGTGTGCGAGTGTGTGTGTGTGTGCGAGTGTGTGTGTGTGTGTGTGTGTGTGTGTGTGTGTGAACACAGGTTTGTTTCCATAGGCTGCCTGTCTGCTCTCCACCCCTCACCCCTGCCCGCTACTTTCTCACCTACCCTGTTAAGTGCTTTCTCGGAGCTTTAGAGAAGGCCCTGATTTTGTATCTTACTCACGGGAGGTGGGGTGGTTTGGTCTTAGTCTGTAGCAGAGAGAAATCTTGCTGTGTCCTTCAGGGGCCTCATGGGCTCCTATGGGGTGGATGGAGCAGATCCCACTGTGGGACACCTGGGTCTGAGCGGAGGTAGGGACAAGCACTGGGAAGACTCAGGTCAGACTGACCTGACCCAGATAGTTCCTTCCGTTCCTCCTTGTCTGTCCCCCATGACGATGATGGTGGCATCGTGTGCGTTCCTTCTCTGTGCCGAGCACGGTGCCAGGGGCTTTCTCATGGATGCTCACCCCATCTGACCCTCCCGGAGACCCTGTGGGGTAGGCACGCACTTTCCAGATGAGGAAACGGGGGCACAGAGAGGGTAAGAAGTCGGCCAAGTCCACAGGGTAGACGGGAAAGCAGGGATGTGAGTCCAGGCATCTCCCCCCAGAGGCCGCGCTCTTGAGGGCAGTGCCTGGCTCTTCCCTGACGGCCCCAGCCTGCTCTGAACTCCTTCCGGTTCAGCTTCCCTCCCTGGAAGGCTGGCTGTCTTGGCCACACCTGAGGAGCGTCTGCAGCGGAGCCCAGCCGGGCTTCTCCTTTGTCTCCCCAGAGCCCGCAGATGGACCACAGGGGTGAGGAGACGCCCAGGAGAGGACAGAAGAAGCCAGCTCCAGCAGCCGGAGAGGACCTGGACAGTGACTAGTTTGCCTGGCCCTCAGCTCCCCAGACAAGGGAACGGAGGCCGGAGAGGGGGCACGGGCTTGTCAGGGGTGCATAGTCAGATAGCGGCAGAGCAGGACGCTGGACCTCACCCCCCCCGCCCCCGCCCCCCCGTTCAGCGCTGTTTCTTCTGCACCCACTTATGTTAATTCCATTTCAGAGTCCGGGCCGGGATGGATGGTGGGCATGAGGCCAGAGGGAAAGCCGGCCGAGATCCCTTTTCCCCTCTGTCGCCTCTGCCCCTCACCCCATGCAGGCTTGTGCATTTTCAACTTTCCTCCCATCCTTCACCTTCCCACCATTAAAAAAAAATGGGGAGGGGATGGGAGGGGCAAGCCTTTGACATAAATGTTTAAATTAGCCTCACTTTGCTGAAAGCTGGGTGTCAGGATAAATCCATTCCTACAATGCCATATATCTTTTCCTGAGTGGGAAGTTGGTGAATAAATGAATGTTATTCATATATTATTATGGCCTGACAGAGCCAAGGCTGGGAGAGGCAGCCCCTGGTGATTAACGAGCAGGTCTTGGCTAACGAGCTGGAGATTGGGCTCCTTACCAGGGGCCGGGTGCCCTGGCATCTGTGCCAGGGTCGGGGGGGCTGAGCCCCAAGTTCTGGGCAATGCTAGCCAGCCCCTGCTTATAAGAGGCCTGTCTTTCTTCTCTTCCCCCTTCTTCTCAAGGGCAACTCTGGCCCGTTGGTGCTCTTCTTTACCCTGGCTCTGTACCCTCTGTCCTTTCCTTCGGGGGCTCGACATGACGTCTCTGCTGCTTAGGGTCCCCTGAGGATCCTTGCTGTGGGGGGAATAGAAGACTTCCCTGAGGACACACTGCAGGAAAACACCATGAGACCCTAACACCTACATGGCATTTTTAGATCAAAAACCACCTTGCCTCAGTCTATACAATATCCCTATAAGGAAACAGATGTAAAGATGGAAAGGGCTCCCAGTGGGGCTCAGCCTGTGTCTATGTGGTACTCCCACCCCCCCATTAGTTGACTGGACGTCCCTTTCCTGTGATGCTTTGTCCCTGGGGCCCATTCCCAAACATGGTCAATGTCTGCTGAGCCCAGCCTGGCCACTTTTCTTCTGGGGGCTCAGACCTCCTGTCCGGTCAGACCAGAGTCAGGACCTATAGACAGACTGCCCAAGAAAACCATCTTGAAGATGTAGTGTCAAATTTTGAACCAAGATGATTCCTGGGAGCCAGAGAGGCCTCTAGGGGAAGGTGACCCCGAGACAGGGATGCTGGTGGACGAGGGGTAAGGGAAGGTGGTTTGGGCAAGGAGAGAGGCAGCAGGGCCCTGAGCATCTAACCTGGCCCAGGTTTGGGTTCCTGCCCCACTCCCCTAGGCCGTAGGGGCCGGAGGTATGGATGGGGAGACCTGCTCAGCAGAGGTGGGGACCACGCCACATTGTGGAGACAGGATGAGAAGAGTCCTGTCTTGGCCCTGGAGGAGCCCCTGGTCCCACCCAAGAGACAGGAGGAGAAACTCGGGAGCAGTTAAATGTTAAACTACCCTGGGACAATCAGAGAAAGCCCCCTTGGAGGCGACAGGGCTGGGGCAGTTATCAGCTGATTGAAAAGGGATTTGATTTTGCAGAGGGGAGGAAGAAGGGCAATCCAGGTGGAAGAAACAGCGAGAGCAAATGCTTGGCATCAGGAAGGAGCCAAGAGTGTGGAGGACCCAGAGAGGAAGCCAGCCGGCTGGGGATGGGGTTCTTACAAAAGGGAAGAGTTAGAAAGTTGGGCAGCGGAATGCCGGGCACTTCATAGAACCTCAGGAAATACTGGTGACATGAAACCGAGGGTCTAATGATGGAGTTTTCAATGTGACTTTAGGGAAGGTGTTAAATAGAAAGTGTGACTACAGCATAATTAACGATAAGAGCTCTAGTTGTTGACACCTATGGGGTGGGCCGTGCTGTTAGCCCAGGGCTGGTTTTATTACGGCCCTTCCCAGATCAGGAAATGGAGGCTCAGAGAGGCAGCAAGTCACTCAAGCTGATGGCACAAATAAACGGTGGGCCTAGGATTGGATTCGAAGCCTGAGTTCCTCTCCCCACCCCTGCCCCCTGTGCCTCAGTTTGCCCATTGGCATTATCAGGGCTGAGACGAGATGACCTTGGATTTGGCCACTCTCCGGGAGTGTGGGGAGTGCCTTGCTTTGGGGCTGCCCCCGTGTGCCTTCTTGGCCCTGGCTCTGACCCTGGCCTGCTGGGAAACCTCTTCCTTCCCGGTCAGATCCCTGGGGCCGCCGGCACTGAGGCCAATGTGGGCCCGGGCCCGGGCCCGGGGTGGGCAATGGGGGCAGGGCTTCCTTCGAGCTCTTTGGAGTGAGGGGAGGGTCCTGGCTCTGAAGGGAGAGCTTGTCCATGATTCTGTGGCCTTCTGGCCCGCTTTCTCACAGGATTGGAGACACCCTCCCTGCACGCAGCCCTGCTCAGGTCTAAACCCTTCCCACCTACACTGCCTGCCTGGAGCTTCACAACCACCTTGGGAGCTGAGCCCCCTGCCTTTTTTTTGTACAAGTGAAAAAACTCCCTGGGAAGCTTGTGAGTTTCCCAAGGTCTGCACTGACTCAGGGCAGAGCCGGGCGAGGCCATCTCAGTGCACAAGAGGGCCCCCCTGACCGCTGAGGGGGCAGCCAGAGGCAGGCTCCAGAGCCGGAGGGGCTGCTCCCTGGCTCTTCCTCCTCGGAGCCCCTCCCCCCAGGATGCCCAGTGTGCGCCCAGGCTGGGATGGCCACCCACTGAGTACCCTGGAGCCAGCTGGGCTCTGGGCGGAGTGTCACGTCACCCTGTCCCAGGGAGGCGGGTGTGCCTAATGACTTAATTAATGTTGGCAAAGCACTCGGAGATCTCGGGCTGAAAGGTGCTCAATACATGGAAATCAGAGTGATTGTTATTACCCATAATTATGGAGTTTCTGCTGGAGAAATTATTCAGAAGCGGACGGTGGCTGGGCCAGTATAGGGCCTTGCCAAGATCTGTTCCTCAGTGTCGCGGGAACCTATGTTCTTCTCCCCGACTCCCTCTCTTTCTTCCTCCTCCCACCTCCCCCATCCCTTCCTCCCTCCCTCTCCCTTCCCCATCCCATCACCCCGCCCATCCCCCACCTCCCCTCCCTCTCCCCTCCCCCATCCTTCCCTCCATCTCCCTCCCTTCCCCATCCCATCACCCCCGCCCATCCCCCACCCCCTCTCTCTCCCCTCCCCCATCTCTCCCTCTCCTTTCCCTCCCTCTTTCCCTCTCCCCTCCCTCCCTCTCCTCCGTCCAGTCCCTCTTTCCCCTCCCTCCTCCTCCCTCCTCACCCGTTCCCCTTCCTCCCGTCCTCTTTTCCTCCCTTTCTTCCCCCTTTCCCTTCCTCCTTCCCTTCCCCCATCCCTCCTGGCTTCCACTTCTCCCAGCTCTGGGCATGCTGCCTGCTCTCCCACAGCACATGCCTTCTTTGTCTCATCTCTTTTGAAGACAAGCACCTGGCACGGTTTGGGGAAGAAGGGGATTAGGCAAGAGCTTCTCACACTCTGGAAGTGAGAAGGATCCGAGAACCAAGTCTCACTTTCCTCCTTTTTTAAATGGGGCCATAAGGGGTTCCCTGTTCCTCCCCGGATATGGGGGGAATCAAGTGTGGCGGTGCCTGGGAAGGCATTCTGGATCGGGAAGCTCCACGCCTGTGAGTTTTGGCCACTCACTGTTGATATAAATATTGCTCCGTGTGTACTTGTGTGCACAGGTGGTGTGTGTGTGCTTCCAGCCCCCTCCTCCATCAGACTGGGTTCTCAATGTGTCTCAGCGGCTAGACTGTTGGTTTCCGGCTGAGGCTGAGCCTCGGCCACCTGCATGAGCACGAGGCCCCCGGCGACAGCCCCCGCCAGTGCCCAATACCAGCAATCCAGACTTCTCTCTTGGCTGTCCATCCCTCCCCTCAGCCTCCAGTCCTCTGTCTCGAAGGCTTGGTCCATCTTTTGCGCCCACCAGCCCCAGAGAAGGCCACTCCCAGGTTCAGGACCACGAACAGCGCCTGGCTCAGCCCGGAAGGTCCGGAACTCTTCTCCCAGTTGAAAGGAGCTGCAGAGGTCATTTTGCCTCAAACCAGGACACTAAGGCCAAGCGAATTCCGGGGACTTACCCAAGAGCACACAGAATCTTCACTACAGGGCTGACCGCAGCCCTGGTCTCTGAACTCCCCAGAATGTTCTCCACGGAAGGATTTCCTAACGCTCTGTCAGCAAACACTTATCAGGCACCTGCTGTATGCCTGTCTCTCTGTCAAGCTCAGTGATGGGGAGGGATAGAGGAGGCCAGATCTCTTTTCCCTCCACAACGGGACCTCCAGATCAACAACCAGAGCCACAAAGGCGAGAGCTGGGCATGGCAGACACGACAGAACCATGGGCTTGATTCTGCGGGGCCTGTGAGAAGAGCTCCAGAGACGGGTATTTCTACTTGGCCCTCCAGGCCTGCAGCCTGGCCTGCTACCTGAACCCCCCTCCCTCCCGCCTCTCCTGCCCTCTCTCCTTTACCTGGAAGTGACAATAGGCTTGAGTTGTCTATGGGGCCTTTGTACCTTCTTGCTCAGCCTGTAATCTTTTCCATCCAACACAGAATTCTTTCTCTGTCCTGGCATTTGTCAGAAACACAGGACAGAGCCCCAGGCCCGGGGGCGAGGCCGAGCCAGAGCAGGCCTCTTGCTGTCCATGGATTTGCAGCTGGCTGAGTGTTTGCTGGACACCGTTGGCCTGTGTTTGGCTTTGGATAATGAAATAATGTCCTCGCTGAGGAAAGGATGGAGTTTCTGCTAATTAGCCCAGCTACCTACTTTGAGGATAAAAAGTCTTTACTGCTGTGTTCCTGGGGCTGGCTGAATGTGGGGCTCTGCAGGGAGTAAGTGGGGTCACCATCGGCCTTGAGGGCAACAGTGGGAAAAGGAGAGGGGCTGGGGAAGCAGGGAACATGGGCAGAGCTTTCCAGGAATGCTGTCTCTTTTGCCCCGTGTCCCTCAGCAGGTCCTTTCTGGGTTAGGAGTGGCCTGGGATAAGGAAACGCCTTGAATCAGGTAGGTCTGGGTTCTGTCCCCAGCTCTGCCATGTGCAGGTCTTGGAACCTTGGGCAAGTTGCACTTGGCTTCTCTGGGTTTCACCTCCTCTGAGGAATGGTGCCGTGGCAGTCCCCACTGCTTGAGAGGGTGGCTCTTTGGCTTGAGTAAGACAAAGGAGCAGAGTGCTTGATGCACAATAGAGACTTAGAACATGTTGGTGGCCTTACGGTTCACCTCTTGGGGTCATGCCCTTGCCTTGGTGTCGGACCTTATTCCTCCTGGCACATGTGTCCCACCCCTCAGCCATCTGACCCCTTAGGAAG
This sequence comes from Procyon lotor, assembly GCA_028646535.1. Taxonomy (NCBI): domain Eukaryota; kingdom Metazoa; phylum Chordata; class Mammalia; order Carnivora; family Procyonidae; genus Procyon; species Procyon lotor. The sequence continues at coordinate 22,964,343 of CM053609.1, read as the reverse complement.
ATGAAGTCTTCTCATGCCTCTCGTAGGGCTCAGGAGGCAGTGGAGGTCAGCTGAACCCCCGGTTTCAAAGGCTAAAGCTTTCGAAATGCCTCCTCCCTTACAGTCTAGGCTCTGGGGCTGGGGTCTCCCTGTAGCCTTATGGGAAGGGGCTGAAGAGCAGGCCAGTGAGCAGACAAGAGGGGGGCTGGGGTGGACAAGCCTGAAGCCCTGCTCCCCTCTGCAGGAAGCTCTCTGGGGACCAGTTGGAGGTGTTCCTTCCCCGTGTCGTAGGCTTTCCCTGTGCTCTTCCTAGGACCTCCCTCCCCCCAACTCCAATGGGTCTTATGATCCTTCCCATTTCTACGAGGTCTTTTCTAAGTTCTCTCCTCCCGTTCCCTGACTCCATAGGTGAGGTGGATAATAGTACGAGCGATAATGTAGAAATAATGGTAATCACAAAAGCAGCTAACTCTCATTGAACTTACTGTGCGCCAGGCACGGCTCAAACCTGTCGACAAGTAATCACTGCTTTACTGTAGGGAGATGGGGTTCGGTTTACTCTCATTTTACAGAGGAGGAACGTGAGGCCGGAGGAGGTGAAGGCGCCGCTTGAGGGCAGAGCAGGAGAGGGGGCAGAGATGGGGCTCACGCCCTGCTCAGGTCCCGTCAGACTGACAGTCCCTGGTGATGTCTCTATTGTGTGTCTGCTTCTCCTGGACACGGAGAGATGCTGGGGCACTCTTGGGCCCTCGGGGAGCTCCCAGTGGGGTGAACTGCCCCCTCCCCCAGGCTTTCCTTGCCTCTTCTGACCGCCTCTTCTTCCAACTCAGGTGGCATCTGTGTCTTTCCCATCACCTGGCCCTGCCCCCGGCTCTGGGCTTCTTTCGGGGTGGGTTCCATAAGGGCAGAGAGGCTCAGCTTCTGCGGGGCGAAGTCTGGCTAGCTCTCCCCAGCGCCGTCCTGGAGTCGTTTCATGAAGGAATGAGTGTTGGTGCGTGGAATGAATCCGACTGTGCATGTTTAAGTACTTGGCGCTCAGCAAATATTCATTGAATGAAAAGATATCTCTGGGTGGAATAAAGCAGGTGACGACGTGACGCGTCTGGCCTGTCGTAGGCTCAGCACAGGGGAAGGGCAGGAATGGTGGTTCCCATCCTTCTGGAAGGGGCTGGGGGGCTGCACCGGAAGTGGGGCCGGGGAGGAGGGAAAGAGAAGCCCGGGAGAGGCAGGGACCGGAACTCTGAGGAAGATGACAGCAGGGAGGAGGCTGGAGAGCAGCTGGGGCCCTGACTCCCACTCCGTGTGGAGCTGAGGATGGGAGCGCGTACGTGTGTGCACACGTGTGGGCGGGTGTGTGTGTGTAAAACAAATAACTGGAAAATGAATTTAATTATAAGGCACTTTTAATAGCTATTTATATTTAATCCTGCTAATTCTGTGTCTTGTGTAGCCAAACTGTAATTCTATTCTTCTTACTCATTTGCTAGTGAGAATGGAGAGGGAGGGAGAGGAATTCAGCCCCAAGGAGGGCAGCAGGCGGCTTCCCACCCTGGGCAGCCCAGCCTCCGACCCTGAGGGCAGGGAGGAAGGCATCATTGGCAAAGCTGTTCCAGGAGGAAATCTGGGAAATGGCCCCAGCTCGGTCTCCAGGGCAGTTCCTTCCTATGCTTGGGTCCCCTTGGCACCAGGGGCAGGGACAATGGAAGCAATGGGAAGAGCCCCAGCCTGAGTCAGGCCGACTGAGGTCAGATCCCAACTCAGCTGTGTGCCCTAACCTCAGAGAGGCTCACTTTTTCCAGTCTGTGAAGTGGGCCTATTATAACTCTCCCCAGGGCTGTTGGGAGGATAAAATTAGAGCAAGGCTGCCCTACAGCCAGTGCTTCCTAAGCGCTTGTTCCTGCTCCCTCCTTACTCCATCAGCGACACCCCCAGCTGGCCAGTCCTCTGGGTTCCAGCCTCTCTTGACACTCCCGGGCTGCCTGCAGCTCTTTGGCAGAGAGAAAGTAATGGACTCCCTTGATGGCCAAAATGGCAGGAGTCCTGCCCCTTTTCTTCAGGAGACCCATTGGTGATGGTGGTGGGGATGGGGTGGGGGTGGGGTGGTTAGAGGGTCTGGAGGCGTGAGATGGGTTGAGGGTGGGCTTCTGGCAAGACCCCAGGCGTGCCAGAGTGGCCTCGCGAGCTGCAGGGAGGAGGCTCTCACGGGGCCGTGGGGCGGGGAGGAGACACTCCTCAGGAAGGGCCCCAGACTCCTAGGAGCAACTGGGCTGGTAAATGATAGCTTTGGAGGAACAAGGTCAGGAGTTAGGGGTCTCAGCTCTAGGCCTCTCTCGGCTGTGGAGACTCAGGCCTGCAGCCCCACTGAGCCTCTATCTTCTCTGGGCTGTGGGGCCAGGGTACGGGAGGTTTGAGGGAGAGGACTGAGGAGGAGTTTCAGGGAGGACCTCAGCCCAGAGATGGGTGTGGAACTGTGCTTATTGGGGATGGCTTTGTGCCTGTGTTCAGCCAGTGCTACCTGAGGTGAAGCTCAAGGCAGGGTCCTCAGGGGAGCCCTGGAGTGGGCCAGGCCAGTGCTTGTCCAGGATCTCCCTCCAGCAGCCTCCGGGAAAATTGGGCTGGGGCTGGGGGCCATGACCTTGTCCTGGGGGGCCAGGGTAGGGACCTGGCCTTTCTTCACCCATTGCTTCTTCCTCTGTTCTCCTTGTTTTGCTCACCGCCTGAGCCCTCCCCTTGTGGCAGCCTTAGGGTTCTAGGACCTCCCGGACGACTGGGCTTTTGCAGGGAGTCAAGGTGGGTGGCTGCCCCCAGAGGCAGCCCTGAGGGCTGACCTTGAGCCAGGCTCTGCACTAGGCTTCTTCCAGATCTCTAATGGAATCCCTGCACTGAATTTGCAAGATGGGTGTTACTGTCTTCATTTTACAGAAGGGGGAAACCGAGGCCCACAGAAGTTAAGGGACATGGTTAGAATTTGGGTCACCTGATTCCAAAGACAGTTGCTTTTCCTCAGCAGCAAGCCCTGGTGGCCCTGGCATGGAGGCGAGGGTGGCATTTCCAGAAGGTAGGGTAATGGAAAAAGTGCCGCCTCATTGGGAGAGTTCAGGGTGTCTGGTTTGCCCCCCTGGAGGCCCAGTGAAGCTCTGCCCCGAGGTCTCGCAGGGCCGAGGGTGGTGGTCTGGCGCTCATCCCGTGAGAGGAAGGCTCAAGGAGGGAGGCAACCGCACCCCTGTCTGGATTGTGCGGAAAGAGGGAGCTTGGCTCTGGGCCTGTCCCCTCCGGGGCTCGAATCCCAGCTCCGCCACTCTCAGGCTGAGTGACCTCTGTCCAGGCACCTGACCCCCAAGCCTCAGTGTCGCCACCAATGCCTGGCACATAGTAGGTGGTTGGCGCTTCCCCCTCCCATCACGCAGTTGCTCTGCTGACTCGTGGAGACTGGCAGTGGCTAAGGGTATAATTTCTCTCCGGGATATTTCCCCTTTAATAGGAGGCTTTAATGCCTGTGAACCCCAGAGGAACGATGTTTCCCTTTAATGGTGACACTTCAGGCGTGGTGGCAGCTGTGGGGAGATGCTGCCGGGGGGTGGGGGGGGCGCAGGGAGGGCTCGCTGGCTCCTGTGTCCTGTGCAGCCTTGTTCTCCCACCCCTCCCCTGTGGCTCCCACTGCTCTGTTCACAGGCAGGTCAGCGTCTCGTTAATTTGATTGAGGGATTTGTTCCGAGCTGCTTGCTCATCGGCTCTGTGGAAGCCTGGCCTGGGAATTGGAGGGCATTCGGAGGCAGGCAGACCAGGCTGACCTCTGCTCTTCTAGGAAGTGAGTGGTCACCGGGCAGAGGGTAATTAACACGACCGTGCACAGGGGGTGTGATGAATCCCGGGGGTGGGGGAACCTGGGGGTGTGGTCCTAGGGACGAGTCTCCAGGGATGGGTCTTATCTGGTCCTTAACACAGACCACCCCTTCCCCCCGGACCTGCTTGCACACCTGCCCTGACTCGTCCACTCAGTCCTATGCAAAGGGTGCCCACCATGACATGGTCGCGTTGTCAGGGGTAGTGGAGGGACAGAGAGGGACCGATCAGTGCTCTGGAGGAGCTGGCCTGGGCCTGGGGATGGGAGTGGTCAGGAACTCTTCTTCGAGGACTCAGGGGAGCTTGAGGGCAGAGGGGATTTGGAGAGGCCCCTGGAGAGTGTTCAGCCTTGAGGGGGGCCCACGTGATCTGAGGTTGGGAGGCCTGGGTTCTAGTCCAAGTTTTAAAGTTGGCTCCCTATGTGACCTTGGGTAAGTTTCTGTCCTCTCTGGGCCTCAGTTTTCCCATCTGTGCAATGGGAGTTTTGAGCTGGATGTCTTTTGTACCCCTATCCCCAATTCTAAGAAAGCTTGGGGGAGGGGCTGCACCTGGGGTGCGCTCAGAGCATAAGGCGCTAGAGAGGAGTGGGAGGCAGATGTATGAGGCTGGCGCACGCATTAAGCACCTCTAAGATGGATTCCCAGCCCTCTGCCCAGGTCACCTGGTGCATGAGCCTCGGGATTTATTTCTTCCTGAAGAGCGTCGTCCGTTATGTTAGCTTTGCTGCCACGGGGCGCGGCCAGCTCTTCCTTGAGCTTCCTGCGGGGTAGCGTGCCTTGGTTTCCTCCACGCAGGGCTCCCCTCACCCCTGCCAAGCTCCTGTACCTGAATGCCCTTTACCCAGGGGGCAGGGGGGCAATCTTGCCCTCCAGCCTGCTCCAGCCTCCAGCTGGACTGCAGGTTCAGGGTGCCCTAAGGGCTGCTGGGGCAATCAGGGCTGGCTTCTCGAAGGAGGTGGTGGTACTGGTTCTAAACCTTTAAAAATAGCTGGGCAGGTGGAGGAAAGAGTAGGCGCTTTCAGCGTATGGTTGGGAGAGGCCCAGGAGACCGTGGGCCCGAGTGGAGGAGGTCCCACGCTCACGCCTGTCCCTCCCGGAGGGCACCCAGCAGGGCTTGTTGACCAGCGGACCCGTCCTGTCCCCAGTTCTTGTAATCTGTCCTTTCAGGCTTGGGTGCTCTACGTGCTTCTCAGGAAACCTCAGGCGACCCTGACATTGACTGCCAGTCACACAGTACTCCCGCAGCTATCACTGTGAGAGGCATGTGGCAATTGGCCCCTTCTGTCCCCACCCTACGTGACCTCAGACAAGCCACTTCATCTTTTTGAGCCTGACTCCTCCTTAATCTTGAGAGGGATCATCCCGTTTCACTGCAGAGAGAGCATTTGGAATGGGCTCCAGAGAGTCAATAGGAGTTCTGTGGGCAGGGACAGATGGGGCGGCAATGATTCCAGCTGTAACGGGGTGCTGGGAACACGCTGAGGGCCTCAGCGGCCTCTGAATCGGGGCGTTCGTGATGACGGATGCAGGCTCTGGAGCCAGGCCGTTTGAACTGGGGGTCTTGGCTGCACCACTTCCTGGCTGTGTGACCTTGGGCAAAGCACTCAACCTCTCTGTTGTGTCTTTCTTTCCTCCAAGGAAAGGGGGATCTTGGTAGTACCTACCTCATAGTGTTGTACTGAGGAAATGAATGTATATTTAAAGTTCTAGAATAATGCCGAGTACATAGTAACTGCTTAGTAAAAGTTAGCTGCTATTGTTCTTCTTACCAAGACTCAGATGAAGGGACTTTCTCATGGACACATAGCTCGTGATGAAGGTTCTGGATCTAGGCCAGAGCCCATTAAATTCTCTGCCTCTTCTCTTTACTCTGGGCACTCCTGGTGTCTGCCCGGGAGCCCAGTGTGCAACCGGGGCAGAGGCCTCCCTGGAGGAGGTGTCGCACCAGGCTCTGACCCTAATGTGTTCTCTTCTAAGACCCTTGTGGGTAGGACCTTGTCTGTCTCATTCCCTGAGGAACCCCAGGGCCTGGCATACAGTAGGCGCTCAGAAATCACTTGCTACTTGGCTGGCTGGTTAAATCAAGGCAGGGCGGGCCCCCCAGCTGCTCGTGGGGCTCCCAGTGCTCACTTCCCCAGCCCCTCAAATCTCCATCTTTCATGTCTGATTGGGTGGGCCCCTACCCTGGCCCCCAGCAGCACCCCCTTGGTCCTTGTAAGACCTACGAGCTGCCTGCCTTGCTGCTCTTCTCCCTCGGAGCAGCCCGGAGGCTCTCAGTTCCACTCTGCTCCCACCTCCCAAGCCCCGCCCATCTTCAGCTTCTCTCTTGCCTTCTCCCGTCCTCCCCACTTGGTCGTTAAGATGAGAATAACTCCTGAACTTGATGTCTTTGTCTCTGCTTTTATATCGAACTATAATTTGACTGTCTAAAGGTTCCTAGAGGAGAGAGGAAAGGAAATCACCCCCCCCATCTGTGCTCAGAGGAGATTCTATCTGCAGAGGCAGTGGGCCAACCCTGCTAACTCTCTTTAGACTGGGGCTGCTTAGCGGGGATGCAGGGCGCAGACCCGAGCCCAGGCAGCCTCCGTTCTGCCCGCTCTGCCCGCATGTGCAGAAATCTGTACCCGCTCAGCCCTCACCCCCACCTTGGGGGTTCAGGTCGCGCTCCATCTTTTACAGAGGAGAGGGGAGGCCCTTATGCTTCCGTCCCCCTGGCCCCCTGCCCTGCCCTGGGGCTCCCTGTAGCCCCCTTGCACTACCCCCGGAACCGTGGGTAGGTGTGTTAGGGATGGACATGACCGATGCGGTGGAGGAGGGAAGGAGCCCAGAGGGGAGAAGGGGGTTTCCCAAATCCTTTATGGAGACCCCTCCTGGTGGAGAGTTGGGGGGGGAGGGGAAGGGAGGGGGCTAGTCAAGGAAGCTCTGCTCCCCCAGCCTCCCTGCCCTTCCATTCCGGCTGCCCAGGAATCCCATTCCCCACCGGAGAGGGCAGTGGTGGCCTGGGTGTCCAGCCAGTGCACCACTGAGGGATCTTTCTCCATTCCTCCACCATGCCTCACGTGTTCTCTCTCTCAAGCATCCGGAGAGCCCACACTCCACCCCTAAGGCTCCTTATACCAGCATCTGTTTCCTGTCTCCCTGCAGCCAGGTGGCACCCTTTTCTTCAGTCTCTGCCGAAGGTGACGCTGTGTGTGGGACCCCACTGTCCTTGGAGCAGCTTGTCGCCCCTTGCAGTTTGGTTCCCCTGCTTGCCTTGTGACCTCAGCTCTGCTGGGCTGGATCAGAGTTAGGGTTTCGCAGATCATTTGGCCTTTTCTCTTTGTTATGCTGGGAACCATGTTCTCTGCGGCTCCTACCCAGCCTGGGTTTCCCCTCAGATAGCAGCTGGGAGGGTAGGCGAGCTGCGTGCCAGCTACCCAGAGGGTGGCTCTGGGAGGCCCTGTCTGCCACGACTGCCCCCCAGAGGGAGAGGCTGTGGAGACAGGCTGGCCTGCTGGGGAAGCCCGTAGGGGGTGCTGCCTCCGGCCTTTCCTCTGCTCAGAGGCTTAGGAGAGAACGTTCAACTCCATACATGCCCACGGCAGTGTCTCTGGCTTGGCCTGAGCTGGAGCAGGGCCCTCTGTCCAGCCTTCTGTGCGGCTACGTAACAGCCTGAAAGTCCCAGTCCTTTGTTCAACCTGTGGCACTCCAGGCACGGAAGGTGCTGCCCAACATTTCCATCTGCCTGATATTCAGGGTCTGGCCACTTGGGTATGGCCCAAGCCCCTCTCTGCCCCTCTTCCCTACCAGACTCTCTCCCCTTCCCCTTGAGATCCAATTCCCTCGAAGACCCCCCTCCTCTCTGGGTACAGCCGAGGTCTCATGAAGCTTCGTGTTCTGGGTGAGCATTCCCTGATCCTCACGGGGATCGGGGCTTCAGCCCCCAGAGCAGGGCAGGGCGGGTCAGGGCTGGTTAGGCTGAACTTCTCACATCTCCAGCCGCCCCTCGTGCCCGGAAAGCCTGCAGCCCCAGTGGGCTGGGCATCAGGGAGGCCAAGGTGGGAAGCCCCTTGCTTATAGAACCACAATGTCGGGCTGCGTCTTTCCGTTTCTTGCTGGATGCGGTGGACCTTGAGATGGAGTAGCCGGCCAGTGTCGTCTGTTTCCAGGGCTTCCCTGGGAGCTGCTGGGACCTAAGCTGAGGACCCAGGGAAGGCTCAGTCAGGGGCCCTCCTGGGCAAGAGCCCTTAGCCTCTGTTGTGTCCTCAACCCAAGGGGGCTGGGAGGAGGTGGGTCCTCAGGGCTGAAAAGTGCATGATGGAAAACCCAAGACTGGCCAGGGCAGGTTCCAAGAGGTTCCCAGAATAATGTAGTGGGTGGGGAGGGTTTGGCTCCTTCAGGGCTCAGGCTTGGGTGGCTAGAGCCATGTTCCCAGAAGCCCAGGCGGGCTAGCACCCCCGAGGGGCAAGGAAGCAAATCTGCAGGAGGCATTACTGGGGCTTTGCCCAGGATGTGCCCTTGGAAGCATCTCCTTCTTGCAGAGCCCCTTCAGGTGTTTCCTGCTTCCTTAGTCCAGACTCTCTAGGCTCCCGTCCTCCTTCCATTAGCCACGTAGGGTCATAGCTGCCTAGCTTCTGGTCTGTGAGCTCTTCCGGGGGATGGGGTGCTGGTGGGCAACTGCCGCTTAAGGGGACAAGGGAGACTGCTGCCACCTGTAGACAGAACCCAACTGTCACGCCTGCCGGGCTGCGTAGCTTAGTGGGGGCAGCTGCTCCCTCTGAGCCTCAGTTTTCCCCTCTCCATCATGACTTCTTAGGGGCTGCAGGCTGGAGATCAGCCTAGGCAGGCCTCTGTCTTTGGAGGCCACCCCTTAGGCCTTTACCCGAGCCTCTGTCTCTGTGGCCCTGGGCTCCCCTGTCTGTTTCCCAAATCCTTATTTATTCGAGCCCCAACCAGCCTCTTCCGGAAGTTCTCGCTGATGCCTCTAGGCCTTACTGATCTGTGTCCGAGAGTTCTGATGGTGTCCCCAGTTGCTTCCTTCTTAGCACACACGCCTGGCTCTGTATGGGGCTCTGGACGCACAGAGACTGCTCAGTATGGCAAGATTTGAGCTGGGGATGGGGGGTTCTTGGAGACAGAGGTCAGGCTAGGAAGGGCCTTGAATGCCGGGTAAGGAATCTGGGCTCTGAGCAGAGAGCACCAGGGGAGAGATCCCAGACTGGGCCGTGTGTTCCTGAGAGAAGCCCCTCCCTATAATGCCTGGAGCCCGGCCCCCTTGCCCCCTGCCTGCTGGTCTCCTACTTGTCCTACAGATCTCTACTCCAAGAATGCTTCCTCAGGGAAGTCCTCCCTGACCCCGTCCGTGTTCAGAGTCCCTGGGACCTTTCCTATAAAGCCCTCATCCTGGGGTGCACCCCCTCTCCCCTGTGACCGTGGATTGCCCACCAGGCTTTTTGTAAGGCCACTGAAGGCAGAAATCAGAGGGATTTGGTTGTCCCCTGGGTTCCCAGCTCCCGGCCCAATGGCTGGCACAGAGTAGGTGCTCAATAAATGTTGGTTGAATATATGAATGCCTGCAGGGGCACAGAGCCCTTGAGCTCCAGGCTAGGGGGAGGGGGAGGCTGATGGGGGGCAGGCACAGGCCTCCAGCGAAGTGGGGGCGCTGTGCTCCCTTTGCGTGTCATTAGGGGGCTCTTTAAAGAGCTATTTGCTGGAAGAAAAGCCATCTTTGGCGGCACCTCAGTGGGCGGGCCCAGCTTTGCTTGCTCCCTTTGGAAATGCTTTGAAAACAGGTGGACTGAGCCGACTTGTCACCCCCAGGCTGGCTAGTGGCTCCGAGGAGTGGGGGCCGCCACATGGGCGGAGACTACGGGAGGCAGGGCCATTGGTGGATCCAGCCCTGACCTCAACAAAATTATTTTTAAAACCTGCAAGAGAAAAGGGATATTTTTAACCTTTGTTCCATCAAGACATCCCAAGGGAAAAAGAAGGGGGAAGCAGGCAGGTGGAGAGTTGGAAGAGGGGCAGGGGCAGGGGCTTCCATGGGAGGGAGAGCTCTGAGGACGAGCTTTTTTGTCCCCAGCCCTTTTAAATTTTTTAAAAGCTCCAAACAGCAAGAGGGACAGCGGAGTTCATTATATCGAGTTATCTCCTCCGTTTCAGGCAAAGATCAATCTTCCCAGCCTTGCAGCTTCAAGGGAGGGGGGAAGGGAAGAGAAAAAAAACGGTAGGCGAAGGAAAAAACTCCCTGGACGAATTTCCGCTGGCTAACAGGATTACTTGGCTGCTTGGCAGCGGCGCCCGCTGCTGGCAGGCCTCCTGGCCCCCTGCCCGTCACGCTCCATTGCCGGCTGCCCCCGAGGCTCTCTCCTGAACGGCACAGGTTGGCAGGTGTGAGGGCCCCAGGCCCCCGTGGGGCAGGGGCTTCTGGGCTTGGCCTCCCAGGGAGAGCTGAGGCCCCGCTGCTGTCCCGTGCGGAGCTGCCGTGCCCGTTGGCCTTGGCTCAGCCTCGCGCCTGCCAGCCTGCCTTTCCTCGGAGGGTCCTGTCCTGCTGGGTGTGCCCTCCAGCACGCCCCATCGCTTCAGATGAGAGGCAGTTTGTGTAGGGAAACGAGAGCACAGGCTTTGGAGCCCATAGAGCTGGCTCTGCCTGTTCATTCGTTCATTTGATAAATATTTACTGAGCATCTACTGTGTGCCAAGTACTGCGCACAGTGCAGAGCTGGCTGTAGAGCTGGACGAGATGGACACGGTCCCTCCCCTGCCTTACAGAACTTCCATTACAGTGAGGAGACCTCCAAGTGACAAGGATGCAAATAAAGAAGCAAGATGATGTCAGGTGGGCATACATACAATGAAAAATGGGAAAGATTGGGGCTCATGGGGGCATTTGTTCTTAGGTGACTGAGGAAGATGAAGGAGGTCCCATTCAAGCCCGAATGATAGGAAAGTCAGGGGAGGCACCTTCTGGACAGAAGGAGCAGCAAGGACAGACCCTGAGACTGGCCGGTGTGGGAGGTGCAGGGGAACGCGGAAGAAGGCGAGTTCTGAGTGGTAGACAGGCTGCGGAGTGTCTCGTTCTCTCTGCCGCGGAAACCCCTTGCTTATGGCAGGGTAGCCACAGGATCCAGTCTGTAGCGTTATCTGGCTGCTGGGACAGTTTGGTGCCAGGGCAGAAGCAGGGGGCCCATCGAGGCAGGAGGCCAGGCCAGCAGGGCTCCAAGTGGGGGCTGGAGAGGGCAGGCAAAGACGAGCAGTGGCAGCGGGGCGGTGCCGGATGTGCTCTGGGCTCGACCTGATGGGGTTCGCTGTGGCCTGGGGTGTGGGATGAGAGAGAGGGAGCAGTCAAGGCTGAGGGAGACGTTGTTCGGGGGGGGTAAGAATGAAGAACTCTGTTTTGGACAGGTCTGTCGACTGAGCAAGTGGAGGGGACACGGAGGCCTCTGGCACTCGGAGAGAGCTGGGGCTGGAAAGAGGTCGGGGGCGTGGCTGGGGCTGAAAGCCATGTGGCCCTCGGAGACCAGCCAAGGGGTGAGAAGACAGGAGAGAGCAGGGAGCCCCGGTAAGCCCTGGGGCCTCAGATGTTGGGAGGCGCGGAAGGTGTGGGAGGACAACCAGGAGAGGCCGCGTCCTAGGGGCCCAGAGATAAAGTGCTTTCCGAAGGAGGAAGCAGACAGCCGTGTCAGAGAATGACCACCGGGCCTGGCAAAATGGAGGTTTCTGGAAAGCTCGATAAGAGTAGTTCTGTGGACTGGTCGGGACGGAAGCCCAGCTGGAGAGGCATCGAGGGGAAAACGGGAGGGGGGTCTGGAGGTGGGGTGCTTCATAGAGACAGCTCTGGAGTTTTGTGATGAAACGGAGCAGAGAAATGAAGGGTATGTGGGATCAAGGACCCTCCCTCTTTCCTTCCCCCACTCCTCCTTCTCTTCCTTCACAATAATGAGGCGTTTTCATGTGCTCCTTGCTTGCTTTGCGACCTTGAGCAGGTAGCCGAAACGCTCAGTGCTACAGCTGCAAAATGGAGAGATTAGTGGGTCTGATGTGTAGTAGGTGCTCAGTAAATGCGAACAATTCTCAGTATGAACAAAGTAAGGGTTCCTCCTGGGGAAAAGGGCAGCCGGGCATCAGGACAGGCAATTTGGGAGGACAATTTGATGGGGAGTACCAAAATTTAAAATCCATATATATACCCTTTGAGCTGTCTTTAAGCAGTACTCGCTTGTGTGTGCCAAGAGGCGGGGTATCTTTTTCTAGCAAGGCTGGAAATAGAAACCAGGTGCCCCTAAGTGCCTGTCCTTGGGGGTCTGGGTAAACAGGTGAAGGTGCGCCCCACGTGGAGCATCTCCCCCCGCCCCCGCCCCTATGTGGCACCACGGGGAACTCAGTGTGGACTGGGCTTCGTCAGGAGTGTGGACGCTGGGGGGTCGTCTTCTCAGCGGCCGCCCGGCGCGGCTGAGGGTTCTCGGTCACCTTACCAACTGTCACTCTGCGCTCTGGTCTGCTCATCTACACAGCTCAGCTGACCGTAGGGGTTGTCATGAAAATTAAGTGGATTCGTGCATAAAGTGTTCCACGCAGCATCTGGCATCTGGTAGGCATTCAAGGAGCGGAAGCAGGGACCCTTCTTACTTTTCTGCACGGACCAAGGAAGTCTCCCAGATCCACTGTTCGATGAGGAACACAGTTATACACCGCACAGAGGTTCTGGTCCCTGCTGTATCATTCCTTTTCGTGGGTGTGCAAGTGTGTGGTGAAAGTTCCACACCAACAGAATGGCGGTCGGGACCTCGCAGAGGGGACCGGGAGTGTTTCCTCGACAGGATCCCATAGCTGAAGCTCTTACCGAGAGAAAGCTGCGAGTATTGTTTGTATAATGAGAAGGCTACAACAGGTAAAGGTGGACAATGAGGTCTTTACCTCCTGCAGGCAGTCTTCCATGATTGCACCAGCCTGTAGTTCGCTGCTTGTCATCTCTCCTTAGTGGGTAGAAGCCACATTTCCCGCTGTGGCCTCTGCGTCAGTGTGTGTGCCCGGGTGTATGGTCTCCTCTGTTAGCCTATGTGCTCCTTGAGGGTGCGCACTGTGTACTTTGTGGTCTGGACACGTCTAGACCAGTGGTTCTCAGTCTGATCCCCAAATGGCAGCCTCATCATCACCTGGGGGCATATTGGAAATGCAGGTTCTCAGGTCCCAGCCTGGACCTGCTGTAGCAGAAATTCTGGGGATTGGGGGCGCAGTACCCAGCACTTGTGTTTTCATAAGCCCTCCAGGTGACTCCGGTGTACCTGCTGGCAGTGTTGGGGGAGATCCGAGCCCAGTGAGACCGGCCCAGGGTCAAGGGTCAGACCACTGAGCTCAGGGTCCCAGTCAGAGGTGAAGGCGAGGGCCCAGAGGTGCCCTTCTGACCACAGTATCTGGCCCCAGGAGGGAGGATTTGAGGTTCAGTGCTGTGTGTCCAGAGGCCAGAGAACTGTCTCCCTGGCTGTGGGCACATGCAGGTAGGGGTCCCCCTGGCCGTGGGCACAAGCGGGTAGGGGTCCCCCCAGCCGTGAGCATGAGCGGGTAGGGATCCCCCTGGCCGTGGGCACGAGTGGGTAGGGGTCCCCCAGGCCGTGGGCGTGAGCGGGTAGGGGTCCCCCGGGCTGTGGGTGCGAGTGGGTAGGGGTCCCTTGGGCCGTGGGCACGAGCAGGTAGGGGTCCCCCCGGCTGTGGGCATGAGTGGGTAGGGATCCCCCCGGCCGTGGGCATGAGCGGGTAGGGGTCCCCCCGGCCATGGGCACGAACAGGTAGGGGTCCCTTGGGCCGTGGGCACGAGCGGGTAGGGGTCCCCCCAGCTGTGGGCATAAGTGGGTAGAGATCCCCCTGGTTGTGGGCACGAGTGAGTAGGGGTCCCCCTGGCCGTGGGCATGAGCGGGTAGGTGAAGGCAGGTGCTCTGTCTGGTGTGCAGGTCTCTTCAGCTCCCTCTGCTCCAGGGCTTTGGGCAGAGCCCGGGCTGGGGTGACTGCAGGATGGGTCCTACAGGCAAGGGGTCTGCAGCTCCCCCGTCCGACTGTTGTCTCGTTCCTTCCCCCCTCTCTCTGCAGGCGTCCCACTCAAGAGCCCCTGAACCTGTGTGTGCCCGTGAGTAAGCAGCCGCTGCCCGGCTTGGTGCACGAGGCGGGGGCCGAGGGCGTGTGCAGGGCGGGTTCCAGGTCCAGCGTCTTCCCCTCCTCAGCCCTCTCTCTGGCAGCCCGTTTTGTCTCGCATCTTCTGGAGCCGCCTTTGGCCTCCTCCAACCATGTTCCTGGGGCTTTTGAGTCACAGGGTGAAGACGGGGTGGGGGCGTGGGGTAAGGAGGTTTGGGGATGAGCTCTCAGGAGGAAGGGGGGAGGTTGGCTCCTCTGATGAGTTTAGGGTTACCAGGGCTGGGGAGCCCCCTGGGGAGCAGCTTTTGGGGTCCTGGGGGTGCTTGGCCCAGGCACCGGTAGGAATGAGACTCGGGGGCCCTGGAGGCCCCTCAGGAAGCAGGGTGCAGAGCTGTGGGCCCCTCAGGTGAGGTGGGCCTGCCTGTGGGGGGCGGCGGGCAGGCCAGGTTGAGGCTGTGGGTGCTCTGGGTGGCTGGGCACTGGCGTCGGAGGTCTGGTTGTGCTGGGTGGTGAGTCAGCATTTTGGGGGCTGTGCCTCCGAGGCCTGGAGAATGTGGTTTGATGAGGGACAGGCCCCGGGAGTCTTGGGGCAGATGGGTCATCGTCTGCCCGGCTTCTCTTCCCTGCCGACTTCTGGGTCTCCAGTTCCGAGGGGACTTTGCTGAGTGGATGATTTCTGGGAGGGCGTCTAGCTTCCAACTTGGTGTCAGGGGGCCCAAGTGGGTCTGCTGAGCCAGCCTCGCCTCCACAGAGGGAGCAGAGGGGTGAGGAGTCGGGGGGCTGGCACTGCTCCCCCGGGCCCACCATAGCAACAGTGGCCAATGGGATAGATAGATAGACAGATAGATGCTTGGTGGTGGGGCTCCCTTGCCCTCCACCCTCATCGGGTCGAGCCCCGTGGCACAGCACGGGGCAGGGGCTCCCTGAGATAAGGAATTGGAGTTCTGGCTTTGCCCCTGTCTGTGTGACCCACGCCCCTCCACGTCCTCATGTGTTACAAGGGGCACCTCACGGTGCATCCTTCCGGGGTGTGGGGTATGGGGAAGGCCAAGGATGGAGTCTGGCGCTGTTGGGGCTCAGTAAATGTGGAAACACACGTACGTTACTTCTCGGCACGGACCGAGCTGTGCGTGCGCAGAGCCTTGCGCGGGGCCTGGACTGGGACTGCCAGACTCTGGACGGAGAGGTATAGCCCTTGGCAGCTGAGAAGCCGCTACGATTCTGGTGAGGGGGAGCCGGCATGGGAGGGCTAGCTGGGGCTGCAGAAGGCCAGTGGGGGTACCCATCTGGACCGGGAAGCCACCGTCGGTGGGGCCGTGAGGGGGAGCCGGGGGCCGGGCCTCTCTCAGGCTCCCTCTCGGGGGCAAGGCCATCCTTCCCAGGACACACTCCCCTCTTCTCCATGCCTGCACGCGGACAGCCCCTTCGCTCCATTTGTCCCCTTCTAGAAGCCACCCTACAGTAGCCACCCCAGCCCTCCCAGGCTCTGGCTGTCCGAGGCAGCGGTCACACGCGGTCCTGGCTGTGCGTGCGTGGGGCACTGGTCCGTGACGTGCCGCCCACCCCTTCAGCAGAAAGCCTTCTGGGAAACGGCGGCAGTGGGAAGGCTCTGAACTGCTGCCCACGGTATTGGCACCTGCGGGCAGGTTTTGCCCTGGAGCCTGGTACCTAGGCCTGGCCTGTTCTCCCTCTCTTGCCTCCTGTGATTCTGTCCGGGCCCCCCAACAGCCATCCTGTCAGAAAGGGGGGTACTTAGGGATGATAATAATTAGTAGCTAAGACATTGTATGCCAAGCATGGGTAAATGAAAATTCTTCTGTTAGCCTCATTCTGCCGCTAAAGAAATGGAGGCCAGAGAGGTACAGTGACTCGCCCAAGGTCACACAGTGGGCAGTCATGAGCACGATTCTGCCGCACACGGTGGGGAGGGGCTCGTGGGGCCCGGCTCTGGTTTTGCTCATAGGCAGTCCCTCAGGAGAGCCCCTCAATGCCCCAAGGAACCAGGATATGGGCCAAGTGACAGATGCGGAAGCTGAGGCTTAGAAGGGGCTCACAGCACTGTGATATCAAAGTCGGGCCTTTGTCCCTCGGTCCCGTGATCCCCTTTGGCTGTTCGTGCCCCCATTGCTACCTGTGGAGTAAATGTATCCTGTCCCATCCGCTAAGCCTGATGCCTACTTACTTACGAAGCTGGAGGGAGGCGGAGAGCCTGGGCCTGTCTAGACAGACAGGTGGGTGTGGAGCTCAGGCTGGGATGTCCCGTGGAGCACTGCCCGCCCCCAGTCACAGGGCCTTTCGATGGCCTGGGGCAGTATGGGTCGCTGTTAAGGACCTGAGCCGTGGCCTCAGACAGCCTGGTGTGGCCCCCGGCTCCGGGACTTACCAGCTGTGTGACCTGTGTCAACGAGATCCTTGAGCTCTCTGTGCCTTAGTTTTGTCATCTGGGAAAGGGAGCATGAGGGTAGAACCCACCTCCCGGGGTTGTTAGAGGATTAGCGGGAGTGCTCACACCCTGCATCAGCAGTGATGCCTCCTACGCCATATGCTCTCAACAAATTCCAGTCAGAGTTGTCAGTGTCGTTATTCGCAGGGCTGTGGAATGTTCTAGAATGAGAGCAGGGCCCTCCCAGGTCCTCTGTTCCACTAGAGGCCAGAGCCAAGAGGGACAGGGCTGAAGTCTGCCTCTTACCCCATTTCCCCTCTCCAGGCCCCCAGCACCAAGTTCCCTGTTACCCGAGGAGTAATAGGGGAGCAGTTCTGTGGAGGTGGGGAGGGGTGCCATTCCACACATTAACCACCCACCTTATTCCATGAAGTGTTTGTGAGGGCTTTCAAACATGCACGGGACACATATAAGAGAGACTTAACCCAGGGCAGGGAACATAGGATGTAGTGGGAAGAAAAGGCTTGGGGCACATTAGGACGCGCATCTACCTACGGCCAGACGCTGGGCTGCATATTTAACCCTGTGCTTCCTGGTGGTCAGAGCAAAAGGGGAAACATCAGCTATGAGATTCCCGCCCTCCGAGGGAGCCAAGCTGCGTAGGGTCCCCAGAGGCAGTGGGCTTCCAGGAGGGGTCTGGGGGAGTGTCAGGTTGCATCAAAGCAGCCACTGCGCCCTCCTCAGCACAGGAGTCCTGAGATTAGAAGTTCACGTGGAAGCTTGGGGGGCAGGGTGGGGAGATTTAGGGCAGGGTACCTGGGAGGGCTTGGTTGGGGTCTGGGGGGATCCATCCACTGTGTCATTTGCACTTGGCTCCTGGCCTGAGGGAGCAGAGCAGCTCCCTGGCGAGCAGCGAAGCGGGGCAGACCCTGTTGGGGTCCCCACCCCCCCTCTTCCCGGGCAGTGCTGGGCCCCACTCAGAGATCTCGTCTGGTGCCGAAGGGCTCTCGTGGCCCATCGCTTTTAGCGTTCATTTTACAGATGTGGAAACTGAGGCCCAGAGGGGAGTTTTGAGTACTTCCTATGTGCTGGGTGTTCTAAAGCCGCTACCCACTTCCTCCTTAACTGTGCCCTGTGGGCGGGCACGAGGAAGCCAGGGCTTAGAACAACTTGCCCAGGGCCACGCGGCTGGGAGGAGCCAGCCTCGAACCCGGGCCTGTCTGGCCCCGAGAGACAGGAGGAGATGAAAGGTGCTCTTTCCTCTTAAAATCTTGGCCGGTCGAGGTGGGGACCGCATTTGCACCCCACAGAAGCTCAGGATTTAGGGGGTGAGGGTCCGATGTTTGATCTGGGTCGGGGGGCTGGACAGCTCCAGGCAGGAAGACCCCCTCTCTGCACAAGGGTGATGCTGAGGCACTGCTCCTGCTGCTGGGGCCCCTGCCAGCTCCTCGGTGCCCCCGACCCTGGGGGTCTGCTGTTTGGCTGTGCCCGTACATGTGCAGGCAGTTCCTGAAGCCGGCTCTGCTGCTCCACTCCTCACCTCAAGAACTATCAGCGTCTCCCCATTGCCTGGACGGCAGCTCCCTGTGCCTGGCCTCCCCGACTCTCGGCCCTGAGCCTAGCACAGCCCTTGGTGCTTTTCTGCACTCTCTCCTGCTGTCCAGTTCTGCAAGTGCTCACTGGTCCGGGTGGTCGCTGGAGGTGCCAGCCTCGCCTCTCCTCCCCACTGCCCGCCCACACCCCAAAGACAGGGTGGAGTCTTGCCCGCTCCCCCCCAGTGCTGCCTGGATTCCCAGGGGAGCGGGGGCTCCCTAAAGCCTTGCAGGGAAGGAGGATTGGAAAGATGGTACTTGTAGGAACTGCACAGGATGGGTTCCTCAGTGCTCGGAGTCTCTGCATACATTCAGCCACGCCCAGACCTCAGAGGAGCCCCATGAAATAGAACACCAACAACACACCAACAGCAAACCCACCTGATGCTTCTGGAGTGCCTCCCGGATGCCAGGCACTGTTCCAGGCATTTTACAAACCTTTATTTATTTAATCCTGACCACAACCCCTGAGGCTATTTCTACAGAAGAAACCGAAACAGAGTGGCTAAGTGATTTGCCCAGAGCAACACAGTGCTCAAGTGGCCAAGTGGAGACTTGAGCCCAGACAGCTGGATTCAATAGAAAGGGAAGGGGCCCACCTTTTATTATGCTTCCATTACATTCCAAGCATTTAGTAGGTGCTATCTCCTTGGCCCCTCCCGAGGACTGGCGAGGCAGTAATGTGACCCCTACTTTACAGATGAAGGAAGAGAGGGGGAGGCCTGCCTGAGTTTGCACGGCTGGGAGGGAGAGGATGAAGTGGGAGGCATTCCATCTGAACTTGAGGCTGGAGCTCGAGCCGCCCCTCGAGGCCCCTCTGTGGGGACTGAACGAGCGGACAGGGGTGAGGCCGTAAGGGCCACAAGAAGTCTTCTTCCACGTGGGGCCATCACTTGGGCCCCACTTCTCAGCGAGGCTTTGGTCTCCAGTCTGGCTGGGGGTTGAGACTCAGAGACAGGCCCTGGCACTGCCCCCACTGCCGTGGGCCGGTGGCCGCGTGGTGTGGCCGTGATGAATGGGCTCCTGGCGGGCTGAGTGTTCGTCGCGTTGCTGGACAGCCGGAGCGGAGCTATCCCAAAGGTCTGCCCAGGGCTGAATCCACCACCAGCAGGCTCGCTGGGTGGGCGGGGTGAGGGGGCAGCCAGAGGCCCTCGCTGCTGGCAGCTGATCAGGGAGGGAGGGGCCCCTGTCTGAGGGAGGAGACACAGCCCTGGCCTGGGGGGTCCGTCTCCGAAGAGGCTGAGTTTGAGGGCCCTCCTCCTTCCCCTCCGCCTCATTTGTACGTCTTCTTTGGAGAATCACGTATTCAAGTCCTACGTCCATTTTTGATCAGATTACTTGATTTTTGGTGTTGAGTTGTAGGAATTCTTTGTATATTCTGGATATTAACCCCTTTTCAATATGTGGTTGGCAAATATTCTCTCCCCTTCCACGGGTTGTCTCTTCACTCTGTTGATGATTTACTTTGATGTGCAGAAATGTTTATGTGTGATATAGTTCCGTTGGTCTAATTTCAATTTTGTTGCATGTGCCTTTGGTGTTATATCCAAGAAATCTTGGCCAAATCCAACATCATGAAGCTTTCCCCTGTGTTTCTTCTAGGAGTTGTATAGTTTCAGATCTTTACGCTTAGGTCTTTAATCCATTTTGAGTTAATGTTTGTGTGTGGTGGAAGATAAGGGTCCAATTTCATTCTTTAGCGCTGGAGATCCAAAAACTGAACATAGGTCACAGCAACTTCAAGTTCACGTCTTCTTGTGCAGTGCTGGTGAGAACAGGGCCCACATACCTTCCTCCTGGGGGCTGGTTGTTGCCCTGGAGCCGAGTTCCTCGTCCTGCCTTCTTTGGGCGCTGCTGCACCCAGACCAGGCGGGGCGAGGCTGGCTCCCCCAGGGCAGGGGCCGGCAGCCCTGTGGGAGTGGTATGAACCATCTTAGGGATGCCGGCCTCTGCCCATCCATCTTCAGGGCTGCTGGGGCCTCTGGGTGGGATCAGGAGTCCTGTGATGGCGGGTGTGATACCCAGCGTCCGTCCACTCTGGAGGACTTAGGCAGGATGGGTGGCCCGAGGAGTCAACACCAGATGCTGGTCTGTGGGAGGAAGGTCATCCGCAGGGGACCTCAGGGCCCTGGCCCATCACATCCCCGGCTTCTCATGGATTAGGTAGTCCATGAGGCACTCCATAAGGCACGGAGTCCCACATGTGGCAGCAGGAGGTGGTTCTCGCCTTGGGCACTCAGCCGATGGAAGTTCTGGGCTAAAACCCACTAAACCAAATGGGATTCTAGAGCCAGAGAAAGGAAGTTCTGCACTTGGGCACAGATACTCAGTGGCCAGGGAATGGGCACAGCAGTGGGGACAGGGTGGTCGCTTCCATGCATCCCCATCGACACACCTGTGTGCGGCTGGCTTGCACCCCTCTCTCGTGAGCCCACCGCACTCTTCAGGGATGTGATGAGCCGCTTGTTGGACTCAGGTGTCCCAGACATCCTGGCCTTCCCAGGCCTGGTGGAGGCAGGGCCCCGCCTCTGATGGGGGGGTGCTAACAATCTCTGCCACTCGCTCTCTGTGCCACCCAGATGGGCCTTTTCCCCTCTCTGGGCCTCAGTTTCTCCATCTGTAACATGAGCCTGGTTTCCTTCTCATAGGGGAATTTTGAGGGTTAAACAAGAGGATGGATGGAAGTCCTCTCTTCTGTGGGGAGTCAGCCACGCTCAGTCCTGGGTCGGGCACCTGAAAGGCCCGGCGAGAACACTGCACGGTGTAGATGGTGAGACCCAGATTCCTGGGCTCACGTGGCTGAGCTGGAACTCGGACTCCAGTCCCTGAGATTTCCCAGCCAGCGCTCTTTGTGCCTCTCAGGTCCTGGGGTAGAAAAGCAGCAAAGCTCGTTTACCCCTGCCTCCAGACGGGGTGCGTCCAGATCAGTTTCAGACACCCAGGAGGAAGCCCCGCCCTGAGTGGGGGACCATGGAGTATGGGGCTGGATGCTCCTGCCCGGGGCTTGCGCGACCAGTGGAGGGTGGAGGAGGCCGGACCTTAGCCTCAGACCCCACCCCCACCCCAGGCGGGTGGCCACAGGGTCCGCCTGCCCCCTGGGAAGCATGAGGCTGGAGCTCTGGCCCCCTCGAGGCTCTGGCCGTGGGAGGCAGTAGGAGACTCTGGGGTACCTCTAGCCCCGGGAACTTGTGGATCTCTTCCTCGTTAGGGAATGGGGGGCTTCACGTGCCTCATCTTCTCTGGTTTTCGTACTCGCCCGTGAAGCGGGTGCAGACCTTCTCCCCACCTTGCTGAGGTGGAAACGGAGCTCCGAGGGGTGGGAATTTGTATGGGTTGGACTTGCCGGTGGCTCTGGGCCCTCTCCAGCACCCCGTGGGACTTGGGTCGGTGCAGGCCGTCGTGGGGGATGTGTGTGTGGCCGTCCACGTGTGTACATGGACGGGTGTGGGGGAGGGGTGCCTGGAAGAAGCCGGTGCCGCTGGGCAGACCCCACGGCCGTGGGGTAGGGGACGCCCCCCTCCCACTGACGCCCTTCCCTCCGGAGCCCTGATCCAGGGGGCAGGGAGTGGGAGAAGCCCCGGGTAGCAGGGTCGGTGCCCCTATATATAGCTGCTCAACACGCACACCCAGCTATTTCTGTGTTCTTCCTCCTACTGAGGCAGGGGGAGGGGAGAGAAAGTAGTCCATCTAAAAATACAACCCGGGGAAAATATCACAGCGCCTGAGCCCCAGCCCGAGAGATCTGTCTCGTTCTCTCGCCTTACACCCCCGCGCCCCAACTTTACCTCACAGCCGCCTCGGCTCCGTTTGGAACCTTCGGGATGTTGCCTCCTCCGCTGCCCGTGCCACCTTCCTCTGGTGCCCATCGTCTGGGGCTGGGGTCTTGCTGCCCCCATTTCACAGGGGAAGGAACTGAGGCCCGGAGGGGCCTTGCTCAGGGGGCCCTGGCCAGCATCCTCGCGCCCTGCTGGGCCTGGGGGTGAGGGGTGGGGGGCTGAGGGCAGGACCTGGCTCTGCACTCACTGGTTCCGCCGTCGGCCCTGTGAGCCTCAGTTTCCCCAGCCGCGTGGGGCACAGCTCTGTTGCTCACCTGGCCGGCGATGGCGAAGGAGAGGCGCGGGGAAGGCCTGGGACACAGTTTTGGGCGTGGCAGGGGCGCTCAGTCAACCTGCCCGGGTTGCCTGGTCATTGTCATTATTACCAGCCTCCCCTTTATCCAGGCCATGAGTCTCTTTCCCCCAGGCCCCAAGTCTTCTTAGCCCCGTTTCCTGTGGCATTGCTGGGTGCAGTGGAGTTTGACTTCTCCCGAGAGGTTTTCCGAGGGCAGGGGTGGATCTTAGCGGGTCTGCAGCCCAGGGCCCAGCATGGAGGTCTGCCTGCCCACCACAGCAGTGGGTGACGGAGGTTGTCTTTAAATTTTCTGAAGGAGGTGGGGCAAATCTGAGGCGTTGAAGCCCCTGCCTCAGGCCAGACTCCCACTCTGTGGGCCATGTGGGGTGCAGTGGGGTGGGGCGTTGCCATACTCATTTTTTTTTTTAAAGATTTTATTTACTTATTTATTTGACACACAGAGAGAGACCACAAGTAGGCAGAGAGGCAGACAGAGAGAGGGAGAAGCAGGCTCCCTGCTGAGCAGAGAGCCCGATGCAGGGCTCGATCCCAGGACCCTGAGATCATGACCTGAGCCGAAGGCAGAGGCTTACCCCACTCAGCCACCCAGGCACCCTGCCATTCTCATTTTGACAGGAACCTGCAGCTCAGAGAGGGAAAGCGTTGGTCCAAGGGTCACACAGCTGGGACCGTGGTTCTGAAACAAAGACTGCCTGATCTTCTGGGCTCCCACTTGCTTGGCCCCCCTACTGGGGTCTGCTGGGAACTCCGGTGGGCTTCTGTGAGGGCTCAGCCCCCAGTGTTCCTTATTGATGCCTTTCATTGTCTTCCTGAGGCCTGTCTCCAAATCTTGCCATCAGAGGCTTCTGTGGCTAGGAGAGTGCACCCTGGATTTAATGAATACCCACTGGGTCTGTGTGGGGGTTTGGTGTAAAGATATCAACACTTACCAAAGTGCAGAGAGTCTACTGAACCCCATATTCCTATCACTAAGCATTAACTCGTGATGAGACTTGTTTCCTCTATGCCCACCCACTCCCCACCACCGCTGGGTTATTTTGACATCGTAGAATTTTATCCATTAATGTTTCAGTGTTGTATAGCTCTGAAAGGAAAGGACCCTTTAAAATACATAACTGTCATGCCATTACCCGACCTTAAGAATCAAATGTTACCTGACACTTGGTATTTGTTACCTGATTCACTCTTCAGAATCGCCCTGATGTAGACAGCATTGCCATTTTATAGATGAGGAAAGATGAGGCACAGAGAGGTTTGGTCACTGGCCTGGGGTCACACAGCTGATAAAAGGCTAAGAAGGGATTTGAACTCAGGACACTTGATTACAAAGCCAGTGCTCATTCCTTTTCCCCTTGCCATCCCCAAAGGGTTGCTGAGGCTTGTGGCCCCATAGGGGCTCTGGACATATTTTTGTTGGGGAGTGTCTAGTTCCTGGGCCTCCTGGCGAGAGAGCCCGAAGCTCAGGCCAAGTCTGTGCTCCGGAGTGCAGGCTGCGAGGGTATCCAGGCCGCACAGGGGCCAGGAGTGAGCTGTTTCCTGTGGCCAGCACTGAGCTTTACGGGGACATTAACAAGCCATTTAAAAAGCGCTGACAACACACTTTGTGGCTCCTATTTAAGATGTACTAAAAAATAAGCACCTTTTCAGGGAGGAAACTGCAGGATGTCAGGTTAAAATATGTCCACAGTGTCACCTACGCACATGTCACCCTGCAGGTGCTGGCTGGGGGGAGCAGCCGGCACCCAGCCTCACCTCCCTGGGTGGGCCGGGAGGGTGACAGTTCCTCGAGGAGCAGGTTTATGCGTCAGCCGTTCCAGCTCCGCAGGGGGAGGAGGAGGGAGGTCTGAAGCTTTGGGGGTGTTGGATATCAGAGAGGGGTGGAGTGGGGGGGTCTGGGAGGGCGGGCAGAGGGAGTTTCCTGCTCCAGACAGCCCACTTTGCAGATGGAAAAGCTGAGGCCCAGAGCGGGGGATGAAAAGGTCCAAAGTCACGTATACTGAGAGCTGCCCGCAGCAGCTCCCGGCACCTCCCAAGCCCAAGGGGGACACTGTACCCACAAAGGATCCTCCTGTATTTCTCTGCTTCCTCCTCTTGGCCACCGCAATCAGACAGTCTCAGGACTTGGGCCAGGCCTAGACTCCACGTAGGTTCCCTTGTAACCTTAGAGGCAAGGTTCATCTTGCCTCTCTCGGGGGCCGTATCTATAAAATGGATAGTATAGTGGTGCCCAGATGGGGTGAGGGGAGTGGACAGTTTCCAGCTTGGTGGGGCATCCTCACTACCTCCGGCCCTTAGCAGACACGGGGCCGGGGCATCTCCTGGAGGGTGCCCTGGGTGGGGGCTCCCTCCTCCTTCCTCCTTCCCCGCTCTTCCTTCTTCCCTTCCATGAATATTTCCTAAGTGCTCACCACGGGCCGGGGACTGTGATGGGCACTGTGGATACAGCAGTGAACAAAGGAAAAGTGTAATCAAACCATCAGATACACAAACAGAAATGAGATCTCTGGCTGCTTCATGGAGCTAACAGTTGAGCAGAGGAGGCTAAGGCTGAAGATAGAACCACAGCAAGGTCGCAAGGCTGCTGTGTACCTACGACCTCAGGGTGGGTACGTGGTGCCACGAGGGGATTTAAGAGGGGATTAACCGCCTCAATCGGGGCGGTTGAGGAGGGCTGCTCTCCTCAGGTAACACCTGAGCTGGGTGCTGCGGGATGAGCGAATGAGCCAGGAGGGTGGAGGCAGTACGCAGAGGGACTAGCATGTACAAAGGCCCTGTGGTAGAAACTCAAGGGGACAAGGAAAGGCTGGTGTGGCTGGCGTGGAGCAAGCTGTGGTCCCTTCTGTCTCTAGGAAGTGGGAAGGCCATGCTGAGGCCAGGCACGGCGGGGGGCGGGGGTGTGTGTGGCGCAGGGACCCTCTGGCCTGGGCAGAGCTGCGGCTCAGAAATGCAGCTCCAGAGGCAGCTGGGGTGGCGGGGTGGGGTGGCGAGAGTCTGAGCTGGTTGAGGGTCTGACATCTGCCTTGCTTCCATTCTGACATCTAACCCGGGGAGGAGCCGGTGCCCGAGAGGGGAAGGGAGCGAGAGAAAAAAAGAAATGGCTTGCTTTACTTAATTATGACTGATTGTGACAGCTTGCATCTTTAGTCTGAAAAGTATCTATGGGGTAAGGACTGCTTTTCTCAATCGGGATAATTATGTTAATTAAAATGCTTTCTTTATAGCAGTTCTGATTAATAAAAACAGTTCCACTGCTCTCTTTAAACGCTCTAACCTTCTGTTGCACGGGGAAGGAGGTCCTTTCTCAGCAATTTATGGCTCTTCGCGCAGATTCCAAGAGGCAACCTGCTGCCGGGGGCGGGGGGGGCCTGGTGGCGGGCGCTCCGCTCACACACACGTGGGGATGGATGCGGGGAGAGAGGGCAGGCGGCTGGACGGGCCATTGCGGGCGGGGGTGGGCTGGGGCACTGTGCTGCTGAGTCTGCTGGAGAATAAAAAAACACTTATTTCTCTAATTGCTGTTTATTTGTTTTGGAAAGTGTGGGGGATAATTAACGAGCTCCCAATTAAGAAAAATTATGTGTGGGGTAAAGAGGGTGCCCAGGCCGGACGTGGTTCTAGGGTTGCAGGGTGAGCTGGGGGTCGCCCCCACCTGGGCCAGGTGGGTGGAGGGTCGGGTCGGGGCAGGGGCGGGGTGCGGTGGAGAGGAGGGGCCCCTGGGGGGACGTACGGAGGAGTCCTTGATAAAGCGGAGGTGGTTGTGACTGTGGAGGGCTGGGAGGTGCAGCGGAGGGGGGCCCGAGGGAGGGAAGGCAGGTAGGAAGCGGGAGGACGTAGTGACATCTGTCTCCGACTCCCGGGGTAGCTGAACTAGGGGATGGGAGCCGGGGCCTCGATGGCAGAAATGGGGACGGGCTCCTCGACTGACTGGGAGTCTCCCTGGCTCTCAGCCTTGACTCCTCATCTCTGCCTAGGTCAGAGGTCCCGCATGGGGGCTAGAGGCAGAATCCGCCGCGCAGATGTGGGATCGCGTGTGAGAGTGTGAGTGTGGGTGAGGACGTGTGTATGTGTGCAGGTGTGAGTACACGGCTGTAAGCACGTGCACGTGAATGCGTTCGTGTGCGTGTGTGTGTTTACGTGTGTGTGTGAGAACACGAGAGGTATTTGTGTGTTTACGTGTCTAAGTGTGTCTGTGTTGGTGAGAATGTGGGTGTGCATATGTACAGATGTGAGTGTCTGGTACACGTGTGTGCGTGAGAGAGTGTGTATTCCAGCTCGGGAGCGGGGTAGAATTCAGTCCGCAGATTTTGGGGAGATGGGGAGGTTGGCGTCTCTCGAAGAGTGAGAAGCCAGAGCCTGTGCCCCACCTGCAGCGCTGGGTGGAGCGGGGCAGCGGCTGCCCCTGCCGATCTTGCCTCCCCGCCCCCTCCCCTTTGTATCCCAGCCTGACTTGGGGGTGTCTGCGTTTTCACCGCCGGTGTCAGGGAGGCGCCCGGTGACTCTCTGGTCTGCCAGGTCCCATGAGGGTTGGCGGGATGGTCTTGGATGGAGAAAGGCATTTAGGCCCCACAGATGGGGGACAGCTCAGCTTCTCTCCTCCACCCCTAGCTCAGTCCTGGCCTCTCTCACTGCCAAGAACGAGGAAATAAGCTGAAGGGCTTCTTCTCCATCATGTGGCCTGGTTGAGGACGATGTGGTTGCAGTCGGGGAGGCCCATGTAGCCCGCAGAGTACGTGGGGCCGGGGTCTTGTCCACAGTCACACGGCCTGGGGCCAGGGTCAGAGAGGGCACAGAACCCAGGCCCCCTCCCCCCCGAGTTTATGAGGGTGGCTAAGGCCAAGGGGCCACGGCTGATGTGTCCCCGCTTCCAGAGGAAGTGACACCTCTGGCCCTTTCTCACAGCACTAGCTCCTGGCTCACACTTTGAGGCCTGCTCTCAGGGCCCAGAGGCTTCCTTGTGTATGTGGGTCGTGGGCGCTCACCCATGCACGCGTACACGCGTATACGTCCGTGCATACGTCTGCGTGAGTGTCGACAGCCACCTGTGTATACCCATGGGCACATGTGGGCGCGCAGTCACACATGTCCACACGTGTGTGCGGTGGGCGCCTGGGTATGCACGTCTATACCAGAGAGCACACGCGCATGTATGTGCCTGGGGCGCAGCCCCGCCCCTCTGTCTTCACACGCGTGTGTCTTCCCATGTAGGTCTCTGGGTGCGGCCGATGGATGTGGTGAGGCCCTTCTCTAGGCCCTGGAAAAGGGTGGCTCTCTTTGGTGACAAGTTGGAGGCACGAGGCCCTGCTGGGAGCTGACCCCCTCAGGGGAGATGGTACCCTCTCTCCAGGGGCGGGGGGGCCCCTAGATCCCATTCCCCGCTGATCAGGCCCCGAGCCCTTGTAGGGAGAGACCGAGGGCTACTGAGCGTTCTCTGACTCCACTGCCCAGACGTGCTGAGGACTGGAGCGGACACGGTGCCCTCCCCTCTGAGCCGGAGGCCGGCCATTCCCCACGCGGCGGATGCAAGCCCAGGGGTGCCTTGTGCGGGGTTGAGGAGGACCTGGGGCCCCCTCGCCCACAGAGCGGCCTGGGCCCCGGCCCCGACACCAAAGGAGCTGCCCCCGCCCCAGGCTCCCAGGGCTGCCCCTTCCTCTTGCCACCAACATGATGGCTAAGGAAGAAGTCCCCCAAGCTCTCTGGCCCATCTGCCTCCCTTCCCCATCCCTCTACCCCCCGTTATCCGACAGGCCCAGGGGCTGCGCTTATGACCCTCTATCAGGAAGGAAGGGTTTTCAAAGGCAGAGCAGTTCAGAGCCCCAAGGCGCGGTGTGCTAATGGCGGGGTTTCAGGCACCCTGCGTGACGCTGGGGGGCCACTTCTGGCTGGGAACACCCCCTCACCTCAGGAGACACTGCTGACTCTCACGGGGCTGCCCGGGACCTGGGCCTGCCACTCCCACCTCAGTCTGCCTGGGGGCCTGCCCCCCCACCTCACCTCCACTGTATTTACGTGTCTGTTTTATGATTTCAATTTTTAATGCCTCTGCTCTTTGAAGACGCTTAATGCTTTCGAGTGGAACATTTCCTTCCAGGACCTGAGCGCAGATTGAGGACAGAGCAATAAATCAACTAATAACTGGAACCTCATTTTCTGCTCCACGGCAGAGAGTTAACCCCCGCCTCGCTGCACTCCTCTCCAGGCGGCTTTGGTGGCCGCACAAGGGGGCTGGCGGGGGGAGGGGGCTGGCGTGTGGGAAGCAGGGGTGCTGATGGGGCCCGCCCCCCCGCCGCCCCAGCTGCGGCCCTTTCTGTCGCTTCTCCTGGCTCTCTTTCCTCCTTGCCTTTCTTTCCCCTCTTTCTCTTCCTCTTGGCTTATTTCTGTCCTGCTCGAAGCAAATCGGAATAGAGGAGATGCCTGAAATTGGGGATTATGAGGTGGGGAGATCTTGGGACGGCACGCTCCCCTCCCCAAACGTACTGACCATGACAAACCAGAGGGGCAGTGTGTCGGGCACTTCCTGAGCCTGGACGCGGGCCTGGTTTTGCCCGGAGCAGCTATAGGACCTGTGGGGTGTCCTGTCCTTCCCGAGCCACCGGCTTCCCCGCTATGCTGACCGCATGGACAGAGCAGCAGTGGTGGGCAGCACTTCATGTGCCTTCTGCTCGCCTGCCCATGGTGGCTTGGGGAGAGGAGAGGGGCCAGACCCTCAGGCAGCAGGACTGGGAGAGGCGACTCTTAGCTTCTTTTGTGTGCACGAATCTGTGTGTGTGTATGTGTGTGCGCGCGCCCGCGTGTGCACGTGCGTGAGTCTCTCTTCTGCGTTTTGGCCTCCAGGGTCGTGAAGCACCGCCACCATTCCCCTAGGGTGACTCCCGACCGCCTGTAGGACTTGTGAAAGGGCCCACAGTGGAAAACCGTGTCTGAACTGACAAGCTGCGTGGTGTAGGTCCAGATTAGGGGCACTGACTCTGGGACCGCACCGCCTGGGTGCCAGTCTGGCTTTGCCATTCATTGCCATGCGTCCTTGGTAAGTCACTTAGCCCTAGCTGAGCCTCAGTTTCCCCATCTGTAAAACAGGGATAAGAATGGAGCCTCCCCGGGGCCCCTGGAGGGCGCAGTCAGCTAAGCGTCCAACTCTTGGTTTCAACTCGGGTCGTGATCTCGGGGTTGTGAGATTGAGCCCCATGTCCGGCTCCGCGCTCCGTGCGGCATCTGCTTTAGACTCTCTTCCTCTCCCTCTGCCCTCATCTGAAATAAATAAATAAAGCTTAAAAAAAAGACCCAGAATAGTGCTTCTTTCATTACTTTTTTGTACAGATTAAATGAGTTAGTTGCCTGTAAAGTGCTTGGTACACAGTAAGTGCAATGTAAGTGTTTGTTGTCCTTATTGTAAGACACACACACTCTCACATGGCACGTGTGAGGTTTCCCCCTCCCCAAACCTACTGACCGTGAGAAACCAGAGGGGCAGTAGTTATGTGTGTCCAAACCCACCAGCCTCCAGCCCCTGATGTGCACCACAGCCCGCAAGTGAGGAGAACGCCAGTGTTCATCAGAGCAGCCAGGGGTGACTTCCTGGAGGAGGTGGCACCCGCACTAGGCCTCGGATAGCGAGGAGGGTAGACCTGGGCACCTGGGAAGGACGTTTAGAGAGCGCCAAGGCCCAGGTGGAGGTGTTTACATTGATTTAGTGGAAAGCAGGGAGGGGACAGACTAACATTCAGTAGGTACCTACTGTACGCAGACACGTTGTATACATTAACTCTTTGTGGAGGTGAAGACACTGCCAGCGGCAGAGATGAGATTGGAACGTGTGAGCCCGAAGTATTCTGCCTGTCGCCCAAGTCCCAGCCCTGTAAGCCTGGAGAAGGGCAGCCAGTGCAACCCCACTACCATGTCCCGTTCTGCTGGGCTCCTGGTGACAGGAGCTTACTACCTTTCAGGGCGGTTTGTGCCATTTTCATATGATTCTCCTCCTTCTGACAATGATACACAGGTTCAGCCAAAATCTCGTTGCCGAAACACAGCCCTGTGATGCCCCCACACCCCTCAGCCATGCCCCCCCGGTCCTGATGCTGCCTGGCAGGCCGATGCTGAGTAGGCCACACCGTTTCCTCCCAGTGCCCCCCGGATGTGTGGCAGGAATGGAAGGTGCCCCCGGGTGCTGAGCCGTGGCCGCGTGCCGGCCACGATGTGGGGCCCCGCCGCATCCCACACGTGACACGGCCACCCTGTAGAGCAGGCTGAGCCCAGCCCCGGTGTCCCACCCCCGGAGTTCCGTGTCCCAGACAGCCAGGCCTGCGCGTGGCTTCCGGGGCGATCCAGAAAAGCGCTCAGCCCCGAGTCTTCGGTTTCCAGAGTATTTAAGCAAATGACTCCGCTAGGTTATAATTTTAGCACATTACGGCTGATGTCTTTTCGGGTCCATAAAACAGCAAACTTTTATCACTGGAAGCGGCTCCCAGCAAGACGTGGGAAACTCTCATGTCGTCGAGTCATCTGGGTATCAGTTACTGTTTGGGGGAGAGGGGAGGTGCGGGTATTTATAGATGTGCGCACCCTCCCCCGTGCACAGGCGAGCCAGCCTCCGCTGGATGCCGGGATGGGGAGAGGACGCCGCCGGGGAGGAGACCAGGGAGCTCTTGTTCCTTCACACAACAAGCTTTATTGAGCACCTACTGTGTGCTGGGTGCTGACCGTGCAGGCTCCCTCAGGCTGGTGGGAAAGGCAGACTCCAGTAAAATAAAGGCAAACGGGGAACTTGAAATTGCTAATGGTGCAGTGATGGGATGAATGGGGTCACCTGTGAGATGAGGCCCAGCCCTCTGTCAGGTGAAGGGGCACCTGAGGGCGGGCCCTGAATGAGGAGGAGGAGGTTGTATGGCAGGGGGAGGGACCCCAAATGAGGGTGTTTGCATGGGACTCTGGGGCCATGGGGAGGAACAGAGGTGTTTTCTAAGGGGCCATGACCCACTACTGGTGGGTTAAGCAGGGGGTCAACCAGGGTGACTGATCTGATTCATGCTTTTAAAGGATCTCGCTGGCTGCTGCAGGAGGGGCCAGAAGGGGCCAGAAGGGGAGACAGGGTAAGGTAGAGGTCATTGGAGCTGGGGCCCAAATGGCAGCCATGGTGATAGAGGCAGATGATTCTAGACCCACGATGGTGTCAGAACTGGGGCTAGGGGGAGGGCTGGGAAGGAGGCAAGGAGGACCCCCTGGTTCTTGGCTTGAGCCACTGTGGCCGTTTTCTGAGAAGGGAAGGACCAGTGGAGGTTTGGGACTGGGAGGCAGGTAGAAGTCTGTGACCACCTCCTGGAGTGGAGAGGTCCATTGGCCATTGGGTTCATCAGCCTGGAGCTCAGGGGGAGGGTTGAGCGGGGGACAGAGTTGCAGGAGGCAGCAGCTACAGGCAGACTTTGTAGACAGTGCAGGGTGCTTGGGAAGAGGAGTGGATGGAGGGAGAGGTCTGGGCCCCGGGCTCGCTGGTGTGGAGAGTCAGGAGGGAGAAGAAGCCAGCTTCAGAGGCTGACGGGGTGTGTCCTGGGAGAGGAAGGAGAGCCAGGGTGGTGTGGCATCTCAGAAGCCAAAGGGGAAGGTGGGCACAATGGACGCGCGGATGCCGCCCTGCAGCTGACTACGCGGGGGCCGTGGTGGGCTGGGGCGAGATGGGTGTTGGGACAGGTGAACGGAATCCACTTCACAGAGGGCCGAGGAGAGTGGGAGGGGCGGGAAGGAAGGAAGGGTGTCGTCTACTCTTCTCGGAGGTCTGGGGAAGAGGAGGAGAGACAGGGAGGTGGCTGGCGGGAGAGTCACAGGAAACCTCCGAGGAAGGCGCAGGCATGTCCCGACCGCCCTCTGCCCGCCGCCCCGGGGTGGGGGTGGGGGGGAAGGCTCGTGGTACTCTAGCACAGGAGCAGGACGGAACCAGCGCGTCGATGCCTGGGCGAGGCTCAGACCTTACTGGGATTTCCCAGTTGTGCCAGCGCTTGTGTGTGGGTGTGTACGCAGTGTGTGTGCGCGGGGCAGTGTTGCTTTGTGCAAGCAGCACCGCACTCGGACGTAGGACTGTGGTGTCACGCGCGGTCCCCGTGTAGCCACACACCCCTCTGCCCCACCACCATCCCCCCCAGGGCTTCTGCTGCTTGGTCCCCCATCTCTGTAGCTGTGTTGCTTCGTGAGCGTTTCATAACTGGAATCACACCGTCCAGAACCTTCTGAGATGAGAATTTCTTTAAACTCAGCACAACGAGGGGCGGGGGTTTTAAAGGGTGGGAGGCACCAAAACACGATTGTTTGCTGGGGGGGAGGATCCAGGAGAGAAGGCGAGACGGACGGTACCCAAAGACAAGGGAGGGATGGGAGCCAAATTCCTGGGAGGGACCGATGGGTTCAGAGTCTGAGTGGAACAGCTCAGCTTTGAAGGGCAGCGTGGCCCCGTCCCAGGCAGGGAGAGGGGACGCAGGCAGGGGCAGGTGGGCTTCTAGAATCTGCGGTCGGTCCACAAGGGGGTCCCCATCTGCCCGCGTCTATGTCTGCTTTGTCAGTGAGGGCGGGCAGAGGCGTCCTTTGACAGGGACCAGTCGGGTGGAGGAGGGAGGTATGGGGCCAGTGGAAAAGAGATGACAGTGCCCTCTCGGGGGGGCGGGAAAGTGAGTGGGCGGGGCTGGAGGTCTGAGATTCCACTCACGAAGGACGCAGCCTCCACACTGGGCTCATTTGCCAGCCACAGCTGTGAAGCAGGTGTCCGTTGGGTTCATCCAGTTGGGGTTTATGAAAGGATTGCCGAGGGACAGAGGGGACAGTGTGTTCACAGGATGCATTCCAGTGACAGACTGCGGACCCCAAGCGAGGCGAAGGGAGTGGGGATGGAAGAGCAGGGATGAAATGGGGCAGGTGTGACGGTCCCAGTGCAGTGAAGGAAGCGTGGTGAGAGGGCTCAGGGGAGGCAGCGGTGGGCTGGGGGGTTTGGTGCCTGACCCAGAGCTTCGGCGGAGATGAGCGCCAGGCTGTGGCCTGGGATGGAGGCCGTGGGGGATGGAGGCCGGAGGTCACTGGAGGCCGGAGGACAGGGAACAGTGAGCCCCAGCGCTAGTCATCCCTAGCGTGGTGAGGCCACCTTGAAGATGACGAGACTTGGTCGGAGTGCAGAGGGAGACAGGACCTTGCTGTGGATGGGAGAGGGGGCCATAAAGTTGGAAGGAAGAGAGGAGGGGGCCATAGCCTGATGGGGTAGGCATTAAAGGGGCAGCAAAGAAAATCCTAGGTGGGAAGATTTGGAGCTGGGGTCTGGAAAGGGCTCAGGGGAGTCAGAACATGTCTGCCTGCCCCCGGGGGAGCAGAAACCATTGACAAAGTGTCGCTATGCACCCAGCCCTCAGATGGGAAAACAGAGGCCCAGAGAGGTGAAACAAGTTTCAGAAATGGCCAGAGCTTAGTCAGGTCCTGCTTGAAAGTCAGTGGAGTAGGGAAGAAGGCAGGTTCTGGACTCGCATGTTGCCTGGGCCTGAGCAGGCTCCTGCTCCTTCTACCCAGAGGCTGTTTTTTACGTCTTTCTGGGCCTTTCTGAAATACAGCTATTAATAGTACATACTATTACATAGAGGTGGCCGTGAGGATTGAATGAGTTGATGCATCCATCTTGTGAATCCCTGGGGCGATCATTTTTACATATAGGAAAAATGAGACCCAGAGAGAGGAATTGATTTGTCCAAGCCCCAGTGGTCCCCAACCTCCCTGCCAGGGCCCAGCCCCCTGCCCCAGGGGCACCGACCCACGGCATGGCCCTCCTTCCCCAGAACACAAGCCTCTGTCCGGCATCATCCTGGGTGCTCCAGCAGCCCCGTGGAGGAAGCAGGGTGAGGGCCTCATTCTCGTTTGACAGATGGGGAAACTGAGGACAAGATGGTGTCTTCACTCACTAACCCAGAGTGCCAAGGGAGGATAGAATCTTTATTCTATCAGCCAGTCTTCACTGTGGAGAGCACAGAAATGACACAGAGGCAGTTCCTGTCTCTGTGCCACATTCTCATAGGGGAGACAGGACAAAATAATGAGCAAAGGTAGTAGCATTAAACAGTGGAATACAGGTCAAGGGACAATTGCTCAAGGAGATGGATTTGAGGGCCAGAGGATCTCAGAGAAGGAAAGCGAAGTCTGGTGACCCTGGTGGTGAAGAAGCTGGGTTTTGAAGGGCGGTGTGAGCTTAGCAAACTGGAGGCGGGAGAGAAGGGCACCAGAGGGGCGAGGGAGGGGAGCTGTGTGAGCAAAGACCCAGAGAGGGGCCAGGGAGGAGGCATCCGGCTGGAGCAGAAGAGGCGGGAAGACAAGGCTGTGCGGGCTGGCTCCTGAGACATCTCAATCTTCTCCGAAGATGGGTGAACCAGATGCCCCAGAGGCTTGCAAACAGATGCCAACGGTGGGAAAGTGGCCAGGGGGTCCTCCGTGGCCCAGCACGCCTGCAGCCACCAAGAGCCGAGGCAGGGGGCCTGTAGGCAGAGGGAGGACGGGCCCCAGGGTGTGACTGGCCAGCTGCCTTGTGACCTTGAGCCAGCAAACTCTGCAAAGGGGGCTCTCGCGGCGCCCCTGTTCCATCCCCGGGGGCTGGCGGGATGTCACAGCCCCGTGAAGTCTTTTGCAGCCAAACAGCAGCCGGCACTGGGAGGGACAGGATCGAGGTGAAGGCTTTTAGCTTTCTGGCAGAGACGCCCAGCAGAAACCCAAGCCGCGTCAGAAAGCAGTTTCGGGAGAACCTTTGATTTAGGGAACAAGGTTTTGGCATCAAACTGCGATGAGAGAGCAGAGGCAGCCCGCCACACAGTGAAATCAAGCGCTGTCAGCCTCATTAATCTGATGCTTCCGTGTTCAAAGCGGCACCTAATTAGAAGGAGCCGTGACTCTCCACCGTCTGGGTGGCCCATTGTTCCCATTGGACAAGTCACACCAGGTGACTTCAAAGCACGTTTCTCTGTGTCCCTCTGCCGAGTGGCGCCAATTAACCAGCGTTTAGAGCTGGGCTGCCCTGGCTGGCGAGCTTGGCTGCACGCGTGCTCAGTCGGTGCCAGAGCTGGGGGCCTCCACTCAGTTTGCTAGCTCCTGGGGAGGGGGACAGGAGTGCCAGGCACAGGTAGGGGTGCCTCATGGGGCCCAGAGGCCTGGAAGGAGCCAGAAAAGGCAGAGGAGCCATTGATCTCTTTTGGCCGTGCTCTATCCTCCCTTTCTTCCTCTTCCAGGTAGGGCTTCTCCTGAGAGGGCCCCAGATGCCCAGCTGGAAGTCACACTTGGTCTGGGGACACCCTGTGACGTCTCTCTGGGTGGTCTTATCTGAAGGGACTCTGAGTCCCCAAGGAGATACAGGTCCCTGTACCTTCCCTTGGTTTTGACCTCTATCCCCCACTGTGCCCAGGGCTCTGCACACAGCAAGTGCTCAATAAGGGTCCATCAGCCAGTGCAGCATCTGTCCCAGCTGGTGACTGCACCCTGGCACACACATCAGAGGCCACAGGTCAACAGTGTCCCTGGGAAGTGTCTGGTTGGAGTTGGGCAAGGCTTTCAGCATTGATGGCACTTTCGGTATAGAACAGCTGGGATTGGGGAGACTGGATTTTTGTCTGCTTTCCTGGATGGAGTACTCGCTGCCATTGAGGCTAGAGAGCAGGAAGGCGTAGGAGGCAGACCCAGGGCAGGGAGCCTGAAAGAGCCCCAGACTGGCAGTCAGGATTCCAGGATCCCAGGCCTGCTGTAGCCACTCACTGGCCCCCTTGTGCAGGTTGTCTGCCTTCTGTGGGCCTCAGTTTCCAAATCTGTGGGCTGGGAATGATCGCTCCATCTTGTCCAGTTTCTTGGACTTCATACGGTGAGGTCAGATGGGGGGTGAAGCGTGGACCTGTCCTGGGAGCTGTCCAGGGTACTGCGGGGGGAATAGATGCACTCCCGGCCTTGCTCGCACCCCTCTGGTGGTGGGGCAGTCTCCACATTTTGAGGCTGCCTCTTCCACTGCTGGCTAGTTGTCCTCGTTGGAATGGTCGTGGTGTTAACTTCCTGGGGCTGCTGGAACAAATGACTGCAAGTCTGCTGTCTCAGAACAGGAATACATCCTCTCATGGTTCTGGAGGCTGAACGTCTGAGATGAAGGCGTGGGCGGGGTCATGCTCCCCCTGAAGGCTCTGGAGGAGGAAACTTCTTGCCTCTTGCAGCTTCCCTTGGTTGCTGGCATTCTTTGGTGTTCCTTGGCTCACAGATGCATCACGCCAATCTCTGCCTTCGTCTTCACATGACATTCTTCTGTGTGTGCGTCTGTGTCCAAATTTACCTCTTTTTGTAAAGACACCAGTTGTTGGATTTGAATCCACCCGAATCCGGGATGACCTCGTCTTAACTAGTTACCTCTGTAATTACTGATTACATGTTTCCAAGTAAAGTCACAGTCTGAAGTTCCGGGTGGACATAAATCGGGGATGGGGGGAACGCAGTTCAACCAGGTACATTCCTCTTCCTTCTCCTGAGCCCAGATACCCATCCTGTGACTTCACCCCTGTAGGTTCTCCCCTTGCCCAGCACCCACTCCGTCAGCCCCCTGTGCCCAACCAGGTTCCAGCCCCACTGTGCCCGCGTCTGCTCTTCGGGGCACACTGGCTTGCTGGTGTCACAGACAGTTATCTGGCCAACGGCCTGTCTTGGGAGTCTCTCCCGTCCTTCTCACCTTTTAGGTTCAGGACTCCCAGGGCTGCGCTCCGGGATTCAGCCCCGGCCCCACCAATTACTAGCCGCCTTGATGTGTAACACTATAAACCTCTTCACCTCATTATAGGAAATTTCTTTTGAATGGCCTTTAAAAACCATCTCATTACACAGAAGAATTGTAATTACCTTGCCCAAGATGGGGGTTCTGGATGAGCTGGTGCCCGGTGCTGTCAGAACCATGGGACAGGGCTCGCAACTGGCTAGTTTGGCCAGGAGGCTGAGCTCCCCATTTCATCCTCTTGGACCCCTTGTCTCCCGGGATCTGGGCACCCTCGTCTCTGTTGGTGACCCCAGAAAGAGCGGAGCTGCAGAGGGCCCTGGGCTGGGACTGGTGCTCATGCTGTGATGGTCAGAACTCGCCCCCTCCCACCGGTATTGTTAGGGACTATCCAGGCTCCTGCTAAGCCCACCCTCCCGGAGCCTGATGGAGCTTGCCTGGTGGTCCCAGAAAATCACAGCAGGGGGACACCCCTGAGGTCGGTAGGTGCGGCCCCTGCCCTCGGCCCCTTGCCCAGCCACCCCCTGCCGGCAATAGCAGCCTCCTGAGAAGGGACCCCAGCCCATCTTCCTGAGATCGTCCTCCCGGAATCAAGGCTTCTGTCCGACCCATTTGCGGGATTTCCTTGGTGTCTGGCTAAAACTTAGCCTGTTGTCTCAGTGCTCACCTGAGGTTGAGCTCCTCTCTTCCTGGCTGTGTGATCTTGGGCAAGTCACATGACCTTTCTGAGCCTGTTTCTTCACATGCAGAGTGGCCGGGATTGTTTCTTCTTGAAGGGTCATGGTGAGCATGGGCTTTGGCCATGGGTGGGGGATGCCTGATGTTGGGCACATAGTGGGAAGCAAACCCATGCCGCTGCCCTTGCCCCAGGAGAGGCTAAGAACAGCTCGGAGGCCCTCGGAGGCCCTGGGTAGGTGTGGCTCTCCTCCCCTGTGCCCCTCCCCCCTCCCCTGCCCCGGGAGTTAGGTGTGTGTGTTTTGGGGGATGTTTACAGGGATGATTCCTTCTCTTTTTCCTGATCTCCTTCCCAGCTCTGCCCAGGCCAGAGCTGTGGGTATGGCAGGGGCTGCTCCCCAAGCCTAACCCTCCCCCAAGCTTGCCAGCATGCGTCAAGGGAGCTATAGAGGGAGAAATGAGGGCCTCAGGGTGCTCCTCACTGGAGATATGCCCCATGGGGCTTTTTTTTTGCTGTCCTGACCTTTTCAGTTTTCAGCATCCTGATAGGCTGTCGGGACCAGTGGTCCCCACTGACTAGTTAGGTGGGCAATGGTGAGGGGCTGGTGGCATGTGGAAATGTCAGTGATGTCTGTGGAGCCTGGCAGAGTGGCTGCCTTGGGACAGGGGCCACTGTGCCTGAGATAGGACAGCTCTGGAGGGAGGCCTGGTTCCCTGGACCACGGGCCCAGTGGTCAGGAGCTGGGGGCAGTGTGTGTGTGACGAGGCCCCTGGGAGGGAGGACAGAGCAGTTGGGGTTCGGTACCCACCCGTCCCAGCCCCATCAGCCCAGACACCTTCCTAGGGAGTGTCCTCCCTAGATCTTCACCCCCTCCCAGTCTGGTCTAGGTGCCCCCACTTGTGCCCCCCCCAGCCCTGGGCAGCCACCACCGAGCATACATCCCCTCTCCTGTTCAGCGTGCAAGACCCTGGAGACCCTGCAGAGGCAGGCTGGAAGGTGTCACATTTGTGTGGGCGCCTCTCGCCGGAGTCGCTCAGGGGACCACGGAGACTGCCTGGGACGGATCTGGGCAGAGATCCAGTGATAGGAGGGCTGGGCCTTGTGGCTAAGTGTCCTTGACCAGGCCAGTGAACCCCAGGGGTGGGGGCCCTGCCTGCCTCTGAGACAGGCTCATCTGAGGGCAGAAGGTGTCTCCTCCCCCCGCGCACTTCTTCCCGGACGTTTGTCCCTTGGGCCTGCCCAGCGAGTGGACCAGGAGGTCCCACACACATGACTGTGGTTTGCCGCAGGCCCTGCTCTGCTCAGCCCCCAGCTGCCCTGTCTCCTGCAGGGGTCTGCATGGCATCTTGGCAAAGCCACCGCCGCGGGCACTGGCCAGAGAGGCAGAGACGTGCCTATTCGAGTGCCCGCGCCTGCTGACATCCTCTTCTGGGACTCCACATATGGCTTCTGGGACTGCCTCGGGGGGGGGGGGCGAGTCTCCCGTCTGCTCCTGAGCGATGAACCTCGGAGGGAATTCCTGTCCACTGAGCACCTCCTGTGTTCCAAGCACAGCAGCAAGGTAGCCATGGTCCGGTCACAGGTTTTGTGGGGGTGGAAGTGGGACAAATAATAAACAAGTAAACAAACAAATAGATGTATAATTGCAAATTTTGACAAGTGGTACAAGGGAATGATAAAGAATGCAGAGGAAGGGGTGGCCCTGCAGTCTGGGGGGGGGCTTCTCTGGGGCAGTGTCTCATCCCATAATCAGATGGATGAGGAAGAGGAAGCTGTGTACAAGGAGGGGTGAAGAGCACTCCATGCCTGGAGGAACCCTAGTGTGTTGAGGAGCTGGAAGAAAACTCATGAAATGGGAAGAAGAGGGGTAAATGGGGGCAGGGTGGGTGGCAAGGCTGGGTCAGGCACAGTCCTTGGGCCATGGTAAGGAGGGTGGGTGCCTCTTGTTCTAAGAGGAAGTTAATGGGGGGTTTTAAGCAGAAAGGGACCTCCTTTAACTCAGGGCTCAATGATACTGCTCTGGTCGCCATGTGGGGGACAGTGGAGAGACACAAGGACAAAGGGTATATCCAGCAGGTGGTGAGGGGGCCGGCTGGGCTGGAGGTGCCGGTAGAAGGTGAAGTTGGAGACACATTGAGGACTTGTGCTGGGTTGGAGGGAGGGAGTTGGGAAGGAGTCCCAGGGGCTCCCAGGTGTCTGGTGTGCACGGCTGGGCCAGTGGTGGTGGCATCCACAGAAATAGGGACGCTGGCAGAGGAGGGCTGGGCTTGAGAGAGGAGGAGGGATGAGATGTTTATGGGATATCGCGGTGGGGGGAGATGACAGGGATGTCAGGATCTTTGCGGTCACAATCAGGGGACTGACCTGTCCTTACCTCCATTATGCGGACGTTGGCTCTGTAGCTCAGAACGGCCACACGGCTGGGGTTGCTCAGCCGAGATGTGAACCCAGAGCCGTCACCTCTTGAGGCGACCCCCCACCCTTGGGCAGTCTCATGTTTGAGAAGAGCAGCGCTTTACCCGAAAGGATGAGTTTCGAGGGGTGGAATTGTAGGTGTGGGTGGGCAGGGCCTCTCCCAGTGTTGCCACCTTGGTCTTCACCCTGGGCCACACCTGGGTTCAGTTTTGGACTCTCTCCCCAGTGTTACACTTGTAGTGCCCTTGGTCAGGAGGCCTCAGTTGCCCTGGGGAGGGCGGGGGGCAGCTCAGCTCTAGGGCCCCATTATGCCAAGGAGGATCTAGAAGAGTCTTTCAGTTGTTCAGCCTGAGAAGAGGTCTAAAATTAGCCCTGAGTTGAGGCAAGGGAGCCCAGGACAGGGTGGCTCCCTGGGGCTCTGCCACTCCTACTCCCTTCCTGGATCTGGGAGGGGGCTCAGGGCTTGCCAGACCCCCATCTCCTGGGGCCCCTCCTCTGCTGGCTGGGTGGGGCAGTCAGAGGGCTGGTAGAAAAAGCACCAGACCGGGAAAGGAGTCCTGGGGCTGCCATCCACCCCTAGTGACCTGTGTCCCCACCTGGATAGAGAGTCCAGTGAATGAATGAGGCCTAAGGTTTTTTCCCTCAGACATTCCAAGATCTCCATCTTTTGAGGTCAGAGAGGAAATACCAAAGGCTTGGACTGTGGAGTTGTGGTCAGGAGACAGAACTGGTTAGGGGGCCTAGAAAACATGGCCAGGGTGATGGATGCCGAGCTACTGGTGGGGTGGGGCACCTTCAAGGCAGAAGCCAGCGGCATAGGGAAGGTATGAGGAGGGACAAGAGATTAGGGGCACGTATAGGCATGAGCCAGTTCATATGATGAAAGATTAACCCAGCAGGTTCTCTATGAAAAGATGGGAGTGCAGCAGCCCTCCTTAGAGACAACTATGACATTGGCCTCTGGTGTGGATTGGCCACAGTAGCTGGTGATTGGGTTAGGGCTCAGTGTGTGACCAGGGTCAGGGCTCCTGTGAGAGCAGGATCAGGGATCAGTATGTGAGCAGGGTTGAGGCTCTGTGTGTGACCAGGGTCAGGGCTCAGCCTGGTTCTCTAGGTGGAGTCCCACCAGGGCAGGCCAAATGCCCTCCTCAGCCACAGTCCCTCTGAGTTCTCAGTGTTCATCTCCACCCATGGGGCTTATTATTTAAGTGCCTAAGACTGACGTCACTTACTCTGGGCCTTGATGTGAAAAGGCCAAAGCCCTGGACAGGAATCTGGTCATAATGTCTGGAGCTCCTCCAGGTCTTGCCATGTGCCAGACACTGTGTGTGTGTGTGTTTTATTCTCCCCATTTGATGGATCAGGAAACTGAAGCTCAGAGGTGAAGGGACTTTCTGAGGTGAGCCTGCTAGTTATGTGGCGGAGCTAGAATAAATCTCTCTGTCCATTTCCCCTTTTCCACCTCCCTCAGCATCCCTCCCTGGGGCAAAGAGGGGCTCTCAGCAGAGCTCTTCCCTCCCAGGCTCCCCATGGAATCTTACTCCCTTTTCCATGTACACTGGGGGCTGTCAGTTTGGCCTTCCTCAGGCTGAAGCTCCCTGGGTAGGCCAGAGGGGCCCGAGGGTGGGCTAGGAGACCCTCCTCCAAGGCCCCAGGCATGTAGGCAGGTCCTGTCCTCACAGGGACTGGGAATGGGCGGGGTTTGTCAGTAGGGCCCCAGAAAGCCCAGGAGTTGGCCTTTGCCCCTTGGTTAGAAGGGAAGGGAAGGGGGCAGTTCAAGCGGAGGCATTTGGAAATCATGGTCCTGAATGTGAGAGGTTTGGAGGGTCCTTCCCCGTACCCCTGACATCACTCCTGCAGGCATTTTCCTCTTCTGCCTCCAGGAAATAGTGTGAAGAGGGCCACCCTGTGTCCTGGAAGCCTGGACACCTCGTACTACAGACAGGGTAACTGAGGGCCAGAGAGGACAGACACTTGTGCCAGGACACATGGTGTGTTAGTAGAGAAGAGGGACCAGCACCCCAGGGCCTGTCCCTCACTGCCAGTGTTCCTGGATGTTCCCTCTCCGAGGCTCAAAGCCGTTGTGGAAACTGAACGCCCATGAGCCCACAGAGCAATCATATTCTAATAGTGGGTTTCTGAGCACCGGGCCAGCTCTTCTGGGGCTTCCTGACCCTTCTCAGACATTTCTCAGTGATAAGAGTCTGCCCATTTGTAAGTCCTTTGGACGGTTTCAGGGGGGAGAAGTGATCCAGAATTTGAGTGGAGTCCCACGAGGGAGGGGATGGAGGGAGGGTCAGCAGCAGCCCCTTGTGTGGCTTACCTGCCCTGTGAGATGGAAGCCCCAGGAGGCCCATCTTGTATCCCGGCAGGGGTGTCTTCAGCTCAGGGGGCTACAGTGGTGGGCCCAGAGTTTCCCAGCCTGGTTCTCACCCCCATCTGCCTGCTCTGAAGTACATCCCCATGATGTACCCAGACTAGAGCTTAGAAATGAGAGAGGGCGAGAGTCCCCTGCCCTCAAGAAGCTGCTAGAGAATGAGATTTTAAGTCAGAAAGAAGTAAAAGGGAACAAGAGCTTCGTTAGTGCTGTGTGCACTGATCTCGGCTGTGCCAAGAGCCCAGGAGAGATGAGTGTAGCTGGAGCAGTGGGGAAGGCTGGGTGAAGTTTAGAAGGAAGAGCGATGCTGTTGTGTATAGGGAGGGCTGGGGCTGGAGGGCTGCAGCAAGGAGCTGTCCAGTGCTGAACAAACCCCGGTCCGTGGGGCTTGTCTGCGGTTCTTTCTGGGCACCTTGGAGAGTTCCTTCTTATGCCGGAGCCTCAGTTTGCTTTTTTTTTTTTTTTTTTTTTAAAGATTTTATTTATTTGACAGAGAGAAACACAGCGAGAGAGGGAACACAAGCAGAGGGAATGGTAGCGGGAGAAGCAGGCTTCCTACAGAGCAGAGAGCCCGATGTGGGGCTCGATCCCAGGACCCTGGGATCTGACCTGGGCCGAAGGCAGACGCTTAACGACTGAGCCACCCAG
>CM053609.1:22905618-22920962 GCA_028646535.1 Procyon lotor | reverse complement strand
TTTTTTTTTTTTTAAAGATTTTATTTATTTGACAGAGAGAAACACAGCGAGAGAGGGAACACAAGCAGAGGGAATGGTAGCGGGAGAAGCAGGCTTCCTACAGAGCAGAGAGCCCGATGTGGGGCTCGATCCCAGGACCCTGGGATCTGACCTGGGCCGAAGGCAGACGCTTAACGACTGAGCCACCCAGGCGCCCCCTGCTTTTCTGGCAAATTAAGTGCTGATACCTGCATGGTGGCCTTGTTGAGAGGATAAGGGGAGACCAGTGAGGATCGTGCTGAGCTCACAGCCTGCAGTCAATACAGGCACTGGGAGGGGAGGCTTGTTTGGGGCCTCACCATCTCCCTTCGGTGTCCACCAGCATTTGGGCCTGGATGTCTCAGGTTGCAGATGGGGCACCCAGGGACCAGAGAGGGAAAGACACTCGTGCCAAGAAACACAGTATGTTAGTGGAGGAAGGGGCTGTCCTTAGCGTCCTCTCTCCCACTGCCAGGACTGCGAGATGCTGCTTTACCCAGGCTCAGAAGCCTTGTGGAAACTGAACACCTCTGAGGACTCAAAGGAA
Organism: Procyon lotor; assembly: GCA_028646535.1. Lineage (NCBI taxonomy): Eukaryota > Metazoa > Chordata > Mammalia > Carnivora > Procyonidae > Procyon > Procyon lotor. Next base: position 22,920,397 of record CM053609.1, on the reverse strand, counting down.
TGATGCTCTACCAGCAGGAGTCCAGGCACTGTGACTTCTGTTCTCCTGGGCCTTCCCAACCCTCTCCCTGCACCAGCCTCAGCCCATAGGTGGCCTTGTCATAGCTCTGGGCTGAGCTTCATCTCCCTTTAACCACACACCGGCCCCATGCAAAGGTTCTTCTCAAGCCCTGTTGGCCACATAAGGCCTCCTAGGTGCCCCATCTCACCAGGAAGATGGGATGCTTTCAGGGAGGGGTGAGTGGGCCAGAGGCCTGCTGGAAGTCAAAGGAGAGACCTCTCTCACCCTCTCCTGCCTCATCTCAAATGGTCCAGCCCCTTGCCAACCCTGTGCATGGGACGACGTGCAGCAGCAGGAAGAGTGTCAGGAAAAGTTAGCCCCTAATAACCCTACTGGGCCTGCTGATTATGCTTTGTGTTCCCTCCACCTTCATCTCCATGAGCCCTTCTGGCCTCTCACACTTCCTGGCCCATGAGGAGCAGACAGTCCTAGGCGTGAGCCCCAGCTCAGCCATTGGCCAAGCTGTGACCTTGGGCAAGGGGCCTTACCCCTGGGAGCCTGTTTCTTCCTTAAGTGGGAATAATTATCCTGGCCTGGGTTGGTGTGCAGTCCGAGCACAGACACACAGTGACAGCCATGGCTGCTTTTCTCCTCTCCCTTCTTCCTCCACCCCTGCCTGCTTCGAGCCCAAGAACCTCTGGAACCGGGTGAGGTTGGTCCTGGGAAGACAGGGCGGGGGAAGCTGCAGGTGTGGGCCACGCTCAGCAGCAGTGTTTTGTACCCTGCGAGGGCCACGCCGAGCTGCCACTGCAGACACAGTGTAGCCTCTGACCTTGCTGCCTCTGACCCGGCTCTGGAAGCATCCGTTCCACAGCCCCCAGCTCCTTTCCACTTACCCAGCTCAGGAGGGCCGCCTAGAGTGATGCTGCCAACATGGGGAACTCGCAGACCTTGGCCACCAGTGACACCCGCCTTGCTTGCCACCCAAGGCCTAGACCCCAGTCGACCCTCCACAAGCTGGTCCAGTGAAAGGGAATCTAGGAGTGGGGCAGGCACAGCCTCATTTCTGCCTCAATCTCTCTGGGCACCAAGTACTCACACAGAGCCCAGCACAGACTCAGTGCTCCATGTGCTTTGGCCATTATTATTGATGGTAGTAGTAAAAAGAGGAGGAGGAGGGAGGGGGAGGGGGGAGGAGGGTAGCAGTCTCATTTCATGGAAGAGCAAAGTGAGGCCCAGAGCAGTTAAAAGTCACCACCTCCGTGAAGTCTTCCAGGCTCTGTCCCTTCTCCCAGAAGTGGCTCCTCCTTCCTTTTGACTTACTTCAGTTTCTTTCCAGCGCTCTAGCTTGGGCAGGGGACACAGTGGGGTGGATTCCAAGGTGGGGAAGGAGTAGGTCGGAGGAGTAGCTCACAAGGCTCTGGGGGCTATCAGAGGGCCTGCAGGGGCTATCAGGTCCCTGCTGCCCAGGGACCCTCCAGTTGGGTGCACCCCAGCCCCAGCTCTCACTCCCCCCCACCACTGGCTCCCCTGCCAGCTTGCCTGATGGTTGTGGAGTCCTAACAGGTGTGGTGAGAATGGGGCCTCTTCCCCCTGCCACCCCCATGACCTTGGCCTCTGCCCATCTACATGTCGGCTCCCCGGGGGCATCTGCCGGTTCCTCCTGTGGATGTCTCCCTTCCTCTTAGCCCCTTCCCCAGTGGGCAAGATTCTGATCGCCTCCCATCACTACCAGCTGGTTAGCAGTTAAACTCAGGTCAGTAAAAGTTAATTGAGCAAAAGTGTGTGCCAGGCACTGGGGATTCTGTGAGGACTGGACTCCAAGAGGCCCTGTGAGCGGGGAGGGGCAGGGGACAGTCATCTGGGGCACCTACTGGCCACTGGGTGCTGCTTTCCCGACCTGAGCACTGGAGAGGCGGGCACTGCCCAGGCTTGCCGATGAGAATAGGGCCCAGGGAAGTAGGGAGCCTGCTTGCAAGCGCTTGGCATGGACGGGCTGGCCTTGGGGCCTCCCCTGGGAATGAGAGTGCAGGAGCCGCTCCTGTGCCGACCCCGGTGGCTCCCTTCAGTGGCAGCAGGAGCTGGAGGCCGTTAGGTGGCTCAAGGCTTTTCCAGATACCTGGCTGGGCCCTTGGGAGCCTACGCTCTAGGGAGACTCTTAGCACCCCTGGAGCACAGAGCAGCCTGAGGCCACTGCACGGGGTGCCTGCTGGAGTGGTCGTGGGGCCTGCTCTTTCCTCCTGGGGCTCCCTGACGCTCCCCTCCCTGTAGCCACCTTAGGCCTAGCCCAGCCCTGGGTCCTCCTGATGCACCCACTCTGACCCCTCTTACTGTCTGGCCCGGCCTGCGTGCCCTGTCCTCTCTCAGGTGGGCCCGAAGGCCTTGCCACTCCTTCTCTGTGCCCCGCCTGCCCTTTCCGGCCTCCTGCCCGTAGAGGAGACTGGTGCTTTGGACCATGAACCTGTCTCCTCTCACTTCATCCTTTCTCTCTGGCTTTCCACCCCACTGCAGACTGAGGCTCATTCCTGTCCCAGCCCCCGAGCCAGCCGCCAATGTCAGGCCTTCCCTTTCCGCAGCTCCTCTCTGGCTTTTGCCCCCAGCCCTCCCCCAGTTCTGAAGGCTAGGCGTGCCCGGGGCCAGGGGCCATCCCTGGTCAGCCCCGCCGTCCATCCGGCTGTGGCCCGAGCCCCGCCCCAGCTCCCACCGCCGGAGACTAGCCGCAGCCGTGGGTGCCCACCCATGCCGCGTGGCCCTGGAACTCCCTGGGTGGCACTCCTGGGTCTCAGTTTCCCGTTCTGCCAAGTGGGTCAGAACAAGGCCTCCCCAAGAACGAATTCTTGTTGGATTAGTGAACTAAGTAACTCATCCCCGGCTTCTCCGGCTCACCTGAATGTTGTGTGATCAAAGCTCACACGAGCCTTCCTAAAGGCTCACATCAAAGCCTTTAGGAAGGCTTGCAAAGTTTGATGGTGTGGTTTGGACAGGACGACCACTCAGGCTCATCGGGACAGACGCTGCTGCCGTCTCACCGAGGCGTCAGAACTGTGGCCTTCACTCGCCAAGTCCCTCCTGCACCCTCTCCTCCCTTCCAGCCCTTGGCCTGCCTTGAGCCCCAGCTACTGCTCACTGCCACGGTCCTAACTTTTCACTGCTTCCTGTCTTCACCTCTGTCCTCCATCATCCTCGACCTGGGGGCAGCTGGAGTGATATTTCTGAAGCACAGATTGGGGCCTGCCAAGCCCCCCTGAAAATCCTTCAAGCTGCTCATGGTTCTTGGGATAAGAGCTAAAGCCTTGTGTCTGCACATGAGGCCCTCCCCAAGGGAGAGGGGCTCTCTCCCTCTGCACCCATCCTCCGTGCCCCTGGGCGTTGGCACCGGCTGCCCCTCTGCCTGCAGGACCCTTCCCCATTGCTTTCAAGCCCAGTTCCTTTTCCCTCCAGGCCCTTCTCCAAGACCTTTCCCCTGGAAGCCTGGCTGGAGCCCCAGCCCTGGTTTGGGGGCCCCCCCACCCTGTTTCCCCAGCAACTTGGGCTCTCACTCTCACACAGTCCCTGAGTCATTGTCTTTTATCTCCCTGTGGGCTCCCCCTACGCACTTGTCCCATGAGGACTGAACTGCCTGATGCAGGATCTTGGGAATTTTTGTAACTTCAGTTCACAGAAAGCGTTAGAGAGCATTTGCTGAATGAATCAATGAATGAATCAAGGAATAGGTTGCCGTCTCCTGCTGTGGGGACTCTGGGCTGGACCTCTGGGTCTACAGTGGGATGTGGGAGTGCACAGCGGCCTCTACCTGCCCTCTGGGTGGCCTTCCTCTCTGATGTCCCGCTGGGCTGTAGTCAGGGGATCTGGAATTGCCCTCAGAACGGCCTTCCTGGCCCAGCCACGTGCCCCACAACAGCTGTGGCCGTATCCGCAGTGAGGGGTCCTGAGCTGTCCCAGAGGTTTCCAGCAGACCGAGAATGGTTTGGGAATCCTGAGGCTCGAGGGTCTGCACCATCTCCCCACCTGGCGCTCAGCCCTCTTGCCGCGTTCCCCACCCAGCACAAGCCATTTGACCCTTGACCCCTCCCAGGTCAGCCCTGCCCCTGGTGACCCCTAGGAGCCCTCCCGGCCTGGGAGCCTGCAGCACCTCAGCCCTGTGCAGGGAACCCGGCACCGAGTACTACCTCGGGGCTGCTCTGACCTGGGCCCAGCCCTGCCTTGGGTCCTGACGGTCCTGCGGGCAGTCTGCCCACCCCTTTGCTCTCACAGACTCAGGTCCTAGGATTTCTGGTTTGTTGGCTCTGCTTCCCTGGGGCTGACCGCCTTCCCCTGAGTGTCACCTTCTGGGGGACCCAGCCCCTGCCTCCAAACCTGCCATCTTTTCCTCCCAGGCCCCCCAGGCCCTGCTCCTCCATTCTCCCCTGGGCATCCTCATCTGGGCAGAGGTCTAGGTGCCCCGTCCGAGAAGGGGGCCATGCTGCCCTGGTCCAAGGGGACCCCTCGGGCTGGAGTGTCCACAGGCACACAACTGCTAGACACTGGGGGGAGCCCAGAAGGTGGGTTTTTGGGTTTCTGGCTGGAGGAGATACCCATGAGTGGGGCTCTTGAGGGAGTGTCTCCTGGGGGAGGTGCCAGTGCCCAGTGGGGAGTGAGGGGACTTGGAAGAAGGGACTTGGAGGGGGAGGCCCTCCCCAATGGGCAGAACAGTGTGAAGGAAATTGTCCTATGTGCCCACTCTGCTGGGCTCTGGGCCAGGTTCATACCCAGCCCCGGTACAGCCTTCGGGTGGCTATTATTAGCTCCGTCTAAAAGATGGGGAAACAGAGGTTCAGAGAGGCTCAGGGACTCCCCCAGGGTCACCTGCTGTCACCAAGGCATTGTCAGGCCTCTATCCCAGGTCTGGCATCTTTTCAGGCTCCTAAGTGGAGGGAGCGAGGCAGAGTCTGAGGAAGAGGGGGAGGGAGGCTGGCGCCCGCCAGGAGCGTCAAACAGCTGCTGACTGTGACTTTCCGGGGAGGGGGTGTGGGTGGGGGGTGGCTTACTGAGTTGGTCCTGTTCTTCCCTCCCTCCCCCCTCCCGTGGGAGAACCCTCACGACCGATGAGAGGTTCCCGCCGCGCCCCCTCCCTGGAGAGGCCGGCAGTTTGCCTTTTCAGAGGATAATTCCCCATTATACAGAGATATTTAGCCTAATAGAAGCCGACAGATCATTCAGGGCAGTAATGTACTCCGGCTTCAAGCGTTTAGTTTCCTCAGCCTGAACTCTCAGATTAAAGGCTCCTTGCCCGCGCCCGCCCCACAACGATGCCTGTGACCTTGACTGCAGTGATGGGGTAGGTTTCTCCCTCCCTCTTTCCCTCCTCCTTCTTTGCGGGCTTCCTCCTCCCTCCGTTTCTCTCTCTTGAAAAAAAAAAAAAGGTATTTTCCTTCTTAAATATTCAGTCTCAAGGCTGTTGCTTCTAAACCCTGCACGCTTCGGGGATAGGCAGACTGCGCTGGGCCGCCGGCGGGGCGTGGGGACACCTGGCTCGGCCACATGGGGCCGGAGGGTGCGCTGTGCCCGGTGGGCAGTCTGGACACTAGGTCCTCTAGCTGGGTGTGGGCCCGTGGAAGCTGGGCAGGTGGACTTGCCCAGGGCTAGGACTGGCTCCCCTTCTCCCTCTGCCCCCCACCCCTGCCCCTGCCCCAGGGTGGCCCCCCGGGGATCTGGCCTGGGACCCTCCATGAATGGGAGACGCCTAAGGCAGTGGGTTTCATCTGCTGCTCAGACCTGGATGTCTGGGAAGGATCCAGGGAACACTAGGGGCTGGATTTGAGGGGCAGATGGCAGCAGAGTGGCACTTGGTGGCTTTTATTGATGAAGAGGGTGGCTTCCGGAGCTGTCTCGTTCTGGCCCCTGCAGGATTCACTTGTCAGTTCATCTGTCCCTGCTGCCCTGTGTCTTTCCTTTGTCCCACCCTCTCAGCCCTGTCGTCTGCTCACTGGGCTGCCTGTTGGAGCCCCCGGGGACTTCCCTGCTGGCCACTGGGGGCACGCGAAAGTGCCAGGGTTTGGATTCAGCAGGTCCTGGGTTCAAACCCTAACTCCAGGACTTACGAGCTGTTTCCTCTGTTCCATTTCGTATTTTGAATTTGAACAAGCTCCTTAATCCCTCTGAGCTTTCATTCCCTCACCTGGAAAGTAAAAGGATCCTGTGGGCTCAGGGCTTCTGTGGTGAGGACTGGTGCCAGGTGCGGCCGCCCCGCGAGTCCTCTCTTCTGGATGCTCCCACCTCCCCTGCCCAGACGCCCTCTCTCCCTCTCTCTCAGTACCCCTTGGCTAGGAAGAGGGCAGGTGGTCGGGAGGGGTACCTGGCAGGGTGGACTCTGGTTCCCCTGCTCACAAGCTACCTGTGTAGGCATGAGGAGAAGTCCAAGGTGGAGGGACCCTTCTTCAGTTCATTGCCTGGGCAAAGCCTGGGGTCTGGACGCAGGTCCGGTTTGAAGGAGCCCTCGTACGGGACTATGTGTGGACTACCAGGGAAAGGGGCGGGGAGAATGGAGGAGCAAGGCCTGGGTGGCCTGGGAGGAAAAGCCTTCTGGGCTGGGATTCCCCGCCCAGGATCCAGGGGATTGGGCAAAACTTTGAACCATCAGGAATGAGGAGTCTTGGCAGCTGGATGAAACCCCAGGTGGTGGAGAGGTTTCTGCCCCTCCTGGGGCAAGGACGGTGGGATGAACATTGAGGGTGCAGGAGGGGAAGGCCCCCCCCCACCAGGTGTTGGGCCACAGAAAGAATCTGGGGCTGATGTGCCTGTCTGATTTCCTGTCTGAGCCTCAGTTGCCTCATCCTGTAAATGGGGTTAATCATCTTGCCCTGGGATGGGCAGAAGATCCAGTTAGAGAATATAGGGGAATGTGCAGTGATCTATAATGTAGTACCAATAACAGCTATTATTATGATCATTACCTTCCTTTCCCTTCAGTCTCTGTGACACCCACTTTGATCCACACAATCTAGCCCTGATTCACATGCTGATAGAATTAAAGAAACACTGAAAGCAGCCTCCCCATTTAGTGCAAAATCCCCATCCAACAGACGTGTTTCCCAGACTTATGCTTGCATACCCCCAGGGACAGGGAGCTCACTACTTCTCATGATGGACAGAAATCTGTCTCCCTAGAAACTTTTTCTATCACTGGGCTTAGCTCTGCTCTCTGGGCACAGAAATGCTGAGTGTCTTTGTCAGGGACCTAAATGTCCTGACCAGGCCTTTTGAGACTTTCCCCGGGAACATGGGTTCCAGGTCCACCTCTTCTGGTCAAGATCCCTACAGGCTGATTTCACATTATCAAAGACCTTCTAGACAGGGACATAGATGCCCGAGCATGGCTTTCTGGAAGTGGCTGCACCATCTCCAGAGCTGAAGCAACATGCTTACCAGCCTCTACGTCCCCTGGCCACCTGAGCACAGAGTCCACAGCCACTCCGTGTAGTGGTTTTGGAGCTACTCATGGAGCTTACCCAGGTTCTGATAACTCTCGTATGTACTGTGGCCCATTTCGTGGGTTTATGGAAGGCTTTGAACAGGGGACCCTGCCTCCCTAGTTGACCCCCTCAGGCTGGACCTACCTTTAAGGTTCCCTCTTAGTCTGCCAAAAAAGTTGCTCTGGGCAGGGCCAAGGACCAGCCCTGCCCGTGCCAGGGGCGAATCCTACCCCAGGAGCCAGTGTGAGCCCTCCCACGCTCTTGGACGTGGTCACTTAGCTAACCACTGAGTGAGCCGGCCCATCTGCCTCCCGCGTAAGGATGTCCCGAGGGCCTCGCCCCTGGCTGGCTGGAATGCGTGTCATGCTTTCCAACAACCAGGAGGGGACGTGCAGTTATCCTGCAAGATTCTTTGGTAAGTGAACTCAAATTTGCCATTGCCTTTCCTGTGTTCTTTGCAGCATTTCTAGAATTTCTATTAGAATGGATGGAAAGCTTACGGGTCTAAGCCCGAATTGGTTTTTTTGGCTTCCTTTTTAAAACAAAAGGGGAAGGATGCTAATATTTATAAATGCCAATTCTTGACCTGTCTCATCTCACTGATCCTTCATCACAGCCTCTTGCAGGAGGGTGGTGGGGGAAGGCGAGGGGGCCGAGCCTGGGGCTGTGGAAAAACTTACCCAGGGTCCCACGGCGGACAGGGGGTGGAGCAAGGGCTCGGGGCCAGCCCCACATCTCCTTCGGTCCGCCCCCCTCCTGTGTCTTTGGACAATCTTCTCAGCCTGAGGGCGGAGCCCAGTCTTGCTCCTCCCCACACAGAGCGGCGGGGCGGGAAGGGGAAGCTCTGGAGGTCCGATGCCTCAGGGACGTGCGAGACTCGGCGTCGGGGGTGGGACTCACTCATCTGCGGTGTCATTTTCTAATTGTGTAAATTGCATGGGAGGTGGTGGTAAAGGCAGGACGGGTGTGTGGTGGAAGCTAGGAGTCATCCTTGATTCCTTTCCTTACCCCCACGCCCTCACATCCCGCTCCCCTGCCCACTGTGGGAGCTGGCCCTGCTCCCCCGCACCCCGAATCCGGCTCGTCCTCCCTCGCCCGGCCGCGTCGTCGCCATGTGTTGGCAACTCTGCCGGTCAGCCCACCCGGCCCTTGCTTGCGCGCCCTCTCCTTTAAACCCAGCCTGCACTCAGCAGCCCCAGGGGCTTTTCACATCAAAGAAGGCCTCACAGCTCTTCCCTGGTGACTTTCAAAGTCACGTGGGAGGTGTGACGCCCAAGGCCCAGGCCTTGACCCCGAGGCTCCGCCCTCCCTCTGCAGCCTCATTTCTTACAGTTGTCCCCACCTCTGCCCACCTCCTGCCAGGCCTCGACCTGCTGCTCCTCAGAAACCCCCGCCTCCCCTCTGCTCTCCTCTCCTCCTCCTGCCCAAGGCAAGACTGCTTCCTCATCCCCTTGGTATGAATTCAGCGGTGGCGTCTGCGCAGAGACCTTCCCTGACCCATCAGCTGGAGGAACCCCCACCCGGACCCCAGGACCTCGCTCTCATGTTACCTGGCTTCATTTTCTTAATTGTACTTGTGGCTCTTTGCAATTACCTTCCTTGTTTATTTGCTTATCATCTGTGCCCCCTTCCCCACGAGAGGATCAAACTTGCCTGTTTTGTACCCCACTGAATCTCCAGCCCCTACAATACACCTGGCATACAGCAAGTGCTCAATAAGTGTGTGGTGCAAAAATGAAAAGTAACAGAAACACGGAAAGGAGAAAGAGCAGATTATCTGATTGTGGCTATAGTAGCAGTTACTGGTGGAACGATTGCGTGTGTGTGAGTGTGCGTGGGTGAGCTGGGAATCGTCTGCTCCTTTAACGAGAGGGCTGGGCCTGAACCTGAAGATCAACGTGCATGAACATCTCGGTCACGCACGCGTGCATGCACATGCACACACACACTGCACGCGCATGTATTGCTGTTGGGTAGCCTTGTAACCTCTGCCGAGGTCTTTCACTCCTCAGGCCTCAGTCGCTCCAGCTGCGGAATGGGGCTGCCTGGGGCCGGTGGCAGAGGCCCGGATGCCGTGGCCTCTCGCGCTCAGCCCTGGCTGGCAGCGGGTCCCCACAGGCAGTGGGCCCGCCAGCCTGCCGCGCTGTGTGGAGGGGGCCGGGAGGTGTTTATTGAAGTTCACTTCCACACAGGGCTGCTGCCCGCTGACCTCGGAGGTGAGGCTCTCACCCAGGCGGGGGGCAGCGGTCCGGGCGATAGGAAGTGGGCAGAAAAGCCCGGAGACGTGAGCTCTGCTGCTGGGAGATGGATTATGTTCACAGTGGAGGTCTCTTGGAGGTCTCAGGAACTTGACCTTGGTATGTGTTCATTTTGTGTGTGTATGCTTGTTTTCTAAACACCCATTTTGAGACATTTCTTTTATTCCTTGAGCTTTTTTCTTTCAATTGCCATGAGAAGAATTTTTATGAAATTTAAAAGGGAAAATACACACACACACACACACACACACGTATTTTCACCCACCTAAGGCAACAACTGTTCCCTCCCTGCTTCCTTGCCCTTTTGCTCTGAAGACAATGCTGGAACCTTGCCTAACGTGCGGGGAGTACAAGGGGCCCTTGACCTTAGACAAGTGGCTTCATCTCTCTATACCTTGGTTTCCTCGTCCAAAAAAAAAAAAAAAAAAAAATCAGGGCATCATAATTGCTCTGTCTTACACTTCATTTGCAGATTACACGGGTCAATATTTAGAAAGTTCTGCAAAAGGTGCGTGGAGCTCAGTATGGGTTTGTTAACTAAGAGCAGTAAATAAATAGAAAGGAAGGGGCCCCACGATGCCATGGTCATGGCCTGGAGAGGCCCCTGGGGAAGTCTGGCCTGAGGGCCTCCGCTGCTGCCCGGCCCCCTCCTTCCCCATCTTCTCCTGTTTCTTGTTCAGTGTTGTTAGAGCTCCATGGCGCTACCAGTCCCCGTATTTATCACTTTTAATGGCTGTGTGGTATTCCGTTGAGCAGAGGTGTCACGGTGCCCTTCGTTGTCTCTGTTGTGGGCTGTCTAGGCAGCTTCCAGCACCTTCCTGTTATAAATAGCCCTTCGGTGAACACCTGTGGGCCCGGAGCCCTTCTCTCTGATGGATGATTTCCATAGGCAACTTCAGGGACGTTGACTGAGGCTAGAAGGATGGGCCAGGGGCTGGGGCTGGCAGAGGTGGGTCCCTTCCAAGGTGGCCTGACAGCCCACTCTGGGAGCCGCAGTGAGCCACTCAGTGTGACAGTCCTGATCATGGTGGGAAAGGCAGGGCATGAGGGTGATGGGGCCAAGCGTAGGGGGAGGACACGAGGCCACCAGGGGTGGGCAGTGGCACCAGGAGCTGGAGGAACGAGGTTCTGCTTTGGCCTTTGTGTCTCTGTCACTCGCTTACACACTCTATATGACCTTGAGTCTGCATGATCTTGCCCTCTCTGTGGACCTCAGTGTTCCTCATGTGCTGTGACCAGGGGCTGGGCAAGGCATGGTCCAGAGCTGCGCTGACCCCTCTGGTCACCACTAGCCACCTGTGGCTATTTTGATTTAAATACAAAGTAATTAAATAAAAATTTTGAAATCAGTTTCTTAGTCACACTGTCCACATTCCAGAATCCGGTCGTGACTAGTGGCTGTCACACTGGGCGGCTCAGGTATAGAATGTTCCCTTCGTTGAAGAAAGCTCTTGGACTGTGCTGGCCTAGAGACATTTCCAGAAATCCAGTCAGCCCTAACGTGCTCTGGTTTGGGATCGCTGTCATCATGCCTTCTTAGGGAACCAAGAAGGCCAGCAGCCCTGAGCTCAGAGGACTCGTCCAGGGCCTAACAAGGCTTCGTGACTTTGCACAGGTCAAGACCTCTGGTAGCGTCTAGAGTCTGAAATCTCCATGTCTGTTTCTCTCCCCAGAGGTCCCAGCGTGGCCTCTGAGAGAATCTGGGTGGGTGGCCCCCGCCAGGGACAGTGCCCAAGGGAGGCTGGTGTGAAGACAGAGTGGGGTGGGGTGTCTCCTGATTTCTCAGGCAGGAGGGCAGCCGGGGGGGCTGTTGGCGCTGCTCTCTGCCCCCGCCTGAAACACCACTGGTTCCCTCGGGGAGAGCATCGTCCTCTCTAGGATTCTTTTGGAAGTCTAGACTAGAGAGCGGAGAAGATGGCCGCCTTGCTCACTGGCCCTGCTCTGGCTGCCTTGGGCCCTACGCGGGCTCTGGGCACCTGCTAGGAGAGGAAGTGAGAAGTGAGCCCGCAGCACAAAGACGAAGCTGCTTCTCTCCCCCGCAGTGGGCACACAATACCCAGGGGTTCCGGCCACAGCTGCCCCCCACTTCTCCCCTCCTGTCAGAGGAAACCCCTCCCGCAGTTGCTTTTCCACAGCCCGAAGGTGTCACAGGGGAGGGAGAGGTACGGGGGGGTGCAGGGTGCAGTGAGTAGGGGAGTAAGAGGCAAGGAATGAGGAAGTGAAGAGGAACTTGGCTGGCTTGGGTCTCACTTTGCCAAAGTACCTGCCTTGTGCCCTACCCCCGTGCCCCTGGGCCCTTCTGTCCCCCACAAACCCTACTGCTCACTCTTGTTTCTCCTGTTTTCCAGGGATCCCATGGCCATGTCCTCGCTGCCTTGAGTCTGTGAGGCCACACAGCCTCCCACCTGCGTCTACAGGGCTCTGTCCCTGCGCAGCCCCTGGACCAGCTCCCAAGCCCACTCCTCAGCCCAGCCTGGGGACTCCGCAAGCTTCAGGACTCAGAGGGGCACAGTAGCAGTCACGGTAGGTAGCATTCCCCTACCACTCCCTGGCTCCTGGGGATACTCCCCTAAGCCTTCGTGGTCTCTGGAACAGGAAGGATACCTTTCTGAACACTGTGTCTGTCACTGTTTCTTCTCCCCTTGGTTGCACGTAGCCAAAAACATGTTTTAATAAAATCATCAGCTCATATCACTGCAGGGTCCAGGGGTAGGTTGGGCTTCAGGCAGGGTTTGATCCAGTGGTTCGAACAATGTGACCAGGACCTGTTTCCTCTCTGTATTTCTCTGCTGCTTTTTCCTGGGTGGTGGCTCCACTCCTAGGAGTATTTCACTTGACATGGTCACAGGATGTCTGCCAACACTTTCTGGGGCAACATGCTTCCAGGTTTAAATCTGGGATCAGGGCTGGAGACAAATTCTGCTTTCTTGATAGAACAAATAAAAAGCCTGGAGTCGGTCTCTTGGGCCCTGTTGGAACCTTGTTTGGATGGTCCTGACCTTTTAACTAGGTCCACAGTTCCTGAAAACATGAAGGGGCTGGGGGTCAGGGTCTGTCCTTCCCCAACCATGTGATCAGGAATGAGGGGAAGGTGTTTCCCAAAGGAAGCTTGGGCCTAGCTGGCCGAAGGAGTCACCCCCAACTGAGGGAAGCAAGTGACAAATGGTTGGTGGAGTCTGTCCAGCTTGGACAGCTTGTGTCCCAGGTAGATACAGATGTGCTGTGTGGCCTTGGACAAATTCCTGTGCCTCTCTGAGCCTCAGTTTCCTTATCTGATGATGAACCCCTGACAGGGGTGCCATGAGAATTACTTGGAATGATGTGTGGGAAGCACAGGCATCCAGCAGGTACTCTGTAAACCCCTCGGTCTCTTCCCCTTCCATTTCCCTCCTGGGGAGGTTGGAACGTCCTGCTTTCTTCAGATGGAGAAGGAGCTGCAGAGCGGGTGTTGTCAGTCAGGATCCCTAGAAGCAAAGTCTGAGACAAGGATTTGTGAACATGGGACTTACTGAGGGTGTGCTCTTGGGAGAAGGGAGGAAGAGAAGAAATTGGGGCAGGAGTGAGAGCCCAGGGATGAGTGAGGTCACGGTCTCGGGGAAAGTCTAGCCTTGGGCTGGTCCAGAGGGGCCCTGGGGTAGAGTTGACACCATAGGATTGCTGCCCAGACGAGGTGGCTGGGTGTTTGAACCCCTGTATCAGGCAGTCGCTGACTGGGCCGTGCCCGTAGTGGCCCCCGTTGGCAGAGGGCAATTTTCTGGAGACGGGGGTGCCGTGAGCTGAGCAGCCCACACTCCCAGCAGCTGCGGAGGGGCTTTGGGCAGGCACCATCCAGTGCAGGAAGGCAGGACCCGAGTCGCCAACCTGGCCCGTCCTGGAGGCCCCTGGCCTGCTGCCTTCTCTGCCTTTGGCTCCTTCTGCCCCAGCCAGCAGGGCCAGACCCTCCCACCCTGGGGAGCTGGGCTGCCTGGCCTGGGGTCTGGTGATGGGGTGGACCTTCATCCCCTCCTTTCGAGAAGCTTTTTCCACCCCAGGCCTCCCTGTACCTCCCTCTTCCCCCTGCATCTTCTCCTCTAATTGTTCTTTGTTTTTCCCTTCAACCTCAGCCATGCGGTTCCCCCGCACCCCCTACTATGCCCTTTCTTGCTCTCTACCCCATCCTCTCTTTAGGGCCCGGGTGGGTCCCTCCCTCTCCAGGAAGCCTGTACTCACTGCTCCAGCCAGTGCTTCTCTCCTTTAGTCCTTCCTCCAGCTCCACCCTTTTTCCAGACGGAAAGGCCAAGGTCCAGTGTGCACTTCCTTCCTCACGAAGGAAGAGTACTCTATGGGTTCCAGCAGCCGTGCCAAAGTGTGTTGCTCTCTTTGCCTTGGCTGCTAGGAAGCTCATGGCTGGTTTGTGGCCCATGTCTCCTAAGTGCTCAGGATGCTGGCATACAGTTGCTCAGTGGCCTTCCCTCGGCTTCTTCTCTCTCATTTTTTCCTTCTTCTGATTTATTTTCCTATTTTTCAGCTCCTGCTGTTCTCAGCAGTCTCGAACTCTTTTAGAAGGTGGTGGGATATAAATTATAAGTAACCAAGAGTGGCCTTGGTTGAAGCGTTCAGCCGAGAGCAAGGCTTTCCCCTTCCCAGGCCCCGCGCTGAGCCTGTCCCCGGGGTGGGGGGGGGCGTGGGGACACCCAAGCTTGACCACAGCAGCCCTGGTACAGTGCCCCCTGCCCTCCAGGGGTCGGGAAGGACATTGTCCTGTTTCCCACCCCTCCCCCTCCCCCCTTTTCATCTTATCAGAAGCTAATGAAAGAGGCTGGGAAACCCAATCCTCTGGTAATTAAATTTACTTAACGGGTATTCAAGTGGAGTAATGAGAAGTTTAATGCAGTGATTAGATTTTTCTTTAATTAATTAAAATGAGAACCATGTGTCTTGCCAGCAAACCAACTTGACCCTCTGCTCAGGAGCAGCAGACAGAGATAGTGGGGGGCTTGGCTGCCGCAGAGGGGTGGGTGCAGCTCTCCATTCTAGGAGCCGTGGGACGGATAATTGAGAAATCTGAGATATCCCGAAAACCGCCCTCTC
>CM053609.1:22850490-22905118 GCA_028646535.1 Procyon lotor | reverse complement strand
CATCACCATCATCTCTATCACCACCACCACCACCATCGCCATCACCACCACCAACATCACCATCATCCCCACCACCATCATCACCATCATCCCTATCATCACCATCATCTCTATCACCACCATCACCATCATCACCATGATCTCCACCATCAGCACCAACATCACCACCGTCACCATCATCATGACCATCATCCCTATCATCACCACCACCACCACCATCACCACCACCAACATCACCATCACCACCACCAACATCACCATCACCACCACCAACATCACCATCATCCCCACCACCATCATCACCATCATCCCTATCATCACCATCATCCCTATCATTACCACCACCATCATCACCATCATCCAGTACCAGATACTGTGTTAGGCATTGGGTGAGTAGACATCAAGGTCCCTGTACTCAGGTATGATAAGGGAAATGGAAAATGAACAGATAAATAATTAAATTAAGATGATAATTTCAAATAGAGATGGTAGGAAAATAATAAATCAGGCACATGAAAAATTAAAACCAGGGAGCTACCACTGCGTGTCTATTACACTGAGGTCTACAAAATGGGCAATGCCAAGTCCAGGTGAGGATACAGAGCAAACTAGAACTCTAGTGGGTTGCTGGAGGGAATGCAAAATGGTATAGCCACTTTAGAAAAACAGTTTGGCAAAAACAACAACAACAACAACAACAACCAGTTTGACAGTTTCTTATAAAGTTAAAAATATGTTTACCATATAATCCAGCAATCCTACCGCTCGGTATTTACCCAAGAGAAGTAACAACTTATGTTCACGTAAAAACCTGTATGTGAATATTGATAGCGGCTTTATTCATAGTTGCCACAAGCTGGAAAGAGCCCAAATGTCCTTCAGCTAGCAAATGGATGAACAATTGAATACTGCTCAGCAATAAAAAAAAGAATGAAACTGGGAATAACAAAGAAACAACAAAGGTAAATCGCAAATGCGTTCTATGCTAAATGAATGAAGCCAGACTCAAAAGGCTACCTGGAGATGATTCCATTTGTCTGACATTCTGGAAAAGGCAAGACTGTAGACGTGGAAAATAGATCAGTGGTAGTTAGGGGAGTTGACGGGGAGCTGGCTGCAAAGGGACAGCACAAGGAGATTTGTGATAGAATGGTTCTCTATCTTGGTTGTGGTAGTGGTTACACGACTGGTGTGTGCAGCTGTCAAAACTCATACCACTGTGCACTGGAGAGAGTAAATTTTACTCTAGGTAAATTATAGCTCAATTAACCTGCCTGGGAAAAAAAGCTCTCGGTGAGATTGTGGAGACAGGGAAACCCGAATGACAGATCAGTCAATCAGGGTCGTGTGACATGCACACAGAGGTCAGGGAGGGCTTTTCTGAGGAGGTGCCTTCTCCTGAACCTGGTTCAGGAGGAGGAGCAGGCCTGTGAGGATGAGGAGGAGGTGGGGGCCTGGGCGGAGGGAGAAGCAGGGGGGCGGTGTAGCTGGCGCTGAGGGAGGGAGGAGGCCTGGGCAGGGGGCCGCCACTGGGGGGCGTATATAGAGGGTGATGGAAACTCATGTGGGTCAGGTGGCCTGGGCGGAGAGAGGAGGGTCGGACAGGAGACAGCAGCTTGTGACCACGTGTTGGAGGAGGACAGAGGACTGTGTGATGGAGGGGTACCCTGAAATCAAAGAGAGGGGCCGGGGAGGAGGGGTCAGCCAGCCAGAGACCCACAGGCTGGGCCAGGGGACCGGCATGGATGGTGGAGGGTCCTTCGGGGAACTTGAGGGGGGTGTTGTGGGCGGTGGGGAGGCAGACACTGGCCATCTTGGGTTGAGCAGCAAAGCCCCTCTTAGCAGCACTAACCTTCCTACTCTTCACTGCAGTGCATGCTGGGACCACGACCGAGAGGCTGCTGCTCCCCGGGCCCCCAGAGGCTGATCTGTTTGCCTCCCGGCGCCGTCTGACCCAGGTAGGGGGAGAGCAAGGGCGCTCCTGCTGCCTCATGCCTCTGCTTTAGGTGGGAGGGCTCTAGGAGCGGGGAGCAGGCTGGGCCTCGGTGAATGAGCCCCTGGCAGGGGTGATGGTGTGGGACACATGCGGGGTTTGAAGGCTCTGGCCACAGCACGGCCTCCTGGGGGGACTGGGGGCACCGAGGGGCCCCAGGATATATAATTCTGCCAGCCCGATTGCTCCCTGACACGCTCTGTTCAGCATCCTTTCCCTGCGCACACTTGCTAAGTACTTCGGCTCTGGTAGCTTCTGCACCTGTGGGAGTCCTTTTGCTGTCACTGTGGCTTCCCTCTGCCAGCGTCACTGCACCAGCCTTGTGTCTGCGCTTCCCTGAGTGACAGCTCTTCCTCCGGAAGGCCCCAGCTCTCTGCAGGGCTCCCCCGGGGGCCGAGGTCCTCCCTGGGCCCCAGGAGCAGCCCAGCTCACTTTCAGGCCACTCGGTGTTTCTGTGCTGCTCCTAAGCACCCCAGGTCGAAGCTTTCTGCTCAGGGCCAAGTGCCCCATAGGTGGGGTGTGTTGTGGGCTAGGCTTGCTGGGAAACGGTACAGGATGTCCAGTTAAATTAGAGCTTCAGACAGATAACAAATCATTTTTTAGCATAAGCATATCCCCAATACTGCATTGGCTGTACAATTTTTGCTAAATCTGACAACGCTAGTTGTCTGAAGCCCTTAGTACTCCTCTTCTTCTGGTGAGTCCTCCCTCCCCCCTTGGCTCCCTTAGCTCAGCCGCCTCCAGTGCCTATGACAGATGTCCTGGAGCCAGGGTAGGGAGGGCAAGCCTGCTTAGGTCACAATCAGGGGACATCTCCTGATCCCCCAGGTCCCACAGGCCAGCCCTGGGGCAGAGACCTGGGGGTTCCTCCGGAGGCTGTTGAGAGTGCTCTCAGGGTCCTTGCCATCCTCCGTGTGGCTCTGTGACAGCAGAGTCCGGGTTGAGGAGGTCACGGGGTCGGGCCGCCCAGGCCGCTGTGCTCGTGAACAGAGCTGTGAGACAGGCCTGAAGCTGTGAAAAGAACCGAGAATAGAACATTGTTTCACGAGTTTGGAACCCAGAGGGCTTGGGGTGCGGGGGGGGGGCGGGTGGCAACAGGGACAAGACGGGGACACACAACGGAGGGCTTCGAATGTCCTCTTTCTGCGTCTTGCAACACTGGGGACACAGGGGAAGTGTTTCCGTGGTGAGCAGAGTCATTTTTCTGCCTAGTAAGGTAATGTTCTCTGTGTGTCTTCCACTTACCTATCTAACAACCCGAAAGCATTTAAGGCATCAAGTGTGAGCCCTTCCCACCATCTCTTCCTCCCCAGGACTAAACACTGCCAACTAACTCAATAGATGTCCCTCCAGACTCTTTTTCTGTGCACTTAGAAACGTAGTTTAAAAGCAAAACCATGGGCTCATCCTAGTTGCACAGCTGTGTCACGAGTTTTCACCTAACGACATGCTGTATCGATCATTCCAGAGTTCTTCCCTATCTTGTTGTGCCCGTTGTTTGGGTGATCTTTAAATTATGTATCAGTGATCGGTGCTGTCGGCGGCCATTCAGATTGTTGCGAGAGTGTGGCTGCGCACAAACCTCCGTCAGGGAGCCTCCCCGTTGGGTCCTGCGTGTGCCCTTGTGTTGTGGGTCCTTCAGGAGTGTTTCTGAAAGTGGACTGGAGGTGCCTGAGGGCACACACCTTTCCAGGTGTGATCTGTGCAGTCAGGTCAACCTCCAGAAGCTTGTGCCGACTTCCCAAGCGCAGGATGCCTCGTCCCCTCATCCTTGGCAGCTGTGGGCGTTAGCCATCACTTAAGTCTCTGCTGATGTGTCAGGCACAATGGCTTTTCTCTGGCATTTCTTTGATTACGAACGAGGTGGAGCCTATCTGTGTCGGTTCACTGGCCGTTTTCATTCCTTCGTCTGTGAATTGCCGGTTGATGGCCTGTCCTCAGCTCGTTTTTCTATCCGTCTGTCCATTCATTCAGCAGACATTTATTGAGCACCTACTATGGGTGGGGCACTGTTTTGGTTGGGGACCTAACAGTGAACAACACTGGCAACAAAGCCCTGCTCCCTGGAACTCGGGCTCTAGTGGAGGACAGACAACCAAGAGAAATGGATAAATGAGCGAAATCGTGTATTTGTGTTGAGTGTTAAGAGTGAAGGAGGGAAAAATGAAGCAAGGAAGGGATGGGAAGGGTTGGGCCGCTGAGTCTGGTAGTCAGGAAGGCCTCCTTGCGAGATGGTGCCGCTGGGAGCACCAGCAGGAAGAAGAGAGTGAGGCACGGGAATGGGAGCCTTGAGCGCCAGGCGGGCTGGGGCTGCTCGGGGCTCGGTGAGAAGGCCAGAGTGGCTGGGCCGTGGGGAGTGAGAGAGAGTGGGAGGTATGACTGAGAGGGATCCAGAGCAGATCACGCAGGGCCACTTGGGCCACCCTTGGCTTTTACTCAGGATGAAGCTGGGAGCTGGGAAGGTTCTGAATAGTGACATGATGTGACCTGAATTTCGTTTTAGCCCGATCCCCCCTGGCTGCTGTGAAGGGGGCCAGGGAAGCAGTGAGATCCGGCCTCAGGCTGTTGTAATGATCTAGGGAAGAGACGGTGGGGGCTTGGAGCCGGGCCAGGGGGGTGCTCGACGGAGGTGGGGAGAAGTGGATGGGTTCTGGGTGTGTGCTAGTGGTAGAGCCAATAGGACTTGCTGACAGATTGGATGAGGCGTGAGAGACAGAGAGAGAGCCAAGGACGACTGCCTTAGTCATCTCGGGCTGCCATAAGCAAACACCACGGGCTGGGGTGGCTTAAACAACACATATGTATTCCTCACATTTCTGGAAACTGGAAGCCCAAGATCAAGGTGTTGGCAGACTCAGTTCTCAGTGAGGACCCTGAGATGACACTCGGGCATACCAGTGAGCAGGCCCCGCCTAGGGACACACGAAGTGTGACATGCCCACAGACGTCCAAGACGTCCAAGAAGGGTGGGGTTGCCAGTTGGATGTGTGAGGCTGGAGTTCGGGGGAGAGGGCTGGGCTGGAGACACAAATCTGGGATTATCAGCATAAAGGTAATATTTCAAGCCTCGAGATCAGTTGAGTGCATATACCTAGAAAAGGGAAGCGCCAAAGACTTGGTTGGCCCTGGGGCCTCCTTCAGTTAGAAGCTGGGGAGGAAACCAAAAAGGTGAGTAAGAAAGAGCAATCGGTGAGGTAGGTGGAGGAGAACCAGGCAGGTATGAGGTCCCGGAAGCCAAGGGCAAGACATGCTTCAAGCATGAGGTGGAGAAAGATGCAGAGGGAACATTGATCATGCATTAGCTGCGGGAGATCACAGATGACCTTGGTTTCGGTGATGGGGAGGGGGGTGGATGTGTGAAATGCATCTTACTGACTCGCAGGAACAAATTGATTTATAAGAGGTTAAGGGATTTAACCCTTTATCTGTCATATGTTGCAAATATTTTTTCACAGCTTTGTGAGGGTTTTTGTCATTTAAGTTTATAGAGCTTTTCTTAACCCCTTACATGTTGAAAACTATCCCGTGGTCAGGTTGGCCACTCTTGACCAGTTTCTGGCCTTCCCCAACTGCAAAGAATTGAAAATGTTGTCTTACATTGTTTTCTAGTTGTTCATGAGATTTAAAAATATTTAAATCTCTAGTTCATCTGGAATGTTTTTGCGTGTGTGGTTTGAGGTAGGGATCCAAGGGTTTTTCCCCAAGTGACCAGCCAGTTGCTTTGACACCTCACCGAGTAAGTTTTCCTCCCTGCTCTGCAGCTCCGTGGCCGTCATTCGATCCCACTGATCTGTGCCTGGGGAGACATTTGGGAAGTCGAGAGAATGGAGGCTCCGTCACTGATGGGGGTGTGGAGTGTGTGGGGGCGAGAGTGGAAGTTGACATAGTTGTCCTCAGCGAGAGAAGAGGCAAAGGGAAGTTAGGGAGGATGGGAGCCCTCAAGTATGCAGGGCCTCCTGTGTGCCCTCATAGTTCTGCAGGAGTGGTATTCTGTATACCCCTTTGCAGATGAGGAAACTGAGGCTCTGCGAGAATTCATCACACGTCCAATGGCATCAATGCTTGGGAGGTGGAGCTGAGACTGGGAGGCCGTTCTCGTGTTCTGTCCACCCAGGTGAGGGGAGAGGCGAAGGGGAGTGGTTTCCAGGAAGGCTGGAAGGGCTCCGGGCGCAAAATGCACCCCCCACCCCACTCTGCTTCCCCGCCTGCCATTTGGCTGGGTCTTAAAGGTTTCCCCATTTTGAAGAGGAACCTGTTAAAACCAGAACACTCCTGGCAGGGAATCACACGTTAAGTTTACAGCTAACATCTTAATTATCAGTTAACACCTCTGCGGGGATTAGCTGACAGCCAGCTGAGGACACTGAATGGGGGCCGGTGTGATGTGTATCTGGGCTGGGAAAGGCCAGGGAGGGGGGGTGACAGTGGAGGAGGTAGAGACCTAGCAATTCACAGCTTTCTTCTGGGCCCTTGGGAAAGAGAGGGAGGTGGAGCTGGATCCAGGTGAGGGGGGCAGGGGGCAGGGGAGTAGCAGCTACTCTGGGAAGCCTGGGGCTGGGGCTCGTAGAGGAGCTGACATCTATTAGACACCTGCTGTGTCCTGGAAGCAGAGGAGGCTGGTCACATTCTCAATCTTGGCCTTGAGAAGGTCAGGAATTTGGCCACCCATTAGCTACATTGGGCACCCGTTGACAGCAGTCACTCCGAGCTGGGAATTGTCTCTGACACCCATAGACCGAATCTGTCACCTAGTCCTGAGGAGTAGTCATAGGAGAGAGGCTGAGTTGTCTGGAACCTCTTCTAGTCTTTGAGGGCCAGTCCACCCTGTCTGGGTCAGGGCTAGGTGTGAGCAGAGTCCGGGCTCAGTGTGTGAGCAGGGTCAGGACTCAGTGTGTGACGAGTGTCAATGCTCAGTATGTGACCAGGATTAGGGCTCAGTGTGAGAGCAGGGTCAGCTCTTAGTGAGTGACCAGGGTCAGGACGCAGTGTGTGACTGGGATCAGGGCTCAGTGTGTGAGCAGGGTCAGGACTCAGTGTGTGACCAGGATCAGTGCTCAGTGTGTGACCAGGATTAGGGCTCAGTGTGAGAGCAGGGTCAGGACTCAGTGTGTGACTGGGATCAGGGCTCAGTGTGTGACCAGAATCAGGACTCAGTTGTGACCAGGATTAGGGCTCAGTGTGAGAGCAGAGTCAGGACTCAGCGTGAGGTCCCAGATAAGTATCTGACAGCCCCCCAGCCCACTGGTGCAGGAGGGTGAGGGGTAAAGAAAGGTGTGACTGCATGTCTAAAGCTAGCCTTTCTCTCCCAGAAGGGTTTTCTTCCCCCTTTACTTCACCCTGCGCAGGGGGACTAATCTGTGTCTTTGGGGGATATCATGAGCCTAAAGGTGACTGGCCACCCAACCATTCATCACTCTCTGGACTCAGACAGCCTTCCTGGGATCCTGGAGTTGAGACCAGCTTCTCCTTCATCTCCCCCCTTCCTCCCTGTCTTTTCCCTCTGCTCCTCTCCCCTGCCTGCCTCCCCTGATCTTGTACCCAGTTGCTGGCAATCAGACCCTGAGACTCCTAGACACTCTTCCAGCTCAAAGGAAACCGGGTGTCCAGGTCACGGTGCTGGCTATGCCTAAGGATTATGGGAAGCCGTTGCGAGCTGGCTGGGCGTCTGATGAGAGAGTGAGGGGCAAGGCCTCCCTGCGGTGGCTGAGCCGCCTTCGGGGCCCCAGAGAAGACCGAGGCCCAGTGGAGCAGGGGGACTCCGTTCTGAGGCCTGGGGAAACTGGGGCACAGGGGCGCAGGAGCGCAGGGGCGCCTGCACTGTTTGGGGGTCTGGCCACTGGCTGCCCTGGGTCGTGCAGCCTCCGTCAGCAGGCCTGGCTTCTCTGTGCGGTTCTGCCTTGCTGCCGGTGTGACCTTAGGACAGGCTAGCCTGTCCTAAGACAACTGAGGCGACCTCAGTGGCTTTACCTGAGACGTGGCTGGGACTCCAGGCCAGAGCCCCCTGAGGAAGACTTTGGGAAGCACAGAGTGCGGCCTGGGCTCACGTACTTCTTCGCTCATGGCCGTGGCTCCAGAGCCTTCCGTTGGGTGCCGGCTCCAGGGACCACAGAGAAGCCTCAGGGAGGGCCAACTGTCCATTCCTGTGGGAGACCCCGATGTGTGAACTGGAGGACAAAACTTGGAGGCCCCAACCAGGGATGTGGCTGGTGCAGGTGTTTTGTTCCATTGCAAACAATTTGTTTTTTTTAAATGGAGATAGAATTCACATCCCATAAAGCTCACCATTTTAGAGTGTACCATTCAGTCTTTTTTTTTTTTTTTTTTTAGCCTCTTCACAAGAGGGTACAACAATGATTGCTCTAATTTCAGAGCGTTGTCGTCATCCTACAGTGGAACCCTGTACCCATTAGTGGTTCCCAGCCCCACCCCCGCACCCCCACCCTGCCCCGTCTCCATCCCCCAGGCCCGGGCAATCACTGATCTACCTTCCTTCCTCTCTTGGGACTCACCTAGTCTGGACATTTCATATCGACGGAATCATGTGCCAGGTCGCCTGTTGGGTCTGACAGCTTTCCCTTAAGATAATGTTTTCCAAGTTCATCCGCATTGTACCGTGCATCAGTATTCCTTTTCCTGGCCCAATATTAAGGAGATACCACATCTGGTTCATGCGTTCATTCACGGGTATTCGGATTATTTCTTCTTTTTTGGCAATTATGACTGATACCGCTAGGAGGGCACGTGTGCCTGTCCTTGTGGGAATGTGCTTTCTGTTCTCTCGAGTCTACCCTGGGACTGGGATCCCTGGGCCCTGAGGTGACTTGCGTCTCTGCCTCAGTCCGCACAGGTGCTCTCCGAGCTCAGGTCCCGCCCCTTCCGCTGGCATCACAGTGCCCCTTCACTCTCGGTCATCTCCTCTCCGGCCCCTGGAGGCGTCTAAGTTTTAAGCCTTTGATTACAGAACGGTGGTGGAGGGAAATGTGGGGGGCTGTAGGAGACAGAGAAGGCTCCTGACCCAGAGAGGGGTCCTGGAGGGCTTCCTAGAAGAGATATCACCCGAACTTACTGAGGCCCAGTGGACATTTTCTAGGGCAGCAAGAGTGAGGGAGAGTCCTCCTGGAGGGAGGCAAATGCAGGAAGGTGTGAGACTCCCCCCCATTCCCCACCCTGGCGGGCAAGCACTGGGAGGCGAGGGGGGCTCCGGGGCCCAGCCGACATGCCCTCTCTCCCTTCCTTCAGTTCTTGCCTTCTCTCCATCTTCTCTCTTGGTCTTCTCTGCCGTTCACTCAGGGAACTGTAGGGAGTTTGAGAGAAGGGGAAGATGAGGGAGTGAGAATCCAGCGGCCCCCATAGCGAGAGCCTGAGCAGGGTGGGCAAAAGGGTGGGAGACTTCAGTGCTTCCTCGGCTGTGGTCAGAGTCTGGGGACCTCGGGCAGAGGTGACCGTGGGCCAGGTCACCTCGTGTCCCCAAATGGCATCTGCTTATCCCTCCCTCGGGGGCAGGGGCGAGGCGGGATGGGCCCTGCCAGGCTAGACGAGGCCCAGGGCCGAGGCAGAGCGAGAGGCCTGGACCCGGAGCTGTGTGCCCACCTCCCAGGCTTCTGCTCTGTTACCTAATGGGTGATTATACCCTGACATGCATGGAGGCGAAGAAGGGATTTTCTGTGAAGCAAAATCTCCCGTGAAATATTCAGGCCACGCTGGGCTTCACTTCCCAGCTGCCTAACCGCTGCTGCTTGGCTTGGCCACGGCTTGAGGGGCCACACGTGTCTCGAAGGCCATGTGGGGCTTTTTATTTCCTTCTCAACGGGGAGAGTTTTCTACGGACTAGGAAGGACCTGGGCTTTGGGCCTAAGATACTGCCTGCACATGCATGTGCGTGCTTCCTGTTTTCTAGCACGTTGGTTTATGAACTTGGCCGTGCATGTGTGTTCTGGTCGTGCCCGTGTCTGTGCAGACACACTCTGGCATGGACAGTGCGGCTCGCCAGCTCTCTGGGTTGGTTGGTTGCCCTGGTCTCTGATTCTCGGGGCCGGAGGGTACGTGTGACACCCTCTCGCAGGGGAAGGCCACCCCGCTGTGTGAGTTCTGCCTGTGCCTGGCATGGCACACGGGGTTTTGACAGCCTTGAAGCCCTCGCCGGCTCAGGGGCTTGGGGACACCAGATGGCAGCCGGCCTGCTGTATGTGTGAGTCAGGCTTCGTCTGTCTTCTGACTTTGGCGTGTGTTTGGTTTCCACTGAGTTTTGAGGGCTTGATGTGTGGCTGGGAGGGTGGAAGGATGCTGGCTTCGGAGAGTTCACCGAGCTGGGACACGTCTGTCCCTTTGTCAGTGTCCCCCCACCTCAGCCCCCCAGCTATCCCACAGCCCATAAAATCGTGTCTTTGCACCAAGGGTCCGAGGGTCACCCTACTAAATCTTGCTTTTGCAAGTTCATTCTCCTCCACGTTGCACGAGATAAGCGGGACTGGAATTATCATGCCCATTTGGCCGATGAGGAAACTGAGATCCGGAGAGGCACAGAGACACACCTGAAGTCACTCGGTGAACCGGGGCTTTGAGCAAGAGCGATAGCTCCTCCTCCCTGCGCGTGGACCCTTGGCCCCCAGCCCCAGCCTGTGGCCCCGAGGGGAGGGGAGCCTGCCCAGAGGAAACAGGCTCTAGTTTCATGAATGAACCCAGCTGGAGGGCGCTTCCTTCTCCACATGGAGGGATGGCCCCAGGGCTCTTGCCATCCTAGTCTACTTCCACAGGAAGGACTGCGGGAGGCAATAATATTGATGTCCATCATTGATATCTCCTTACTGTGGCTGTAATCAGCAATTCCTCCACGGCTGAGGCCCGATCTGGCAGACAAGTGGAGGAGCTCTGGCTTATTCATGTCAGCTTGTTAATGTCACACTGACAAGGCTGATGGGGCACTGGCCTTAGGTGGGGAGGAGAAGGGGCGGAGGGCTGAGCAGAAGGTCGGCAGCTCTCCCCTTCTCCCCCTCCCCGGGGACTCACTGTCCTTGAGCTCGGCCCTCTGGAGCTGCCCTCATCCCATTCATCCCCCCAGAGCTCACTTCCCGGGCTGGCTTCTCGGCTCCATGGCCCCTCGCCCCTCCCTGTTCTGCTAGGCTGGGAGGCCTAGCGGAGGAGCTGCCTCCACACCCCCGGGGAAAGCCCACAGGCGTCCGCGCAAGACAACCTGGGCTCTGCGGAAGCCTTCCCAGGGAGCCAGAGGCAGGGGGGCAGCTCCTCAGCC
This sequence comes from Procyon lotor, assembly GCA_028646535.1. Classification (NCBI taxonomy): domain Eukaryota; kingdom Metazoa; phylum Chordata; class Mammalia; order Carnivora; family Procyonidae; genus Procyon; species Procyon lotor. The sequence continues at coordinate 22,893,878 of CM053609.1, read as the reverse complement.
CTCTGCCCTGTGCCAGCTGGGAGAATCCCCCCACAGCCCTGCCGCAGTCAGATCTGCATATACCCAAAGGTGCCAGCCTCCACGGCAAGGCAAGCACAGCCCCTTCCTGCAGGTCACTGCACACGTCCCACCATCTGTGCGCTGTTTCAAACAGGAGGGCTAGGATGAGCCCTCCCAGACCCCTGGGAGTCTCCTTGCCACCACCTCAGGCTCCCCTCTTCCCTCCACTCCAGGAACTTCTTCCCTCAGTGTCCCTCCACGTACATCTCTCTAGATCCTTCCATCCCTTGAGCCGAGGAAGCCAAGACAACCATCATCCAGGGAGAAGTTACTCAGCCCTTGACATCCCCCAGCGCCTAGCTGCCAGCCTGCCTGTTTGCCGCGTCTAGTGTAGAGCTGCTCGGCACTAATGTAAAACTAGCTCTAGGGGCCACTCTTGCTCCTGGACTGTTTATCCTGCGGTGGGTTCTGTTAAAAGCAACTTACAAGAATCGGATCTTCAAAACAACCCTATGGGACAAATACACTTATCCCCATTTTACAGATGAGGAAAACTGAGCTGCAAGGAAACTGAGCCTGCCCTCCTGCCCTCCTGCCCTCCTGCTGAGCCGCACCCCCCTCCACCTCCAGCTGTAGCCCATCAAGTCATTTCCTCCCCTGCCTCTCTCCTCCCTGGCTCCCCAGGACAGGCAGGGGTTGTGTCTTCCTTGGTTCCCCCCTCACCCCGCCCAGGTGCGGGGCCCACCGCAGGCAGCATAAGCGGCAAGTGAGGGTCGTGGTGTAGACAGCGCAGTCCTCTGAGCATGGCGTTCAGCTGAGGGTTCCCCTTCGAGGTTCTCTGGATGGTGCCTGCTGCCGGGGGAGCCCTGTGCGCTCTCTGCCGACTGAGGGCTCACGCAGTGCTCCACCCGTGGTGTTTTCCACAGGAGGCCCCAGCATCTGATTTCAAGGCTCCCCAGTGCCGACAGAGGCAGCCCTGCCTGCTGGGCTGTGCCCCCCACTTCCGCCCCAGAGAGACCTTCGAAGCTGTGTCTCGGCTCATTCTGGGACTTGGCAAGGATGCCCACACATTCACATCATTTATTCTTTTGTTGGACAGACACCTGTCCACCGCTGTGTGCTCGGGCGCCAGGCCCTGCGGAGGGGCTTCAGCATGCTGAGACACCGGGCTTCCGGCCCCGCCCGGGGCGCACACGGCCTTTGGGGGGACAAAAGCTGAACCTGACCTGACCAGGCTAAAACTTGCCCAGGGGAGGCAGGCGGTTCGCGGGAAATGGGCAGGACGGGGGAGGCGGTACCTGAGCAGGCTGTGATCGTGGGGTTGGGCAGGGCGTGGGAGGAAGGCAGCCTGGAGAAGGAGGTGCCTTTAAGCTGAGGGAGAGGGAAGGGCACCCCAGGCAAAGGGAACAGCCTATGCAAAGCTCTGAGTCTGAGCAAGCAGGTCACGCTTGGGAAGAGGCAAGTTCAATGATAAAATACACAGCTGGGGGGCCTGCTTGGGGTGGTCTTGGGAGCATTTGGGAGGTTAGGTGTGCCCCCCCCTGCAGGTGCCTGGGACCCCTGGAGGGCCTGTGAGGACACTCCCTAAAGGCCAGGGAATCTACAAGTGGTCACAGGCCCAGGGCAAGTTGCCAGGAAGTTTAGTGCGTCTCCGTACTGCCCAGTGTGCGGTCGTATATGCTAGGCCAGCGTCATGGGGTGGCAGGTGCTGTTGCCCAGCATGATGACTGAGCCAGCCAGGGGGAGGCCATGTGAGGACCAATGGTCCGCTGACCGCACATACTGGTGGGCTGCCTTGGGCTCTGGAACTAGACACTCCTGGACCAGGGCTGCATTCCTCTGAGCCGCGCCTCCCAGCAGCCAGGGCTCCCAGCCCCCCATGCAGCCCCTCCAATGGGGTTGCCTCAGTGGAGGAGGGACACTGAGGCCCCATGGTGGCGGGGCCCCACTCAGCTCACTCACATACAAGCAGTGGCTGAGATAGGGTGCCTCCTGCCCTTCGGAGGGATTTCGGGGTCCTTGGAGAGGATGAGCCCCTTTGCTCTTGGGGTCCAGGGCAGAGTCAGGGTGCCACCAGGCGGGGCAGAGAGAAGGCCTGGCTGGACCAGAGGTGGTACAGGGCTCAGGGAGGGCAGAGGTCAGACAAGAAGCCCAGAAGGCTGGCAGAGGATGAGGCTTCCCTCTGGAGTCCTGCCGCCAGAAGTTTTCCCGGATTTGGCTTGAGCACCTAGGGGCCAGGGTCAGGGGAGAATTTCTCTCACCTGCCTCATGGGGCCCGGAGCGGCCCGTGAGGGAACCAGGCATGGCCTGGCCCGGGTTCACACCTGTACAAGGGTGGACACGCACGTGTCCTCCTGTGCGTCGACTCACGCTCATGCACATGCAGGCTTGCTTCTCTGTACACGCAGGCCCCCGTGTGTCATGGGTGTGCCCGTGTATCTATGCAAATGGCTGGAGGTCCAAACAAGTGAGGAGGGTGTCCCTGGGAGTACAAAGCAGCCTCTGTATGAGGGCACGAGAGCCCCCCGGCCGCAGCCAGCGGCCCCATAGGACACCCCCATTTTTTCCAACTGGACCTGGAGAGTTCCCGAACCCGCTGCTGGCAGGCCTAGGCCTGGCTCTGCCCTGCTTGTCACTCCCAAGGCCCGCCCCCGAGTGCTCGGGTCTGGCCTCCTGGGGACAGACACTGGGGGTGGAGGCGGGCATCAAGGGGACACCTCGGCTGTCCATCTCTTTTTCATGTTCCCCACCCATCTCTAAGTGCCCGCCATGGGATCCTGACAGGGAGGCTCCCCTCCGCGCCTAACATAGCCCCCATGATGGGGAGCTCAGCACCTCTCAGAGCATCACCAAGGTGCCCGGAAAAGAGAGGTCAAGAGTCAGAGGGTAGGGCCATGGCTCAGCTGGGGCTTCGGCTCCGGGCAGCGAGGGCAGGCCTGAGGACTCAGGGCCTCTTACCTTGTTGTCAAGAGCGTATTTCAGCTATTAGCAACAGCAGCAAGGGATTTGGGGAGGATTTCTCTCTCATTTCCCAGAGCTTTCAGCAAGCCTCCTCCCTTCCCACACTTCCGCCTGCCAGGGCTGAGAATACACACACACACACACACACACACACACACACACACACACGCATGCACACAGGCACGCACACACACGCTTGGTGTTCCTGTGTGGCGGAGAGAGGGAGAGAAATCTGGGTCAGTCTCCCAAAGAAGTCTCCACGGTGTCTCCCCCCTTCCCCAGCAAATGCTCAGTGTGGCAGACCTGGGCTGTGGTCCGATGGCCAAGGCCTGCCTCAGCCCTGCCCTAGCCTGCCCGAGAGGCCCCGCAGATGGACCCTGGGCTCACCCCTCCTGGGCCCTCTCTGGGCCTCCCTGTCCAAGTGACCTCACCCTCGGCCTCCATGTCTCCCTCGGCCGGGCCGCGCAGGTCATTTCTGCCACGCTCTGTGGATTGCCATGCTGAGGGTGACAGAGGCTTGCTCATCCCCTACTGGATCCTCCGGCTTCGGCACTTGAGGTTTAGGGGATGAGGGAGACCGTCTCTGGAGCTGGGGCCCAGGTAAGAGGAACCCCGTGCACAGAATGCCTGATTCCTGATGGTGGGGTTCCAAGCACTGTGGTGAGGGCATGACCACGGGATTCTCAGTGCCAACCGCTCAATGTCAGTCGATTGAAGGGATAGAGAATTGATTTGATTTAAGCTAGATACGAGGAAGGACTTCCTGGTGCCACTGCGGCAGCCTTAGCCCCCAGCTTGGAGCTGATGGAGGTGAGACCGGACCTCCGGAGGGCTGCCAGCGGGAGGGAGATGACCCCAGGCCTCCCAGCGTCTTCCCAAGGCCGGTGCCTGCCCGTCTGCAGGGCTCTGGCCTGTCCCAGAACCTCCAGGCCCGGACCCGCTGGGACACCCATTTTATTTCCAGGCACAGGCCGTGTGTGCCCCTTGGGGAGGGTTGACTGTTGAAATATCAGAGTCACTTGCATGCGTGTTGACACCCACGTGAGCTGTGTATGTACATGCGTGTGACAGGCGAGGGCATGTGCACTGGAAGGCTCCGGAGTCACCTCACAGATGTGAACACTCTTTCAGACCGTGGGACCCGAGATCAGCCAGCTCTAGAGGGGGCTCGAGGGATTGCTCTTTAGGCCACGGAGAGGGGGCCTCACGAGCCAGTGTGGAGTGGCGGCTCCCAGGCCGGGGCCTTCAGGGAACCTCTGGAGAGGGAGGCTGCTCCCTGCCCTGGAAGCCTGGCAGGGAGGAGGTGGGGAGGGGCAGGTAAGGCCTTGAAGACAGGGCGGAGAGAGTTGGAGTTAGAGAGGTGGAGGTGAGTGCAGGGTCACGGTCTCCTCAGACGGGGCCCCAGGGCAGGGCTGGGTCTCCCCTCTCAGCCCGGTGTCCCTGTGGCTTTAGTGAGGCTCCTGGACAGCCCACCCCTCCGTGAGAACCTCTGGAAAGGAGTTCCCTGTTCCCTTGTCCCCAAGGGCCCCAGCCAGCCCCATCGCTTTTTCCTTTCGGCCATACCCAGGCGTGTCCTCCCTCGGTCCCCGCCGAGCCAGCGAGGTCAGGCTGCACCCCTGCGCTCAGGCCCCGTGCTTGAGCCCCCCGCACATCATCCCTTTGCTAGCCTGACTGACTCAGGGCATTCGTGGAGCCCCAGGACTCCGAGGACCAGGGACACGGACACACACGTGTGCATCCTCCCTGATCAATAGGGTCGGGAACTGGAAAGAGAGCTGGGCAGGGTGTGGCGTGGGCAGTGTCCTGGGGATGGCCTGTGAAGGTCTGGCCGAATCTGAGATAACCTCTCCCCGGCATTGGCCCTTGGAGGGGCTGTAGGGGCCTCTGGCTCAGCACAGCTGTTGTGCAGGCGGGGAAACTGAGGCCCAGTGAATGTAGAGGGCTGGCCAGCTCGCCCCAGCTTGCTCGGCCCCTCCAGGAAGGGCAGAAGGGAAAAAGGAGCAGGGGGTGGGGAAGTCAGGAAAATCGGATGGAAATCCAAGGTGGTGTGAGGCACGTGACCGGCTGTGCATCCAGCAAATGTTGTCTCGGCCGTTGGCCAGACAAGGGCTCCTCTCAGCTCTGCCCTTGGCAATGGTGGCCTAGCTGAGAATAGACAGCGACTTGCCCTTGGTCCCATTTGGAGTCTCACGTGGCCTGGCAAGGTAGGTGCTATTATCCCCATTTCATAGACACAGGTGCGAAGGCCCAACGCGAGGCCTTCCCAGGGCATTTGGATAGGGAGGGACAGAGCCCTCCCAGAGGGGACACAGACTGGTTTCGGTGACGGGGTCTCCCACAACTGAACTGTCTCAGCAAGGCTTTGCTCACTGCCTGAAGGCAGAGCCGGGGCTCCTCTGGGGGGGGATAAATGCTTGTCTTTCGGACTCCAGACTTCCCAGGTGGTTGTTCTCTGTGCCTGCCAAGAATTTCTTCGGGAAGTGTGAGCACAGTCTCACGTGCTTCAACTTGACCCCACCACTCTTGTGGGATCTTGTCAATCCAAAGCCCGCACCGACCTCTCCTCTGTTCCGGTGTCTTCTTGGTTCCGGGTGGGTCTGGGGGCTTAGGCACTGGGCCCTGCAGCCTGGCCAGCTCCTGGGAGCGAGGGATGAGACCGACGCACAGCAGCCTTCCCACAGAGGCCTCTTGGAGGATCAGCTCACCTTTGCCTAGCGTTGTCAGCCTCACCACAGCCTCTGACCATCTCGGTTCTGCTAAACTCGTTTGCCATCTAAAGGGCTTCCTTTTCCACTCTGTTGGTCCATCATCACCCCCTAAGCCCGTTCCCATCTCCCCGGTCTCTCCCCACAGTGCCCAGCGTAGTGGAGAGCAGGCATCCAGGCTCAGGTACGGCTCAGAGCCCCTCCTTCCTCTCTCCTGCCTACCTTGGGAAGGCGTCTGTGCTCTAAGTGGTGTCCTGTCCCTGCCTCTGTGGATTTCTCTGCTCCCAAGCTAGACGACGTGGTTTGGTTGAGAACTAGGGGCAGACTCTGAAGCCCTTGAAGACTTTTCTCCACTTTCTCTCCACCTTATTCACTCCGGCTGGGAAGACCTAGGGTTCACCCTAAAATCTGATGCTGAGTGGCCCAGAATTTGCTTAGTACGCTCTACCCCCCATCTCCCCCACGCCCCCAGCACACACACAACAAGCTTCAAATATGCCCTCATCCAGAGAGAAGCTGACCTTAGATCAGGCTGAGCAGGGAAGCAAATTGGCTTTTTAACTAATTCATACTAAGGTGGGAGTGACTGATGGCAATTTATCCTACCTGTGGTATTTGGATTTGAACAGAGGAGCATTATAACAATAATATTGATAATAACAGGAATAAACCTCTAACACTCAGTTTTCACTGTGTCGGGAAGTTGTTAACACTGTACATGTATTAAATCATTTAACTGATCCACTAACCCAGATGAATTTCTAATTGGTAAGAAGATAAGGAAGAGTGTTGAGGGGCAGGAGGAGAATGAGGAGGCAGGAGGCAGACCTCTCCGCCCTCCACACCTCCATCCCGGCTCCCACTTGCTATAGAAGAGTCCAGTTGTTTGCACTGCAAACCACGTCAGGCGTTTGCTTGAGGTCACCTTGGGAGGGCAGGGGAGGTGCTGCTTCTCCCTGGGGCTCACAGTTCTCCCATGTGATGCCTGGGAGGGTGGCTGCCCGCCCCCGCTGCCCCCAATCGCTGAGCACCATCGCACACAGCCCTTGAGGAGTCAAAGGCAATGTGCTCCGTGGTCTCTGAACCCCTCCAGGTCTCTTGTGGCTGAAGCACCGCCTGGCCTTCTGACCACGCTGTTGACTTTGCCCCAGAGCCCGTCTGTAAGTGTGATTTAATGCAAGTCCCCAATAAACCCTACAAGGTGAGTGGAACTAGGACAAGGATCCCCATTTTGCAGGTGGGGAGACTGAGGCTCCAAGAGAAATAACTGTGCTGAATCTTCCCACCCAGAAGGATGGCCTAAGGAACTCCTTCTGAAGTGAGGGCTGAGGAAGGCTTATTCTACCCTAACAGGGACGCTTAGCACTTTAAGCAAGCGAATGTGAGGCAGTGGTGGCATTTCAGGCCCCATCCCTTTGCATCGCCACCATGCTGGCTCCTGGGTCCTCCGTCACCCCCTATTGGGGGAGGCTGAGAGCTGTTCCTAGATTGGCTGCCCACCAGCCCCCCTCAGTCTCTCCTGCCTGCCAACATTCAAGGTCAGGCTGCCTAGAAATTCAGTAATTGATCTTCCATTGCAAATCTCCCAGCGTGGCTTGCTTTTCCCTTACGGCCCGCTGCCACGCCCCACAGTCCATCCCATGCAGCCTGCCCCAATGGTGATCAGCCATCCATCCCTCCATGGGAAGGTGGCTGGCCATTCCCTGCTTCTCGCCATCCCATACTCCTGAGGGCCGAGCCCCAGGGACTCTGAACTCGGAAGTATTCTGAACTGACTTCAACCACCAACCGCTGTGTGATCTCGAGCAAACCGCTTTCCTTCTCTGAGCCTCTGTGTCCACACCCAGGACGTGGATCAAGGTCAGATGGCCTCGAGGATCCAGCGTGACAAAGTGTAGGAACTGGCCGTGTGGCCCTGTCGTGAGGGTTCCCTGGGGGTCCTCAGCGTGGAGGAGTCCAGAGTAGGGCATGGTTAGACTTGCAGAGGAAGGGACATTTGGCCTGGCCCTGGAAGGATGATCAGTCTTTCACATTTGGGGGTGAAGACGTCGTGGATGGTGTTCTGAAGTGAGGGCTGAGGAAGGCTTATTCTACCCTAACAGGGACGCTTAGCACTTTAAGCAAGCGAATGTGAGGCAGTGGTGGCATTTCAGGATTCATGAAAGCTTCACGGATTCATGACCAGCCTGGGGCCTTCGAGTTTCTGACTTGTGATTCTTCTTGCTAGACCATATCAATTAGCTCCCTGATGCCCTTGGCCTGAAGCCCCCACTCCCCCGGGAAGCTTCAGAGACAAGGCCATATCTAGTCGCTGCCAGCTTCGGGCACCCAGCCGGCTGTCCTTGCCCCAGGCCTCCAGCCTTGGTGAGTTTCTTTCTGATTCTGTGCAAGCTGCTCCCTGACTTGACTCTCTGACCGTGATAAGGTTTGACTTTGCGATCAGATAACCCCCAGCCCCCACTCCCTTCCAGGGCTGGGCAGGCCCTGTGTGATCCGCCTCCGACCCCCCCCCCCCACAGCCCACCCCCTCTCTCAGGGTCCCAGACCCTCGAGTCAAGTCCCCCTGCTTGGGGCTCAGCTCAAGCGTGCCCAACTTAAAGGAGCCACCAGCTGACATCCTGGTTTGCCCAGGACTAGGGCTTTTCCAGAAAACTTTTAATACTGAACCAGGGACAGTCTGAGACACAGCAGAGCGACTGGTCACCCTAATTTATCCTGAGCCCCTGCTGCCGAGCCTGCCTGTTTTCTTTTCCTCATCACTCTTCTGCTGGAAGATCAGCTTGCCCGGGTGCTTTTCCTCATTGATCAGTTGTCCGTGGCCTTGGGCTGCCAGAGAGCAGAGCAGGAACCTCCTGTCTGCTCCCTCTTACCCAGAAGAGTGCTGGTGCCACTGCGCACTCAGTGGGTTTGTTGAATGAATGAGTGATGGGCGTGGACTTGGACCTGAACAAGTCTCTTTTCTCTCTGGCTCAAGTTTCCTTTCTGTGGCAGGAGGGTGGGCTCTGGTGTCTCAGGGAGGACTCCAGGCCCAGGGCCCCCACGTGCAGCGGGGAGAAAGAGGGGCAGAGCGCAGCTCAGTGAGGGGCTGAGATGCCCTGGGCCCCTGGGTTGACGGAGCTGGCAGCCGGGTGGGGCAGCGGGGCTGGGAGAGAGCCGGGCATCGCAGCCCTCACCTTCCTAGATGTCCCACCATCACCCGAGGGCCATTTCTGGGCCAGGCTCTTGGTCCAAACCCAGGTTTGGGGGTGTCCAGAGCGATGGCACCGGCTGCCAAGCCCCACTCCCCTCCCACCCCCGGGAAACAGATGGCCTAAGCTTGGGCGGGCGGCAGAGACAGGGACTGGCATTTGTGTATGTGTGTGGTTTTTTAAAAATCTGACACATTTTTGTCACGTCTTGGTGCATCAGAACAGTAAAGGAGGCGGGAGTGTGAGAATGTTTTAACTCGCAACTTTGTAACGGCTCCAGTTTCTCGGGGCCTCCTCCCCCTCCCCCAGGTCCCCGCAGCGGAGCCTCGAAGCCCATCTGTTCCTGAATCCCTGCTCCCCCCACCCACATCCATCCATCTATCCGTCTGTCTGTCCATCCATCCATCCTTCCTATCAGCTGGGGGGGAAGAGACAATCGGAGGAAGCAGCTTGAGACTCCAAGAGGATCCCGGGCAGGGAAGTAGGGGGCGTTTTGGGGCCTAAGCTTGATCCCAGACTTGCTGTGTGACCTTGTGAGGTTCCTGACCCTCCCTGGGCCTCCCCCCACCCATGTGCTCCTAAGGGGTCAGGCCCATCGCCTTTGGGGTTCCATGACTCTGACACTCATAGACATATCTGGGGAAAGGTAGTAGAAATGAATGGGGAAGATACTGGAGGAATGAAGACAGGGAAATTTGGGATTCAGAGCGTCCAGGGATAATGGCCCCAAGGTGGCAGAGAGAGCCACATTCATGACACCAGACTAGGTATGTCCCAACCTTCACTCCTCTGAGGTCTGGGGCTTAGGCTCCTCACTACCTAATCCCCTCCCCACCCAGCCCACCCGGGGTGGTGTTCTGAAGGTGACCCAGGGCTGGCCGAGGTCGGCTCCAGGGGCCTGGCTGGAGGGAGGGAGAGCCGGGTAATAGCACGGGGGACCTAGCCGCCTCTCCACTGCCCCGCTGTGCTTGTCTCTCCCGCGGGGCCCTGGAAAAAGAAGCAGGGCAGGTGCCAGGTCCTAGAAGATTTGCTTCTCAGCCGCCAGCCTTGCTGTCCCCAAGCCTGCCTGGCACTGGCTTCCATTTCATTAATCACGGACATGCCAAGTGGCCTGGAAAAGCAGGAGTGCCCGTGGCAGACTGGTAGGAGGTGCCCTGGGCCTTGAGAACGGCCAGGAGTACGAAGGGGCGGTGCCCTGGGGCGGCTCCGTTGCGGCAGGGGCACTGAGCCTCCTTTCCTCACTCCGCAGCTCAGGGACCCAGGCTGCTGGGCCCCTGGGCTGCGGCTTGCAGTGATGTGGGGCAGGTAGCTGGCGGGCCACTGCCAGGGACACAGAGAGCTGCCCAGCTCCGCCCTGCACCCTGCAGCCCTCTGCACCCAACACGGAACTCCCAAAGTCCAGGGCACGCGTCAGGGAGCAAAAGCAGAGGCAGTAGGAGGCAGAGGGAGTTGTCATCGCCTGTCCCAAGGCCCCGGTACCCTTTCCCCCATCAGAGGCTGTGCCAGATCACTGCTGACCGCAGAAAGCCCCCCACCCCCGGTCAGGGATCAGGCAGCTCCTGAACGTTGCCCCCACCTCTCTGCTCGTTGGGGAGGGCCAGGGCCGGCTGGACAGCTCCTCGCCCCGCCCCCACCGCAAGGGTCCCTGCAGGAGGTGGGCCGGCCTCTGGCCAGGGCAGCGAACATCACCCCTTCGCGGCCCAGCCCCGGACCCCAGGGCCCGGCTGAGTCAGTGCCATTTGAAGCTCACCATATGGGCGCGGGGTGGGTGCAGGGGGAGGAGCTGGGGTTGCCATGAGAACCCGCACGCTGGCATTTCCTCTTTTGGGGAAGCTGAACCGTACTTCGCAGGCGGTGTGGGCTTCTGAATCCCATTTCTCTGTGTTTTTTAGGAAGGGAAAAAGGGCGGGGGAAGGAGTGGAAAAGACAAGAGGGAGAGGGAGGCAGAGGGAGCGACGAGGGCTCTCTGGAGCTCTTGGGGGTTGATCGGCGGGCGATCTGTGTTCCCCAGAGCTGAGCCCAGGGCCGAAGCGGGGCCTGGTGTCCCCTCTGACCCCTTGCCCAGGCCCTTGGTAAACCTTTCCCTTTCAACATGTAAGCCTGCACCCTGCCTGAGGTTTCAAGCCAACCCGTTGGCCTCTTTCTGGGTTCTTGTCCTTATCTCCGTCCCCTGAGCGCCCACCCTGCGGGTAGCGACACCGCGGCAGAGGAGGTTGGGGGCAGGCAAATGTTCTAACCCAAGTACATCACACGCTCCTTGGACTGGATTAGCTCGGCAGTGGGATCCCACACGTGCAAGGCTGCCTGGAGAGCAGGAATCGTGCAGGGCTAGGGCTTGGGGGGTGCAGGGAGCTGAAAGGAGAGGGCTGTTTCCAGCCATCCATCTGGTAAGGGATGGGGGGGTGGGTGTGCTAAGAATACAGGCTCTGGGGGCAGACAGTTCTGGGTGTGAATCTGGCCCCGTCTCTTTATACCTGTGGCATCTCTGGCAAACGAGCCTCCTCGAGCCTCCGTTTCCTCGTTCCGTAAAATGGGGTAACAGCCCTAGCTGCAGGTTTCCTGCAGTGCTCCCTACCATGGAGGGGCGCCCACCCTGAGCGCAGGTGGGCCGGTGGGACCCCGCGTGCCCACTTCTGGGGAGGTGACAATGTGGAGAGGAGCCATCTTGGCAGAGAAGGCGAGCGGGCGATAACCAGGGGGCTGGGGGTCTAAGGGCGGAACCGGGCCCTGGGCAGGCTGGCCCCGTTGGCAGCTCTAAAGCAGGCCCACCCCGGCCGCTAAGCTCTAGCTCTCCCCCGGCTCCTTTTCCTGGACGCCGGGCTGGTCATGTCTGGGGCAGCCAGCCTGCCTTCTTGGGAAGTCCCCTCCAGATCCTTGGAAAACGAGGCTACTGAGTGAGATTGGCGCTGGGACGGTTGCTCCACCAGAACGCCCTGACGTGTGGCCCTGGCCGAGCCCCTGCTCTCCGGATTGCCCCGTCCCGACTCTAAATGGCGGTGTAGACTGCTATCCTTCCCCTTCCAGGGGCTGAGTAGGGCTCCAGGAGGGGGGGGGGGCAAGCTTCCTTTGGGATGTGTCTAGAGAAAACCGGAGGGAAGTCTGGCTTTATTCCTCTTGGGGGCGGTGCAGGTTGGGGGGGATAGTGGGGCCACCTCAGCGCTGGGCGCCACCCCCCGCCCCCCACCAGCGATAATGGAGCCCAAGCATCAAAACCCCCTGGGCGCCGAGGCTCTTGTGTCATTAGTCTGATAACTGGGTGGGGGGGTAGCCTTACTCCCACCTGACACCTGAGAAGACTGAGGCTCAGAGAAAGAGAGTAACTTCCCTGGCTCACCCAGCAAGGGCAACAGCACCTGGATGAGAGCCCAGGTCTGTCCTAGCTCTGGGACCCTATCCATGACTGCTCTAGGCCCCTTTGTTCCAGCACCCCCAGACCAAGGCCCTGGTCTGGCCTCCACGATGTGGGCCGCTGTGCACGGTTGCAGGAACACTACCCTCAGCAAAAACAGGACAATGAGGAGGACTGGCTGCTAAGCAGCAGACCCCCATCCCCACTGGCTGGCGTCTGACCATACCTAGCCTGCCCGGGGCAGCCCCAGGACCCCAGCTTAGGAAGAGCACAGTCTTGGCATCAGGCATCTAGAGACTGATTCTGAACTTTGCTACTAATTCACTCTGGCTCCCCAGCAAGTTACCTAAAGCCCTCTGAGCCCCCCTTTCCTCATCCAGAAAACAGGGATTGGAGTGGCATCGTATCAGTCAGATTAAGTGGGTTTTGCTGTAATAATAACCTTTAAAATCTCAGAGATTTAAAATGGCTTTGGTGCACTTTTTGCCCTGATGGCCACGGGGGGAGTGTTGATCTGTTCTTCATTGTCACTCCAGACTCCAGGCTGAAGGAGCTGTCTCCTCTCAACCTGTACCCCCTAAATGCCGTGGCAGCAAGAAGAGACCTGATCAAGGCTACGCTGGCTCTTAAAGCTCCCTCTTATAAGTGGTGTGGGTCAATTTCACCAACAGTTCATTGGCCAGAGTGAGTCACGTGGCCGTGCCCAACCTCCAAGGGGATGGGGAAGCGCAGTTCCTTACCACCTGCCTGAAAGGAAGAAAACTGAGATCTTAGCAAACCTTCCTTATGACCACAGGCCCCTGACCCTCAGGGATGCCATGAGCATACATTACGCTGAGGGGAATGGGGACCCTGGCACACAGAAGGCACCAAATAAATGTTCAGCTCTCTTCCCTTTCACTCCCAGGTCCTAGGAAAGCTATACCCTGGCTGTTTCTTTCCTGGCTGTCTCTCCGAATGGGTCCTTAGAGTTGATGGATGGTCTCTACCTTGCGGTTAAAGACCTCTGCTTCTGGGACAGAGAGGGGTGGTGTCTTTCCCAGGGGTACACGGCATGGTGGCCACAGAGTCAGGATGGGCAGACAGACTCCTTCACCCCCCAGCTGAGTTCCCCTACCCCCTGCCTCCCAGCGCTGCTTTTAACAAATGAAAAAAAGCAACAGATACCAGTAATACCTTGACTTTATTAAGGGCTTCATAAGACCCAGATCAAATTACATCTCCTGCAATCGAACAGTAAATTCAATTCTGTTCAACAAATGTTGTGTTCTACACCAAGAGGGCCCGGGGTGGTCCGGGTGGCCCATCAGGCTGAGACCCCGCCCCTCACTCAGCACCTTCGATTATCCCTCTGGAAGATGCCATCCTCCCTGGCTGGAAACTGCAGGTCAGCCCTAGAGTCCAAGATGAATGAATCCAAGATGAGTAAGCAAGGCCTGGGGAGGTGGGGAGGGTAAGGGACAGCGGGCAGGGACAGTGACTTAGGATTTGGGTCACCTGAGTCCACAGCCACATAAGGCTGTGCATCCTTGGGCAAGTCCCTTCCCCTCTTTGGCTGTCGGTCTCCCCCCCCCCAAAAGATTGGCCTGGGTCCCCTAACAGAAAGGTTCTGAGACCTTCTTTACCGGCCTGTATTGCCCCTTCCCAAAGTGGGGTGGCGAGTGTGGGAGAGAGGGCCTTATCCATCTACTCTCTCTCATTCTCCACTCAGTGGGCCTGTGAGACCCCGCCCTCCCCATAGTAGTAAGCGGAGACCAGGTGGTGTGGCGAGGCACATTCCCTCCAAGGAGGCTCACTGGTCACCAGCCATCGTACACATTCCCTCCAAGGAGGCTCACTGGTCACCAGCCATCGTACAAACCAGACAGGTTGTAGGTTGAGCCCAGTATCCCACCAAATACCCCCTTTGTTCCCACCGTTGACCACCACTGAGCTGGAGAAATCCAGGAGGACTCCCTGGTGAAGGAGGAATTAGAGCTAGACCCTGAACCACATAACTGGGCCAGGATGGGCAGCAGGTTGCGGGTGGAGAACAGTAGGAGCTATGGCTTGGAGGCGGGGTGTGTCTGGAGTAGTATGAGTGACAGACGTGACCTGGAGGATATACTGACCTGGCGAAATGTGATTTCCATATTCTGGTGGCCACACACACACACGCACACACACACCCTCCAGCAGCAGCCGCAGGCAAGAGCTGCTGGGATTGTTCAGGAGGACAGAAGAGCTGTCAGCCAGGATTTCACAGTGCAGAGGAAGGATGTTGCTGGAAGGTCCAGAGAGCCTTCTGAGCCCCCCGCCCCCGGGGACTGTGGGAAGGGACCGCTCTCCCCAGTGAATCAATAACAGCAAGACCAGTAGTAACTCTTTTTGGCACTTTACCATTAATGAAACACTTTGCTGTCATCTTATCGGATCCCCACAAGGGGCCCAGGAGGGCTGCTCTGTCCTCCTGACTCCCTGATCCACAGAGAAGGCAAGATTTGCCCAAAGCTGGTGGGTCCCTGGCATTGGCTCACACCGTTTGACTCCACGGTGTACCTGCGCCTGCTTTTCGGGAGTCCCGTGGGCCCTAATCAAGGGGACGTCCGCTTGGCAAACAGACGGAGCTGTGTTCTGGCCTGAATGGGAAGCGATGCGCGGTTTCCCACTCTGTGACTTCTCAAGTTTGAGGCGTTTCCCAAGGCCACCCTTGCTCAGCCTTCAGCCCAGGCTCCCCGAGATGCAGAGACCCCACGCCCCCATATTCCTGCAGGGTGTCTGTCCCCAGGAAGTTAAGAGTGTGGCAGTTCGCCGGGGCAAGGAGCCAGTCATGACCCTGCCCCCCAGTCTATGGACCCTCTTGCTGCCCTTGCTCGTCCATCCGGGGCCCTCGAGTTTGTCGGTGCTTGTTCGGCATCTGAAGTTGTTCAGATCGAGTGTGGCTTCGAGCCGGGAGGCCAGCTCGGGCTCTCGAATCATTGCTTATTAAGTCAGAGCATGACTTAGAGGGATCTAACCACCGAGGTACTTTCTTGGTAGAAATTGACTGTTATCAGTCACTACTTGAAACAAATTTGGGCTTTTAGCATTTGGCCTTAAGAAAGAAGGAACCGTTAGTACATTGTCCGGATAGCGGTTGCTGGGGGCTCTGAGTGCCTCGGGTCCCCCTGGTGTGAAGATTGCTCTGGCTTCTAGGTCTAGCCACTTCCTCATTTGCATTTCTAGCTCGGTTTGGTTTCTTTTTCTTTCTTTTTTTTTTTCAGTTTATTTTTTTTCAGTAATCTGTATGCCCAGTTTGGGTTTTGAACCTACAACTCCAAGATCAAGAGCCTCAGGCTCTAACAGCCGAGCCAGGCAGACTCCCCCATGGGTTTGGTTTCTTTAGCGGTTCCGCTCTTTGAATACCAGCCTGCAAATGATCAGAGAGAAGGTGTCTCCTTAGAGCTTCTGTATAGCTTTCTAAACACTATTCATCCAGTCTTCTGTCATCCATTCATTAATTGGAAAGCCTGTCTCGGGTGTCAGGTACTAGGGTTACACAGTGAAAGAGGGGGTGAGCGCCTAGCTCTCCTTCCACGGATGGGGGCCTCTCTCTTCCTCCCTGCCCTGTTCAGTTTCCCACCAAAAGTGGCCTCCATGTGTGAACCCAGATGCATGAGTTGGCCATGGCTACTTTTTTCCAGTTGGTGTTTTCCTTTTCCACGTTCCTCTCCTGCCTGACCCCTGCCTCTGATGCCCCCCAGTGAGGGCAGATTCACTCTAGACCCAGCCTCTAAAATGTCTACTTGCCCTCCGTTAACACAGACTAGGGGCAGCGAGGGAGAGCCTCCGTCTTCTGCGCCGTGCCTGGTCCACGCCAGCTCCGGGACCCTCCTTCTGCTTGCCCTCCCCTTCCCCGTCCTCACCCAGCGGTCTGTGTGACCACTCGGGGCCTCTGTGCTCTGTGCCCACCCTGCGGGACTCGCTTGCTGCCTCCGACAACCCCCCAGCCCACCCCCTCTCCCTATCCCCGTCCTGAGACATCTCTGTGTTCAGATGCAGCTGCCAGGCCCCCCCACCTGGCCTGCCCCACAGCCAGACAACTCCAGCCTGTCCTCTCCCCGCCGTGGTGACTTCTAGGGCAGGAGGAGCTGGTGGCCCAGGACAAGATCCCGCGGGGCCTGTGGCGCCGACTGGCCCAGCTCCACCCAGACAGAGCTGCTGGGTGCCCAGGGTTGCTATGGCGACCCTCGCTCGGTTTCCCTGCGTGGAGACCATCAGAAAATAACAGCGAAGGCTGTTTTATTCTGTGTCCCACCTGGGAGCCATTTAAGCCTCCCGACTTCTTTTGACACGCAATAATTTTTTTTCACTTTTAAGATTATCCTGAAATCTCACTTCCTCCTCTTCTCCTTCACTTCTGTCCTCCGTGGCAGTCGCTGAGAGCCTCTGGTCTTCTGTCACATCTGTGCACATGCTGTGTCTGTGCTTATGCACCCGAGAGACATCAAATTGGCCTCCCTGTGACTGTCACTTGACAGCAAAGCCCCAGGGGCCAGAGTGCTGTACCCCTTGGCCTTGGGAATCAAGGTCAGAGTCAGGATCAGGCCAGGTCACCCTATGATTAGAATTGCCATTTAATGTTCTTTCTGCAATAGCGATCCAGCTCTCCTGGCACAGGTGTGTGGCCTGGCGCTAGCAACAGCCCTTCTGTGAGCCTCAGTTTTCCCCTCTATAAAACAGGGCCCGTGGTGTGCCTGCCTCAGAAGGTTCATTGCACATGAATGTCGCGCACCGTGCCTGGCACGCAGCGAGTGGTCCTTAAGTGCTTGATCTGCTAGCACTGTCTGGGTGTGTCTGGGTGATCTCGGGCTCAGTCTCCTCACCTGTAAAATGGGGTTAATGATGCTACCAGGGGCCCCAGCCTCCACCTGATACCAAAGTCCTCCCAGCTCCCCAGCTCCTGTCTCCCGTCTGCTGTCCGTCGGCCCTGTCTTTCCTAGATAGCCCAGAACAGACAGAGGGAGGGAAGAAGGAAGCAAGGAACTAAATCGCTCACTGTCCGTCCATCAGTTAGGAATGGTGGTGTCAGTTTTCATAGAGAAGGGGAATCTGCAAAGTAGTCAAAAAAATATTTCCTCTGTGACTCCGGCAGCCCAGCTGTTCCCTTTCAGGAAAAGTGCTGAAGGCTGAAAATAAAATCAAGGAACAATGATAGGGAAACACAGGGAAAGAAGGGCGGGGCGCGGGGAGGGAAGGGCAAAGCAGACGGGAAGAGAAAGTCACGGGGTGTGGCGGCAGAGAGGATCCCGGATTTTACCAGCCCGTCCTGGCTTGCAACGTGCAGCCAGCCTGCTGTTGACCCAGCGCCCGCTCTGAGCCGCCACCAGAACCTGGGTTCAAAGACAGCGCGGATGAAGGAAGCCGTCTGTGAGAGTTAACATTGTGTGCATTTGTGAGGCTTCTGGCCCAATCTCAGGGAGGACCTCAGGCCCCTGGGCCTATAGGAGGCATCTCAGCAGTGGTTAAACACTGGCCTCAGTGCTGGGAAGGGAGACCTTGGAGAGGAATTTCCAGGCTCCCACTAGGCATATACTGACGTCGACCCCATGCTGGACGACCATGGCCTCTCTGTGGGCCTTGTACAGACCCCACTCTGTCCAGCCTCTGCGCTTTGTACCTTCTGTTCCTTCCTCCTAGGTCTGTTCCCCTCTCTGCATGTCAGGACTTTACCAATCCTGCAAGACTGCCGTTTCTGGGGAGACCCCTGGGATTCCCAGCCCCCACGGTTCATCTCTCCTCCCTTCCTGCTCTGGTGACTGCCCACCTTGTTCAGACCCTCTCGTAAGCTGGGCCTGCCTCTCCACTGGCCTGTGCTCTGGGAGATGGACCGGGTCCCTTTCAGCTCTGGCTTTCTAGTGCCTTGTGCCAGAGGCAAGAACAGCCTGGGGACTGTTGCAGGGCCTGGTCTGAGAGCTTCTAGGGGCCCAGGGTTCTCAGCAGGCCATTGACCCGTCCCTAGACTCCCACCAGGGAGGCCACCAGGGAAAGTGCACCCTGGCTTCAGAATGCGCATCTATAAAATAGGTGATTAGACTCCCTAAGATCTCAGTCCCTTACCCTCCACCCGACCTCCCCTCCCCTCCACACTCTTCAGCGAGAATGTACCCGAATGCCAGTCCCAGCTTTGCCACTGACTTCTCCGTGACCTGGGTGAGTCACTGTGCCTCCCTGGGCCTCTAGTCCCTCACCTGGAGAGTGGGACACTAACGGCGCTTTCCTCCTTTTGCTATTGGGAGTATGGAATAAGTTCATGTCTAGAGGACGGGTGGCCCCTGGTGGCACAGAGTAAATGCTTAGGAAGTGTCAGGCATTTTTATTTTTCCCCAGGGTCTGTGGCTCCCTTCGGGGGCCGGTTTAAAGGAACACACCCTCGATGGCCGGTCGGCTAATCCCAGGCCGGGCACTTAAGGCTGTCAGAGTCCCTGTCCGTCTTGGGGGATCCTGGGGACAGGGCTGCCTCAGAGGCCCAGTGGAGGAAATCTTTCCTGCGGGAACTTCAGGCTGTGGGAAGGAGATGGGAGAGTAACCAGGGCAGGCTCAGCACAGAGAGACGTCGGGCCAGGGGGTGGCCCTCGAATCTTGCCCCGAACTCGGGTTTCTGCTCTGCCACACCTGCTCCCGGAAGCAAGGGCTGGCGGGCTTCCAGTCCGGCTCTCCTGGGGGTGGTTCCTGCCCTGCTCCACCAGCTCCCAGATTTGTGACCTAAATTGGGGCACAAAGAGGAGGGAAGGAAAGCTTAGCCCTCTTGGGGAATCGTGAGCCACAGCCCATCCCCCTCACCCCTCTCCTCCTTCCACGCCCCCGACTCCGCTCTCTTGGTTGCCATGACAGCAGGGCACTGGGGACAGAACCAGCATGTGTGCCCAGGGTGGGTGGTGCCTCTGTCTCACGCCCAGGTCCTCCTGCAAGCTGGTTTAGGGCCGGCTGGGGTGGGGGCTGGGCATTTGGATGGAGTCCCTTCAGGGCCGCAGGCGCTTCCCTGACAAGCAGCTAGAGCACATGCAGGAACAGTCAGTGCCTTTACTGACTGTGGGGGCCATAGGTGTGCCTGTCTATCCCCTCTGCGGCCTGGGTCTACCCTGTCACACCCCCAGCAGCCTCCTGCAGAAGACCCGTCACCGCCCTCTCCCGTTGCTGGCGTTTGCAGGAAGCTGCCCGGCTACGTGGTGCTGGCCCCATTTAGAGATGGGGAAACAGAGGCCTGCTCTCGCTCCTTCCCTGGCTCCCCTAGGCCGTAGAGGTATCGGAGGGGCATTTGAGATCTTCCTTTCCTGGGCTCTCTCTTCTTCCGCACCTGAGTAAGGCTGGCCAGGGTCCGCTGCAGGGGGAGAAATGTCAGCAAGGTGTTTCACTTGGCTTCGCTTTATTCTTTAGTTCCCAGGGCTAACCTCCGGCTGAAGGAAAGGCCACCAGCCTTTCTAAAGTAGGTCCGGAGCCTGCTTTCCCGTGGGACCGGTGAGACACGCACAGGCACGAAGTGAGGGCCGGCGTGCAGCTGTGGGGTTACCGAGGCGGCATGCCGGGGAGTGTGGGGGCCAAACTGCCTGGGGAGGGGAGCCAATGCAGTGGGCCTGAATTTGTTCATGGTGCTTCCTGCACTTGGGACATTGCCAGCATTTCTGTTAGCCATGCTAGGTGCAGGGACGTGCGTCCCTCCCCCCAAGCTCCAGCGTGTTCGCTGAATGTGAAAATCGTCCTGTCAAGTTCAAGGGTGGAGAGAGAGCTCAGCACCGGCGGTAATGAGGTCCGCCCTTCCGCCTACTGCTTGGGCTGAGGACAAGACGAGGTGGTGAGAAGGAGCCAGCCCTCCATTGCACCCCAACCTACTCACCCTATTGTATGCCCCGGGGACCCTCTCTGGCCCCGGCTTCCTGGGCTGTGAAATAGAAAGTCTTTGCACACTGGCTGGCCTGGGATCCTTCCTTCCGGACCCCTCGGCCCCCGACTTGGGGAGGGGGTGGGTGGTCTTCTCCACCCCGCTGTCTTTGTGGGGAGGCTAGAGGCTCCCGGACAAGTTAGCCCCCGGGCTGTGTGTGGGGGAGGAGTGTCTGGGTATGCAGAGGGAGGTCAATGAGGCCGTGAGTCACGGGAAAATCTCCTGAGGGCACACCGGGCCTCTGTCCCCACTTGTCTGATGAGCCACCACAAGAGTGCAGGTATTTATGGCTGTTTTTCGCGCCCCAGCAGGTGGTGTGAACACAGTGCCTGAACGTCTGTGTTTCAGTTTGAGAGTGTGGGGGCTCTCCCATTGTCTGCCTTCCAGATCTCTCCACCTCGGGCCGCCAGCTTGAGCCTCCCATCACTCCCTCCACGGCCCATCTGACCCCGAACCTCTAGGACTGTCACCAGGGTCAGACCCTGCTGCTCATTCTGGCTTCGGCAGGGCGAGTCACCTCACCTTTCCAGGCCCCCGCCGTGTCATCTGTGAGATGGGCACAGCGGCTCCCTCTGCACGTGTTGTCAGAGGGACTGAGGGAGCCAGCGCTGAGTCCACCGGCCGCAAGAACGGCCAGTGAGAAGCTGCCCGGGGCTCAGTCTGCTCCTGGCTCCGCTTTGCTCCGGAGCCCGTTTCCTGGCTGCTCAGGGCACATGGGCCGCTTTTCTCTTGCCCTCCTGCTGTCATTCACCTTCTGCCAATGTCAACCTCATTTCCCAGGAAACTGAAATGGCCCAACGGGTGGGCCCAGAAGGAGCAGAGAGATGCTCAGGCCCGCCCCGGGGACCCCAGGAACCACGGTACCCCCTCACCAACCTGACCTCCTGGGCTCCCAGGACAGCACGGGCAGAGAAGGGTTAGAGAGGGAAGGCACTGCCCACGGACAGACCCCAGTTGCTGCACCAACACAGCTGGGAAGCCCCGAATGAGGCCTTGGGTCTTCTGCCTGGACTGAGGGGCCTTGAAGAAGGGAGGGAGATACAGAAGAGTCCTGACACGTCGGGTTTAACTGTGAGGCACACAGCACAGATCTCCAGCACAAAGGCTTGTCCCCTAGAGGCTAAGCAGATGCGGGGCCCAATTCCCAGGGCTCCAGCAATGTCATGACCCCATGGAGCAGGTGAAGGGGCTGCCCAAGTGCCCCCCCCAGAGGAGTCCGTATTCCAGAAGATTCTCCCACGTATCACACTCACGCATTTCCCTGTTTGCAGATATCATCCCCCCACCCAGCTCTGTACTAGAGGGAGATGAAATGGGAGGGCCGAAACCTTGGTATCCTGCCTGGTGCGGGGGCACCAGGCTCTCAGGAAGGACCCCCCTGTCACACCCCAAGTCTCTGCCTGAGATTTTCCCTTGGTCCGCTGCCTCGAGGCCAGTGCTGTGACTCCTCACGGGGTACAAACCCTGGACAATGGCACTTGGGGGGCCACCTTCAGAAATTCCCCTCCTTGCCCCCTGTGCCATGACTGGCAGGGCGCCCAAGAACGGCAGGAAAGGCAGTGCAGGCCCCACAGCCAGAGGAGGCCCCACAGAAGCCCCGGGGACCCAGGGTGAGCCTCTCATCCCTCCGTGGACCACTGTTGAGAGTTCCAGCGGCCCTTACCAAGATGTGACCCACATAAGGAGGGACAGGGGGCCTTCCTGCCTTGGAGGTTGTCCTGTCCCCAAGATCGTGGTTCTCCCTGAACCCCCAGAAGGCCTTGTTCTCCCACCTGCTCCAGGGCAGGCAGCCTTCCTGCTCCCCGTTCCTTCTCAGCTTCCAGCACCATCCAGAGGGCCTGTTCAGGGCCACCTGTTACCCTGTCCAGGGGTCTAGCTTGCCTTTTCTCCCCTGACGCTCTGAGTGAAGGAAAGTAAGCCCAACAGATGGAGAGAGAGACAGAGACAGGAAGGGATAGACCCTGAAGGGGTCAGAGAGGGACTGATGCAGAATTCTGGGGGTCATGAGGGGCCATTGCCTGACCTGACCAGTCCACCCCAAAGCTATCTCCTGCTCGGGTCTTTGTAGCAGCTGATGGCCTTGTCCCTGCACCTTCCGCGCTCCCCCCGCCCCATCCCCCCGCAGCCATTCAGTTTGGTGTGGTCTTGGGAACCCAACAGACATGTTCCAGCTGCCCCACTTACGCCCTGTGTAATCCCAGGCACGTACGGTGTCCGCTCTCGGAGGAGGGAGGTATCCTTAGGACTCCAGTGAGCCCCCAGCCCCAAGAGCAGCCCTCCGAGGTGCCCCAATCCCTCTCCGCCCAGGCCATCTGGCTGCCCCCACAGGCACCCGCCCCGGCCGCCCCCTACCCCGCCGGGCAGGTGATGGGCAGGCAGGTGCCAAGGACCACGAACTCTTGGGCAGGAAGGGAGCTCCTGGGAATGCCACACCACAGTGGCTGTCAGAGCGCTTGTCCCAGTTGTCAGAACATGACGCCGAGCACGGAGCGTGAGAATCTCCGCGCCTCCTCCCGGGACGGAGTCCAGCTGCTGTGGGGAGAGACAGAAGGCCAAGGCTCCGGGCTCCGGCACTGACTTGTGTGGCTTCTCCGTCCATGTGCAAACAGGCGCAGACCAAGGCTGCCTAAGGGAACATAAGGAGTGAAGACAGGTCCCCAGAGGAGAGGCCCCGCCCAAAGCATAGCCATAAGAACTTTCAGGATTCCCTTCTTTCCTCTGGGATAAAGAAACCACTTCTTGAACTAAGGTACCGGTGGGGGCTAGTTCAGGACTACAGAGTGGAGCCTGTTGGCCACCCAAAGCCCAGGTGACATGCCCAGCCCTGCTCCCTGTGTGGCCTCCAGCAGCTTATTGGTGAACTGGCTGCCTCTTTAGGGAGAGGGGTGCCTTCCGCAGCACCCCTTCCACGGGGGTGCTGTGGCCCTTGGCAGAGCTGAGCACACCGGGGGCACCCAAGTGCCCAAATCGGGCTGCCCGGTTCCACTTTCCTGAAGGAAGTCTTCCAGAGACAGACCTTCAGCCCGAGAGACAGTGGGGTGCCAAGCTCTTCATCACTGAGGACCCCAAATGCCAGCGTTCCCCTCGACCCTGCCTTTCCGTGCCTGGTGAGGCCTCTCTCTGCTGGCAGCTCTGTCTCCGGAGCCCTGCCTCAGTCTTCCTCCTCTACTCTCTGAGGGGTGGGGACGCCCTGTGTTTGCTGGAGCCTGCGGTGGGCCAAGCCCTGGCAGCTGGACACCTTCCCCCTCCTCAGCTTTCTCCCCTTTCTACTAATGTCCTGGACGCCGGCCTTAATGGAGCGGAAAGAGAACCCGGCAGAAGGAAGCCTCATTAAGCCTGATCTAATTAGGAGCTCCTGTGAGATTGGGGGGTGGGGGCGTGCCCTGTACACCAGGAATACCCCACACAAACTCCCCGGGGACCCCCCTAATCTCCCAGGTAGGCATGACTGTCCCCAGGTGGCGTGAATGGAGGGCAGCTCTGAGAGGGGAGAGGACTTGCTCAGGGTCACAAGCAGCAAGTGGCTTTCCTGGGACGTGCGGCATGTGTCTCTGGGCCCAGCCCCCAGTTCTCCGCAGCACCGGCCTCAGCACATTGGGCCGGGCAGGCCCTCAGAGCTCTCCGGGCTCCCGTGGCACCCTCCACGTGGTTTTGTCCGGCATCTGTGTGCGCCCTGCAGTGGGGGAGAGCTCTCGGGTCCCGTTCTGGCTCTTTCCATCTGCGGACCTCCTCGGGACCGCTTGACTCCCCAGGGGGTTTAGTGGAGGGAGAGGGCGAGGAGCGGGGCCGGCCTCTCCACCCCCACCTTCATCCATCTCTCCCTCTGCAAGTAGGCAGGGTACTAGGGAGCAGGGTACATGTGATGCCTGGTGGCCAGCCGCCCCTTTGTTAGTCTTAGCTAACAAGCTGTTTATGGGTGCGATATGACACCTGCTTTCTTTTTTATAACTTCAATAATTTATTGGCATATTAGTGGCCAGGCGGCCGCCCTGGGTCCCAGCCAGACGGGACGGGGCGATGCAGCCGGGTGCCTCTGCCGATGTTTACTCTCTCCCACCATCAATTATTAAGGAGCTAGCCTTCATTTTTGCACATAATTACATGCACCGTGATGGTTCGAACTCCCCTGCTCTTAGTCCCTCTGGAGCAGGGCCCGGCCTGCCCAACAGGGCTGAGCCGGCACGGGGGTCCAGCTGGCTGGAGGACGCAGCAGGCAGACAACATACCTGGGAGACAGATTGTGGCAGCCTCAGCTCCACGCCCCCTCTCGGGGGGCTGGAGCCACGTGGGCCAGCACCGGCCTTCCCGAGGGCCAACTGTCTGTCCCCACCATCCTGGGGGTTGGGCTTCTGCACCTACTGTTTTCTCTGTTCGGACCCCATCCCTCATGCTCCATTGGTTGACTCTGACTTAGCCTCTGGATTTCAGCTCTGTCGCCACCACCTCCTAGAGATCCATCCTGACTCCTGTGTGTGTGTGTCTCCCCACAGTCTCCTCGTCTCTGCGCATCATACTCCATTAAGTCTTGCACGCTAGACCATGGACTTTTGGGGCCCAGAGAAAGCAGTATCGAATGTTTGTTGAGTAAAGGAGTGAATGGATGGGTAGATGGATGGATGGATCCCCCACGTCCCTCACCATCAGTGAGCCCACTGAAACCCCTGCCCCTTCCCCTCCAGGAAACCCGTCCTGGTTGCTCCCACCACATACCTCCTTCTCCTTGAAACTCCTCCAGATCCTTCTCGGCTGGGTTGGAATCCCCCAAAGGACAGCAAAGCTTTGACCCTCCGTCTGTGCCCCTAGCAGCAGATGGAAGGCAGGTCAGGATGGAGGGAGGTCCAATTATGATAATCTCAGCTCTGCTGTGTGACCTGGGAGGTTGCTGGTCATTTCTTTGTCGACCGTATTGGACATGGAAGGAGGCGCATGGAGATGATAACCATCCCTACTTTGCTGGGTGCCGTTGAGGCTTCTAGTGATGGCCGTGCAGAGTGTTTCCAGTTCCGCACTAGAACAAAGGTTTTGCTGCCAAGTTGCTATGCCGTTTCTCACCCTGACCAGCAGCAGGCACGCGGCCTGCATTGTCTCAGGGCCCCAGCTACACTGGGAGAAAGACATATTTTGCCCATTTCACAGATGGAGTATGTATGAGTTAGTTATCTATGGCTGCATAACAAATCACCCTGAAACTTAGTGGCTTGAAACAGCAAATTTGTGTTATCATACAGGTTCTGTAAGTGAGGCTTAGCCGGAGGCCTCTGGCTCCAGGTCTCACACGAGGCTGCAGTCAAGGTGTTAGAGCATCAGGCACCTCAAGGCTCGGATTGGGCAGGGTCTGGGTCCACGTTTGCTCGAATGGGTATTGGCAGGGGTCAGGGCCTCGCCGGGTGCTGGTCAGACATCAGTTCCCTTCTGTGTGGGCTTCTCAACAGGGCAGCTGGTAATACGGCATCGGCCATGTGTCATAGCGGACAAGCAAGGGCTGGAGAGAGGGTCCCCAAGATGAAAGCTAGACTGTTTGATAGCCTATAGGATTATCTCCATTAGAAGTAATTCCATTAGTCCAGTCTGTGCTCAAGGAGAGGGGATCGCCCACGGTAGGGGAGATACCAGAAAGCAGGGACCCACTGGGAGTCATCTTAGGGAGCTGCCTCTCCCAGGGCAACTAAGGCTCAGAGACTTTCTCACGGTCACACAGCGCTTAGAGACAGAGCTGGAACTGGAACTCAGGACTGCTCAGCTCTAAGACTAGACACCTCTGAAGCTGCCACCCGCTGCCTTTGACTTAATAACAGGTTCCGACTTAAGTTAATAAACAAGACTGCTGCACAACGGAACTCAAGACAAGCGCTTAATGAATGGATTTGCTAATAGTGCTGCCTGTTTGCACACATTAGCTCAAGTGCCCCCTGACATGATCCGTGGGGACAGCCGAGCCCAGGCTCTCAGGAGAAGCTGCTCTGCCAAGCCCAGAGCCCAGATTCCCAAAGAGCCAGGGAGGGTCCCTTTTTACAAACTGCTTTTTATGTTTGGTTTTTTGTTTTTGCTCTCAGTTTAATCATTTGGGTGTTTTTGTGGTTTTGAGGGTTCATTTTAGTGGAGTGCACATTTCTTGGGTCTTAACTGCAAGGTCAGGAACACCAGGAGGGACTCTGGGGTGGGCAGGGCTGATGAGCCCCTTTACTGGCCCCAGACAGGTTTCCTGCTTCTCGTCTCTTATGGATGAAGCAACCAGGCACCCAATCGAGCAGGGCTCTGTGGCCAGGCTAAGGGCCAGTCCCCAGGCCTTATCTCTCTGCAGGGCTCCTGCCCTGGGTCCTGCAGGAGCCTTTTGGTTCTCCCAGTTCTCAGTGTGATTCCAAGTAGTGGAGGCTGCTGTCTACGTTGCTGCTAGATAAGTGAATGTCACAGGTGCTGGAACATTTCCAGTGGAGGCGTGGGTGACCAAGGCCCCAAGAGAAGGGGAAGTGAGAGTTGAGGACTCGAGTGTCCCTGACCTCATACCCTGGCCCCTGCCCCTCCCGGGGAAACCTACTGGTCCTTCCTGATTAATGGATTTCAGTTGAGTTTAACTTGCACACATCAGCCCCTCTGGAATCAGAGCTCTGGGCTCTCTGCAGAAACTAGAGGCGACACAAGATCAATCCTTTCCTTCAGGGTATTCCTGATTCTCAGAGGATGAAGAACTTGATCAAGGCTTTTCCTGTTGGGAACACTGAGGGGAACCTTAGGGTCAACCCCTGTCTTTACAGTGGAGGGGCTACTGTGGCACAGTAGGTGCCACAGGGAACAGAGAGCAACCATAATAATATAATAACCATTTGTCAAGCACCTACTGTGTGCCAGGCCCAGCATCAAATATTAGATATATATTAAGTCATGAGGTCCTCACACCATACCCCATGAAACAGGTTCTACTGATATTCCATCTTCCAAAAGAGGAAACTGAGGCCCAGAGAGGTACCCAAGGATACGGAGCAGGAGACTGAGCTGCTCCGAGTAGGCTTCTGGAAGGAGGGGGCCGCACAGAGCCCCGAATTGAAAGGGAAGAAGGGAAAGGTGAGAGGAAACGGGTCGAGAGTCCGAGAAAGCTGTCGGTGACAAGACATGCCTGAGGTGGGGGACTCCCAGAGAAGAAGACCCCCCATGGATGTGATGGTGGCTTTCTGCACGTCTGCCCTTGGAGTCTGGCCTCAGCCTTGGCCACAGGGGGTGGCCCTCCATGTTGATCTCTGCATGTGCTTTGTGCAGGGTCGCTTTGAGCTGAGGCCCCGTTGCCTTTTCCTGGGCCGGCTGCGCCAGGCAGGACTTGGAGGCCAGGAGCCGGGGTACACCCGGATGAGTGCAGGCTCCCGGGCCCGACCCTCTGTAACAAGCCTCACTGGGATCCTGGCATCCCTGAGCCCCGTCTGGCTCGGGGAGGGGCTCCCGAGGGGACAAGAAGGTCCTAACCCTGGCCACAGCTCAGGCCCACCTCCTAGAGGGACTTCTCTGGCAGTCCCTTCGGAAGCCTCCCGTCTCCCGCCGCCCGCCACAGCTGCACCAGTGCAGGGCCCTGACCTATGGATTTTCTGCCACATGCCGATCCACTTCACTCCAACCCGAGTCTTTCTGACTTCATTCTACCCGCGGCCTCAGCAGCCCCAGCATAGGGGGCTGCCACAGCCAGAGGTGAGTACGGGGCCTCTGCCGCTCCCCGAGGCTACAGTGCCCCAGCTCCCCGGATTCAGCCTCCTAGGAACTCGGAAGCCTTGAAGGAGCCCCCTCTTGGCCATCTAGGTAGGGGCGCAGAGACATGGCCTCCCCGTCCCTGCGAAGCCCTCATTGCCTAGCTGGGCAGCTTTTGCCCAGGGAGGGGTGGTGGCCGCTCAAGGTCACACAGCCAGTTATTTAGAGCACTCAGAATCAAATTTGTGGTATAAATTGGAACACGGGGTCCACTAGCTCCACAGGGACCTCCTGCTGAACCCTGGCTCCAACCTGCTCCCCAACTCCGCACCATGCCCCCACCCCCCTCCCTGGCCCCTGGTCTCCGTTTTTCTTGCTAATTAGAGGTCTCAGCCATGACTCCACTGTCCCAGCCATTTTAGAGCTGTCATTAATTTCAAGTGGCTTCAGAAATAATCATCATTGTAAAACTCCGCGGGCTGCTGGGCTGGCAGCGGGCAGCACCGGCACACGGAGCGGGAACGCGGGCAGGCCTGCGTGCGCCACCCGTTCCTTCCTGGGGCCCCAGGGACCTGGCCCCTCTTCCTGCATCCTCGGCCGCCCAGAGTTGGGGGAGTGCAGCGCTTGGGCTGGGACATCTGACGCACACTGAGCTTCAAAGTCCAGCTCTGCCTCTTACACAGTGAACTTGGGCAAAATACCAGTCCTCCCCAGAGCCTCAGTTTTTCATCTGTACAGTCAGGATAGCAAGACCCGTCTTGAAGTGCAAAGCGTGTGAAGTAGAGCTCAGAGCCTGGCTTATAGCAGGGGCTGAGTAAAGGTTCGAGGGCCCCGTCTCCTCCTCCAGAGTCCCCCGGCAGACCCGCTCTGGCCTCCCTGCTTTGCTGTTCTCACTGGGGCCACTGCAGGCTGGCTGCTGCTTCTGCCCATCAGCTCCGGCTGAGTTTTCACCCTGGAGCCAGGATCTGCTGTGTGCCCACGGGTGAGACAGGTAGGTTGAGGCCTGCTCTTGGGAGCTCCTCGTCTGAGGCCAGAGAGAGAGAGGAGACTGGGGCCTTGCTTCTAAGGCCATTTTTAGTCTGGGGACGGGAGACAGGAATAGAAGAGAATGGTCTCAGTTTGGCCTAAAGCACAGGTGGAAAGCAGGCAGAGGGCGCACCAGGCAGGTGGACGAGCAAGGACCAAGGCTTGAAAGTGTGGGTGAGCATTCTTCAGCTGTAGCTCCAGTGTATAATCCCCTATTTGTGTCAATTAAGCCTTGGGCCAGGCCCCTCCAATGTTTCACATCCTCCATGGCCCTGGGATCCCCCAGAGGGCTCTGCTGGGGTCCATCCCCCCACCCCCAGCAGGAGCTAAGAGATACGGGTTTCATAGCTCATGTAGAGACATCTGACTGGGTGAGGACCCAGTGACAGGCCCGCCCTACCCTTCAATGGGGTCTTGGAGTGACAAGGCCCGCACTCTCACCAGGCCCAGGCTGGACCCTAAAAAAGGCCTTTTCTCTGAGTTCTTCCCCCAACTCCTCCCCCACCCCGTTGTTTCCATTGGTGAAGTAAGATAAGGGAGTCATTTCTTCTGGAGAGACAGCAAGGAGGAACGGCCTGGATACTGTATAATGGAGAAATAAGGCTGCGGGGCAGTTCCTCCCAGACGCGGCTCTTCGGTCATCCCTGCTGCCTCAAGGCGCGGAGAGATAATCGTGGGCCCCAGAAGTCCCCACCCCCGGGCGCCGACTTCCTTAGCCAGCATCTGGGGCTTGGGGGTGGCGGCAGTGGGCTCTCCCCCATTTCTCCTCCGAGATCACTGAGGCTGGGAGCAGGTGAGTCGGGGGCGGAGATGCCGTGGCCGCGCGGTGCCTGCGTCAGTCGCCGCACCAGGAATAGCCCCCGCCCCCGCCCCCGCCCCCCCAGCGGGTCTGCGCGCCCGCCGGGCGCCTGGCGGAGCCTTTACGCAGGAGCTGGAGAGCGTCTATTCCTGTCGGGCTGGTGGGAGGAGGCGGCGCGGGAGGGCGGGAGCTCACGGGTAACTCACCAGCAGCCGGGGTGGGGGAGCTGGGGAGTCTGGGAAGGGGGTCCAGGCAGCAGAGAGTTGAGGGACCTGGGAGCCGCCTGCGCTGGGCTCTTGAAAGGGACGAGGACACCTGTGCCGCCTCCCCTCTTCCCCGCCCACCTGTAAGTCCCTCTGCCAAGCCTGCCCCCTACTGGTTTACTCAGCCCTGGAAGGCGATTCAAATTCCCATTCCAGGCTTCACGCGCTGTGTGACCGCGGGCAAGCCATGTAATCTCTCTGAGCCTCGGGTTCCTTCTCTCCGTCACGGGAGAACAACAGCGCCTCCTCAGAGGTTTGTTGGAGGATGAAGGTAGAGTGCACAGCACAGCATCCGCACCTGCCGGGAGGGGCTCCAGCTAGGCCTGGAATAAGGATGGACATGGGATGGTTTTTCACGCAGGACAGTCCAGACCAGTGGTGTGGCATTGAGACTGAGAAGCACCCAGAATCTGTTTCGCTGGAACAGAGGGTCTGTGCAACTCTTGGGGCTGTGTGTGTGAGGCTGAACAGTGGAGATGGGAGAAGGTGTTGGGGGTCTGGGGAGACTGGTGGCCCCACCATGCCAGGCAGGTACCTGCAATGAATGTCAGGCAGGCTCTGTTGGGGGGTGGGGGGTGGGAGTAGGATCCCGGGGTTTGTCTCTGAGACTAAGGAGCCTTGGGTCAGTCTCCTCTTCCCCAGCCTCAGCTTTCTTCTCTGCCTGCCAGAACCCCTACCCCTTCGGGCTCCTGGTGTCAGGGGCGCTGATGTGCTAATGGAATGCGCTCGCAATAGTGGGGAAGGGTCGGTCGCGCCAGGTGGTGTCAGCACTGATGCTTATTCTAATCAAACTAACTTAGTGTTAAAGGGCATCGGGCTTCCAAGAGATGAAGGGACATAGAAGATGAGATGGTAAGGTCAGTAGTCCACTCTGCACCCTGCTAAGACACCCCGGCCGGTGGATCCAACGCATTGGCTGATCGAGGAGATCAGAGAGGTCCCATTCTCTAGTTCCATCTAAGCATGTGGCCCTAGCCCAGGATCCTCAGGGTCCCTGGGATCGAAGTGAGGGACCGCCATGCCCAGACTGAAGCTCTGCACTGCCCTCTGCTGGTGGGTGGGTGCCGTGCCCGCGGCCAGAGCCGGAGGTAGCGGCCTGCTGCCCTCTGCTGGACGGGAAGCCGGGCTGGGCTGGGACCCGGGCTGCAAAGGGCGGGGCAAGACCCCGCTTGGGGTACAGCCGCGGAGCTGGCGCGCCTTCCTCTCGGTCCCCTTCCCTGAGCTTCCCTCTCTACCTGTCCGGCCCCAAGGCCGCCAGGGCGTGGGCCCTACAGAAATTTCTGTACATTTGGAGAAGAGGGGCAGGACAGAGGCTGCAGGCCCGACACTTCCCACGCCGTCCTCCAAACAACCCTGGCTGGGTGGGGAGGCTTGCCCGTTCACGTGCGTGTGTCCGTCCACACGGCAGTGTGCAGTGACCCTGGTTAACACGTGTGAACACATCCACGTGCTCACACGCACACGCATGTGGCCACACGAGAGGGTGCGTGCCCACTCAGGACCGTAGCCCGGACTCCCTTGGGTCTGGCTGGCCCGGGATTCGCCGGGAGCCCGGGATTCGGAGGGGCGCGGCCGGTGAGGGGCTGGCGCTCTCGGGCGCCCGCTCAGCCGCGAGCCTGGCGCGCCTTTCGCCTGCGTCCCCTGCTGCCAATTTCGCTGCCCCATCGGTGCGGGGCCGTGGTTGGGGCGCTCTTCGCTCTCCGCCCCCTCCGCTGAAAGAAGACGAGCCCCCCGCCCCACCTCCCCCATCCTTGGTTTTGCGGCCGCGCCTTCTCCTCCCCCGCCCGGCTCCTGCCGCTCCTCGCTCCCTCCTCC
Organism: Procyon lotor; assembly: GCA_028646535.1. Classification (NCBI taxonomy): domain Eukaryota; kingdom Metazoa; phylum Chordata; class Mammalia; order Carnivora; family Procyonidae; genus Procyon; species Procyon lotor. The sequence goes on along the minus strand of CM053609.1, from coordinate 22,862,207 downwards.
CTCCCTCGGTCCCTCCTCCCTCCCCGGCTCGCTCCTCGCTCCTCGCGCTCCCTCCCTACGCCGCGGCAGAGCGCGGAGCCCGGGCGGGAGCCGGTGCGGGAGCCGGAGCGGGCGACGGGCGACAGCGCAGGCGGCAGCGGCGGCGGCGGGTCCCGGCCCCGGCCCCGGCCCCGGGAGCGCGCGGAGTCCCCACCCGCGCCGCTCCGGCCCCTGTCCCGCCGCGGGGCTCCGAGCAGCATGCGGGGCCGCTGCCTGTCAGCCTCAGCCCTGGCCCCGGCCCCGCTGCGGAGCGCGCCCGGCCTCGACCCCGGCCCCAGCGGCAGAGGCGGCGGCGGCGGCTCCAGGCAGGCCCGGGGCGCAGAACCAGGCTCGCCCAGCCAGTGTCGCGCGTCCTGAGCGCGCCCGCCCCTCCGCCCGCCGGGGCCGCGGCCTCCCGCCTCCCCACTCCCTTGCCCCGGCCCCGGCTTGGCTCCCATCCGCGTGGGGCAGACAGACGGACGGACAGCCCCGTGAGGGCGCGCGGACTGCCGGGCGGAGGTGTCGGACGTGGAGGAGGAGACGGAGGAGGGGGCTGGGCAGGGGCTGAAGCCCGGCGGGGGAGACATGCGATTGGTGACCGAGCCGAGCGGACGGACGGTGCGCCCAAGATGCAGGTGAGCCCGAGCCCCGAGCGGGCAGCCCCGCGGTGAGCTGCCGTGGGGTCCGCGGTTGGCCCGGCTGCGCCCTCCTGGGGCTGCGGGGCACCCCGGCGCCACCCAGATCCCCCTTTGGGAGCGCAGATCTGACCCCCCTCAAGCCTTAGAAATGAAGATTCTTCCTTTCCCGTTCCTCCCGCCCCACCAAATACCAGGTTGGCTAGCTGGGATGGGGAGCTGCGGAGGGGCACCAGCCAGGGTCCCAGTTCTGCTTGCCCACCACCCCGTGCCCCCTCCCGTTCTGAGCACTACTCATCCTGGAGGGTAAGCCCCTTGCTCAGCGGGTGGCTGCACCTCTCCACAGATACCAGATCGCCCCCCCCCCCCCCAGGCAGCCCTGGCCAGCAGCAGCCACCCGCTAGCTCGCGGATGCTGGTCTGGGACCAGTTTTCTCCACAGCCTCCAGCCTGGGCACCAGCTCCCCCTCCCCTGACCAGGAGCAGCCCCTTTCTTGTTCTGGCCCCCCGGGGAGAGAGAGGAAAGGGGAATTGGGGGGTGGGGAGAGTGCAGGGGAGGGACTTGGGGTTATGGAGGACTCAGGAACCCTCTAGGGGCCTCCCTTTGTCTGTCTTCAGCCCGGGTTTCTCACCTCCTCCTGCCCCACTTTTCATTCTTAGGCAGCCGGTGGGAGGTGGGAACCAGCTGAGAAAAGGGAGGTGAGGAGGGAGCGTCCTGTTCTGCCTCCCCACCCGCTGTGAGGTGGCTGAGCACCCTCCCCCAAGATGTGTCCCTCCAGGTGGCTTCCACTTTGGGGAGGGGTGGGGCCAAGCCCAGTGGGCTCTCCCCTCCCTGTTCCGACACTGGGTTCCAGCCCAGCCCCATTCTGCCCTGGTTATGCTGGAGGCATCCCCTTTGTTCTCTGAGGTCCTGGGCTCAGGGTGGGGGAGAAGGGGCATGTGGGAGGTGCCCTGGGAGTGCTGGAAGGCCCTGAGGTGGGGGGCAGTACCATCTGGGCAAGCCCCTTCCTGGCCAGCCCAGCCCACCTTCAGTCCTCCTCTGCTTGGCTTGGGCAGCCTGAGGGTGTGCTGCCCAGCCTGGCTTACGGCTCTGGGCTCAGTCCTGCCAACAGCTCTTACACGGGTACCTCCCATGACTGGGGAGTGGTGAGCCCCGGGCCTCCAGGCTTTGCCGCTTTGCTGCCTGGGGCTTCCCCACATCCAGCAAGGAGTGTGGGTAAGGGAAGAGAGGGTCACCGATTCCCAGACCCTTTGTCCTTGTGTCTGCTGGGACAGCTTGCTTGCTTTCTCCCCACTGCCCGAGGCAGGAGGGAGAGGATAAAGTGGCAGAGGGGTGGGGCCAAGAACTCCTTGGAACCCAGGTAGGGACTCCTGGCAGCACCCAGATGCCCCTGCGAGAGGCGGCCTGAGCAAAGGGGAGGGCAGGCCCCCTGTGATGTGCTCGCTGCCTCTGTCCCCTCCCCCACTCCCTGCCAATTTAATTGTGAGATGGGCCTTGGGTAGGGCTTGGTCAAAGCTGCAGTGCTCCCCAGGGCCTAGAGTTAGAGAAGGTCCTCATTCCAAGGGGCCAGATTTGGGGGGATGGGTGTATGCTCAAACCCAGGAATCTTGGCTTGTGGGCAGAGGGCCCTGTGTGCCTGGAGGGAAGTGGAGAGACTACGCCGCCCCTTGCGGTAGTCCTCTTCGATTCTAGTGGTCAGTGCTCCCTCCCCTGCCTCTGAGCACCCACGTTGCCCTTTACTAGATACTGTTCTCTAAAACTCAGAATTTCACACACACATGCACGCACGCACGCACACACACACAAACCCAAAAAACAAACCAAAAGGACCCCAAAACCTCTCGTGTGTGGGTCTTTGTTCAGCATGAAGCCAGACAGGACCCCTGGTAGCAGGGCTGGCTCATCTGGTCCTGCCTCCAGGTGCCCACCAGAGCGCATGGCCGGGGATCACAACTGGGGAGGAGCGTGCACTCCTGCGGAGAAGGGGGGCACCGGAGTGATTGACACAGGGTCCCGTGGAGGCACAAGGCACTGTGTCAGCTGGTCCAGTGGGGCTCGTGAAAGGCCAGGGAGGGGAGGCAGCAGATGATGGTGATTTCAAAGGCAGAGCCTCAGCCTGCTAGCCAGGGTCTCTGGGTCCTGCTGTCCTCCGGGTGGCACTCTGTGGACAGATGGAGCCCTCCGGTCACAAGGTCTCCTCCCCCACTTCCCAGGGGTTACCCGCTGATGGATCCCTTTCCACCAGTTCCTCTGCCTGTTGCCCTCTCACCTTACTCGGTGCAGCATCCCTGCCCAGAGGCCTTCCCCTCTTTTTCTCCCAGCCTCTACATGGGGAAGCCTCCATGACTGCTCCAAGTTACTGATCCCCTTCCTCCTGCAGGCACACACAGTGAAGAGCCACACTGGTTTGTACCTAATATGGAACGAGCCGATTAATTCATGTGTTTATTCTACACATCCTGGCTGAGCCTGAACAAGTCTGTTCAGCCTTGGACTAGGCCCTTTTGGGGCTCCCGTGGATTGCCTTGAACGTTCAACCCTGGGCAGTCCTGTGCCCGCCTACTGGGCTCCCCTGCTTGCCCCCCCCAAAGGGAAGACACCGGGAGGCACCGGGGAGCAGCTACTGGCTGGTGGCGAGATCCGCCTGGAGGGGACCCAGTGTCCTCCCCTGTATGGATAGGCAGAGCTAGGTGACATCAAGGGCGCTCAGGCGGTATACTTAGTAGCCCACCCAGGCACTCAGCGAAGGGTGGGATTTGTTTGGGAGAGGTCGAGGTCGTCAGAGGTCCTCCAGAATCAGAGAGAGATGGAGTAGGTCCCGAGGTGGTAGCAGACTTTACAGACACACAGAAAGCAGGGAGTTCCAGAATTGGGAGGGTTCTTTGTAGAAAGAGTGTGGTAAGGCAAGTTCATTTCCGAATGCATCTGAGGCATTCTTGATACTGACCTTCGTTTATGCTTTGAATGAATGAATGAACGTCCTTGGAAGCTGTGGGCCCAGGAGAGCGGTGCTGACAATAGTCTCCTCTTCGTGTGTACTTGGTTCCTTTGATGGCACTTTATAGTGAACTTGTTGAATGTGGACCTTGGAGCCAGACGCCTGGGTTCAGACCTCAGCTCCGTGTCTGCTGAGTTCCTTAATCTCACCAGGCCTCAGTCTTCTTATCCATAAAGTGAGGCTAGCAAGAGTATTTCCCTCTAGGGCCAGCAGGAGGATTAAGTATGCTAATATATGCAAAGCATTTAGAACAGTGCCTCGTGCACAGTAAGCTCTCAAGAAATGCTAGCTATTCATAATTTACATCAGTGATGTGTTCTCAATCTTTCCCTGTAGCTGGTACAGAGATTTGATGTTATAGCTGAGAAAAGGGAGAGAGCCAGAGAGGTAGAATTAGTTGCCCAAAGTCCCCGCTCATAAGCTTGATCTAGAATTCCTCCCGCCTGACCCCTGCGGCTCAGGGCTCACTTATCTGGGCGTGACCTGGTAATTGATTAATGTACTTAACATTAGGGATAATAATAGTGTTACAAATACGACAATGCTACTTCCCAGCCTGAACACTAGGGCTCTAACCACGGTGTATGTCTTCCATGGGCTTCCCCTCTCTTTATCCCTTGGCCTCTTTCTCTGAGGCAGCCACTCTCCTCATTACCTAGTTAGCATTCCCTTGCCTTTTTAAAATCATGTATTTTAATATATGGAAATTGTTCGGTTTGGGTTACTTTCGAACTTTGTAAAAAGAACATGGAACCAGATGCATCCATCTAGAATTTGCTTTTTTTTTTTGCCCCCTTCAACTTCATATTCATAAGCTTCATCTATATTGTTGCAAATAACGGTAGATGTAGTTAATTCGTTTTCACTGGCGCGTAACATTCTGCCATTTGAACCTACCACCATGTATGTATCGTTCTTCTCTGTGGGTTATTCCCCCTTTGGTTCTCGCAAACAACACTGCCGTGAACCTTCCCGTCCCGTCTCCTGAGGCAGCGTGTAGAGTGTCTCTGGGGACATGGCTAGGAGCGGAATTGCTGGGCTGTAGGGCACGTGCACATTCAGCTTTCCTAGAAAATGTGCCAAAGTGCCTTCCAAATTGGTTGGACCACTTATGCCCCACCACAGGAGGGGAGTGTCTCTGGTGCTCCCCACCCTCACCAGCGCTCGGTGTGGTCCGCCATCTTGGTTTTCACCGACTGACTGAGAGTAAAACGTGTTGGTCTAGCTTTGCATTTCCAGAATTCAGGGTTTCTGATGTAGGAAATGGGGGCCGAGATGGATCACAGCCAGTGTGTGACAAGTGCTTAGGGAGCGGTTGTCCCTTTTGTCCCTCAGCGTTCCCCAGTTAGTGGGGTGCTGTCTCTATAAGCTCTGAGCTCAGGGATGGGCAAGGGCACTCAGGACTCCCCAGGGAAGGGGGGATGAAGGAGGAGCAAAGAGAGCTTAGTCCTGCACAGTTAGAGCCAAAGAAACCCCAGGGGTTCTGTGTTCACCCCTAGGATGGGCAGGGGCGGTCCTGGCTTGGCAGAGACAGAGAGATTGTGCCCCCTGAGACCCCTGTCCCCACACCCCGGGGTCCGGCCTGGGGCTAGGCATCGGGAAGTACTTAATAAGAGTTTGGTGAGATGGAGACCGAATACTAGATGAAAAAAGGTGTATTTGTTCTTCCTTCATTCCCACCTCCTTGGGGAGTCCTCCCTGATCGCTCTTGCCCACTGAATGAGTGAGGGGAGGTGGCTGAGCAAGGTGGCCCCTGGGTGTCAGCAAGGTCCCCACAGAGGCAGAGCGAGAAGCTCAGTGCTGGTGAGGTGGCCCAAATCACCGCCGCTCCCTCCGCCAGCCCAGTGCACCGAGGATTGATTCTGGGGCCGCTTTCCCCGCCCTGCCCGGGCCCCTGGAGCTGGTTAGAGACGAGTGACAGGGCTGGCGGAATAATTATGCCTATTTCATGTGACACCCAAATTGATTGCCGCCAGGGTGACATTACCAGGGCATTGTTCCTTGTCTCCAACCTCTTATTACATGTTATTAGGGTGTATGGTGTGTGTGTGTGTTTTTTTCTATTTTTTCTCCTTTCAGGGAATTAATCTCTCTCTGCCGCGTCCTCTGCTTCGCACTACAGAGAACCTGCCTGTGGCTCTGGGAGGGGGCAGCCTTCCTCTGCCTGGCCCGGCCCTGGGAGGGCTGTAGATGCGGCTGGAGGGGGAAGGGGGGTGACCATCTCAAGTCCCTCTGTGTGGGTGTGAGGTGGGGGTGTCTCAGAGCTGAGAGGGCTGCTGAGCGGAGGGGTTTCCCGCCGGTGTCCCCACTTGCATACATCTCGGGGCGGGCGACTCACCCACGGCTACTAAGCCAGGCCTTCCATCCTGAGCCGTCTGGTCTGCCGTTTGAGTTCTCACACCAAGCTGAACGGGCCTCCCGTGTGTTTTGAGGCTACCCTGTCGGCTTGCACCGGGCTCTTTGCCCTCTGCGCCTTGAGGCACCCCTTAGAGGTTTGCCTTCCCCCAAGCCTTCTCATGAACACGCAGCCGGGCGAAGGCATCGACTGTTTCTGTCGGGCCAGAGGGGCTCACCGCCTCTTGATTCTGATCTCGGTGTACAGGTTGGAAAAACGGGTTTTGGCAAGGACTTGGCTGAGATTCACTGGAGCAGAGAGGGCTTTGAATGGTCAGTGGTGGCAAAGGTGTTTTTATGTATAGTTTGACTGTCCATGTTCTAGCAAACTCACGGGACCTCGGTTTGGGATGTACTGGTGGTGGTTTTCAATCTTTTCCCCTTTTTGAGGCAGAAGTAACTGAAAGCTTCGCTTGCCCTGATCTAGCCCACCACGGTGTCCTGGCGGTACGCTGTGGGGGGGAGGGAGGGGGCTGTGCTCGGGGGGCCGGGCTTCTTCTGAGGCGCTAGCCCTGAGATGCCGTGGGACCCAGGACAAGTCCCCGAGCTCTGGGGCCTCACGTCCCTCACCTGTAGGGCGTTCTCTAGGGTTACCAGGCCTCCGGAGTCAAGACGAGCTCGGGGACCGTGGGGAGGTGAACTAACGGCTTGGAGCCTGAGTTTCCTCATCCACGAAGCGGAGTGTGTGGTGAGGGTTGCTGGGGTCATTCTGCAAAGCACTCTGGATGTGTTCAGTCCAAACATCTTTTTCCTTCCTTCTCTTTTAACTCTCTGCCCTCAGCCCCAAGAGGGCACCGGAAGGCACTGCCCTCCCCTTCCCTGAGGAATTACGAGCCCTGAGATGTGCCCACACAGTCCTTTAGCTCAGCAGGCCCTTGAGCCTGAGTCAGAGAAAGACAGTATAGTCTGCAGGAGCGGTCAAACAGCCTCGGGTTCAGCCACCTCAGGCCCCGTCACTGTGTGATTCGAGGCAGGCTGCCCCACCTCTGTTCTTTCGTCTGTAAAACGGGGATCACAGCACCAACCTAATAAGATTGTTGTGAAGAGGAAACAAGCTCGTGCTTGAGTTCCTAGCCTGCTCACCATGTGACCTTGAGCAAGTTACAGAACTTCTTTGTGACCTTGACTGAGCAACTTGGAGAACCTGTTTGTGCTTCTGTTTTTGCCGTCTGCAAAATGGGGATAATGACACCACCTACCTCCACACGCTGCGGTGGGACAGATGAAGTTTTGTGTGTAAAGAGCTTAGAATCATGTCCGGCGCACGAAAGGCCCTCGTCTTCACCCTGTTTATCAGGTCTCGGGCCTCCCAGCGCCCTGCTGCCTGCACCACTGCCTCCTCGCTGCCCCGGGCCTCTGAGGCCCTGAGCTCCTCTTCCTTGGGCTCAAGGCTGATGGCCCTCCTGGGTGGGGATTGACTGGCTTCCAGGCCCCCAAAGCCTCCTCCGCAAGACGGAGGAGCCCAGAGGACTGGGGTGGTCAGGAAGGGATGAGGGGATCTGCCAGGCACCTCCCGAGATGGCCTGGGTGGTGGATGGAGCCAGAGACCTTCAGCGCTACCTTCTTGCCCCTGTGAGCCTGGGTTGGTGTTTTAGAGCCAGAAAGAGGTGGGAAGGGAGAGGGACATGAGTTTTCCTTGAGCCTCCTCAGGTCACCACATGGGTGCTTGCCTAGCCCTCCTTAATTCTAGGACAGCTCCAAGCCAAGGAGGGGTGCTCTTCCCTCCCGTGGGCTCAGCACAGACTATAAGGAAGTTTCCTAGAACCAATGGCTCCCTCCCCCCTTCCCAGGACAGCTCCTAGCTTCCCAACTGGACTCTTCCCTCAGAACAAGCCAGTGAAGAGGCAGCCAGGGCCCAGAGTGGTCCAGGACTCACCCAAAGTCACACAGTAGGGCAGGCGTGCAGTGAGCCCTGATTGGAGCCCGGTCGCCCAGTCCCCTTTGCTCCCCAAGAAGTGGCTAGGCCTTGCCCTACCCCTGCTCCTTTCTACCAAGCCGACCACTCCTGGAGGCCAGAGCCTATATATAGAAGCCTTTGAACACTAAGATGCTTTGACAATTAAAATTCATAATTTATCCTGAAAATGGCCGGGAGCTGTGGGCTGGCCGGAAGGTGGTGGCTCCTGACAACAGCTGTGCCCCCATGGGGTGGGCTGTGGGGCGGGCGTGGGCATCCCGCCCTCAGGGGCACGGGGTGGGTGTTTGCCCAGGGCCCCCAGGGGCAGCTACCCCAGTGAACAGGCAGGCAGTCACACTGGGCCCAGCCAGCAGCCTCGAACCTGGCCGTGGCCAAGAGGCCAGCTGAGCACCGTGGGAAGAGGCTTGAGCTTCCAAACACACCTAAGAGATGGGGCTGGAGGCACTGGGCCAGTGATGGTGTGGAGTGGTGGGAGGAGGGACAGCAGGCCCACACCCCACACGGGCCCCCCTCCCCTACACACACACTCACACACACACACACACACACACACACACACACACACACACACACACGCCCTGGGGGCCCAGCAACTCTGCCAGAACCAAGAGCAAGAGGAAAATAAAAAATTATACATGACAAAGGACGTGACCTCAATTTTCTTCCAGGTTGATTTTTTTCTCCCCGTGGGGGGCGGCTGAAGGAGGAGGACAAAGGAGAGGACAGGCCAAGGCGGCGGCGCAGCCCGGGAGGAGGCAGGCAGGCCACACAGGCTGGATTTCTCCTTTGAGCCCCGACCCTTCCTTTCAGGGTTCCTGCCCTCCCTCACTCCCTGCTCCAGGAGGCAGTCCGAAGGGCCGGCCAGGGACTGAGTTTGCCCCATTAGCAACTCACACCTTCAACCATTATCGGCCATTCACACCTCAGCAGGGATTAGCCCTAGAAAGCCAGAATGGAGTGGCTCTAGACTGGTCAGGATTGGGGGTAGGAGAGAAGCAATTAGGAGTCCCTGGGAGCTCTCTACCCTGCTCCCCGCACTGTTCCCTCCCTCAGAAATGCCCCCCCTTCTGTTCTTGGCTTGTGGAGCTCAGAGGACGAAGACTCCTCCTCCAGGAAGCTCTCGGAAGAGCCTAGACTAGGAGGGGCTGTTCTCAGGAGCTGCCCCAGGCTTGGTTTGACTGGCTCTCCTGCCCCTTTGAGGATGGATGGGTGAGGTTCCATCAGCCCTGGCCCATGCCTGGGGCTCCCCTGTCTCCCCTGGGAGACACAGAGGGGAGGCCCCGGAGACTGCAAAACTCCGACAGGGGGCAAGGGAGCGAGGCAAACACAGCAGACCCCTCAGAGATCCAGAGGGGTCCCCCAGCAGGGTGATCCCTTCTTGAGCTGGATTCTGCAAGCAGAGTGGGAGGTCTCCGGGCCTGCGGTGGGCCGCCAGCTGGCACTACGGGAGAAAGGCCCCGACCTGGGGTGACCGTCGAGGGCTTCCTGGGCAGACCTCACTCCACTGCCATGTGCATCCCGCTTCCTGCCACTGACACACTTCGTCATTTCAGGAAAGGGAACCGGGGGCTCCATGTCCTAGGGCTGAAGGCCAAGAAGGGACCTCAGGCAGGCAGGCAGGCAGGGACTTGGGGGCAGGGCAAGTCTGTTGGTCTCTGCCTGTTCTTTGGTCACCCTGCGGGAATGCCTTCCCCTTCCGGATAATCAGCTGTCCCGAGTGGTAACAGGCCCTGTGGTGAGTAGTTGAGTCTGCGGGCCTCTCTCGATCCCTCTCCACCCTCCTACCCCCGCCCCAGGCCGTCCCTACCTACCTGCCACCCCGGGCACCCATCTTTCTCCTCCGTTTTCTCTGCCTCTCTCTCCTCCTCTCTTTCTTTTCTGTGTGACCCTCCGTGTGTCTTTTCTGCTCTATTTCTGTCACCTTTCCTCTCTCCTCTTCTGCTCATTTCTGGGGGGCAGAGCTGGATAGGGCTGCAGACAGACGTTCTGACCCCCTCAGCCCCCTCCCCAGGTCAGCCATCCCTCCTCATTACTCCCCTGCTGCAGACTCCGTGGTAGACACGGAGCCCGTCAGGACAGGCCCTGAGGGTGCATGCCTGCCTCATTTCCATGGGGGACAACAGCCCGCTGCTGGTGCTCAGGTCCCACAGCCGGCTGTCCCCCAGAGTCCCTGGGCCCCCAGCCATGGCAGCAGGCGCCTGACTGCCCGGGACCCCATGCCTGTGTGTGCTGGGGAGCCCTGTGCTCCCTGCGGAACACTGAGTGGGAACACCATGAAATATTGATACTGGAAACCTAAAATAACTAAACCTTCCATTCTGTGCTGCAGCCGACCCCAAATTAGGTGAGATTCTGGCAGAGACAGTGGCGGCAGGCACCGGAGGAAAAATTTAGTGTGTTCAACAGACACAGTTGAGGAAAGGCTTTTGTGGGGCTTGTGGGGGGGCAGGGTGCCTGCTTGCTGTCGTCCAAGGCCTGGTGCCTGCCTTGGGCCCTGGGGCCTCACCCCCTGTCCTGACGCGCCTGCCCCTCCCGTGGTGTCCAAGCATTCACAGCCGGCAGCTCTCCCTGCAGGCAAGCTGACCAGGAGGAACCGAGCTCTGCTGCCCCCTAATTTTATGCCTAGGCCTGAGGGCAAATGAATTCCCTTTTGGAAGGCTGAGTTCTCATCCATAAAATGGCTAAAAACAAAACAAAAAAATGAAAAAACCCCTTTTGAAATCTACCTTATGAATCGCTTCTCGGCCTTTTGGCTAAGATCAAGTGAAATCTACCTAATGTCCCCACCGGTCACCGTCCCATCCTGAGCCCGACAGGGGACAGCCCCATTGTGAGACCTTTCACATAGATCTTTTCAGCCCCAGTGGAACTTAAGTTTGGGGCCTGACCTCTTCTTCACCCCTAACCAGGTTTAAGAATGTTGACTTTCTAGCTGGGAAGTCCGTTTCTGCTGCGAGCTCCCTCAGGGAGCCTGGAATCCCCCCCTCACCGCACAGTGGAGGAAGCAGACCAGAGAGGGCAGGTCTTGCCTGAGGTCACACAGCAGAGTGGCCGATGTGGGGAGCGACAGGGCCAAGCATAGCCCCAGCATAGGAGTGAGAGTGTGGAGGCGGAGGCGGCCCTCTGTGCGCAGGTCCGATGGCTCAGCCTCCCCCACCGCTCAGGCACCGGGAGGACCCAGGCTGCCATGGGGTCTGAACACTGTGCCCCGGGCAGCACTCTCCCTCTGCCTGCCCACCTGCCTGCCTTTGATGTTTATTCCCTTTGTATTTATTGGTCCAATTTTTAAACTCTTGCCCTTGTGGGAAGCCCTTCAGGGGGCAGGGATTTGAAACAAAACGCTGATTAAAGCGCATAAAACACTTCTCCTTTGCAATTGCAGGAGTAACCAGCAGGATTCACGGTGCTGGGAAGGCAGGAGCGGCACATTGCCCACTCAGCAGCTCTGGTGACCCCCTGCAGACACAGCTCTGGCAGTGCTCTTAGATGACAGGGACCCCGGGGGAGGGGGTTAGATTGGGAGACTTAGGCCTGGGTGCGGTGCTCCTGCTGTGCCGGCTTGGGGCACAACTGAGGCCTCTTAACCTCTCCAGGCCTGTTTCCCCCCTTTACAGGACAGCCACGTGTAAAAGGTGAGGGGTAAGGCAGGCTGGGGGCCATGCCCTCCTGAAGCTGTCTTAGTCCTGGGGGGCGTGGCCTGTTCTGCGGGGTGTGGGGTTGGTGGGGGGCAGCCAGGCGGGGCCATGCCAGTCAG
>CM053609.1:22815897-22849990 GCA_028646535.1 Procyon lotor | reverse complement strand
GCCCCGCAAGTCGGACGCGGGCATCAGCTCTGCCGATGCGCCCCGCAAATTCAACATGAAGATGATCTGAGGACGGGGCGGGGGGGCGGGGACCCCTGGGGCAGGCCGGGCAGGGGAAGGGGCCCGGCCGCGGTGAGCTCGCTCCCCAGGCCTTCCCGCCTTTCCCCCCTGCCCCCCCCCGGCCGCCCCCCCACACCCCTGTTCCCTGTGGCTCCCCTCCCGCCACCCCCCTCTGCCGGCCCTCACCACCTGCCCCCTCTCTGCCAGGACCTCCGCAGGCCAGGCCTGGGCACCCCAGCTGCACAGGGGCACACGCTGACAGACTAGAGTCGGAAGCCGACGGACCGACACGTGGCACAGTCAATAATTCAATAAAAAAAAGTTACGAACTTCCTCTGTAACTTGGGTTTCAATAATTATGGATTTTTATGAAAACTTGAAATAATAAAAAGAGAAAAAAAAACCTATTTCCTATAGCTAGTCGGAATGCAAACTTTTGACGTCCTGATGGCCCCAGGGCCCTTTTCCAACTGTTTCTTGGTTTTCTCTTCCTCCTCCTCCCCCTCCTCCTCCTCCTCTTCCTCCTTTCTCTTCTCTTCCCCTGTGGGGAGGGATCACTCAGGAAAACGGGAAAGGAGGCTCCGGCCCCACCTGCCCGGGCAGCTGACAGGAGCGGGCAGGGGAGTCAGGTGCGGGCCCGGCTCTGGGCTGGCCCTTTGCAGGGAGCAGGTGGAGGAGAGACAGGGCTGCCCGAGGGGGGTGGGGCTGTTGGCCAAGCTGCCAGGAAGCGCTACTGCCAGGGGTCGGGGGCCCGCTCGGGTATGGCTGAGACTCTGGACAGGGGCTGGGGTCCTCCTGGAGGACGGCGCAGTCGGTGGAGAGAGCCAGGGGCTGGAGGCGGGACCAAGGCCTAACCTCTGGTCCCAGCTCTGCCGCTGCCTTACTGTGTGGCTTCAGACAGGTCACTGACCCTCTCTGGGCCTCAGTCTCCACATCTGTACAAATGGAAACATGACTCCCCGCCCTGCCTACCTCACAGGGCTGTTGTGAGGAACTGATAAGATGATGTATGTGAAACACTTGTAACCTGTAAAGCGCTGTGCACATGTGTGGGTGACTGTTCTCATTATGGTCATTATTATCTCACCGCGGGGGCGGTGGGGGTCCCGAAGGGCTCTCCGTGGGGTCAGCACTGGGGGCAGACCCGGGAACGGCCGCTCACTCCGGGGACTTGCAGAAGCTCCTCCCAGAACGGCGACCCAGGCCGCCGCCACCCGCTGAGCCTAGCCCAGGCTCTGGAGAGTCGTGGGTTGGGGAGTGGGGCCCCCTGCACTGGGGCTGACCTGGAGGGTCAGAAGCCACCCTGCCCACTCACACCAATCCGCCCTGGGAGGGGCTGCCCCGGATGACAGACATGCCAACGGCCAGTCCAGTCACCTTGTAACTCTCCCTGACTCCGTGGGGCCTGGCTTGGAAGGCCAGCATCTCCGTGGGGCAGGGAGGGCGCCAGGGTCAGCCAGGCCTGGCCTCTCCCCTCCACATTTCCTCTTTCTCCTCGAGGACCCCTTGGATTCAGCCCCGCGGCAGGGTGAGCCCTACTGCCTGGAAGTCCGCAGCTCAGGGGAGGGTCCAGTGAGGCGGGTATGGACGGGCACAGACTGAGCTGAACGTGGAGGGGAAGCCCTCAGGAAGTCATTCGGCAGAGAGGTTTCCAAAATGTAGCATCTCCAACTGGGGCTCCTCCTGGGGCTCACATGCCCAACCTGAGCTGGCAAGGACTGGGTAGCACCTTCTAAAGCAAGCCTCTGGTGGGGGGAGGCCATGGTGAGCCGAGTGCGGTGCCGAGGGGTCGTCCCTCCCTCGCTCGTTTGATCTGCAGATGTCCCAAGAGGCTGCTATGCTCTCGGCTCCCCACTGATGCAGCTTTGCAGCTGGGCCACGCTGCCCTGGCCTCCCTCCACCCCGCCCCCACTCTCAGCAACCACCCCATGGCTGTCCCTGGCTCTGGGGAGGTCTTGAACCCTCAGAACTGTGGTTTCATCCCCCGAAACAAACAGGAATCTCCCCCATTGGATTCTGGGACATTGGTGTGATAAAGGTTGACGGGCCCTGGGGAGCAGCCTAGACTAGTGATTATAGGCTCTGAGCCAGGATCTGAGCTCAGATCTGGGTCGGAGGTCCTGTTCTAGCACTTACTAGCGGTTCAGGATTGTTACTTAACTCCTCTGAGCCTCGGGCTGCTTATCTGTCACGTAAAGAGATGATCTTACCACTTTTGGTCATCGAGATGTTAAATGAAGGAGCACGAGCTCCTCCTGTTTGGTGCGGTGCCTGACACCCAGTAAGCCCTCTGCCCGCGGTGGTGGTGATTACTATCAAGGGCACCTTTGGTACAGGTGCAGAGACTGAGGACCAGAGAGGGTGGGACTATATCCAAAGCCACACAGCTTTGAAGCGACAGGACTAAGGCCTGGGAGGTCCAGACTCCCAGAGTCACAGACTTCTAAGCCCAGCTTAGGGCTGCTCAGGGCCAGGCCTGGGGACCCCCACCTGGCAAGAGACCACCTTGGGGAGCACAGAAGCAGGGAGGGGAGTCCTTGGGCAAGGGGGTGGCTTGTACATAACAAGAGGCCAGTGGTATCACAGGAGGCTCCAAGAACCTGATAGGCCTGCTTACCAGAGAGAGACGGGTGCACAGGCTGCCCATGGCCCCAGCCCAGATACCCTGTGGGCACTGTTCTCCCTCAGGGGCTAGCCTGTGGGATTGTTACTTACCCCTCTGAGGTGCCTGCGACTTCTGGTAAGAGCAAGAGGTTCAAGGGGCCAATTTCTTCTTGGCTACTTTGAGGGAACTGGACCTCTGAGGAACTTCAAGGACACAAGAAAATCGTGAGGTTTTCAGATGGGGAGAGAGTCATCTTGGGGGAATGTGAATGCCCAGGGCAGGAGGCTGGGTTGGCCCACACAAAGGCAGCCTGGGTTTTAGAACTGCCCCTTCCTAGGCGTGGATGCTCTGTGTATTGAAGGTAGTCATGAACTCAGGAGCCCCGCCAGATGGAAGGGGGAATGGCCTGCAAAGTCAGACTGCAGCAAGCAGCCGGATCATGGCCAACCCCGCCCCCACCCCTGGTGTGCCCCTCACCGGTGAGAATCTGGGTCCCGGAGAGGGGAAGTAATCCACTCTGAGTCACACATCCACACACATGGATGGGGCAAGGGTTTTGGGGTCAGGCCCAATTCCATCTCAGGTGTGACAGCTGTGCAGTGATTACTGGCCCTGTTACACGGCATCCTTACAGATGGGCAGGGAAGTGGCAGGTGAACTCAGGAACTCAGGGGAAGGAAAGGGACCATATGGGGGACAGTGGGAAATGGAGCTGGAGCTTCAAATGAGACTGGGGTAGAAGCCAAGCCTGGTGATGCCCTCTGATTTGCCACCGAAGGCCTCAGGGCTGTGTGGGAGGATGGCAGCAGACCCAGGCCATCACTGCTGTTTGCCCAGGACAGAAAGACTGGCCATGCCCTGGGGCTCTGGAGGACAAGGCCACCACCTGCGTGTGTTTGCGGGGATGGAAGTGACAGGGAGCCAAGGAGAAGGGGTCAGAGGAGCAGTGTAGACCCTGGCTGCTATTAGGAGTCCTGCGGGACCTTGAACCTTTTAGAGCCCGAGGTCAAGGTTCATGAGGTATAAGGCGGGGGCACAGCTCAGACCATCTGGAATCAAGTGATTTATTAGGGACCTCACAGAACCTGGTTCCACGGTCTGGATCACCTTTCCTGCTTCTCTTCTCAATTTGATGTCCTCTGATGACACAGAGTTAAAAGTCACCCCAGCTCCCATTCCAAAACAGCAGAGTCCGGCTTGCTAGGATCTCTGATCTCTTCATTCACACGCTCCAGAGGCGAAAAATCTGATTGGCCGCCTGCCAGCCAATGGATTGGCTGCCCCAAGTCAGGTGCTCATCCCTTTATCCAATTAGCTGAGGCCAAGGAATTCAATCTGATCTGAGCCAAGCTCGGGTGAGGATGATGCGGAAAGAGCTAAGGGACCCTATCAGCTATTTATTGCTACAGGACAAGCACCCCAAAACTTATTGGTTCAAAATAACAACAACCATTTCTCTGCTCCCGTGTGCAACCTGGGCAGGGCTTGGTAACGGCGGCTCACCGCTGCTGTGCGTGGTGTTGATTAGGGGGACTTGACTGGGGCCGGAAGATCCGCGGCGGCTTCTGACCAGGTCTGTCTCAGCTGGAGAGGCAGGAAGAGTTGGAAGCCCTCCTGCCCCTCCATTTCTGTGCGGTCTCTCCAGCGGGCTAGCTGGACTTTCTCGTGGTGGCTTAGCACTCAAGACGGCCAAGCCGAGACTGCCCGGTCTCTTGAAGCCCAGGCCAGGAATCAAGGCCACTCACACCCTCCCCAGCTTCAAGGGGAGGGAGGATAGCCCCCAGCTCTCGGGGGGAAGAGCGGCAAAGTCACAGGACACAGGGACGTGCAGGACACAGGGACGTGCAGGACACAGGGGTCAGTGCAGCCCCCTCTGGGGACCTCCACAGGGACCGCAGAGGCGCCTTTGTTCTCTTAGGAACTGATCACTGGCGCACAGGGCTCTACAGTTTACCCAGGAGTAAGGAATTAGCGAGCAATGATGACTGCCTCACAGATGGATCTCCAGCTGGTAAGGAAAGAGTCAGGATTTGAACCAAGCTTGCTGCTCCTGGGCCAGTGTCCTTTTGAGCAGGACAAGAGACAGGGGCGCCCCAGGAGTGATATGGCAATAGTAATAACCATTACTGTTTGCAGGCCAGATGCTTCCCCTACATTGTCAATTTTTTTTCAAGTTGGCTCCATGCCCAGCATGGAGGCTTGAACTCACGACCCTGAGATCAAGACCTGAGTTGAGATCAAGTCAGATGCTTAACTGGCTGAGCCACCCAGGCGTTCCTCACTTACCTTGTCTCATTTAATCCCCCCCAGAAGGTTCTAATCTGTTCTGTTTTGGGTGAGAAGGCAGGCTCAGGGAGGAGGGACGGCCCCGGGCTCCCCACCACGGAGGGGCTGAAGCCGGGATTCACAGCAAAAAAAGCACCAGACCGGGCCCCTCACATGGAACCACCCCAGACCCAGGCTTCTCGTGGGTGGACATGGCCACAGCCGCATCCCCTCCCATGGCCACCTTCCTCTGTGGGACGGGAGCAGTCGGTGGCTGCAGGTGAGTGCAGGGGCGGGGGCCTCAATCAAAGCTTCTACCAGTCAGTTGTCCCTCCAGGCCCCCAGGCCACCTGACTCTGTGGGATCCAGAGGCCCAGCAGCCTGTACCGAAGACCTGCATTCTGGCCCTGGCACCTACCAGGGCACGGGGTACTACTGGGCACTACTGGTTCTAGGTTCTACCTGGCGGGGGTCTGAGAACAGCGGCCATGCAGCACAGCCCTGGAGATTCAGAGCCTTCCCTGGGGGGGGGGGGGCAGCTCTGACTGCCTGAGGGAGTTGATTGCAGGATTTACAGCCTCCCCATAAACCTATGATGGCTCATCCTGTGTCCCCAGCCCAGACCCTGTCATCCTGCTAGCAGACTGCTGGTGTCTGGGAAGGCTAGGGTGGTGGGTCCTTTGGGAGCCATGGAGACTAAGTGTGCCCCCGGGTCTCATCTCCCACTTCCGTCCTGCCCTTGCCCTCAAAGCCTGCCCTGGATGTGACCCCAGCAGGGACCGGGGCCTGGCTCTTCCTTGGCCCCTCCAGCTGTATCCCCCATCCCTTCAGGCTTGGTCTGGGCTGTGGCACACTGAGAAGGCTCATCCTGGGGGCGGAGCAGCCGAATGTTCTGGAGCAAGAAGAGGAGGAAGCTGATGGCAGAGTAAAGAAATGGCCGGGCTGGAGGGAGGATGGGTGGGATGACCACCACACCCAATTCCCAGGATTGAGAGCTCAGCCCGAATGCCATGACTAGCATGACTGTCTCCCTGTTTTGGTGATGAGAAACACGAGTCTCAGAGAGGCTGAGCCACTGCCCAAGGTTGCACAGCTGAGTAGTAGCAACTTGGGAAGCGCGCGCACGCGCACACACACACACACACACACACACACACACAATGTTCATTGTGCTCCCATTTTGCAGATAAGGAACTGAGCTTCAGAGAGGGGAAGTGACAGGTCCAAGGTCACAAAAGGAATGAGCCAGTCAAAGCACCAGCTCTGACTCAACTGCACTGGTGGTGCGGAAACAGGGAGCCAATTGCTGTGGCCTCCAGAAAGCTTTCCCATGGGAAACACAAGGTGAGGCTGGCCCGGGGGGCGGGGTGTCCCAGCCCCAGAAGAGGGGAGCAGCTAGAGGCCCTGATTTGCTCTCCCACAGGTATTGACACAACTCTTGAAGAAATACGGCGTCGTAAAGAGGAGAAACGTAGACATAGTGCGACCTCATCTCCTTTGTCTCCCGCCAGCCCGAGCCTCTTACAGGACACTCCAAGGGCGTAGACCTGGGTGGCAGCACCCAGAGCTGGCATGAGTTGTCTTTCTCTCCTGGGCTCTGTCCTACCCCCAGTGCTCTGAAGTGACACACTTCACCGTGTGACCTTGCTCCAGTCCCTGAGCGCTTTGAGGCTGACCCTTCCCAAAGCCCTGAGAGAAGGCTATGTCAACAGGGACTCCCCACTCCCTCGGCCTTCAGGGTTCGCCCCAGACCTCAGTGCCGTCCCTCATCCCACGTCCCTGCCCCCACATGGCTGCTGAAGCGAAGCAGGAGTTATAGCCTCTCTAGTGGAACGACATTTACTGCCCGGCCCTGCGCCTGAGCCCATAAATCACCCTCACCACACTTGGTACCGACCGTGCAGTCACCTGGAACAGAGGCCCAAGGGGCCGGCCAGCCCAGCCCCCGGCCTGGGCCCTGGCCTGCTCAGGCCATCATCTTACCCATTCCCTCCAACCCCCGTCTTGTGCTTCTCAGTTTGGGGCCAGAACAAAGTCCCCAGAGTCCTGGCCATCTGAGCAGCCCCTTCTCCACAAACACACCCTGGAGATTGCCTTTCTGGAATCTTCTGATGACCTCCTCAGGGACTCTGCCTATCTTCTGCCCCTTGGGGTGAGTCCCTGTCCCCGCTGCCTTACTTTCCCTCCCTCTCTAGCTGGAGTTGGACCAGATGGGCTCCAAGAGCTCAGCTAGGTGAGATAACTGGAGAGTGGGATGAAACCCTCTGCTCCATGGTGAGTCCAGGTGGGGCCACCAGCAGGGCAGTCAGACTGGTGGGAGGCCCTGTAGCCACCTGTGCCCAGCAGGACAGCCTGACCACTGGTGGGCACCTGGCTGGCCAGGAGCCAGGAGGCCAGCTGTTCCCTTTCTCCTGTGGGGCAGCTGGAAGGGCAAGAGACCCTCCTGCAAGGCTGCTGGGCCCCTGCAGTTGGCCAGAGGCAGAAGGGGCTGCTGGAAGTGCGGGGCGGATGGGAGAATTGTTCTGTGCTGAGACAAAGAGGTGGAGAGGCCCATGATGGTTTCCCAGGTCCCCGCTGGGCCCTCCAGCTGGCCTCCAACCTTTCCCCACAAAAGGAGGCTTTCCAAACACGGGAGTAGGCAGGGGAGGCTGGGGTGGGAGGTAGATAAGGGAGTAACAGCTGGTAAGCACCCGACAGTGCTGGAGTACCCTGCCCCACAGGCAATGGGAGGCTAAGGGACGGTCACCTTTCATGTCGAGAGTACAGGTGGGAGAGCAAAGGCTTTTCAAGGGTCCACAGGCCTTCAGTTCCAGTTTCCTGATTTAGGATGAGGGAAAATGCTTTGATCGCTTCCTCTTTGCCCTTGAAGTCTTCTGTGTACCAGGGATAGAATCCTTCTTCTGAGCTCTCAGTGCTCCTGTGAAAGGGAGGGCTGATGTGTGGGGGTGCGGCAGGGCTGCGGGAGCCAAGGCCGGCGTTCTGTAGAGCGCCATGGGGAGTGGCCATGGGGAGCTATGCTGGGCGCTTGAGCGTGAGAGGCACACATCTCAGAGTCTAAGGAGGAAAGATTTGTGTTGCAGGAGCAGAGGAAGCAGAGGCAGAGAATGCACGCATGAGTATGCACACCTCCATGTGCGCGCGCACACCTGCTGCAGCAGGCACACGTGCAAACGGATTTCTTCAACCTATCCCGTTCCCCCCACACAAACACACAGCAATTTATGTGTCCACACAGAACTCTTGCACACACCCATGCAAGCAAACACCATGCGTGAACACACTGGTACAGATAATACATGCTCACACTGATCCATCACGCTCCACACTCTCACTGGTCCATCCACGCTAAATCGCAGACCGGCAGAGCAGCCCCCTTCGAGCAGCGCACGCAAGCACGGCACACACACCGCCGGGCACCCCCTCGCAGAGGTCCACGCCCTGCCCTGTGCTCAGGGTTCACACACCTGGCGATACACACGTGAGCCTGCGCATGCACACACGTGTGCGCACACAGACAGCTGCACCGTGCCTCGCTCCGCCCCTGGAGCTGCGGCTGGCCAATGAGAGCTCGCTGGGTGCTGTCTCCTAGGCAACCAGGCTCCGGTTACGAAGGGAGGAGGGTGTGGCCATGGGGAAGCCCCTCGCTCCCCACCCTTGCGCCCCGAGGCCCTCAGTTTTTTACGGGGTTAGAAGACAGAGCTAGGGTGAGGGCAGGAGTGGAAGGGGTACCAAGGGGACGCCCAGATACCCAGCCCAAAGCGAATCCCAATGACTCTAGTCCCCCTGCACCAGCCAGAGGTGGTGAGCATCCTGGCCGAAGATGCCTTGTGTGGCCCATCCCAAGAGGACTATGGGAGGACCCGGCTTTGAAGGCTCCGGGGGGGGGGACCCTTGTGACCCAGCCCGGGCGCCCCTCTCCAGAGGAATCTTAAGAGCTTGCACCGGCCTCCTTTCTTTTCCTCAAAAGCCCAAGCTTTCCCCTTGGGACCTCCCCACATGTTCTTCCCTCTGCTTGGGATGTCCCCTATTCACATCTTCCCACACCATACCC
This sequence comes from Procyon lotor, assembly GCA_028646535.1. NCBI lineage: Eukaryota > Metazoa > Chordata > Mammalia > Carnivora > Procyonidae > Procyon > Procyon lotor. Next base: position 22,841,009 of record CM053609.1, on the reverse strand, counting down.
TCTCACACACTCACTTCTTTTCTTCAGGCAACCTTCAGCTCATGGTGTAGGTCACCACCCCAAAAAGTCCTTTCCTTGCCACCACCATCCCTGGCCCCCATTTGAAGTCAATCCCCTGAACTAGAACTTGCCATCCCAGGGACTAGCAAGAGCAAACCTTGAGCCTTTCCAAACACAGAGGATACCAAGAGATGGAGGCTGGTCAAAGGGGCCAAGTGTAGGGATGCTTGGGATCTGGAGCCAGACAGCCTGGGTCTAAATCCTGGCTCCGCCACATACCAGCTGTGTGTGACTTTGGGCAAGTTGCCCGTGGAGCTTGTGAGGATTAAATCAGATCATGCCTGCAAAGCACTTAGAACACTGTCTGGCACGGAGCAACCGGCCAGTAAATGCTTCTACTATTATTCTTCTTATGGACTCCCATTATAAATAATGCCACCTCCCCCACAGCTTCCGGACCCTGGCCTCATTCACAACATGAGGCCGTGGACCAGGAGACTCAAAGGTGGTGAGCAACGGAGGGTTTGCCCCTGGTACACAGCCAGACCTGTTCCAATGCCGGGTGCCCTGTCCAGGAGGGACACTTGTCCCACAGGGGCAGAAATCAGGAGTCCATGGTGACAAGCAATTATAATTGTCTTTTATCACTCTATTTGTCACTCTGGGGTCTGCCTAACTGTCGCAGTGATTTCGAGAGTAATCACAGTGCCCCACGCCTGAGCAAGCCCCGTGTGTGGTCCTGGCTTCCGGTTCTCCTGCAGCCTCCCTCAGGGCCTGAGCCAAGTGGGGTTGTTTTCAAATGGCCAGCCCCCATCCCCTCGTGCCCTGTCCCCACTCTGGGGGGGGGGTAAGCAGCATAAGCAGCAGCCCCCCACTCCCCTATCACAGCAGGACCTCTACTCTGCCCTGCTTTGCATAATTGGCTTCCGGCGAGATCCACTGGAAGCGATTTGGCACACCCTGGCTTATGTCTGTGCTCCCCACTAATCAGCCAGTCGCCCTGGAGCATAGCACTGCACTTCTCCCTAAAAACCAGGACAATCATTCTCACCTTACGGTTTGTGGGGAAGCTTGGCCTCGATTCCCATAGAAAGTACCTGGCTTGTGCGCTATGCCTAGTAGGGGCCACCTGCAGTCCTTTGCTGGGCCCTCCAGGACTATGGGGCTCCAGGCTGGGGTACATTTGAGATTTCAATGCTGTCTGTATCCCAAATGACCTGATGACAAGGAGCAGAAACCCTCCCAAGGACATACTCTCACAAAGGATTTTCTGTAAGCAGACAGTCTCAGGGAAGCCCATCACAGCCAGCTTCCCCTCTCTCCTAGTGGCTCAGCTTCTGGCTGCACTGGGGGCTCGGGTCACTGTCTGTCTCTGCAGAGATGATCAGTGGCTGTCTGAATGAGCACAGCTACCCTAGGAGGGCAGGCTCAGCTCCCCATGGCCTCTGTGTTCAATTCTAAGTTCCCCAGAGAAACCACGATGGGTGAGGATGAGGTCAGGTGTCCACCTTTCGTCCAATCAGCTGAGGGAGGGACCAGAAGACAGGGAGGGCCACCTCTTCCGAGATTTCAGAGGAGCAGGGTTTTTAAGTAGGAGTGTGAGTGGAGTGAAAATGGTGACTTTCCCTAGACCAGTGGTTTGCAACGCTGGCTGCACATTGGAATCACCAGGGAGCTTTAAAAAAAAATACTGCTACCTAACTCCCGCTCCCAGAGATTCTGATTTCATTGGCCTGGGGTGATGCTTCGGTAATAAAAATTTCAAGAGTTCCCCAGGTGATTCTAAAGTGCAGCCAAGGTACCGACCACCACTTTAAAGACTTCCTGCTGGCTGAGTCCACACCGAGGTGTCATCCATCCCTCTAGTTTGGTCTCCCTCCAGGCCAGATGAGAGGTTCATCCCCCGTGGCCTAAGTCAGTGATTCCCAAGCCATCTCCTGGATAAGATAAGGTCGGAATCCTGATTCCCCCGTCCCGTCCATCCCTACTGAATCTGAATGTTTGGACAGGAGCTCTGCTGACTCTTATCACCAAGCAAGGTGAGGACACTAGGCTAAATGATAACTACCCATTATCCATGCAGCTGACATGCAGTCCAGGGGGAAATCAGCTCAAGTCCCTTCTGTAGAGAAGTCAGTGATGGGAGTAAGCCTTATACCCCCAGAGCTCCATGCTCATTAACAGGGTGGATATCCGCTGTTCTGTCTGCCTTGTGTGCGGGGCTTGCCCTCCAACCACATGGTAAGACTAAGAACTGTCTTCTGTCTTCTAATGGAACCATCTGCCATGGCCACGGTTCCATCTAGGAGAGGGTACCTAACTCCAACTGAGCCGATCCATATCCACATCTCCTTGTTGGTGTGAATAGACAAGAAAAAATAGCACCTACCCCAAGTGTAGCTAATCAGAAACCTTCCCTAGGATACCTGAACTTGGAACCAGAGAATACCAGTACTGGTGTTTCTCTGGAGTACAGACTGGGAAAGGTGAACCTGGGAGTTACCCAGAGCCAAGTTCACAGAGGATCCAGGGAGAAGCAGAGGCAAGCTGTGGGGAGTGTCTCTGATTCTGCTTTTCTCTTTGGTACCTGGCTCTTGGTGGGCCCCAGGTCTGAGTCCCAGCAACTATGGGCACAGCACAATTAGCGGCCTTGCTACCCCATACCATGGGCCACTGACTACCCCTTCCCAGCTAATCCTGCATTTTATCTGAGGTCTCTCTCTTGTCACCTGAGTCCTAGGATCAGTCTCTTTTAGGGCCAGTTTTAGTGGATTTCTTTCCTTTTCCAGAAAAATGCCCTTTGAATATAATGTTACAGAGAAATTTAAAGAAACACAGTGAACCGTGAACTGCTAGGTTTCCCTGGCCCAAACTGAAAATCATCTAGAAGTTCTCTCATCTCTGCTTTTCTGTCATATTCCATTCTCCTCCTCAACTCTGACAACTTAGCCTTTCTTTTACTTACCAACGTGCACTTAGCTGAGCTTGACTACCCCAAGATAGCAGCCCTTGCCAGGAGCCCGCAGATCCTGGAATCTCAGTTCCCCGCAGCTAACCTAATAGTTGTGCCCAGATTTTAAATTCCCATGAGACACACTCTGATTGGCCGAGTTGTAGTCAGGTGACCTCAACCTGGTCCAATCAGCTGGGGCCGGGGGAGGGCTGCCATGGAGAGCATGGACCCACCCTAGTTCACCAGCTCCCAGACACCATCCATGGAACTCTGGGACATGAGGGAGGTGACTTTCGGATAAACTTGAATGAAGCCACACTTTCTCCAAGAGAGCTTGTTCCTCAACAAGTCAAGAAGAGAGTGGAAGTCTTAACAAGGGAGTCAGCTGATTCTGCTAGCGAGGCCTGGTAGCTCGCAAAGAGAGACGGGCAGGGGTGACCCTCAACCTCGCCCCTGAGGCAACAGCTGCAGCCCTGCTTTGCGTCCTGTCCAGATATTTCCAGTAAATAAACATTGACGCTTTCGATATCATGTTAATTTCACAGGCGGCTGCTCTGCTGACAGTTTCCACACTCCGCCAGCGCCTCTTGTCAGTTTTATACTCACAGGCGGACGCCAGCCCTGCTCGCAGGCTGCCCGACATACAGACATAAAAACAAATGGCTCAGAAAGCCCTGGTGAAATGACAGCGAGCTGTGTGGGTGCCTAGGTTGGGCCGAAGCAGCCACGTTCACGGTTCTGAAGTTGACCGGGGCAAGGGCCAGGCCACAGGGCTTAGAATCCACTAGTGTAACCTTGCTCCTCTACCTTTCTGGCCCACAGTTTTCGAGTTTGTGAAAGGAGGTAATTTTGTAGCCTTGCTTCTTTGGGACCTTGACTACGAGTCCTGGGCAACCTCTGACTCTAAAAGACTCTTCTGGAACTTCCCAGGGGAATCCAATCCAAATGATGGCTTTTGCCTGGCTTTGACCTTCAGCACAATCCCCAAAGGTATTTGAACAGAAATTTATCCCAATTTTGCAGATGGAATAGCTGAGGCCTAATGTAGGGAAGTAGTTTTCTCTGTTTTATGGCAGAAGATAGGAGCAGAACCAAGGCAGGACCTGGGGGTGCCGCCTCCAGCTCCAGCTGCTTTGACAGCTGTCAACCACGTAATCCAGAGTCCTAGGGCCACAGGGATGGTGGGGCCGGAGACCCCTGCCTTGTCCCAAGCTCAGCTGAGCCAGCCCCTTGGAGCATCTAGGCTTCTTCTGGACATGCATAGTCATGAGGCCTCATGCATATGTATGATTTATTCCTATTATAAACTGAGCTGAGGCGGTACTTTCCGGCTAGGTCCTCCTGTGCTCTAGGACCCTCTCTGTCAGCCAGTGATCCTGGGTCTCCTTCAGAGAGCCCACTGATAGGCCCACTTTACTCCACACCAACACACACTAGGAGCTGAAAGGGGAAGCTAAGCAGGGAACTCCTCTGGGTGCCGGGATGCCTTCCTTCTTCCTCCAGCTGCCACTACAGCTGCTTCTGGACCCTTCCACCTGGTGGGAAGGAACACTTGCATCAGCTGGACCGGTTCTGCCACACATCCTGTCACCTCTCTAAAGCCTAAGTTGGACCCCAAGAGGGATGAGGCGGAGGCAGATCATAAGTGACTATAGTGATGGGCCACCTCCTTGTCTGCCATCTACTTCCTGAATAAAGGCTTCACTGGCCGGGAGGGACATGTGGGGGCACTGCAGCCCAGGGGCAGTGACAGGGAGCAGGAGGAGACATCTTGGCCTCCCAGGTCGTTGTCCAGGGTGACTCAGATGGCCATCTTCTCTGGGGGCAGGGCTCTGGAGCGCCCAGATGGCAGCTCACACCCACTCACCACTGGCGCCTGCTTCTGCTCAATAAAGACTCATTAATGGACTTAAGTGAATTAGAATCATTAACACTGTTAGCAGAGGCCGGCAGAGGCTGGCGCCTGCCTTCTAGGCCCAGCCCACAGTCTGGGGAACTTGGGCAAGGCTTTCACATCTCAGGGCCCTCACCTACAAATTGGGGTGTAAGTGCTCCTCACCCCCGCCACACACACACACACACACACACACACACACACACACACATACACACAGCACTATAACTTCCATCACTATAGGCAAATTTTTTTTAAGATTTATTTATTTAGGGACGCCTGTGGCTCAGTTGTTAAGTGTCTGCCTTTGGCTCAGGTCATGATCCCAGGGTCCTGGGATGGAGCCCCACATCGGGCTCCCTGCTCAGCAGGGAGTCTGTTTCTCCCTCTCCCTCTCCCCCTACCTATTCCCTCTCTCGCTGTCTCTCTGTCAAATAAATAAAGTCATTTTTTTAAAAGATGCATTTATTTATTTGAGGGGGTGGGCAGAGGGAGAGACAGAGTCTTAGCAGACTCCTGCTGAGTGCAGAGCCCGACGTGGAGCTCAATCTCACAACCCTGAGATCATGACCTGAGCTGAAAACTCAACTGACTGAGCCACCAGGTGCCCCCAGGCCCATCTCTAAGGTCCTAAAACTGGCATTCAAGGCCACCTGGTTACTCCTCCATCCCACCCCCACCCCACTGCATGAAGATTTGTGCTTTGCTCTGACTGGAAACTCAACTCTGCCTTTTGGCTAGCCCTGCCCCAGACTGCTAAACTCCTGAGCAGCCTTCAGACCCCTGTGCCAGTGTTACCTCCTCTAGGAAGGCTTCCCAGACCACCCCCCAACCCAACCCCATCCCAGGCTGGGTTACCTAGTCGCTCTCTCTGGGGCCACCTAAGGGAACCACCCACAAGGGAGGTTATGTCTTGGACAAAGGTAAAAGAAAGCCCACTTTCCTCGTGAGGAATTGCGCTGAAGGGCTTGTTCTTAAGCAAATCAAGAAGAAAGCAGAGGTCAGGATAGGTCCCCAGCTTCCCTCTGTCATCTGTGGTGTGATCGTCTATTTTGGTGTTTGTCTCCCCCACCACCTACATCTACTGGAGAGACCAGAGTCTCGGTCTGCTTCACCCAGCCCCAGGCACACATAGGTGCGCTCCTCAGTTGGATTTCCAGAAGAGGCAAGGAGGGGAGCTTCCTCTGGGACCTTTTCTCCAAAGAGCCCTTGGCAAGAAGAAAGGACGCAGCCTCCCTCCAATCCGTTCCCCACTCCCTCCCAAGTCCCGGCTCAGCACCTTCAGAATCACTTAATTTTTACAGATTTTTCCTCCTTAATTACAGCCCATGTAACAAGTAACAAATAAACAAGGGAGGGGGTAGAGGAGAGGGAAGAAAATTGCAGACGCTGCCAGTCTCTCCCTGCGGCATCCCGGGAGCTCTGAGCCAGGACAAAGGCGGTGGGAGGGAGGCTTTCAGACCGGAGAGTGGTTCTCACACTGGTACCTTCTCACTGTCTCTGGCTCCAAGACGACCTGTACTGGGGCCCCTCACCTTCTTGGCTCCACCAGGCAGGTAGGAGCTCTCTAGATCTCTCCCTCTCTGGCCCCTGGTAGAGGAATTGTCTCCTAAATGAAGATAATCCATTGCAACTGGTGTTTATTGAGGGCCTTCTGTGTGCAGGCACTTGGCTCAACCACTGCTCTGATCATCAGAGCAACACTTACCACAAGCCATTCTGGGGGGTGGGGGGCGGGGGACTGAGGCCCAAAAACATAAAGTGATTCCGCACTAGGAAGTAGGTCTGACTTCAAAGTCCGCACTTTCCATGAAACCATGCTGCCTCCCACATGAGCAGGCCCACCCCCTCTGAGGGGTGGTTAGAGCACGTCTGGGGCAATCCCACCATTACCTCTGCTGCCCAAGCAAGAGCCACATTCTCTTGCTTTTCTCCTCTCTGGGTTGGGTATGGACAAGGAAAGCCACCGAAATCCTTTCTCCTTTCTCACTGCATATACTGGACGGGTGAAGATGGCCAGAAGCATTTTCATTGCAAGGGATATAAAAACAAAGCCCAGGGGCACCTGGGTGGCTCAGTGGGTTAAAGCCTCTGCCTTCGGCTCAGGTCATGATCTCAGGGTCCTGGGATCGAGCCCCGCATTAGTCTCTCTGCTAAGCAGAGAGCCTGCTTCCCCTCTCTCTACCTGCCTCTCTGCCTACTTGTGATCTCTCTCTCTCTCTCTGTCAAGTAAATAAATAAAATCTTTAAAAAAAACAAAAACAAAAATAAAAACAAAGCCCAGGGGTGCCTGGGTGGCTTAGTTGGTTAAGTATCTGACTTTGGTTCAGTTCAGGATCTCAGGGTCCTGGGATCAAGCCCCGCATCGGGCTCAAGCCCCTGCCCAAGTTGAACTCCCCACTCTGCAGGAAGTGTGCTTGTCCCTCTCCCTCTGCCCCTTCCCCTCCCCCCTCCCTCTGCCCGTTTCTTTTTCTTTCTGCCCTCCCTACTCTACCCTACTCATGCTCTCTCAAATAAATAAAAATCTTAAAAAAATAAAATAAAAACAAAGCACAAAGGAGCCAAAAGCAAACCACCGAGACAAACTTTTTCTCTTAAAGCATGAGAACATGACCACCAAGCCCCAGTTTCTAACGTGTCAAGGCCACAGCATCCTGTGCAGGACAGTAAAGCCTCGGGTCTGCTGGGTCTGGTCGCTCTGGGTCTCTGTGGCTCTGGGCCACCTAGCCTTTCACTGACAGATTCTTTGGAGAAGAACTGACCCTGAAGAAGAATTAGTCCAAACCCGGCTCCCCAGACCAATGCTGATTCCCTCTCTCTGTTAGGAGATTTGTCCCTTACAGGGATCTGGATTTCTCTGATTTAAGGGGTGGGTGAATTCTGTCCACCTCTCTTGCCCCCAGGCAGGGATGATGGAGCAGCAGGAATAATGGAGGTGACTTTGGCCTCTGAAGGGGTGGGAGGAAGCAGCACACAGCTGGGAGTGTATTATTCCTATTCCAACCCCCATCCACCCATCTCATGTTCAGCCGGGTAGTGGGGCACATGGGGAAAGGCCAGCCTGGGCAGCTGGTGGGGCAGCTTCTGGGGTAGGAATGATGCTTGCTTGCTTGCATTCATTCATTCATTCATTCATTCATTCATTCATTCATTCATTCATCGAATCTTAATTCCACACCTACTGTGTGCCAGGCAGTGCTCCTCCTGCCCTAGGCGCTGGGAACAGTGAAGAACAAAACCCAGATGGTTCCTGCCTTTGTCACTCTTAGAGTCTAGTGTAAACATTTTCTGAAAAGCCTGGAAGTAGATATTTTATGCTTCATGGGCCACATACAGCCTTTGTTGCACATTTGTCTTTATTTGTTTTCTTACAGCCCTTTCAGGATGCACCAACGATCCTCAGCTCAGGGGCTGCACAGAAACAGATTGCTGGCTAAATTCGGCCCACGGGCCCTAGGTTGTCAGTCCTGGGTCTGGTGCAACCTATCCGATAGAAGGATAATGTGAGTCACGTGGGTAATTTAAGATTTTTAGTGGCTTCATTAAAAAAGTGAAACGAAACGGTGAAATTAATTTTAATAACATAGTTTATTTAAGCCAATATATCCATAATATTCTCATGTTAAGATTCTTCAGTGGCCTCCCATGGCTCTCAAAGTGAAGTCCAAAGTCCCTTCCTGTGGTCTGCAGGGATATATGTCAGGATGGTTTTGCTGCAAGTAACAAAATGTCAAACTAGCACCGCCGTAAACCTAAACAAATGTACTCACAAACAGGAAGTCGAAGTAGGTGGACCTCCTCTCGCTTCTCATTGGCCAGAACTGGGTCACGTGCCATTCCTGAGCCAATCACTCACTGGTAAAGCTACAGACTCCACTGCCCTGGGCGGAGGTCCATTCTCCTGCTGCGGGGGGCAGGGTGGGGAGGAAGTCCTAACAGCCTCTTGCAGTGGGTTCAGCTCCAGCCTCCAGCCTAGCCCCCCACCCCCCAACACCCGGCCTCACACTCTATGATCTAGCCTCCTCGGGTCCACCAAAGTGCCTCCCTTTGCCTGTAAGGCTTCACACATGCTGTTCCTTCCCCTTGGAATGCTTTTCCTATTCTCTGCCTCTCTCCTCACCTTTGCCTGGCTACTTCCTCTTGTCCTCTAAGCTTCAGGCCGGATGCTGTCTCCACAGGAAGACCACTCCTGGTCCTCCAGATCAGATCGAGGGCTCCATGAGGGACAGAGACCATAGCCAACTCACTTCCCAGGGCCTAGCATGAAACCTACACAGAGCAGGTGCTTAATAAATGTTGAATAGGACCGTCTTTGGGCACTTCTCATTGCAGAATTGTGGTAAGGTCCCCATGCCACCACCCAGGGCCTTCTAGAGAGGAGTGCCTTGCACAGGGAGAGGCCAGGTCAGGAGACCCAAGTTCAGGGGCCAGATCTCCCCCTGACCTTGGATGTGACTTTGAGCAGGACTTCTCTGGGCCTGGCCAGGGTTTGGTAATGCTGGGTAGATGAGAATGCTGGGAGCTGGGGCAGGAAGCTGAGCCCAGGGCACATGAGGCCCCTCTGTCCAAGGCAGGGGCTGAGATGCTCGCAGAGCCCATGTAGAGGCAGGCCTCCTCAGCGGGGAGGGCTCCAAGCCTCTAAGAGAGTAGGAGGCAGGAAAAAAGCAGGATTGAAATTCCATCAGGCACTCCCTGAGCCTGCTCCCTGGAGCCCCTGTGCCTTTGTTCCATTTAATCAATATGTAATTAAACTGAAATCCCAGCTTAAGAATTTCCAGCGGTGTTAAGACCAGGCTTTCCAAGGGGCCGGTGGATTTGAGGCTCCTGGGTCCTCCAGCTGTTAGCCCTTCACCAGCCTGGCCTGCCCCCCGCCCCACCAGGCCTCAAGGTCACCTTCCCCAGCCGGCCAGGCCCCAGTGGGACTCTAGTCTTCCACACAGACTTTCTGGTGGTGATGGTGGGGCCTCTAAGGGGCAAGAGGATCAGGAGGAGGGTGCAAGCTCCTTGGGCCACCACGACAACCCCAGGCCATCCCGGGTCCGGCTGACCTCATGTGACAAGAAGGAAACTGAGGACAGTGAGGCCATGGAGGAAATGACTCTCAAGCTGGCTCGCCCCACCCACCTACCTCCTCTCTCCTCGGGGTGACCCAGACCAGGGCTCTACGCCACGGGCTGCTGCGCACAGTGCACTTACCATGTGCCATACGCTGTTCTGACTCCTTCACATGCATTAACCCATTTACTCTTCCAAAGAGCCCGTGAGGGAGGTTTTCATAGTAACTCCGTGTTCAGATGAAGAAACTGAGGCCCAGAGCCACCGGTGTCCCCAGCTAGTTGATGGTGGAGCTAGGATTTAATCCCAGCGCTGCCTGTTCCTTAGCCTTAAGCACTCAGGGCTCTGGTGTTGAGACCTCGCTGCCAAGACCCTGTGACCTGCACCACCAGGAGCCAGCAGGGACCCCAGTCCCCATCCTGGTCGGCCCCACACCTGCCACAACCACTCCTCACGTACCTCATCACAAACCCAGAACTGGTTTCCAGGTGCGAGGCTAAAACTCCTCCAGGGCTCCCACCGTCAACACCTCCAAGTCCGCTGAGTTCTTCTGCATGGACAGCTCTGCGTTCAGGGACGTCTGAAACCCTGCCCTTAAATCAACATTGGCCACAAGGGCAAAGCACACAACTTAAAATTGCTAGTAAGGAACCACGTTGAAAGGAAAAAGAAGCAGGTGTAATGAATTTAAATATATATTTAACCAAATGCATCTAAAATAGTATCATTTCTACATATAATCAGTATTAAAAACTATTGAGCTCGTTTACGTTCTTTTGTAGCACTCGGTATCTGAAATCAGGTGTGTATTTTCCACTTAGGGCACATCTCGATCCAGACAGGCACCTCTCAAGTGCCCAGTGGCCACACACGGCGGGGGGCTCCATGTTGGACAGCGCAGCCTTGGACAGCCACACCCCATGTGCTGTTAGAACCCTGTGAGAAGGGAGAAGATAGAGTTCCAGCTTCAAGCGCAATCTGAGCCCACTCAAGCAAGGCTCAGTTCCAAACCCATCCTTTGCTCCCCCCTCTCCCTCCACACCTAGCAGTTGCTGCTCTGAACTTGCAGGTTTCCTGGGGGCAGAGAAGAGAGAGCCAAACGAGAGGCTACCCTGTCTCCCCAGAGGGTAGTTGTTCCCCGGAGGCAGTCCCCTTCCCTTTCACTAGATTGATGAATGGAGCTATTCCTCATTCCTCTGGGCTAGTACACAATTGCCATGATGCCATAATCTCCCTTAGAGACAACTACTCAAACCAGGGAAGAAGGAAAATGGCCCTGTGCTTTAAAAAAGCAAAGGTTGTACTGTCCAAACAACTCGGTGCTTGGTCTTCAGAAATATTTGAATCTCAGAACCAACACCATAGACATCTTATGGTGATGCCCCATCCTCTCTCTCAAGTGCGGGGAGAATGGGCTTCCATACATGTCAGCAAGGTAGGGACACTGGGGCCCCAAGAGTTGGGAAGATTCATGCCCATACCATGGACTCTTGGACCCTTTCACTCCTTAGGATTATCATCACTTCTTAGATTCTTCCAGTGTGGGAGTTGTGAAGATGCATAGAAGTGTAGAAAGACATCGGTCCCTTAGTAGTGTCTCATGTGATGATTTTTTAACTGCTTTGGCTCCCACACCCCTCCCCATTACCCCTGCTGTGGGTAGAATATGGTCTGAGCTGATTTTCCTTGGCCTAAGGCCATCCCAGGATTTTCCTCTCAGATGCACCATATTGGGACCTATTTGCTTTGCATGTCCTTGTCATACACTTTTGTGAATGTCTAGACCCTTGACTCTGGTGATTGGGAATGTTCTGGTAAAACTCTGCTGGTGTTCGTACCCTAGCTCCCATGCTTTCTCCTCGACAGGCTTCCTTTGTTGTCTCCCCACCACTCTTCCACAGCCCCACTGCCTACCCTCTCGACCTTTGGTCTTGGATCCTTGGTGCGCTCTAATTCCTTAGGGCAGGAAGGTTCCTGGGAATTCTCCTTGTCATTCTTGATATCTAGGCAGGGCTTCTCCAGAACACCCTAGAAATTTGATGGACTGTCTCCTAGCTATCCTGGAGGAGGGCTTGGGAGCAGCAGGGCCTTTCAGTCAGACCCCAGAAGAAACTGGCAACCCAGGCATCCAGCTCTCCAAGAAAGAAGGGGCACCGCCGGCAGGCCAGCCTGCCTGACTCTCTCTTCTCCTCACCAACCCAGGTTCCTAGGTCGAGTCCTGCATCCATGAAGGGACAGTGCCCTCCTCCCAACCTATCTGACAAAACCTGGGTAAGAAGCCCTCAAGGAGCCATGTGGAACCTCCATAACCAGCCAGGATGACCCAGCCACTGTGTAACAAGTGGCAAGGACCCCAGGAGGCATCAGGGGAGGGTTTGGAGAGAGTGGGGCAGCTGAGGCTGGGGGAGAGTCCAGACAAAGGAACAAGGTGCACAGGGCCAGGCCAGCCAATCCTGGGGTTTCAAGTTGGCCTGTCTGTACAATGTCCATCCCCACTCACCACAGCCCCAATTAATGTAGTAGTAAGTCCCAGGTAGAGCCAGGCCGGACTGGGTCCTGGCTGGAGAGAAAGGTGTAGGGGGAGAGCTCACACAGCTGGAGAAGAGCCAAAGGGACACACCTGGGCCTCTGGGCTGCCTGTCCTCTGTCCTCCTGGTCTTTCTTGGATGTGGGCCTCCCAGGTGGAACAGTCAGGGGATTCAGGATCAGAACCTGAACTCTGCACTGAGACTTTGACCTTGAGGGAGGCTAGGGGCTGGGCCCAGGGGCAACAGCCAGATCAGCAAGGGCGGGCAGGCAGCAGAGGTCTGACCTTCTCTAGCCAAAACTCCAGTGAAGCTGCCGAAACAGCCTTGGAATCCTGGAAGAGTCTTTCACAAGGGGTGCTATTGATGGAAGCACCCAGAATCTTGCTTGGAGTGCAGGAGGTACTCAGGATGTTTACTCTGAACCCAAATCTGTAGGTCGTGGGGAGCCAGTGCCTGAGCAGGAGAGTGGCCAGAACGCGAGCTCAAGGGCACTGGGTGCAGAATGGATGGTAGGACAATGGGGTCAGAGGCGGTGACCATGACACTGCCCAAAATGGCCAGCCCCAGGCTCAGCCAGCTTGGCCCGGACCACATGTGTTCTGTGTGGGCAAGAGGGCTCCCGCCAGCCCCAGGGCTGGGCTGGCGGCTGTCCAGGCCCAACCTTCTAGAATGGAGCCTCCAGACAGCTGCCCTGGGGCCCAAGCAAATCTCTTTCCTGGGGACATCCCCACGGGCCTCTCCTCTCCTTGCTTCCCTCCCTTCTGGTTCGGGCCAACCTCCAAGGATGATGTAGGGCCCGTGTGTGGAGAAAGGGCTAGTTGAGATTGAAGAGAAGGCTAAGAAAATGTGACGGGGGTTCAGCTCCCAAGGGACTGGCAAGAGCAGGAGGCTGGCTCGGGTCGTGGCAGTCATGATGACTGAAATCCTCCCCAGCTTCCTCACGACACCAGTGCCTTCTCCCCCTACTCTTAGGACACTCCCTTGGAGGGGGTGGCAAAGGCTATTGTCTCCGGCTGCCAAGGCGCAGCCAGAGGAATCAGTGGGTTTCCCGTACCAGCCTCACCTTGTGCGGCACCCCTCTCTCCCAGCTCTTAGCCTGTAGCCTCAGCCCACCGCCCACAGGCTCTTTCCAGAGCAGGATGAGGGAGGGGCAGAGAGACCCAGGTTGGTCAGGGGAGACACCGTGGGGATTTGGGGGCCCTCGGAGGCCTGGAGATACGGGGAAGTGCAAAGCATGCATGGCTCAGGGCCACAGGACCTTGGCACCCCCGTGCCTGTTCTGTGTCAGGGAAGTGCAGAGGGAGTGCACAGGTGCAAACAGGCTCCCCACATCAGCGAGGAGACTCCCAAGCTGCTGGCTTTCAGGGTCCACCCGGGCCTTTTGCTGAAGCTTTATACTATCCGTAGTCTTTTCCTATTATTCTTTAAGCCAACTTACTTTTCTACTTGATAAACTTATTTTATTTATTTATTTTTTTAAAGTATATTTATTTATTCATTTAAGAGCCGGAGAAAGAGGGAGCTGAGGGGCAGGGGCAGAGGAAGAGAGGATCGCAGACTCTGCCCTCAGCGGAGCCCAATGCAGGGGTTCTCCATGGGGCTCCATCTCATGACCCTGAGATCACGACCTGAGCCCCAGAGAGGTTTCTTTTAAAATATATTTATCCAGCGGCGCCTGGGAATACAGTCGGTTAAGCATCCGACTCTTGGTTTCTGCTCAGGTCATGATCTTGGGGTCTTGAGAGTCTGCTTGGCATGGAGTCTGCTTCACATTCTTTCTCCCTCTTTCTCTGCCCCTCCCGCTCATGCTCGCTCTCTCATATACATAATAAAATTAAAAGAAAACCTTTCTACTACTAACTTCAGAAAAAAATCTAGTCTCAATTTTCATAAATAGAAGGTACGTGTAAAACCAAATAGAATGACCATGATAAAAATGAGACCCTATTCTATAACTAGGGCTCCTGGGTGGCTCAGTGGGTTAAGTCTCTGCCTTTGAGTCAGGTCATGATCTCAGGGTCCTGGGATCGAGCCCCGCGTCGGGCTCTCTGCTCAGCGGGGAGCCTGCTACCCCCTCTCTCTCTGCCTGCCTCTCTGCCCACTTGTGATCTCTCTCTCTCTGTCAAATAATTAAATAAAATCTTTAAAAATAATAAAAAAAAAAAACATTAACTAGTCATGGAAGTCAGCAGTCTTTGAGTCTGAAGCCTGTCATTTTGGTCATTTTTGTTTAAGGGAAGGAGATTTGCAAGAGTTAGAGGGCCTGAACTCTCAGGCAAACCAACTGAGACTTTCGTGATGTTTCCAGAAGGTTTTTGAAAGACTAACTGGAGGCAAACTAACTTTCCCATCGAGTGACCATTTAATGACATGATGATGAGTCGTGTTTGATATAAAACCACCTCCCTGCCACCAGTCGTCTCCAGGTCCCCCCAGGTTAGTCCCTGGCGTCAGGACCACCGAGCCATCGTCCCTCACCAGGACCGGCTCTGCAGCCTCCTCTCGGGCTCCCTGCTGCCCCCCTGCCTCATTTCCCCTCAGTGGCCAGGGCGGTTTGTCGGGCCCTCTCACTCCTCTCCCCGGCGCCTGAGAGCGGGAGCCAAAGTGACCATATGACCCTGTTACTCCTCCCGCCCCTTCACATCTCCCAACTCCTTCCCTGCCTGCCTCCCACCTCCCCAGCCCCAGGACCCCCTCCGCGCTTGCTGTTGGCTCCTTTGCCAGACTTGCTTTCTCCCAGGACCTACATGACCTACTCCCTCACCTCCTTCAGAACTTGCTCAGATGTCCCCCCTCGGCGTGGCCCTCCTTGGTCCCCCCAAAACTGCAGGTCCTCTACCCCTTCACCACTGACACTTCCTACACTCTTCTGGTTTATTTTTCTCCCTAGCATTCATCGATATCTCACTGTTCTATGGTCTGGCAGATGTTGCTTATTTATCTAGCTGATTTGAGTGCAATAGTACAATCAGGAAGCCCTGGGAGGGGAGAAGGGAGGTGAGGGCAAAGGGAAGGAAGCCAACGTGGGGCACTGCCGTGGGGAACCACGGTCTGGCCTGCCCAGAGACCCCTGAGGGGCCGCACCCCAAATGCACTGTGTGGCAGGTGCCACCGGGCCCTGCCCATGGCCCCTTCATCCCAGGCATGCCGACCCCCAGCTTCCGGGGCAGACATTCCCGAATCTTCGCTAAGAGCTTCCTCTGGCCCAGGAGCTAGCTCCGCCATCGGTGGGGGACCCCAGCCAAGTCAGCTACTGTCTTTCCGGGGAGCTCCTCAACCAAGGGACAGGCTCTTCCCCAGAATTCTATATTTGAACCTGGCCTTTCAAGTTGCTATGATGGTATATTTGTCAAAGTAGGAGCCTAGAATGTGTTTAACAATTTGTTAGCTTGATTTATAATTTAAACATTTAGACGTATGGCATACAGACTTCCTTTTATACCATCACCCCACATCCCGCAAATGTTCAGGGTGAGCCTGGGGGGGGGTCATTAGACTCAGTTATCTATGCTCTGAGACGGTCTCTGTCAGCAGTGTGGGGCAAGGCAGCCCCCACCACCAGGTAAGGTGACGCTGGGCACAGTTATAAGCAAGTACCAGCCTACAGCGCCTCCCAGCTGGTAGGGATTTAAGTTCAGCGATGAACTCCTCATTGTACAGATGGCAAAACCGAGGCCCAGACGGTTCCAGGGAGGCCTAGCGGGTTCCATGGATGTGCGCCAAGCCCAGGAGCATGCACACATGTGTGCAAATGCAGAGTACTCTGTGCGCCAGAGGGGGTGTGCGTGCACACGGACGCCAGGGCACTCGACGGCACGCACCGGTGGTTCGGGGGATGGGGGGACTTACTTTCTTCACATTTGTTCTGCACCGCGGAAGATCCATCATTTCCTTTTTCTGTAATGATGTTGACCTGATTAAAATTTTTATTGGATTTCACAAAATAATTTCATATACACCATTCCCCGGGGGGACTCACTAGAGGAGGCGATGGCGGAGGATGGCGGGGAATGGGGGCTAGGGGGCTAATAGGAGAAGAGGGAGTGACAAGTAGCTTTAGTAAGAGCTTGAGTCAGAAAATATTTCACGGGCTGCTGAAATGACCGGCGGGGGGCAGGCCCGGCAGCAGGGAGATGAAAGGCTGTGCGTTGTTGTGAGTGGTGCTCTTGGGAAGCTGCAAGTGGAGCATTGATGTAGGCCAGCCATGGGAGGACGTCAGAGGCCCGCGCCCATGGAGGGACCCTGCAGGGGCCGGGGAGGAGGGCTCCACGGGCACAGAGGGCAGACGCTGACTTAGCCCCCTTGCCTCCCTTCCCAGCTCTGGTGCACCGCTGGTTGGGAATGTCAGGGTCTGCGGATACAGGGGGAAGAGGTCAAGGCCAAAGCCAAAGGAGGCTGTAGATGACGGTCCCCTTGGCGGCACCCCCCTGGGGTCCTGGCCACCCTGTAGGAGCGTTCGGGGTCCTGGGTTCCCACCAGCTGGCCGAGTGACCTTGGGGAAGTCATTTAAGCTCTTCAGGCTCAGTTTTCTCACTCTGTGAGGTGTTGGCAGGACTTGAGGAGACAAGGGGTACAAAGGGCTGGCACAGCTGCTCTCATACCTGCCAGTTATTGTTTTAATCACTATGGTAATATAGTCATTCATTCGTTCATTCTAAAACTCCATTCTGCCTACCCTCTGCCAGGCACCGCGGGCCGGGGGAGGCGGGGAGCAGTGAAAAGTGCCTGACCTCCTGGGGCTTCCTTTCTAGAGGGGGGACCAACACCAAACCGAGTAAGAAAGTAAAATAAATTTTATTTTCGATGGTGACAGGTGCTGTGGAAGAAAACCAGCAGGAACCTGGGGGTTCTCGGAGGGGCTGCCGTTTACCTGCGCGATCAGGAAAGGCCTCACTGAGAAGGGGACCTTTGAGAACAGGCGCGAAGGGGGTGAGGTGGTGATTCCTGTGGTTCTGAGCGATTGAGGGAACAGTGAGTGCAAAGGCCTTGAGGTGCCAGTGTGCCGGACATGTTGGGGGGACATCAGAGAGCCTAGCATGGTGGAAGCAGAGTGAGCTGGGGAGGGAGAGAGTGGAAAACATGAGGCCTGAGAGGGGAGGGGGCCAAATCCTGAAGACGCGCAGGCCATTGTGAGGGCCTGGGCGACAGGAGCCGTGGCAGTGTTAGCCTTCTCCCTGGATGAGCAATGTCCCGTCTGGTTCCCCAGTGAGCCAGGTGCCTGCTCCCCAAAGACAGGATAGATAAGCGGGAGGCCTTGACTCCTGCCCGGGAGCGCCTGGAACAGAAAAGGATGCGGGGTGGGGAGGCAGAATGGACCTCCAGCCCCAGCCCCCCCGCAGGCCCTTCTGCCTCAGGGCAGCCCCTGGACCACAGCGGCCGGTCCCAGGGTCTGCCCGGCCCCCCATGGGAGCCGGCGGCACCTCCCGCCTCCCGCTCCCAGTGCCCTCCTGAGCCTGTCGGTTCCAACCCCCGCTTTGCTTGTGCAATCTCAACAAGAATAGGAATGAAATCAATTCAGTTGATGAGAACGAACCTCTGCCAAGATGGACAGAGTGCCAGATGGAGCCCAGCCGCCGGATCCGCAGTGGGGAGCCCCACCCAGGGGAGAGCCCTGTCGCAGCAGACAGAGCAGAAAGGCCCTCGCAACCGAGGAGAAAACGAAAACCCTCCGCGGGAGACCTGACCAGTTCAGGGCGGAAGACTGGACACACAGACTTCCTGAGGCCCCATGCCATGTAGGGGCAGCACCAGCCCTGGGGGAGGCAGAGGAGACAAACCAAGTTCAGGGTCGTGGTGTCTGGAGTGTGGGGGGACTAAAGTCCAGGCCCTGCACCCTGGAGCTGTGTACCCCTCAGGGAAGGACGTCTCTTTCCGATTCGCACAGAGGCCACATGTGGGCTAGCAGTGGCCCTACCTTAGTCCCTGCCCCACCAGAGAACATCCTCAGGAAGGCGCTGGCGAGGGAGGGCAGGAGTGGACGCGTGGGTGGTGCCCGGGGAACAGCCCACACGAAGGCCCAGAGGAAGCATGGTTTGCACGATAGCAACTGGCAGAGGAGAGGGTCTGCAGAGGGGTGGGCAGGACAGGGATGAGAGCTGTGGGACTTGCCAGGGACGTTCTAAGCAGGATCTAACATGGGCATCTGATGGGCCCTTCAGAGCAGCATCTCTGGCTCCCCTGTGGCCCTGCAATTGGAGGAGCCAGGAGGACCAAAGATCCAGGAAAGAGATGAGATACTTGAGTTGGGTGGCAGTGGGGGCACAGTATCGGAGTCACCGGGAGAAGCTCCGTTTACTAGGGAGGAGCACGTGGGGGTGGGGGACGCGGTGGCCAGGGACTGGGATGGGGGACTCCGGGGGGCAGAGTAGATCTGAGGGGGAGGGGCCCACTCCTTCCCACCCGCCAGAGGTTGGGGAGCCGGGTTTAGACCCCCTAGCCAGTGCTTCCTCCTTCCACTGTTGCAGGCTACTCTCTTGTCCCATCCCCTCCTTATCTCCGCCAATCCCCCCACTTATCAGCCGGGTCCCTAAATAGAAAGCCCCCGACGGGGTCAGAAAGAAGGTGTTTACCAGGGCAGTTATTTTCACTTAGTGCTCAGATATTTTTAAAAAATAGGCCGAGCCCACAGGGTTGCATGCCTTCTCGGGTCTCACTCAACCCAGGATGGGGGGCACAGACCAGCCTGGCTGACCCAAATGTTTGCTGCATCGCTGGGTAACCACCAGTTGGCCCCGAAAGCTGGCGTCTGTGGAACTGAAACTTGGAAGGAAATTCGCAGCCGCCCAAGGCTTGGAAGTAGAAGCAGCCTGCGAAGTCGGGAAGTGCCCCACGTGTCTCCTGCGTGGGGTGTGCGGATCCTCCGGAAGCTGTCCCCACCCCCAGGAGACGGGGGACAGGATGAGTGGCTTCCCAGGGAGGCCTGGGCAGCCTGAGGCAGCTCGCAAATGAGCTCATTGCTCTGGGCGCCCAGGCCCTGGCCTCCCTCTCCCCTTGCGCTCAGGACACCCGCACGCTCAGGACAGGCATGCACAGGCGTGCACTGGCTATTTCTACGAGGGTCTGCCTGGGGTACACAGGGGTACACAGAAGGAGGGAAGTACAGTGAAGTCGGAAGGGCTCAGGGAAAGCCCCACCTCCTGTGACCTGGCCTTCTACAAATTCCACCATCGGGGGTGAAGCTTCCCTAAGAATTGGGAGGGACCTTGGAAGCATTATGTACTGCAGGGGCCCAGGCTCTGCTTGCACAGCCTGAGGAATGGGGAGCTCACCACGTCAAGAAGCAGTTTGTCATCTTGGTGAGAGCGGTGACTGGCAGAAAGTTCCTGATGCTGGGCCTCTTCCTCTGAGCCTTCCTGAACCTTCCTCTAGGAGAAGGCAGGGGCTCAGGGAGAGATGTCTGGTCACATGTAAGGCTGGGACGACCCCAAGGAGGCTTCCCTCCTGTCCTGGGAACCCCCGAGCCCTCCAGCTAGGGGGTGGGGGGCGGGGCTTGATGCTCAAGCACTTGGAAAACTGTGTGACAGTGTACGGAAATAAGGCATCCGTCCGTGTGTCCCAAACCACAGACAGCAAGTGAGCAGGCAGGGAGCAGAGGCCAGCTCTGCCCTGTGTGAACTCCAGCCCCCGCAGCCCCCCAAGCTGGGAGACCCGTCGGTGGCTTTGTTTCTCTGAGCCTCAATTTCCTCCTCCGTAAAATGGGCACAACACCAGTCTTACAGGGGACTGTGGTGAGGAGACGATGGTTAATGGCCATAGAGCCACCCCCCGCAAGGGCATTTGCCCCTTCCTCCTGTAGGCAGCCCCTACTCGGACCCAAGCAGGCCCCGTTTCCTCGGCATCAGAAAGCTCTCTCCTAGTAGCTCTGTTCCCCACCTTTCTTCTTCCTCCTCCCCTACTAGCTCAAATCCTCCACCCTCAGGCCTGGGCAGCTAAGGCCCCAACCTCCAGCCCTAAAGGCCATTCCCCCACTCCTGCTCTTTGCAGTGGGAGACACAGCTGACCGTCTTCCTCCACACATTCTGTCTACCCAGATCTTCCAGGGCTGTGGCCTCCTGCTTCCCCCCACTCCTCCCTGGCAGTGAGGACAAGGGCTCCGGCTTACAAGACACTTTCTCAAGCTCTGTCTTCTACAGTCTTGTGTGACCCTCCCTATGGCTCTGGCAGCATGACGCACAGGTGATAATCTGCCCATTGTGCAGATGGTGGGACTGAGGCACAGAAGCAGGAGGGGACACAGTACAATATAGAGAACCCAGGTCTGGGAGGTTCAGCCCCCACTGCTATTTGCTGGTTGTGCCCCCTTGAGCAAGTTGCTTAACTTCTCTGAGTCTCAAGTCTCGTTCTTAAAACAGGGAGAAAGTGGATAGTGATCTCTGTATCTTTCTCGTGGGTTGCTGAGGATTAAATGAGGAACAACACTTAGCCCGGTTTCTGGCTCATCGTGACGGCTGGCAAGGGTGGGCCCTTCCCCAGAGTCTGCATGAAGAAAAGCCTGGGCTCTGGCAGACCCCAGGTGAAGCTGGCGGGGTCTGCCCCCTGCTGTCCATACTCGCCTCAGCAGCGGGGTACGTGCAGGGCTGGGAGCCCCAGATCTGAGCTCCATCCTCCGTCCCGGACCCGGCAGCTCAAGGACCTGTGTGTGCAGGGAAAGTGCTGAGCTCATCTGAGGCAGGAGGGCAGACTCAGCAATTCTGGCCTCTGATGGGATGGAGCGCCTGCAATTGATAAAGGATTGCGTTAAAATGGAGGCTTCTCGTGTCTATAATTACTGCCTTCTCTCTGCCTCCCTAGCTTTAAAGGGCCCGGCTTGGTCAGCATTTGTTGGCAAGAAATCCAGGGTCTTCCCTGCCTACCCTCCATCAGAGCTAAATGACAATGCCTCCTGTTCCTTATCCAGATGGTCACTGCAGTCCCTTCTACCCTACGATGCTCATTGTCTTTGTTTTGCAGAGCCTGGGTGGCTCAGGGCTCCGCAGTCCTTGGATATCCTGGCTTCCCCACCGAGGGCCCAGTTACTGATGGGGCTAGGTTCAAATGCCGTCCACATCCTGCCTTCGCTTCTGGAGGAAGGCAAATTCACATCACCAGGCACCCTCCACACACTCTCCTTCCAGAGTCTCCCAGACCCCCCCTTTCCCAGTCTCCAGCCCTTCGGGTTGGCATCCACATATTCTCTCACAGAAAGTACCATATGTCCAGTACCCCATCTCCCTGTCTTCAGGAAAGGGTCTCTGATTTTCCCCAGAGGAACATCTGCTTTCCCACTCTCAATCCTTGTAGTAGGGCTGACTCTGTCCCAGCCCCAGGTGGCCATGTACCCTGTGCCTGAGCAATGAGAGGGACGCACGCGCGCGCGCACGCTCGCACACACACACAAACACACACACACACACACGAGGGTCACCATGCCGGCTTCTGCTTTGGGTATGCAACCCAAGCTAACCCAATAAGACTGTATTCTATATTTGAACCGGAACTAGTGGAAAGGAGCTTTCCTTCTGGACTCTTCTGGACTTGGAGCTGGTATATTGCTTCTCAGCCTTTTAGCTAAGATTAAGTGTGGACTTGGAGCTGGTAGGATATAACACGGGAGCTTCTGGGCTGATGACAGCTTTAGCCAACACCAAGGGAGGTGGAGCACAGAGACAACATCCTCATGAGAACAACTGAGCCTCTAGATCCAGCTGTGCCTGAAGTCCATATATTCCTGGATTTCTCAGTTACATCAGCGAATAAATCACCCCTCTCTTTTTTTTTTTTCTTTTGCTTAAGCCAGTTGGAGTTGAATTAGTGTCACTTATATCCAAAGGAGTGTTGACTAATCCAAGAATAAAAATGTTGAAAGCGTAGGGGCAGAGCCCAGTGGCATAGCTGTAGGGGCATCCATCCGGACTGACAGTAAGCCATGAGTCAGTTCCCTTGGAGACAGCTATTTGATCAGTCAGTCAAAGTCCTGGTGCCATCACTGAGCCTCAGGGTACCATCCTGGTCTTACTAATATCAGATGCGAAATCTTGAAGGGACCTAGACGCACCTGCACCCTCATGCCCTGTGCCCTGTCAGGACAAAGGATTCGGTCACTTTGACCTGACTCACTCTTGGTGAACCACCTAGAGCTTTCTCAGAGCCTCCAGACCTCCTTTGTGAAGGCCTCTTGGAGGGAGAGACCTACGTCAAGCTCCTGGGCAACGACACTCAGCAGCTTCAGAGGGCTTTCCCTTTGGGGACCCAAGCAAGTCGGGGAGGCCTCCCCTCCAGCCCGGGAGAGGTGAGCAGACGCAGTGGGATCTGACAGGCCAGACTCAGGGAAAAGGGAAGGAGGGGGAGCGGGCAGGAAAAGAAAGGGCTACTTCAAACTCATAAAATCACAGTGAATTGGACTGCCCTAGATGAACGCGGGCTGCTTCCTAAATCATGCAGATTTATGCAAAATTATGCAAATTAGCCACACAAAGGTGGCAGGGGGCACTTGCTGACAGCTTGGCTCCGGAGCCTTCTTGTCAGTCAGCCTCAGTCTCATTCAGGGAGTAGAGGAGCTGTCACCTGTGGGGCAGTAAGAAGGGAGGGACATGGTCTGTCCTATCCTAGCTTCCTGCCACCCTTCCCTCCGGGTGGGGGCGGTCTCCCCAAGGGCCGACCTACTCCACCTTCCACATCCCTCTTCTGCCCTGGACTGCTAGCGCAGAGACAGCCACTGAAAGCTGGGCCTCTGCTACTGCCTTCCCATTGTATGGATGAGAAAACAGAGGCCCAGACCAGGAAAGGCACCTGCTCTGTCCCTTGAGAGCTGCTGACTGGCGGTCTGATCCACCCACCTGCTCCCTCCCACAAGAGCTGACCTTGTGCGGGGTCAAAGTGAGTGGCCATCCACTTACTTCCTACCCCGCTACAGGCCCCAAAGATCTCCCCGAACCTTCATTTTACCTAGATGCCACCTTTAAGATGGGGTCGGTGGTCATACAACTTGAGGGTGAAAACTGGCGAAGTTCAGTGCCCTGGGCAGGGGTGCTGGCGTGGGCTCGAGATAATCCCGCTGCCTGTAACCCTGAGCTGGGCTCCCTTGTTCCTGGAGAGGTGGGGCCTCTGAGATCAGGCCAGCCTCAGGGCTCCACGCCACATGCTGGCGGCCGCCTGGAGTGCATACTACTCCTTCAGGTTTTCAGATGTTTTCCGTCCTTTAATCACACTGATGACAGTAATCCCAAAAGTGACTCTTTGTCCGGCAATTGCTTTGTGCCAGGCACCATCATAAACAATTGGGATCATCACAACGGCCCTCTGGGTTCAAACCAATTATAATTCCTATTTCACATGCAAGGGCACTGTGGCACGGAGAGGCAAAGCCAGCTGCTTCTGGTTGCACATCCAATAAGTGATGAGGTGGGAGGGTCACCAGGCATGTCTGGCACCAGGGCACATGCATAGGAGACCCACTCCGTGTGGTCTCCCTCCTCCTCCAGGAAGCCTGCCTGGCCTGCTAAAGCCATCTGCCAATGTCAGAGCCTCACTCGTTGATGGATCCGGGCCCTGGGCTGCTTCCTTTCCTGAACTCTCGCAGCCCCAGAGTCCAAATTCTGTGGCTTGGTTTGGAATTTGTCTACCAGGCCTGGCTGGGGCTCTCTGAGGGGGTGGGACAGGGCTCCCTTCATTTGTCTCCCACTGAAATACTTCCTCTCTAGGGACCAGCACAGAGCTGGACAAGCTGCCCCTGGGCTCAGCATTTGGCTTCTCCCACAGAAGGGACCAGGCCTTCCATCCTTCCTACTCAAATGTGTGTGTGTGTGTGTGTGTGTGTGTGTGTGTATCCGATATGTCCTCTCAGCCAGGTGGGCCCCACACACCTGGAGACTGAGGGGATGTCTAGGCTAGGCCAAGAGAGCAGGATCACCTAGGATGTTCCCAGCATCTCTGTTTGCAATAGCAAAAACCCAGAAACAGCTTTAATGCCCATCAGCAGAGACACTGTTAAAAGAACTAAGGCCCATTCTTTGTAAGAGATACCCGGGAGCAGCCAGACGAAGAAAGGCACGCCTACCTATAAGAACGTGGAAAGATGGGGCGCCTGGGTGGCTCAGTGGGTTAAAGCCTCTGCCTTCAGCTCAAGTCACGATCTCAGGGTCCTGGGATCAAGCCCTGCATTAGACTCTCTGCTCAGCAGGGAGCCTGCTTCCCTCCCTCCCCCTGCCTGCTTCTCTGCCTACTTGTGATCTCTCTCTCTCTGACAAATAAATAAAATCTTAAAAAAAAAAAACCAAAAGAAGGTGGAAAGATCCCCAAAGCTTCTGGGGAAAAAAGTAAATTCCAAAACCTAAGATACACCTAGTAGGATCCTATTTACGTTATTAGAGAATATCATATCAGTATACGTGTAGATATTGTGTATATAAATATAATACGTGGGAAAAGTCTGCAAGCTACCTATCAGACTGCTCAGGATGGTAAACAGTGGAGGATACTCAGTAGGGAGAGGAAGCCCCCTGTATGACATGCGTGTATATTGTGGCGAAAATGTATTCATGTATTCATATTACTTGAATACATGTTTAAATATTTTTAAGATCATAAGACCATAAAATTAAATACACACCCACACTTCAAAAGGTTGGACGGGGATAAGGAGGCCCAGCAGAGGACCCCTCATGCCAGAAGGGCGCCTGCCTGCCCCTCCCCCCACATCCTGCAG
>CM053609.1:22800010-22815397 GCA_028646535.1 Procyon lotor | reverse complement strand
GCCAAGAAGCTGACACGGCAGGAGCAGCCGGGCCCACGGGACCGGGGCACGAGAGGAATGCAGGCCTTTCGGCGGTGGTCCAGGGAAAATATTGACTTTCTGGCTAATAAAGCCAAATTCCATGAAAGCTACAACTGCAGCCTGAGAAAATCCATCAGTGTTTCATAAATATTTGAAAGTGTCCCATTGATTCTCCTCCAGTGATGGTGGCAGCCCCCCGGGCCAGAGGGTGGCGGTGACTGGGGTCCGGCCCCCAGAGCACTTAGTCAGCCTTTTGCATCCGTGCTGGTTTCTGAAAACAAATGAAACCCGGACTGGACACCCAGGAAACTGAAAGGAGAACTTACAGGATAAGGAGGAGGAGGAAAGATTGTTATTCCGTGCCGTGTTATTAGTATTGTTATTTTTGAAGCAAGTGAATGTGTTCCCTTTCCAAAATAAGAAATAAGAAATAAAAATAAAATAAAATAAATAAAATGGTTCAGCTGTTCCCTAGTTGTGCTGAAATGCAGGAGGGAAGATGGGAAGGTCCAGATGGGGACCCCGTCAGGCCACCGGCGGGGGTGGGGGAGAGACAGGCTCAAGCATCTCCAAGCGCTCGCGGCTCGAGACAGCACGGTGTCCATTTCCCCGTGCGCCTGTCAGGGTGCAGAGCTCAGACATAGTTTTTTTTTTTTTTTTTAAAGATTTTATTTATTTGACAGAGAGAAACACAGCGAGAGAGGGAACACAAGCAGAAGGAATGGTAGCGGGAGAAGCAGGCTTCCTGCCGAGCAGGGAGCCCGATGTGGGGCTTGATCCCAGGACTCTGGAATCATGACCTGAGCCGAAGGCAGACACTTAACGACTGAGCCACCCAGGCGCCCCTCAGACATAGTTTTTAAGGGACCCTCAAGGTTTGGGAGCCAGGCTCTCTCCATCCTGCAGGGGTGTAGCGATGCAAAGCAGGGCAAAGCGCTGTGCTCTCTGGATTTCCTGCCCATGACTCCACACTCATGCCAATGGGCGGGTGTTCAGTGGCCAAGGGTTGCTGGCCTCAGCCTCCATTAAGCAGCAAAGCATTAGAGCGGAAGGGGCCCTCGGGGGACACGTGGGCCACCCCCACGCCACACCCCAGCTGATCTTATGGATGAGCCAGTGAAAGCCCCAGGAGGAGGGAGTTGTCCGACATCAAAGGGAATGTCGGTGGCAGGGCCAGACCTGGAAGAACCTAGACGATTTATGGTGTGTAAGCCAAACGACATTTAACAACCTTATCCGGGTGTCCTTGGTTAGCAGGAGGCCTTTTAGCCCGCAGCCTCTCCCTCCCAGGGAGGCAAGGAGGCAAGGAGGCTGGAGCCAGACCCCGTCCAGGGTCCGCAGGGCCCAGCTAGGCAATGCTGAGGGACACGGCTCCCTCAGCAGCCCTGGGCCAGCTGTCCCCAGGTGGTTCCCCTGCGCAGGTCCTGGGACCCTGGGTCTTCTGTGCCCAGCCTAGCCCACCACTGACAAACACAAGGGGAAGCCCCATCTCTTCCAGGACAGCTACCGGGCAGTGGGAGGCTCCCAGAGAAGGCCCGTGGTCCAACCCCAGGACCACCCGACCCCTTCTCCCTCACCCGGAAACCCAAGTCCTGTCTGCCTTTGGAATCTCTGTCATGCCCCTCCTGTCCACGTCACCACATCACCTCTCCCTGAGCCACTGCCATCCCTCACCAGGATGACTGCTACAGCCTCCCCCCACCCCCCAGCCCCGGCTGCTGGCGTTCCTTCTCACTCCTCCGCAAGCCTCTCCCAGCCAAGCAGGGAGATGTCGCAGAACCATAAATCACATTTCATTCCCCCTTCCCTTAGAATCTCATAACCCTTCCCAGATCACTAAAGAAGCCTACAGCACCTGTGTGGTTCCTCCAGGCCGGCCACGTCACAGTGCCACACCAGCTTTCCTGCCTCAGGGCCTTTGCTTATGCTGTTCCCCCACTCCCCCTGGAATACCAGACTCCCCAGTCTATACCCAGAAAACTCTCACTTCCTGGCCTCAACTCAATTAAGTCTCTCCTTTCCTCTGAAAGAGGTCTTTCCTGAATCCCCCGTCTGAAACAATTCTTACTTTTTCCTTCCCATTCCATGCCCTTTTCTACCTTTAGAGCACTATCCTTCCATTTATTCATGCATGTAGTTGTCGAATATCAAGAAAGAACCCGGATGTGTATATTTTTCCCACTAGAGCACAATGTCTGGCACAAGGTATGTGCTCAAGAAACACGTGTGGCGTGAACAGAGGAAAGGTGAGCCCATGCTCAGAGTCTCTGCAGCTGAGGGAGAAAGGAAGGTGGGCACCCGGAGAGGAGGGGAATCAGGACACAGGAGTAACCTGGGTCTGCAAAGGAAGGAACTGGCCCCCAGCCCTGAATCTGAGACTCAGGGGACGCGGGTGTGGTAAGAGCTTTCCCAGTGGCCCCTCAGGGAATGGGAAAGGCTGGCCTGCGGGTCCCCAGGCCCGTAGGTCCTGGGCCTGGGGGTGCCTGTGTGCAGGCACTGAGAGAGTGAGCTTCATGCTGCTGCTCGGGGCGTGGGGGGGAGGGGGGCGGCCTCATTGCGGCAGATTTGTATTCCTGCCGACTTTTATTTCAGGCCTTGTTTATTTCTCCTTAAAACGCGGCTGCTGTGCCAAGAGTCGTCCCCGAATTAGCTGCGAGTGTGTAATTTTACAGCTATTACCCGGGCGTTTCTGTGACTTGGGTAATAACGAGGGAAATATAAACAAACAGCGGCAAAGACAGTTAAGCGAGGAGGCTCCGAGCTCTGGGTGTCGGTCCTGATGTGGAACGAGTCCCATGCCTTCGCTGTCCCCATTGCCACCGCACCCCCTGCCAGTCACACCGGGGGCCCGGGCCTGGGGACGGGGGGCCTGAGGGTCCGGGAACCCCAGCCCTGCAATCCTGTCTCATCTCCTCCTCCCCCTGCCCTCAGAGGCACAGCACTCCCCCCAAGCCAGGCCCCCTCACTCTCCCCCTCCACAAAGGCAAACAAAAGCCTGGCCTAATTATGTGATATTTCCCTTCTCTGGTGGCTAATGGCACAAGAGCTCCGGTGACATTTCGCTCTCTTTCCTCTATTATTCTTGCTTATTATCTGGCTGCTGCCGGAGGCTCTAGGCCGAGGCTGGCACTGATGCCCACCCCCCCATTCCTCCTCCTCTTTGGCTCTGCCCCTTCACCTCTCCTCACAGCCCCTCCTCCATCTCCGAAGAAGGACCAAGCTTAGCCCGGATCCTTAGGACCGGCAGAGTCAGGGCTGGGGACAGGGGTCGCTCTGGGCTACTTGAAGTGGCCAGCTCCTCAGGACACCTGTGTCTTGCCTCCACTGGGCTGCAGCCTCTCAAAGAGGCCCCCAACATGTCCTTGACCCTTTGTGCCTCAGTTTCCCTATTTCTGTACCATGAAGGTGGGACTTGATCCCCAAAGGATCTACCTGCTCTAACATTGGAAGATAAATTCCTGAGGGGCTCAGGATGTGCTGTGAATGCCTGAGTGGTCAAGGGGTCAAGGAGGCGGGTCTTGCTGTAGGAAGGAGGGCACGTGGGAAAGAGAAAAATTTGCCACATCAGTATGCAGACTGCTGGGCCTCCATGTGGACAATCTTGATATTGAAAACAACTTTGTTTTGCTTCCAAATAATCTTCACTTAAAAAAAACACACACACACCAAAAAGACAAAAACAACAACAACAACAACAACAACAACAAAACAAGAAAGAAAGCAAAAAATACAAAGCTCCTTCTTGTCTCCTCTATGGGCCACACTGACAAAGAGTTGGCCGTACGTCATAGCGGGCTCTTTCCTAAGTGTGTCTACTCTCTCCATTTTCATACACAGACTTTTTTAAAAAATAAAAATAGGGTCATGGCTTCTGTATTGATCAGTCACTTGCTTTTTTCCCCTCACCGATGTATCAGGAGCATCGTCCAGGTCAAGCCATATGGATTGACCTCATTTCTTAATGGCTGCGGGGTGTTCGGGCTGTTCGGCTGTGCCACTGTTCATGCCTCCAGTCCTGGCATCGATGAACATCTGGGTTGCTTCCAGTTTGAGGCTTTATCGGTTTTTTAGCACTAGAAGTAATGACTCCCCGGCAATGCCAAAGCTTAGTGGTTTAAAAAAACATTTACTATGCTCCTGAGTCTGGAAGTCAGCTGAGCAGCCCCGGTCTGGGCCAGGTGAGGTGGGTTCCTAGGTGGGGGCCACACAGGCACCTGCGGGCAGCTGGAGGCTCGGCTAGGGGCTGGCTGGTCTAGGATGGCCTCACCCGGGATGATTCTTTTTCTTGTCGTCTCCCATCGTGCAGCAGACTAGCCCGGGCTTGTCCTTATGTTGGTAGCAGGTATCCAAGAGAGCAAGTGGGAGCACACGAGGGCTCTTGAGGCCAACATTGCAACTGGCATGTGACCACTTCCCCACGTTCCATTGGCCAAAGCTAGTCAGAGGCCAGTCCAGATTCAAGGGCTGGGGAAGCCAACTCCACCTTTTGATGGAAAGAGCTGCAGAGTGAGATTGAAAAGGGGATGCAGGAAAGTGTGGGGAATTGGGACACATCTCATAATTGATCTAACAAAGAGGTTGTTGCAAACAGCTCTGTGATGGACACCTTTGTACCTACTTCTCTCTGTTCCATCAGGCTGGAGATTTCTGCAGTATTTCTGCAGATGCCAAAGGAGGCATCATGGGGTGGAAAGGCTCTTATATTCTGGGTATTATTAACTATAAAAGGTATATTTATATTTATACCCTTAAATACTACCCTTATAAGGGTAGTATTAACTATAAAGTTGTCCTCCAAAAGTTTGTGCCAATGACCACTCCCACCAGCTTTCAAAGCAGATAAATTGAAGAAAATGGAAAACCTTTACAGACTCCTTCTGTCTCCACTGATTCATCCCAGGGTCTATAACTGGCACTTCCTGACCTCTAAATTCCAGGGGAAAAAATAATGATTACTGTGGACGACTCAGAGGGCCTGACTAGGTGGTAATCTAATTCTCTGGCCTCCAGCCCCAACACCATGGCCTTTCCCAGTTTCAGGCCTTACATTAAGGTCTTTAATCCATATTGAGTTAATTTTTATGTATGGTGTGAGGAAGGGGTCCAACGGCATTTGTGTGTGTGTGTGTGGCTATTCAGTGGTCCCAGCATCATTTGTTGAAAAGACTATTCTTTCCCCCATTGAATTGTCTTAGTTTTCTTGCTAAAAATCAATTGGCCATAAATGTGAGGGTTTATTTCTGGACTCTCATTTCTATTCCGTTGATCTCTTTGTGTCTGTCCTTATGCCAGTACCACATTGTCTTGATTACTGTAGCTTTGTAGTGAATTTTGAAATTGAGAAGTGTGAGTCTGCCAACTTTGTTCTTTTTCAAGATTACTTTGGGTATTTTGGGTCCCTGGCATTTATTAATAGACTTATTTTTAAATAGACTTTATTTTTGTTGTGTAGTTTTAGGTTCACAGCCAAACTGAGCAGAAGTTACAGAGATTTCTCATACAATCCCTGCCCACACACATGCAAAGCCTCCCCAATGATCAAAGTCTTACACCAGAGTAATAATTTTGTTACAGCTGATGAACCTATGTTGACACATCATCACCCAGAGTCCATAGTTTACAGGAAGGTTCTCTTTTTGTGTTGTACACTCTATGAGTGTAGACACAGACATCCATAGATGTGATGCCATCTATCACAGGCATCCATCATTAAAGTATCACACAGAGTAGTTTAATTGCCCTAAAAATCCTCTGTGCTCCCCCTGCTTATCCCTCCTTCTCCCTAATTCCTGACGCCCACTGATCTGATCTTTTTGCTGTCTCCATGGTTTTGCATTTTCCAGAATGTCATGTAGTTGAAATCATACAGTATACAACTTTTTAGATCTTTTTTCACTTAGTACACTTAGTAATATGTATTTAAGATCCCCCCATGTCTTTTCATAGCTGGATAACTAGTTTCCTTTTAGCACTAATAGTGCACTACCTGGATGAACCACAGTGTGTTTATCCGTTTGCCTACTGAAGGACATCTTGATTGCTTCAGATTTTTTGGCAAATATGAATAAACCTGCTGTAAACATGTGAGGGATGCCTGGGTGGTTCAGTTGGTTAGGGGTCTGCCTTCGGCTCAGGTCATGATCCTAGGGTCCTGAGAGAGAGTCCCGCAATGGGCTCCCTGCTAGGGAGCCCACTTCTCCCTCTCCCTTTGACTGGCGCTCCCCCAGCTTGTGCTCTCTCTCTGTCTCTGTCAAATAAATAAATAAAAATATTTTTTTTAAAAAGCTGCTATAAACACCTGTGTGCAAGTTTTAGGGGGTAGACATAGCTTTCAACTTCTTTGAGTAAATACCAAGGAGCATGATTGCTGGATCATATGGTAAGAGCGGGTTTAGTTTTGTAAGAAATTGCCCAAAATGCCTGTCAAAGTAGCTGTCCTATTTTGGATTCCCACTAGTGGCCCCTTGGGTTTTCATATAAATTTTAGGATTAGTTTTTTTCTGCAATAAAGCCATCTGAGGCTTTGATAGGGATTGCATTGAATCTGTACATCAATTTAAGGAATATTACACCTTAACAATATTAAGTCTTTCAATCCATGAACATGGGATGTCTTTCCATTTATTTCAGTCTTCTTTAAAATTTTCAGAAATATTTTTTAGTTTCCAGTGTACAAATCTTGTACTTCCTTGGTTAATTTATTCCTAATTTATTATATATATATATATATATATACACACACACACACATACACACACACGTATACATATATTTTAATACTATTGTAAATTGAATTATTTTCTTAACTTAATTTTTCATTGCTATGTATAGAAATACAACTGATTTTTGTATATTGATCTTGTGCCCTGTGCTCTACATTGTTTAGTCCAATGTTTCCCAAATGTATCTGACCAGAGGAACTTTTATCTCAAGTAGCATTGATCAACATCCTCCAGAACTCATGTTCCTCAAGAGACTGTTGGGGAACATGAATCCAGGCCTACACAACCGCCTTGCGCTTTTCACCATGATCCATGTGCTTTTAGGCCTTTGCTTATGCTGCACCTCTCCAAGGAGTATCTCCCCACCTGCTCTGCTTGGAAAACTCCTGTGTGTACTTCTGAAGCCCACTCAAGTCTCTCTTGCTCCGTGGGTCCTCCCCTGATGCCCACTTGCCCTCCCCACCTCGGGACTACTGTAGACCTCCACTTCATATGCTGGCTTGTCCTTGTCTATTTATACATCTATCTCCGTGCTGGGCTGTGGGTCCTGAGAGCCAGGCTCAAAGCAGGCAGAAGTGTGTTTGTAGCCTGAAAGATTGACAGACGTAAAGATAAGAGATGAGAGGCAGGTGCACAGCCCGTCTCTATTCCCTCTCCTCCTGTCCCCCTCTCTCCCTCTCCTCTTTGATTCATGGCTTGCTCTCAGCCCACAGAACCCATGCAGGGCTTACTATAGTCCTGCCCAGCTCAGCACCCTGTTCAAACCCATACTTGGGGCCAGACTTCCAGTTACATTTCGATCTGATGTCAGCTGTCCTTCCAGTCAGCAGAAGGAACTTACTGAAGCTCAAGAAGCTTGCTCTCTTGTGACCAACAGTGGCAGACCTGGCAATTTGATTCTGGCCTGCCCATGACGGGTGTCTGCTAGTGTCAGCCTGGCCTAGTGCCAAGAGTCTAGAGGGGCACGTGGAGCATGGAAGATGTGTCCCACGTCCATCGGACAGAAGTGGCATTCAGTGGGTGCCAGAGCTAGAAGCCCCAAGGCACAGGGGACAGGTAATGCACTGGCCACATACCTGGCACGCGACTCTTCCGGGATATTGGCACCAAACCCCCCCTCTGAGTGGGTTTGGGACCCAACCCGAGGTGGGCATCTGGCCATCTGGGCCTTGACCACATCTTCCTCTCCAGCCAGGCTAGTCCCCTCCCTACCTCCTCATCATCCCGCCACTACTTCAGGGACCCTTCTTCCAGAGCCTGTCCTGATGAGACTGCCCCTCGCATAGCCCCTCTGTCTAGCCTGGCCCACGAGCTTCCTGAAGACAAGACTCAACTCCTTGCAGCCTCTCCTTGATCTTGGCCTCTGCGCTGGGCACACTGGAGCATTTAGGGGTTACTGGTGAGATTTCATATGCAGCTCTCTGTGCACAACTGAGGACAAGACATTGTTTAGTGTGTGTTCCCTGTGGGACAGACAGAAAAGTTTTATACTCATCATCTCATTTAATCTGCACAGCCATACGAGATAAGTACCGCTATTATCCCCATATCATGAAAGAAGAAATGGAGGTTCAACCTTCAGGAGTCACTTGCCCAAGGTCTCATCATTATGCTCCCTCGTGGAGTGTGCGTGCAAACCACTGTACCACACTCCCTTGGGACAGCCCATTTCAAGCCCGAGATGCAACCAGCTTGCACTGGAGGTCATGAAGGATTCTTCCTCAGGAGGTCCTCAAGGAGGAAGGATCAGAGGACTGAGATGATCTCTAAGTTCCCCTCTCTTTGGACCCTTATGATCTTGGCACACCGTAGGTGCTCAATAAATGTTAACCAGTGAATGGCAACATGAATGAAACCCAAGGGCCCGAGGCAACGTGGCCCCAAGCCCTAGATGCACTTGGCGTCTGGGGGTGCAAGGAGGGTGGGGCTCTGACCCAGCGGGGCCCGTACCCTTGCTGGCCTTATCAGGAAGGCCACCGGGCTCCTGGGCCGCCTTTCCAAATCCTGCCTGGTTAGATTAGCCCCAACCAGCCAGCCAGCCAGGGAGATTGGCAGCAACTGAGGCTGGCCTCACTATCTCTCCTCGCTCCTCAGGAAGAAAGCCTTTATCAGCAAAGCCTGCCTTTGAAAGCCCTAATTGTCAAGCACGGTCCCATCAAAGGGGCCACGAGGCAAGCCGCCCCTACCCGGCTTCTCCCCAGCAAGTGCTGTTGGCTCCCCGCAACGGCTGGCGGGTGTATATTTTAAAATATCTAAATGCAACTGAAAATAAAAATTATTTACACTCCCTGGCCGAGCTGGCAGGCCACTTTAAAGCGTGCGCTGATGGCGTCTCTCCCTCCCCATCTCTCCGTAGCTGATAAAGGGCCATAAACAAGGCTGACACATTTATAATAACCTTTTTCTTCCTCTCCTTCCTCCCTCTCCTGGGCTCCCGTCGTCTGGCCCTCTCACTCACACACTATGAGGGATAATTTTTTATTATTCTGCCATTAGCAAAGAATAGAGAGTTTGATGGGGGGAATAAAACATCAAATCATTCAGAAAGAGAGGGCGAGAAAACAAGCCGGCAACTTTTACATGTCCACGTCCTCAGCACTGTAGATGTCACCGTCACATCTACAAATTTATTTTTAATTTTGTGTGCAAATTTATTTTTTTGTATCTTCCCAGCACTGTTTTATTTCTTACTTTCCTGCCCACGAGGTCAGACCCAAGTCCACTGGGGCTGTCTGGGTTTCCCTACCAGGCTGCTCACGGAGCCCGGGCCTGAGTGCAAGGTGGTACTGACTCCTGGAACACAAAGCGGGGGCTCTGCTGAGTTTCTGCCCCAGGGCCCTGGCATGTCTGGTCGGCAGGTGTGGACGCTGCGGTGTGTGCAAGCATCTGTTTCTAGAAGGAGGAAGGGTGGCTGGGGGGGGCAGTGCTTTGGGCTCGTGGACGCTTAGGGGAGGGGCTGATGGCACAAAGGCTGGAGCCCCGGGGGCGTGACGGAGTGGGAGTGAGGGACCTGTAGATGCCCTTGGACCTACCCTGGGGGCGTGACGGAGTGGGAGTGAGGGACCCGTAGATGCCCTTGGACCTACCCTGGGGGCATGACGCAGTGGGAGTGAGGGACCCGTAGATGCCCTTGGACCTGCCCAGCAATCCCTGGGCACCTGGAAGGGGGGCAGGGACAGCTGTGGAGGCACGAGGAGACCAGGCCGTGGGCACAGGATCTGTGTTCTCAGGTGGAGGGGTGCGGGGGGCAGCAGGGTGCAGGGTGGTCTCGCAGACCCTGGGCTCAGAGGATGTGAGAGGACCCTGAGTGGAGGTGAGGCCCCAAAGGAATGCTCCAAAACCACCTGGAGAACGTGCTGCGGCCTGGGCACAGCAAGGCTTACTCCTATAAGGTGGCTGGTGGTCACCCGCAGGCTGGCTGGGAGGGGCATAAATGGGGGCCTGCGTTTTTTGTTTTGTTTCGTTTTTAAGATTATTTTTATCTATTTGACAGAGAGAGAGAGAGAGAGACAGAGAGTGAGCTCAAGCAGGGGGAACGGCAGGCAGTGGGAGAGGGAGAAGGAGACTCCCCGCCAAGCAGGGAGCCTGATGCGGGGCTCGAACACAGGACCCTGATATCATGTAAGCGGAAGGCAGACACTTAACCGATGGAACCACCCAGGTCACCCGGGGGCTTGTGTTCTATACAAAGGCTTTGGGGTGCCTGGGTGGCTCCGTCGGTTAAGTGTCTGCCTTCTGCTCAGGTCATGATTTCGGGGCCCTGGGGCCCCACGTTGGGCTCACCGCTTGGTGGGGAGTCTGCTTCCCCCTCTCCCTCTGTGATCTCTCTATTTATAAATAAATAAGTAATAAGTAAATAAGTAAGTTAGTAAGTAAATAAATAAATCTTTAAAGAGAGAGAGAGAAAGGCTTTACCAAAGAGGCTGGATTAAGAGGGCCGTGGAGGCCCTGGCTTTCCTTCCTGGTCCTGGAGCTGGAAAGACGAGCCAAGCCCTCTTCCCCTCGGTAGCGGGCCAGGCGGGCGCTCCTCCCCCAGGAGCAGAACCTGCCTTGACCCACTGCTGCCAGCTGCTGCCTGTACCCCAGGGCCCCTCCCGAACAGGTGAGATGGTCTCGGTCCCCGAGGGTGTGCCCTCTCCGGGGTGTGACAGTGCAGTGCAGGAGGCTGGCCCCTGCTGAGGGAGGATGCGAGACCCTGGCCAGAAGCACTCCCCCGACCCGGCCCCTGGCCCTCGGGCGCCCCCCACCCAGGCCTGCCACTGTCTCCAAGAGCTGACTGCAGGCTTCACGCCAGGGGCTGTGGAGGCCATGGGACTGGGGTGATCCCTGTGGACAAGCAGGGTGGTTTGGGACCCGAGGGCAGGGGCGGGGAGAGTGGTCAAGGCCCCAGCTCATCACAGATGTGCGTATTGGGTGTGACAGTTTTCCGAGAGCTGGCAGAAGAGCGTCTGGAGCAAGTCGTGCCTGCGGCTAATTCTTAGAAAGGCATCCCGCGACCCCAAGGGGGTCCAGAGGCCATGCCAGGCAGGGAAGCCTCATCAGTCAAGGGGAGGCAGGGTCCGGAGAAAGGACGAAGGGGGCCCGCTGGACGAAGGGGGCTGGCCGAGCAGGTCCGGGGCACAGCACATTCGCTCCTCCGGCTGGCAAAAGTTGGTGACGGCCCCTATCAAGGTGTCCTTGGCAAGGTGTGGGGGGCCAGGGCCCACGAGGCCTACTCTGCTCTCGCTGCCACAGGACACGGCTGGGCCCCCACAGAAGGACTGGCGCACCCCCACTCAGCCAGCGGGACAGTGGTCCCACGGGGCTTCGGGGGCCAGTAAGTGATCCGGGGAGACCTTTGAGTGGATGCCCGACGCTGCCCCCTCGCAGGTGAAGATTCCAGTGATGGGTCTGATTCACAGTCTACTGGAAATGGGGGGGGTGATGTTGGCACTGGTCTCTCCCACTCCCTAGCTGGTCACAGAGAGGAGACTCCGCTCCCCCCCTTCCGCATCCTCCACGTGTAACATCTTTCTTCTCACCATCGAAGGGACATCTGTCTCTCCGAGGGAGGGAGAGAGTCACTCCTCAGGACACACTGTGGGCTTCGATGTGCAGCTCAGTCTCCCCTCGCCACAGCCCCAGGGCCCCCAGCCCCTTCCAGCATCCGCCTTCACGCACTGCTCATCTAGTTCTCTCCTCTGAGCCCTCACCGTCTCATCTCCCAGCTCTGCTGCCTCCTCAGCCTCAGCTCCGGGATCAGCCCCTCCGTCCGGATGCGGGGTCCCCAGCTTGCTCATCCTTGTGCTTTCACTCCCCATGGGCTGAAGGTGCCCCGGCCAAGATCCCCACCAGGCCCATTTCCCCATCCCTTCGCTCAGTGGTGCACATGCGTGTAAATGTGTCTATATATAGGCGTGCATGTGTGCGTGCGTGGGTGTGCATGCTTGTGTGTGTGTGTGTGTCTGCTATTGGCTGGCCTCCCACTCCCAAGATAGGGAGACCTCCAAAGTCAGGGCCCCCCCGCTTTACCCCCCAGATGGCAGCCCACGCTGGAAGCCTTCTTTGCTCTCTTGTTTCCCAGTTAAGAGGTGAGGAAGCTTTATGAGTCTCAGGTGCGGGGGGGGGCAGTGACTGGTCTGTGTCCACACGTGTCCAAGCAGCTGGGGGCCGAGGGGGGCCCCTAGGGTGCAGGTCCAGGGCCAGTGGTGCTGGGCAGGGAGGCTCAGAGCTCCCGGGCACAAGGACAAGCTCCTCACACATATTGCACAATATGCGTGTGAGTCTCACACATCTCTTGCCCATAGACACCAACCATCCCCGCATACTCACTAGACACACAAACACACCGTGTGCGCAGACACACACCCGTGCTCGCATATACACACAAACACACACGTGCATGCCCGTGCTTGCTGCCATACAGCCCGCAGCAGCACGATCCACAACGCTCATGCGCACCTACACACAGGCACACCACACACTCGGAGCACCCCGCACTCCCCCAGGTGCAGGCTGCAGGGCTCGCCCCTCCCGACCTTCCCCGACCACCCCTCGCCGCTCCCCAGCTCTGAAGCAGAGAGCCCCTCTTCTCGGCTCCTCCGTCTGCTCACCCGCTGCTCCCGACACAGCAACCCCTCCCCTGCGAAGTCTGTCTTCCCCCACCAGGCCCCACTCTGCTCTGGGCTGCCCCTCTGCCCACGCTACCTCCTTGTGGGTAGGCCTGTGGGCCACAGAGGGCAGGGGCAAGGCACGGGAGGAGGGCAGGGACCTGGAGACCCATAGGACAGCTCTTCCTGTTTACTGGGGAGGCATTGAGGGTTCCGGAGGGTAGACGGGCTTTTTGTCCACGCTCATCCCAGATCAACCATCTCTCCTTCCTTCTTTCCTTCCTTAAGATTTTATTTATTTAGGGATGTCTGGGTGGCTCAGTTGGTTAAACAGCTGCCTGCAGCTCAGGTCATGATCCCAGGGTCCTGGGATCGAGCCCCACATTGGGCTCCTTACTCAGCGGGGAGTCTGCTTCTCCCTCTGCCTGCTTGTGCTCTCTCTCTCTCTGACAAATAAATAAAAATAAAAAAAATATTTTATTTATTTATCAGAGAGAGCACGCACAAGCAGGGGAGGTGGCAGGCAGAGAGAGAAGCAGTCTCCCTACTGAGCAAAGAGTCTGATCCCAGGACCCCAGGATCATGACCTGAGCCAAAAGTGCATGCTTAACCGACTGAGCCACTCAGGCATCCCCAGACTTCTTTCAATGGAAGGGCAAGGCCAGAAGCCCAAGTCCACGAGCACAAGACTCATGACCTCCTCCAGGGAAAGCCAACAGCCACATCTGATCTGGGCACTGGTGGAAGGAGATCATCAGAAAAGGTGGTGAGGGAGAGCTGGTTCCTCCAGGAGGAGGTGACAGTGGACAGAGGCCAGGAGGTGGGACAACACAAGGTACAGGTGACATCAGCAATCCCTGAGATGGCAGAGCGGAGGGGGTCTTGGGAAAGCTGACTGGAGCGTGAGCCTGCAGGGACCAGGAGCTGGGCTGGGACCCCCTCTCGGAGAGACTCCACCCGGCAGCCTGTGCCCTTCAAAGCCTCGGAGAGCAGGGTGCGGCCTGGGGTCGGGCTGCTCCCCACGGCCCAGAGGTGCCATGCAGGGGAGCCCCACGCAGACCGTTCACCCAAGGTCCGTGGTAGTCCCCAGAGCCACCACGCGCTTCGACTCAAGGACATCTTTGAGCTGGGTATGACTTTATAATTTGAGGATTGGTCGCGGGCCACCCACAGCTCGCTTTTCCCATGAGCTAATGTGTGACTCAGGAGGGTCCCAGGAAGGAGCGCCAGGGAAGGATGGCTTCTCTCCCTGGCTTGGCCACAGACCTACTGAGAACCCGGGGTGGGGGCCAAGATCTCATTGGTGGAGATCTCTTATGGGCCTGGGGGCCCAAGGCCAGGCCATTCCGAGGAATGGGTTGGTCAGAGGATACCTTGGGGGACCCACTTCCCACACGTTTTATGTTCCGTGTATTGCTTCTTTATTTTCATCATTGAGGTTCTGTTTGTGTCAGGCGCCCACTGACGAAGTACGGGTCAGAAGATTCTGCAGAGGAAGTGCTCCAAGCAGTGTCTCACCCGAAAATGACCTGAAATGTTGACACCCAGTGTTGCTTCCCAACACACACACACACACACACACACACACACACACCACACACACACACACACGCACACACACACACACACCACACACACACAACACACGTACACAACACACGCACGCACACACACACAACACACACACACCACACACCACACACACACACACCACACGCACGCACACACACACACCACACACAACACACACACACATGCGCTCGTGCACACGTGCATACAGGCCCATGTATGTAAGACGAGGCCCGCCAGGCCCAGTGCCCTGCTCCCTGCTCTGTCACCACTGACTAGGCCCCCAGAAAGGAGAAAGGCCCCGTTAGTGGGCCACAGACTGAGAGGAGACCAGGGAATATGAGAGGTAGTGAGGGCAGAGTGAGGGCCCGGGCCCGGGCTGGCAGGACCTCTGACACCGCAGGACTGAGCAGAATCCTGAGGGAGGGAGTGTGGGTATGTTGTCTGGGGGTCAGAGGTTGGCCCAGGCCTCACGTGACCTCCTGACTCTCTGGGCCTCAGGCTCCTGAGCGGCTCCCCCGTCCCTGGAGGCCCATGCCTGGCCGTGCCGGCAGCTCCTCGAATGGGCTCCGTCGGGCCGGCAGGTACTGGGGAGGCCAACTGGGCAGTAAATGGAGCAGGGAGGCTATAAATCCTCCTTCAGGAAACCAGCCCCTCCTGGCTCCGTGACGGCCACTTAATTTAACCGCTGCCGTCACAACACCTTTGTGGGCCTGCTCGCCTGGACCCGTGGGATTTATGGCCCCAGAGAGACCTTCTCAGGCTTCAGGTCCTGGCCCAATGCCCAGCCCCTCCCAGCCTGGGGCGGACCCAGGGTCAGACCAAGAGCCCTCTGCCTGCCAGCAAGGGCGCTGTAGGCCAGAGCGGACCCTCCATCCTTCCCCTGGGCCCGCCCCCCCCCCCACCCCAAGCCTCCCCCTCCCTTAAACGTGTCCCCTCTGCTAGTGGGTCCAGACAGGGTCTCGGAGACCAGCACAGATGGATGG
>CM053609.1:22772975-22792585 GCA_028646535.1 Procyon lotor | reverse complement strand
GCTGGGTTGTGGACATTGGGGAGGGTATATGCTGTTAAGTGCTGTGAAATGTGTAAGCCTGATGATTCAGACATGTACCCTGGGGCAAATAATACATTATATGTTAATAAAAATTAATTTAAATAAATAAATAAATAAATAAATAAATAAATAAATAAATAAATAAATAGTACAGGCCCATCTAACAGAAGCCAGGGCAGTACACCTATGAATTGTTCTCCTGTTTGCCAATAAATTTTAGAAAAACTGGATTTGGCAATATCCAGTGTTCACAAAATCTATCACTCAATGATCTGGCATTTTCTGAAATTGAAGAAAATCTGAATATTTCCTGGAGTCTGGTACTTAAACAAAGCCATTGTCAAAAACTATCAGTAATTGTTCCACATCTTTGCTGAGTGGAAAATAAATGTATTATGGTAAAATAAGTACTTTGAAGAACACCATAATTTCAAGCTTTTATACATTTTATAATTTCAAGCTGTTTAATGAAGTTTTCAATTTTGATCACTCCCATATATACTACCATGAATAAATCAACCAGGAGGCATTTATCTTCTCCTGTGAAACTGGCATTCCTCTTTGAAAATGCCAAACTACTTTTTTTTTGCAGTACTATATTAAACAAGCCTAACACAAACTGAAATCTTTACAAATCAAATATGTCTGAGATTTGCTTAAAAACAATGAAGGGATGTTAGCTTTTATGAGATATGACTGTCCGTGCATACGTAATTACTGAAATAGAGAGACTGGTACATAGTAATTAATTCTACTATTCTAATCTACATGTTCTCAAAATATATAATGAACTTACCGACGTGGGGAAAAAAAGCAAAAGAAAAATTAAATTTCCTTACTACCTACAGCACATTGACAAGTCCTTAAAAGAGGCAGAGTGACATTCCTCTAAGGACTCAGCTGCCCTGATGTTAATACTCTGCTAAGGATTGCAAAAGGCAATCCTAACCCAACTCTCCAGGTTCTTGTAAGTCTACTTTAACATATAAAAATTTGTTTGGAAACTTCCTTTATCTCTACTCCCCAAGATACACGTTGGCAATCATCCCCCAAGCATATGACCAATATACATCCAAAGGGTCTTATGACTAGGGTTTTACTAAACAGTAATAAATGACTTTTTCCCAACAACAGCTAGCCCCCTCAAAGTCGTGGAAAACTTGCTTCCAAAATTCCTTAGAGACTTGCACTATCCCTAACCCCGACCTCCAGCTTGAAAGTATATAATGAGCCACTCCTCATGACCCCAGTGCAGCTCTTTCTGCCCATGGGTCCTGTTCTATGCTTTACTAAAACCAACTTTTTGCACCAAAGACATCTCAAGAATTCTTTCTTGGCTATTAGCTTTGAACCCCAATGTCATTCCTACATCACTTATTACTTTAAGAAATTATTAAAAAGTAGTCATTATTGTAGCACAACTTCATGAAATCTTTAGTGTTTTATGTCCAGAGTAAATAAAGCCTTTCTATAAGTCATTTCCTCCTAATAATTTTTTAAGGTGGCTCCACTTGTGAACTGAGGGTCTTTTTGCTGTTTATACCCCATAAGATGCACTGTCAAAGCCAAACGTATTTGTCAAAGAGGTTACCATCCAAGCACAAAACTGTATACAGATTTTTAATTACTTAGTTATTCAAGCCATTTGCAGTTATCACTTCTACAATTTCAGAAATGCCAATTTCACAATGGATATCAGATTGCACCATTAGAGAGAATTCTGTTTAACTTCCCACTAAATACCACCACCATTTTCTAAATGTTTAAAGAATGTTCACATGTGATTCCCAAATAATTTTTTTTCTCCTTTAAAATTAGGATGAGCTGTGGTTAGCTATGAAGGTGAAAGAAAAGACAGAATCTCAAGCCCCTTCCATTTTATCTTTAAAACATTCCTGAAAGTGGTTAAGTGAAGGTGTTAATAACA
This sequence comes from Procyon lotor, assembly GCA_028646535.1. Taxonomy (NCBI): domain Eukaryota; kingdom Metazoa; phylum Chordata; class Mammalia; order Carnivora; family Procyonidae; genus Procyon; species Procyon lotor. Next base: position 22,790,637 of record CM053609.1, on the reverse strand, counting down.
TTAATATCAAATCAAACTTTTAGTGATTCTTAAGTATCTATGAAGCCCTAAGGACATTTTTAAAGTCTATGTTTAAAACACTAATCCTCTGGGGCACCTGGGTGGCTCAGTGGGTTAAAGCCTCCGCCTTCGGCTCAGGTTATGATCTCAGGGTCCTGAGATTGAACCCCGCATCAGGCTCTCTGCTCAGCAGGGAACCTGCTTCCCTCTTTTTCTCTGCCTGCCTCTCTGCCTACTTGTGATCTCTCTCTTTGTCTAATAAACAAATAAAAAAATCTTTAAAAAAAAACAAACACTAATCCTCTGAACCTCAGTCACCAAAATTATTTATAAATGCATTTGTATAGTAACATTGATTATGCTTCCATGCATAATCCACCAGGCCGACTGACCAAAAGTGGTTAACTATAGAGAATAAAAAAGGGTAGCAAAGGGAGAGGGCAAAGAAGAAACAAGCATTTGTTGAGAGCAGACTATGGGGGAGGAGCAGTTCTTAATCCTTCATAGACACCTTATTTACTTGCTATCAACAAATATACGAAGTGAATGATATTATCTCTATTTTACAGATGAGGAAATTAAGACTCAGAAAAATTAAGCAGTCTGCTAAAGGACAAGTAGTGAGGCTAGGATTCAAACTCTGATCAATTTGCCTTCAATACCATCATTATCACATTTCCTCCCACAAAGAAATTTTCCAAATAATATTAAAAATGGACTCTTTGATTAATTAAAATATTAATTCCTTAAAAATGAAATCCTGCCATTTGCAATGACATGGATAGAACTGGAGCATATTATGCTAAGCAAAATAAGTCAGAGAAAGACAAATACCGTATGATTTCACTCATGTGTGGGATTTAAGAAGCAAAACAGATGAACATAGGGGAAGGGAGGGAAAAACTAAAAAGATAGAGAGGGAGGCAAGCCATAAAAGACTCTTTAATATAAGGAACAAACTGAGGGTTACTGGAAGGGAGGTGGGTGGAGGGATGGGGTAACTGGATGATGGGCATTAGGAGGACACTTGGGGTAAAGAGCACTGAGTGGTATATGAAACTGATGAATTACTAAATTCTACCCCTGAAACTAATACTACACTATATGTGAACTAACTTGAATTTAAAGAAAATTTTGAAAGAAAAACAAAATAAAATATTAATTCCTTAGTGGATATTATTCAGATCATTTCCATAGGTGGCATAAATCAACCTACAGCCAACACATTTTGAGGAAAAGTCATAGTTAGAAAAAAATAGAAGGGCCAGAACACCAATATAAATCAGAGTAGGATAATGGTCGGATTACCAACCCTTGATCTGAAAGCATCATCCCAGATCAACCATTCACCAGCGGGTGACCCTGGGGCAAGTCATAACGTCTCAGTCATAACGTCATAACCTCAGTTTCCCCATTCGTAAAATGAAAATAATGCCTACCCCACCCTTCCACCTCGGATTATGAGAATGAAATAGTTAATGTTGGTGAAATCAATGTGTAAATTGCAGCAAATTATAATACATACAAAGAATTGCTATCTATTCGGCAAGATGACTATAATGAATAGCTATTTTCATGGAAAATATCTTGGCACAAACAGAATGAGGGATACAGTCCACCAGCAACAGGAAGCTGCTCTCAGGCAGGCAGCCCCACATCAGCAAAAGCCACTTGACAGCAGCAGGTGCTCAGAGAATCAGTTTTCTGTCTTTCTAAAAATCCCGTCACTCACTGGCGAGGGGAAGGCGCGAATGAAGTGGTGGGAAAGGAGTACTAACAGAGGCAGAAGGCTGGGTCCTATTACCCCCAGGTGTGAGGCATTGGGTCAACTCTTCACTCCTCCAGGCCCCAATTCATGCAACTGTAAGACGGAGAGACCATTCCCGCCCTGCCTCCCTGGCAGAACTAAGATCCGAATCATCGAGCAGGGAAAGCGTGGTAAACCCTGCGGAGAATGAGATGATGATGGCGATCACCTGTCAGATGAAGGGCCGGTGGGAGTCTCCTCCGTAAGCCCCAAGCAATTTGGACATTCCAGAAGCCTCGACAAGCGCGCCGCCGGCACCCCGTGAAGGGGTGGGCAGTCCCCCCCAACCCTCGGCCCGTGGGGTGCACAGGGTCCCACGTCCCTCACACCCTAGCTGAACCCGCTGAGCAGGCCAGGAGCCTGCCCACTGTCGCCCCCCAGGCCTCCTGAGAGGAACCCCCCGGCCCTCCGGAGCAGCCGCGGCTCCCCTCCCCCAGCACCGATCGCTGCCCCTCTCCGCCCGCACTCCAGGTGAGGGAAGAGAGTGAAGGGGAGTACCCGCCGCCATTTTGTCCCTTGGACCCCGCAACACATTCGGCCGACCCGCGCCCCAGCCCAGGCCCTCCCCGGTCTGCGCTACGCGCGCCCCTCGCGGACACTCACCCTCAGCCGCCCTGCGCAGTTCGGGGCGGCTCCGAGCGTCCCGCCGGGAAAGGGGCGGGGCGGGGAGGGGCGGCAGCAGAGGGGAGGGGCGGCTGCCTGGCGTACCACGTGACTCCCAGCCTTGGCCGCGCTGCTCCGGGCCGCCCGCGCGCAAGCGCAGCCGTGTTCGCGCCGTCCGGCCGCGGAGGCGGGAGTCTGGGCGTGGGTTAGATTTTCTTGTCCCGGCGCCGCTGCTTACTGGGACCTCTTTTCCGTGGGCTGTACTCGTATTGCTGCGTTTAGGCACAATCTTCGATTCAGTCTCTTTCCTCCGCCCATCTCACCGCCTGTTAGCCCCACAGATTGACGACCTAGAGATCCGCCTCACAAAAATCCGTACTTGTGAAAACGCTTTGAAAAGCATGCAGGACTACGCCTCAGAGCACAGTTTACCCTCCCCCGTGAAGCTTTGTTCGTCCCTTAGAGGCCAGGCTTGAGAGGCTCAAAGTACAAAGATCTAACAAAAGCATTTTCTCTACTTCAAAGACAGAATAAACACACGAAGGGTGTTTAAATCACAGTTCTGAACAAAACAGAAGACTCAAGGCAGACCGTAATTATCAAATGAATATTCCATAACACTTTTTTTAAGATTTTATTTATTTGTTTATTTATTTGACAGAGAGAGATCACAAGTAGAGAGGCAGAGAGAGGGGTGGGGGAGAAGCAGGCTCCCCGCTGAGCAGAGAGCCCGATGTGGGGCTCGATCCCAGGACCCTGAGATCATGACCTGAGCCGAAGGCAGAGGCTTTAACCCACTGAGCCACCCAGGCTCCCCATAACACTTTTCATCCATCTAGGAAACTCAGATTCGACCTTTCCCTATCCCTTGCTACCCACAATATGAAGAAGTCGTGGAACCCAGTGGAGTCTATCTCACAATTAAGACTATAAGCTTACAGTAGGATAAGGAGGATGGATCAGGGAACATAACTGCAATTTCATAAAAGGTGGTTGGGGCTTCAGTCCTCATTTCAACTATTCTTTCTCTCCTCTCCTTTAATTCCCATAGGATTTAAACAACCTATCTGATCTTGAAATCCCACCCAACCCACCAAACCCCACTTCAACCTCTGTTTTTTCCTCCTCTTTGCAGATCTGCCTTTCCCCCGCAACAGTCATCCAAACAATGTCTCTACTTTCTCAACTACAACCCATGTGCGGTAACTCACATTATGCCCTACCGCCATATGGAAACCATTTTTTCCAAAGTCACTAGGGATCTCCTAACTGAAGGTGTTAATGAACGTATTCATCATGACCTAATTTAATTTTTCTGCATTAGTTGACACTCCTTACTTCTGAAAACACTCTTTCCTTGCCTTTCGTCTTTACTCTCTTGATCTCACTTTTCCATCTCTAACCACCCCTTCATCTCTTTTGAAGTCTCCTTCCATCTCTTAAGTGTTAGTATCCCTCAGGGATAGGTGCAAGCCCTCTCTTTTCCCACTGGATACACTCTTTCTGGGTGATTGTTTTTCCCATAATCTCAGTTAGCATCTTTGTGCTTTGTATTTCCTAGAATCTATCTCCAGGCCTGATTTCTGCTCCTGAGCTCCAGACCCACATGGTTAAGTGCCAGGTTACCTCCACTTGATCCTGTCAAAACCAACAAGACAAAAATAAAAACCACTCATTATCTTTCTTATATGCATGTAAAACAGCCTTGTGAAATATAATTTACATACCATACAATTCACCCACTTAAAGTGTTCATTGGTTTTTAATACATTCACAGAATTGTACAACCATCACTACAATCAATTTTACAATATTTTCATCACCACAAAAAGAAACCTTATAGGGGGAGATGAGCCATGAGAGACTGTGGACGCTGAGCAACAAACTGAGGGTTTTGGAGGGGTTGGGGTGGGAGGTTGGGCGAGCCTGGTGGTGGGTTTTGAGGAGGGCATGTATTGTGGAGCACTGGGTGTGGTACATGAACAATCAATCTTGGAACACCGAGAAAATAAAAGTATTTGGGGGGGAAAAACAAATAAAATAGGTTTTTAATAATTACCAAAAAAATAAAAAAAAATAAAGGGGAAGCTAAGTGACTAAACGGTTTAATACTTAAGATGTCAGTTTGGCAACCAATAATAATAAAGACACTGAAGAAATCTGGCAAAACAAATGAAAATTTTCTGGTCCTCTTTGAAGAAAATCTTTGTTACAAAGCCCTGACTTATTCAGGGAAACATTATTTCCCCCTTTATGTTATAAATAAAAGTACTAATGAAAATTTAAAAAAAAAGGAAGAAAGAAGAAAGAAAGAAAGAAAGAAAGAAAGAAAGAAAGAAAGAAAGAAAGAAAGAAAGAAAGAAAGAAAGAAAGAAGGGAAAGAAAGAAAGAAAGAAACCTCGTACTCCTTAGTAGTCACTTGCCCATTTTCCCTCAAATCCCTATCCTGGACATCTCATGTAAAGGGAATCAGGCAATATTTTGTGACTGACCCCTTTCTCTCAGCATAATGTTTTCAAGGTACAACCACACTTTAGCATGTATGAATACTCCAATCCTTTTCTGTGATCAAATACTATTTCATTGTATGGACATGCCACATTGGATTTATCCATTCGTCAGTTGAAGGACATTTAGGTTATCTCCACTTTGCCATCGTTATGGATAATGTTGCTATGACAATGTGTGTATGAGTTTTTGGGTGGACATATGGTTTCATTTCTCTTGGGTATATCTAGTAGTGGAATTGCTGGATCATATGGTAACTATGATTAACTTTTTGAAAGACTGCCAGACTACTTACAAAACCAGCTGTACCATTTTACATTCTTGCCAGCAGTTAATAAGAGTTCCAATCTCTCCACATCTTTTCCAGCCTTTGTATTGTCTGTCTTTTGGATTACAGCCATCCTAGTGGGTATCAGGTATGGTTGTGATTTATATTTTCCCGATGACTAAGAACATTCAACAGCTATTCATGTGCTTATTGGCCATTTTGGTATGTCTCTGGAGAAATGTCTCTTCAAATACTTTGTCCATTTTTTTAATTCGGTTACCACTCATTAACTTTTGCCACAAAAACCTGTTTCTATTATTGTTCTGCCAAATATTATGGTGCCCTTCCATAAAATGCTGCTTCCTCAGCCCCACTGATGGCAGACTTGACCATGTGACTTGCTGTGGCCAATAAAATGTGAGCAGAAGGGTCAATTCCAAGCAGAAATTTTAAGAGCCAGCTTATGGGGCTCACCATGTCTCTTTTCTATCTGCCAGCAATTTATGTCAGAGAAAAGTCGTTCCATCAACCTGGGTTCCAAAGTGAAGGTGACATGGAACAGAACCAGATTATCAGATTATTTAATTGCATGATTCCCCAGTAGACACATAGCATTTGTTTTCATAAACCACTCAGATGCTTGGAACATTTGTTATTGAACCACAGCCTAGCCTGTACTACTTGTCCCATGTGCTGTATGACTACCTCTACTGTCTCTCCAGGCTCCTTGACATGGCCCACAAGGCCTGAATCAGGCCTGATAACTTCTTCAGCCTCATTTCCAGGTCATTTCCTCAACCACTCTATGTTCCAGACAAAATAAAATACATTGAGGCCCTGAAATTCACTTCTTCCTCTCTCTTTCTCTCCCTTTCTCTCCCTACCTGGACCTTTGTTCAAATTGTTCCTTATTACTGGAATAGTAATAGCTATCTTTGCCTAAGCATTTTCTATGTGCAAACTAATATAGAGAGAATCTCTTTTCATCTGAAAACAACCCTGAGAGTTAGGTAATTTCTACCATTTTACAAATCAACAAAGGCCCCAGATTTACTTTTCCTGGGACAAACAGCTAGAAGTGGGTAGAGCTAGGATTTGAAGATCTTTTTTTTTTTTTTATTTGAGAGAGAGTGAGAGAGAGCATGTGCATGAGCTGGGGGAGGGGCAGAGGGAAAGGAGCTCAAGCACACTCCACACTGAGCAAGGAGCCTGATATAGGGCTCATTGCAGGGCTATCACCAGGCTCACTGCAAGTCTCAATATCACGATCCTGAGATCATGACCTGAGCCGAAATCAAGAGTTGGTCCCTTAACCAACTGAGCCACCCAGGTGCCCCAAGTAGAACTAGGATTTGGACTCAGGTCTGTTTGACTCCAAAGCTCCTCTTTGAATCATTATGCTATAATAATATACTAGAGATAGTTGGCTCTTATTGAGCATACACTATGTAGCAGGTATTATGCTGAAGCACTTCATATAGACTATATTTTTAAAGAAATTACATGAAATAAAAATATAAAGCATTTTTATATTTTTATCCCACAGCAGATCCATCTCCCATCTTAGGAAACTGACTTTCCTTTGTTTAAAGATCCTGTAAGCAACAGTTGCCCTGCAAAGAAAGGGATGTCTATTCACTCCAATTCTATCCACCACCCCTCATTACTTCCAAACCCACTTCCATAATCAAATCCAGGAACCCAGGACAGAATTGTAAGGTTTATTCTAGGGACAAAGTAAAAAAACTTATACACTCAAAGAATTGCAATAACATGTGTATTTACATCACCAGTAACCTAGAAAACTCTATGGGAGTAGATTCTAAGGATGCTACATCAGAAAAGATTGAATATATTGACGAACCAGGCTAAATTGAAATACAGGCGTCCTTACCTGAGATTCTGATTTTGATGTACTAAGTTGAGCACCTGGACGCATCTTTAAAGGTTTACTTGCTTAGTTGACTTCAGTGAAGCTGAGATGCCAGAACTTCAATCACACAATGTGGAGAAATGAATGTAAAAGGTCTTACTCAAAGGGATCAAGCTGCAAGATAAAATATGTGAAAGCATCAAGGTGATGGGAATGTTGGACTGGATCTATTACGTGTAACTGGCTCACCCTTTTCCTGACTATGTTTCGAGATGGCATTAAGACACTGAGAAAACATTAGTGAGAGAAACATAGGTATCCTTGAAAACTCTGCAATGACTGTCCTCTCTAGATCAAGGATGATTGAAGAGAGCTGATGACAAGGTCTCTAGGAATGAAATAGATGGGCAGTCTACTAAAGTATTACTTGATATATACAACTGGGAAAACTATAGATTTAGTGCATAGAAACCTGACTTGAGTTGTCGCAAAAGGAAGTCATAGCCTCTCATTTAGTTCCCAGATCTCAGTTATGCCACATATCCAGGGCCCAGTGATTGAAGGAGAAACTGAGTCCCCTTGAGAAGCACACTGTAACGTGGGGCACCTGGGTGGCTCAGCGGGTTAAAGCCTCTGCCTTCAGCTTGGGTCATGATCTCAGGGTCCTGGGATTGAGCCCTGCATTGGGCTCTCTGCTCAGCAAGGAGCCTACTTCCCCCTCTCTCTCTGCCTGCCTCTCTATCTACTTGTGATCTCTCTCTGTCAATAAATAAATAAAATATTAAAAAAAAAAAGAAGAAGGACACTGTAACGTTGTCGCAACTATATACTATAGATATTTCTCCAAGCCTTTCCCAAAAGAACCTGTGACAATTAACACCATGAGTGTGCACTGAGGAAAGGGACATAGCCAGATTTTTGAAAGATTATTAGATATGACTCTGAGTTTATGCATATCCTTGGGTATCTTCTGTACTCTGCCATGTGTTAGTAGTGATAATCACAAGGATTGTAGAATAAGTTGACAACTTCACAAGCATTAGGCAGCTTAGATTAACGGCTTTGGGTAATCAGATGATAAATTAGATTTATATCCAAGTCCATCACACAGAGGGCTGAATGGTTTCTGTAGACACATGCTGAAGCAATTTCTAGGTCCTAAATGCATATTTTGACAAGACGTACTTGGTAACCGGCAGATTCTCTGCACTGGCTCCCTAACTCATAATGAGAGGGCTACTAAGGTAAATAGAGTCAAAGTTCCAACTCCTGGAACTTTCCTTCTCCAACATAGTAAGCCGAATGTCATATCACATCCCTGTGGGAATTGTAGGAATTAGTTGCACCATTAAAGATTTGATAGATGCAGGACTGATTATGCTCATTACACCTCTGTTTAACTCCTATGTTTGACAGTTACAAAACTACATGTTGACTTCACTAGCAGCTTCTGATCCAGATATGGCATCTTTGCTAGAACAAATCAACATAGTCCTGACATCTAGAATGTAGCTATTATCTGACAAATCATTTTCCCCTCATATCAATTAGCAAGGATAATGAGAAACAGTGAAGTTTCACCTGTCAGCAATATACCTTTACAATCTTACTTCAGGGCCATGTCAACTCTCAAACTGTTGTCATGATACAGCCCACAAGGATCTAGATCATCTGGACATCCCATAGAACATCACTCTGTTGTACTACATTGATAACACCATGCTATTGGCTTGGTGAACAGGAAGCAGCAACTATTCTCAGTAAGATGCCAGAGAAACAAAAATTCAGTGAAATGATTGTTTCAAAAGTTCTCTATAGCAGTGGTTCTCAACCAGAGGCAATTCTATCCCTGAGGAGACATTTAGCAGGCAATACCTAGAGAGGTTTTTGGTTGTCCCAACTGGGGGTAAAAGAGTCAGGGGCTACTGGCGTCTGGTGAGTAGAAGCCAAAGATACTGCTAAATATCCTGCAATGCACAGGACAGCCAAGAATTAAGCTCAAGTGTCAAGATTAGGTTGAGAATCCTGGCCTTAAAGTAAAAGACACATTTCTGTATCTTGCGCATCCTAATACTAAAAAAGAGGCACAATCTTGGTGGGCCCCTTTGGAATTTGGAGGCAACATATACCATATTTGGGTATATTTCTCTGACCCATTTACTGAAAATCCTGTGTTCCCAGGAAACAAAAAGGTCTGCAGCAGGTTCAGCTGCTCTACAAGCTACATTGCTTCTCAAGCCTAATAATTCAGAAGATCCAAAGTGTGGCAGGTAAGGATACTGTATAGACCCTCTGGCAAATGTCAACAAGAGATCCAAAGCACAGAAAGAGCACTGGATTCTGGTAGGGACTGGGTCCTGATGATATCAAGATTGATGTGATCCCAGCTGCCATTCTTGAACTGCCATAAGATTGAGCACATACAGCAACAAACCATCATCAATTAAAAATGGTATAGAAAAGATTACATTTGAGCCGGTCAGGAGGACACAAGGAAGTTGCATGGGTGAGTGGCTCAGACTCTAAGGCCTCATGAAGTATTCCCTATAACCAGCTTCAGGGGGAAAATACTTGGACCTAGTTTAAAGATGGGTCTGCACAATATGTGAGCATCAGGTGGAAGTAGACTGCGGCACTGTCACCATCACATTCAGGAAAATGGTGAAAGTCAACTCTCCCAGTGGGGAGAACTTGGGCAGCATATCTGGACATCCATTTTACTTGAAGAAGACCTGGCCCAAAATACCAGCTTCTTCTGGCTAATGGGTAGTGGCCTGTTACTCAGAGACTTGGCAAGAATGATACTGGAATATTGGTAACAAGGAAATCTATGGAAGAGGTATATGGATGGATCTCTCAAAACTGGGCAATAGTATGACCTCATGTGACCACTTATCAACAGGCATCCACTGAAGAGAAGGCTCTCAATATAATCAGTGGATGAACCATGTTATTGATATTAGCTCCTTTATTAAGCCACTTCAGTCCTGGTTCAGTGGGCCTGTGTACTAGCAGCCATGGCAGCAGGGATAAGGACATGGCTGGGCTCTTCATGTTGTTGAGGCCTTCCCAAGGCAGAAAGCCCAGACTGCCAACAGCAGAGGCCAGTGTTGAACCCCTGTTATGATTATTTGGGGGTAGTGTGGTCATGTTGATTATTATGGACCTCTACCATCATAGGAGGGCAGAGATCTGTCCTCACTAAAAATAGACACTTTTTTCTCTTTCCCTATCCAAAGTGGTTCTGCCAGCAACACCATCTGTGGACTTATGGAATATCCTGATTCCATGATTCATTATCATGATATCCTAAATGAGTTGCTTCTCACCAAGGTTCTCATTTAAAAGCAAGAGAAATGGGCTCACATTATTGGATTCCACCAATCTTATCACATACCCCATCATCTGAGAACAACTGACCTAGAAAATTGGTAGAATGGCCTCCTGAAATCAAAATCACAGCACCACCTGTAGGATAACACCCTTGTGAGACAGAGTGCTGTCCTACAGAATGGAATATATGCTTTGAGCCAGTGACCAACAGATGGTGCTATTTCTCTTACAGGCAAAATACCCAAGGATCCAGAAACTTAATGACCCACTGACAAAATTTACTCCTTCTCCACAATCTAGACTCTTCTAGTTTAGAGGTATTTTTTTTTTAAAGATTTTATTTATTTGACAGCGAGAAACACAGCGAGAGAGGGAACACAAGCAGAGGGAATGGTAGCGAGAGAAGCAGGCTTCCTGCCGAGCAGCGAGCCCGATGCGGGGCTCGATTCCAGGACTCTGAGCTGAAAGCAGACGCTTAACGACTGAGCCACCCAGGTTCCCCTAGTTTAGAGGTCTTGGTTCCTGTCTTAGTGTGGGTTCTTGTCCTAAGACAGGTCTTGGGTGCAGATAGTTTGCCTGGGCAGTGATCCCATGAAGCACAAGTGAGGAAGAGAGAAAAGTGAGTCAAAGAAGGGAGAAAAGCCAATAAATGTGTGACAATGAGTAGATGATCACGGTAGGCAACTGAAGCTCAATCTCACCAAGAACCCTCTGAAAAACAGCGTGGAACAAACTTCAGAATTGTCCCTTTGGAGGACAGGAAAGCAAGGTATATACTCATTAACACCAACTCACAGGACATTAAATCTCTCACATTTTGGGGCTCTATTTCCCTTTGGCAGGGTGCCAGAGAAAGCCCACCAGAAGAGACAGGAGAGAGCGGAAAGCTGTCATTGTCCAGTAAACTCTCTATTGAAGCTACAGATGAACTCGGATGGATGGAATATGAAAAAAGGCATCTTCCTCATCAGCTATAGTCGCAAGAGAGGTGACCTGTCATGAGCACCCAATAATAACCCAAGTAAATGAGAAATAGAAACTGCCACCTGACTATTTGGGGCCCTCATGCCAATGAACCAAGAGCCTCCATACTGGATGGAGTGGTAAGTACAATTAACAATGAAGGCAGAGAAGACTCTATCTAGTATCTAGGGGGAAATCCCTGGAGTGCCTCTCTTTTTCTATCTCCAACAGAAAAGTTTAAAGGAAGAACCCAAAAAAGGCAAAAACCAATAAAGGCAAGTCCAGTAGGACTCAGATCCTTCAGGAATGAAGGTCTTGGTCACTACCCAGGTAAAAAACCATGACCAGTCAAAGCACTGACAAAGGACAATAAAAGCATGTAATGAGTAGTGAAAGAAGAAACTGATAAGTATCAACTCTGCCCTTATGACCAGTTATTGAAATAACTAACAGCTATGCATGTTTTTCTTATGTACATATTAATATTAACCATTTTTTCTTTTTTCTCCTTCCTCCTGTACTATTTTGCACAAAGAAGGTCAATGGTATTTAACTTTGCCAATTAATTCACATGTCACCAGACCATAAGAAACAGGGTTTATTGGGAAAAACTGAATTCCCTGGAGATCTTGGACTTTAAAATGGCAATGATAACTTGTCTCGCCCACATTGAAAAGATGATGAGGACATCTTTATGTGTGTGAAGCATAACTGCATCCTGTTAGAAGTATGATACTGTGATAAAGGAGGTAAATATTGAATACCAATGTGGATTGTGACACTTATTTGCATATTAGCTCTTGATCCATTCCCTGATCTTCCCCTGCTCTGCTCTGACTCTAGGGGAGCTACATTTTCTGGCATCCCTTGGCAAGTGGCTTCCAGATATATTTGGCTAATGAGAGGCCCTGACAGAATACTGGAGGGTGGGAGGAGGGAACAATCAGGGTATTATGCTCTCTCACTCCTTCTTAGGCAACATGTCCATTAATGGCTCTGTTGCCTCCATGTCTCCAGCTCTCTCCAAAAAATCTAGAAGGTGGGAAAGGCTGGCTGTCCTCTAGACTTTCTAGAGGGAGCCCTGCCAACACCTTCATTTCAGCCCAAACTGAATTGAGACTTCTGACCTCCGAACCTGTAAGAGAGTAAATATATGTTGCGTTAAGCCACTAAGATAATCATAATTATTCACAGTAGCCATAGAAAACTAAGAAAGGAACCCGCATTCCTTTGTGTACTTTTATATACCTGCACTTTACCTGTGTTATCTAATTTAGTCCTCAGAACAACCCTAGGAGATAGGAATTATAAATATAAGGAAATCAAGATATAGGGAAACTAAGGAACTTGCTCCAGGTGTGACACTTAGTAAGGGACAAATCCAGCCAGGGCCACCTGACTATAAAATCCATACTCTTTTCTTAATGTCACACAGATCTCATCTCTCTGGGCTTTGGTTTCTCCAATTTCCTTCCACTGCACTGACCCCAGAGGTCACAGGGGTACCTGGGAAATGAGATAGTATGTTGCTGCCACCTCCAGAGGGAGGAAGGTCTAAATTGGTCATTTGACTGCCATTCTCTTGGGCAGAAAACTGCTCAGAGGATCAGTGATTCTGGAGCAGTCAACCAAGGTGTATTTTGTCCCATTCCCTACAAATACTAAAATTGAAACCTCTGAATCTAATCTCATGGACAAGAGGTGCTACCACCTCCATCCAAGAAGACTATCTTGGCGTCAGAAAGGAGTTGAGTTTTGCACAACCGGTGTCTAGCTTCAGCAACTTCATGAATGAGGATGCCATCATGGTTCATCCTGGTTACAGACTCAGCAAAGCCAAGGCAGCTGAAAACTGTCTTTTCCTGGCTCCTTTGCAACAAGGTTTCTGAATGTGAATTAGTTTCTGATATTGAGATAAACTCGTGAAATATGACATGTAGAAGTAAGAAAAAGTTTATAGCCACTCTGTTAGCCTCTATTCTATCAAGAAAACTTGTGAAAATGTGAATTCCTTCTGCAGCTGGATTCCAGTGGCCATTTTCCAACTTTCTGAGTATCAAGAGGCAGTGATACCATCTATGGTGGCAGTTGGGGCAGATTTTGGATTAGTTTCAGCACTCCTTGATCAAGGCCATGGAAGTATGTCTTAAATAATTCCAGTGATGACCTTGGAATGTTGCTGATGGTCCAGTTCTATATTTTCCTGGGAATAATTTCTAGTGATCCAGCCTAGCTCTTTCTCTTCTAGATTTTATAGGCATTAGTTTTTTATAATAAGTTTCTTACTGTAAAAAATACCTGGAATGGTTTCTACTTTCCTCACTGAAACTTGAAAGGTAGAAATTTCAAACTGGAAAAGCAAATATGACAAATTCAACTTAGAACATATATAATTTGAGTTACCACTAAAGTGTAGAAATCCAATTATTCAAAAAATATTTATGAGCATCTACTGTGTCAGAAACTGTGCTAGTCAGTGAAGAAAGACCAGTGAAAAAGAGACCAAGCTACCCTTTTAAGTGACTTAATTCAGTTTGGCAGACACATAGTCAGGAATAGTGTTATAAATATTCCAGTAGGTAGAGTACCCTGTATCATAAGGGTACATAAGAGAGTCACCTAACCCAAAGTTAGGGCCCAGGAACATTTCCTGGAGGAAGTGATATCTAAGACTTTGAGTTAATCAGAGTTCACAGAACCTAACACTGATTCAGTTAAGCAGAAAATAAATTTGTTTAAATGATATAGGAATTTTAATTTGGACTATACATTAGATAATATCAATGTTACATTTTCTGATTTAGATAATTGTGTGGTAGTTATGTAAGAGAACACCCATGTTCTTAGGAAATAGACACTGAAATATTTAGGGATGTGGAACAATGTTTACAACTTACTCTCAGATGAATCAGAAAAAAAAAAATGTGCATGTGTGTTGCAAAAATAGGGAACTGGGCACCTGGGTGGCTTAGTCAGTTAAGTGTCTGACTCTTGACCTCAGCTCAGGCCTTGATCTCAGCATTGTGAGTTCAAGCCCTGCATTCAAGCCCTAAAAAACAAAAAACAAAAAACAGTTAAAGAACTCTCATATCCCCTTCATTTAACTTTACAATTGTAAATTTTTTTTACAAATTTTTTAAATTATATTCAATTTTTATTTCATTAGAAAAATTCAGTTAAGCCACATGATGGCCATAATACGATCCTTGAGCAGACTCTGTCACCCCACTGCCCCCTTCAGATCAATATACAAGCATACATGCTATGTTGGAGAGAGGATTTCACGGTGTGAAACAATGAGAGGTGGACACCGACTATTTCATCATCCCCCTCCCTACAGCCAACCCAAACACCACTTCAACTGTTGTGCACACACAGACAAGCTCATGGAAGAGAAGCTGACCACCACATAAACAGACCATAAGACACCCAAGCCCAAAGGAACTCTTGGATGATGCTGACGAAGCAGAGATGAAAACAACACCATCTCCCAATGGCTGAATATGAAGCACAAGTCCCTATCCAAGAGGCATCAGAGCCATGTTGCCCAGGACACCAGAGTGTACAGCAGACCCTGGGGAGAAGAGTGAAATCATTCCATTGCAGTAATAGGCAACCCACTTACACCTGTCTATTAGATAGGCTCTTTTTCCAGGGCAAGAAGCATCCAGATGGAGAGGCTCTTCAATGGCCTGGTAACGGTTCTGATAACACAGATGTTCTGAGCTTTCCTGCCCAGGAATGGACACCTGCCTGGATGTGTTTAGGCCAGTGTTCCAAGGTTACAGCTGGTGGAGAGAGGTCTTATCACACCCTTCTGGATGGATGGTCTGGAACGCCCTCGGGGGCTCTGTGCTGGCTGGTTGACCTCTGGTGGGCCAGGCGCTCTCAGGTATTTTGCTTCATTTGCTTTATCATTCTTCCCCATGCTTGCATTCTTTCTCCTTCCCCTCCTCCTCCTAAGGGCATATGGTTCCTTAATTCTTCTTGGCAATCTGGCTGAAATTGTATAAAAATCAAACTTTGCAAACCAAAAAAACATGATATAGAAGCTGTTTCCAGAGTTGCCAGGAGGATGGGAAAACATGTTTCAGGCGCATTGCTAACCAGCCAGAAACATATCCAAAATTCACACCCTGGAATTTGTCATTGAAGGCACCACTGCTGCCCAAGGAACTGGATCATTCTGTAATGTTGCTGTTGTCTAGCAGTTCCCCGCAGTCTTCCTGTGGCTTACTCCTGATATAGAGTATTGGGAGATTGTGTCTGGTTAGATCATGCACCCACACCCTAACTGTAAGGAAGGTAAGAAAGTGAGAATTTGCCAGTTTCAGCTTCTAGAGTGAGAGGCAGACTTTAACGTGGAGAATTCTCTAGTCATCAAAAGGAAAACAGATGCTAGATGAAAAAAAGTGACAATATTCACTAGAGTTCACTTCTTTACTGCCCCTGTCCAATAGTAACATGAAGTCTTCTTCCCATATTTAATCCTACAGAAGAAAAGATTAAAATGTGCTCACTCCCTCCCTAAAAGGATGATAACCTTAAATCCCACTGATAGCTGAATCCAGCTTGAATCTCTGTGTGGTATCCAGTCCTCTTCTGGTCCCATCATGATCCTGTCTCAGAATTCTGTAA
The DNA here is from genome assembly GCA_028646535.1 of Procyon lotor. Classification (NCBI taxonomy): domain Eukaryota; kingdom Metazoa; phylum Chordata; class Mammalia; order Carnivora; family Procyonidae; genus Procyon; species Procyon lotor. Next base: position 22,774,644 of record CM053609.1, on the reverse strand, counting down.
CCCATGAGTGAAACTGCAAAGCTAACAACCACCAGCATGCCCTGGAAGAAAGGGATGAGAAAGAACAGAAAACTAGTTTAAAATATACACATAGCAGAACAAGTGAGAAAATTGGGCAAATTCTATGACCTTTATTTCTGCAAATAGCCACAAAACTGTAACTGATATTTCTAACCTCCATCCTCCACCACCCTTTTCACATTGTGTTGCCCAGAGCAACAACTCCAGCTGGTCAGGCATCATTACCTGTTTGAATGACCCAAATCTTCATTCCCAAGCAATTTGAGCCCTTGATAGTCTTGCACGAATAAGATTGGTGGAGTCCTCCATTAACTTTACCACTGGACATGGCATTACTAAGAGTTATGAATTGTGTTGGGTAGTGACTATGACTGGAGCTGTGAAATGAAAACCATCGGCTGGCTTCCTGTACCTATAGATGGCTGAAAACCAGGTTTAAATTTCAGTTGCTGAATTTAGACACTTACTGACACACAGCCTTTCTCTTAGGTGAAAATTAAGGCATTGTTTAGGAAATAGGATGCCTAGAATTGAAGTGGGATATATGGTAGTCTTTGGATAATTGCAATCTGATGGTACCATTCAATATCCCTGTGCACCATGCCTCAGACCATACCATCATCCATAGCCCTTAAATATTTTATACACCATCATGTTATGCCATGTAATACTGCTATTGGCAAACTCACATTATGATGAAAGAGTTAAGGCAATGAACTGATGTCTATGAGATTCACTGATCTTATTTATTTATTCCATCACTCGGAAGCAAGTGGTCTTATAGAGAGATATGATGTCTATTGAAAACTCAGTAATGGGGCACCTGGGTGGCTCAGTGGGTTAAAGCCTCTGCCTTCAGCTCAGGTTATGATCTCAGGGTCATGGGATCGAGCCCCGCATCAGGCTCTCTGCTCAGCGGGGAGCCTGCTTCCTCCTCTCTCTCTGCCTGCCTCTCTGCCTACTTGTGGTCTTTCTCTGTCAAATACATAAATAAATATTTTTTTTAAAAAAGAAAACTCAGTAATAATACTAGCAGGAAGATTTTCCAAGGTTAAGGTGCTACTTTACAAGGTGTGCTCTAAGTCAGCAACCAAAATATAGTCTTATTTTTTCCACTGCAAAAATATAGGTTCCATGATGGAAGCGGGAAGTGTACCTTTCGCACATAATGCAAACTAGAACATTTTTTTGTTTTCTATCCCCTTGATTCTCAATGGGCTGGTTTAGAGGTCTTGGTATGCATGAGAGAAATGCTTCTGTCAGGGGACATACCAGTTCTCCTGAATTGGAAATTAAGGCTGCCACCTAGGTGCCTGAAGTTCATCATGTCACAAGGTAGACAGGTCAAAAATGGTACTGGCTGGGATGATTGATCCTCACTATCAAGAGGAGATAGTGTCACCGATAAACAGTAGAGGCTTAAAGGACTATGGCTGGGACTCACAGATCTTCAATTCTAGGCATCCTATTTCCTAAACAATGCCTTAATTTTCACATAAGAGAAAGGCTGCATGTCAAAAAGTGTCTAAATTCAGCAACTGAAATTTAAACCTGGTTTTCAGCCATCTATAGGTTTAGGAAGCCAGCCGATGATTTTCATTTCACAGCTCTAGTCATAGTCACTGCCCAATACAATTCACTGAAGGAA
>CM053609.1:22720182-22772475 GCA_028646535.1 Procyon lotor | reverse complement strand
CAACGACTGCAGAATATAATTTTTTTTCCCCAGTGCACACTGTATGGAACTCTTTAGAAAAAGACAATGGAAGCAGGAGTCCAAGATCTGGCCTCTGTAATAGAATAAATAACAGATACAATCATGTCTGTCTTTCCCCCTTGTGTTCCAATTCCACTCTCCTATTGAGTGCTAGGGGAAGGAGGCTGTTTAGCGAGAGCATGAGAGATATCTTTAACTTTGAGTATGAGTAAAATGTAAGAGTGGAGATCAGGAGCCATATTTTGGAGGAGATTCAAAAGTCTAGTTTGTTATACTTGATTCCAAAATAGATTACACGTTCCTAGAGGTGAGATGGTTCTAGATAAGGCAGCATTTGTGGGGGGAGAGGGAAACATGCAATTAGAAAGGGAAAAGATAGGAAAAGCCTATCAGACAAATGTTCAATACACAGAATTGACACCGAGAAATTCCTGAGACAGAATGGTTTTAGCTTGTCCTTAGACTTTATACGACATTCTAGGCTATGTTCCTCTGCTTTCTTAAGCTATTTCATTGATGGTAGTAGCTTCCTTTTTATCTTATTTTTGCATAAGGCATATCTGTCTTCAAAAGTGTATATAACACACATGGAAAAACTCTGGAAAGTTAGACAACAATGTTAATGGCAGTTATTTATAAGAATGAGATTTGTGGGTTTTTTTCTTTTTGCTTATTTGTATACACTGACTTTCCTAAAATAAACAAGCATGCATTATATTTGTAATTCCTTTCTTTCTGCACTACATCACAGTACAAACCTTTTTAAAAAAAAAAAAAACAAAAAAACAGAAACTAACCTCAAAAGCCCACAGACCTTAGTTTGATCTTGAATCCAAAAAAACTGAAGTCCAAATCATGCACAAGTCTCAGAACACCATCTTGTGATGGAGTTGCAATCATAGCAACTGAGTTTTCTGTGTTAGTTGGATCTGAGAACACATAAGGCTTGAAAGCATGATGTGACTATAACGCAATCCTGAATTTTCATCCTACAAACACCCAAAACTTTACATTCAGGAAGTCTTGTCTTTCAAAGAAGCCATTCTGCTCATATTAGTTTTGGAGTTCCTCTGACAAAATAGTTTTCAGAGCTGGTTGAGTAATGCCAAAAGAAAATCAATTTCATAAAAACTCCTACTTAGTCCACAATCTTACTCTTCTTTTTGCTCCTTGTCTCACTTCCTTCTTTAGCTAAGTTTTATCCCTCCCTTCTTTGTACTCATTATTTTTACTGCTACTGGTTTGACTAAGACTTCAAGGACCTATTGTTGAAAACCTGGGGAAAAGAGTGTGGGAAAGAGTTCTGGGGCTTAATAAAGACTGGGACTTGGGGAGGGGGACTGGTAGGTGGCTGAACAGTTTGATTGTGAGGCCCAAAGGTAAGGTGACATTATAATTTATCACCCTATTCTGGAATACTTTTGAGAGTGAAAGGGGACATGATTAACAATTATGCCAGGTCAACCAAAATATGCAGTTGCCCTGTGGATTTAGGGAGCAAGTCAGGGAAGGCATCTAATATCTGTCCACTTGGGCTGCCTTTAGGGCAGAGATGGGTGTAACTGGCCTGGGGCCATAAATGTGAATTGCCGGATATAGAGGATGGCTTCTGTTTGAGGATAGAGCTGTCATTACATTTGATCATTGATTCATGTTTAATTTAAGTAACCCTCATTCAGTAAGAAACAGTTACATAGAATTTCTTAGAATTACTTCTTGTAGGTTATTAAGATTTTTATGACCACTTACACACTTGTGGATACTCCTTGGAAATAAAAACTATTTTCTAGGTATTGCAACAGTCCCATCCACCTGCCTATTTTCTGTCACCATCTAGGACTCCATTATAACCCTGGGATTTTCACATCTCCTCTCCTCAAAAGACTAATGAAAGATTAAACAACCAACAAAATGCCTCTAATTGTGTGATCATTCAGTCTAAGTTGTTCCTTCAGTCACTGCCCTAGAGTCTGTTCCTTTGTCTTGTGTTTCTCAACTTTGGAAAAGCTATAAATTCATTGAGTTTGTTGGCTTTTCCACTTCAGTTGTTTATTGTGCCAAATCTCCCTCATCCCCATGGGAATCAGCCTATGACAGAAGTGCCCACATCATATATGTTAAGTATTGCTTTGTTCTTTAAGCCGCTGTTCATCATAACACACATTTTACCCAACTCAAGAAGAAATCTATAAATTCCTTCTTTTAATAGTTTCCAAGCTAACTCTCCTACTTGTGGTACATACTAAAAGAATGTCAGTACAGCAGAATTCATTCCACAAAAATTTATTGAGCTCCTCTTACTAGCAGGGGCACTTGAAAGATAAGCACAGTCACACATTTCCTGACCTCAAGGCTCCCACCTTCTTGTACTATGTGTCAACAAACAACCACAGTAGATTGTGCTAAATCCTGAAGCAGAGGAACATATGCACGGTGTTGGAACAATGATGAAACACAGAGACCTAAGAGATCAAAAACTTTGGTTGCCAGGGAGTTAGAAAAGGCCTCCTCTAGGAAATGCTTGTGTTGGGTCTGGAAGGTTGAGTAGGAATTTTTCTAGGGGGAAAGAAAGAAAAACAAAAAACTTTGAGCCCTTTCAATGGGTCAGATATATAGATTGTTTAATATTCTCCACATGCAAAACTTATCAGATGGTTTTTTATTATTCCAGTTTTTACAGAGTAAAAAAAAAAAAAGATGAATCTGCTTGTTCAAGGTTACATAGTGAGTGAGCTATGGAGACTGAAGACTCAAACTCTGTACATCTTATTCCAAGATTGTTTGTGTCCTTTCCATAGCACCATACTGCTTTCCAGTAGGGCAGAAGGGCATATGATTATGCCCAGTAATTTTCAATGCTGTCTGATGCCATCTATATAAAGTTCAAGGACAGGCAAAACTTACCTAGGAGGAGAGAGGTCAGAATAGTGACTGCATGTGGCAGAGATGATAGCTAAGGAGCTGGAGGTGGATTTTTGGGGTGCTGGACAGGTTTCACAGGTGTATATACATCTAAAAATTCATTGAGCTGTACACATAGATTTGTGCACTTTACTGTCTGTTAATTATACCTCAATGTGTAAATAATAACAAATTTGTTTTGTGCTATGGCTTTTATAGGTCAAGAAAGGTGATCTCTGCATTCTCATAATCCCTTTTTTGATTAACAGTCTGCTTATTCTAGATACTTGTTTTTCCCTAGATAAATGGATTAATTACAGGTAATGACAGTGCATCAGTCTTGCCTCTCTTGAGCATAGGTCTTTATTATAATCTTATAATCTGTTTCCTAACAATCCTGACTATCAAAATCATAAAACTGTATTTTAAGGGATGAAGAGTTGCTGGGCACCTAGGTGGCTCAGTTGGTTAAGCATCTGCCTTCAGCTCAGGTCATGAGCCCAGGGTCCTGGGACTGAGCCCTTTGTTGGGCTCCCTGCTCAGCAGGGAGTCTGCTTCTCCTTGTCCCACTCCCCCTGATTGTGCTCTCTCTCCCTCTCTCCCTCTCTTTCTCTCTCTCTGTCAAGTAAATGAATAAAATCTTTAAAAAAGAGTGAGAGAGAGATGAAGAGTTGCTTAGAGGCTTCTATGGGGGCTGCCACAATGGATCTTTTTGACACTCTGATGAAAGCAAAACTATAGGCTTCCTCTCTGGAAATGTACACATGCACCACATTTTGCATGAGATTCAGAGATTATCACACCATTTAGGACCCACTTAACAGCCCTAGGATCTCAAATTCAGATCCTCTGAGCTAACCCAATTCTTTTCTTACAGAGTAACAAAATAGGCCCAAAGAGGGAAAGCAGCCTATACAGGGGCTGAGGAAGACAGAATCCATGGCTTCTGGCGCTCAGACATTTATGCTGTTCACTCCACTGCCTCTTTAGATATCAGTAGATTTCTTTTGCCCCCAAACTTCCTTGTGTGGAGCCTTTGAGATCAGAAGAACTTCCATAATACCTTGTATCCTACCTTTTGTAACTGGAATCATATCAGAAGTTCACCTTGTACTTACTGGAGAACAATAGGTACAAAGCTGAGTTGGGGACATTTATCTTTCTTTTTTTCACAGACTGCCTCAAAACCCAGAACTGAAATTAAAATGCCTGGGTGAAAAAAGTTTTTTCCTTTCTTTTCTTTTTTTGTTTTAGAGAAATCAACTCTAAAGCATAGTCTATATTTAGACTCTGAAACTTAAAACTTTATTCTGCATTGCTCTTTATAACACTTAAAAGATCCCATGTGAAACTACTCTGCTCTGTAAACCTTTCAATGGTCTCTGACCAAAAACAATAAAATTCCATCCTGACCCAGGAAATTTGTCTGATTTGTGCCCACTCAGTTTTTCAGTTTGGAACAGGGTTCTTACTCCCAATCCAAATAGAAACTGTGAGAAGAGAAAGAGGACCCAGAAAGCCTTTTCTTCAGTATGAAAAGGCTTGATCCTAAGTAGAGCAATCAATGAAAGAAAAGGGCTCAAGCTGCAGCCTACAAATTTCTTTGGGTTTAGTGTGCTCAGGATGAGGTACAGAAATGCCATAGACCTGCAGACAGACATGCATTGAAGCCGCAAGTATATGCTTTCTATCCATAAAGGTTTTCCTAGGTACTTGCTAAGCTATTCCTTCTGTACAATCGTCTGCTTTTCTACTCACATGGATGGAAACTCACATTTATTGAACACTTTGCCATATGTGCGAGCTACTCTTCTAAACGCATATTATTTAATTTAATCTTAACAACTCTTTAAGGTCATCTTATTTCTATGCCCATTTTATAAATAAGCAAACAGGTTTTCAAGGGCCAAGTAACTTGGCCAAGGTCACAGAACTTGTAAGTCACGAAATTGAGCATCAGATAAAAATACCTGCCTTCAGTAGCTGGGTTTGTTCGTTCTGCTCTGGTAAAACAAATAAGTAGGCATACATTGAAGACTGGGAAATGCATACTGTAGGTTGGTTCCTCAAGGCAAACATTTTTCTAGGTACCATATTTTTTCCACCCAAATCTGCAGCCCTTCTCATTGGTGGAAGCCGGATGGACACAGGGACCGGCCAGGGAATATCTGGCAGTAACAAGGCTGACGGGTGGAGACAGGGCGAGAGTAAGGTGGGGGCGGAGGGGCAGAGGTAGGCGCCCGCGGGGGTGTCCCCTCCCGGCAGCCACCGCTAGCGCAGCGGCGCTGCTCGGCCCGCAGCAGACCGCCACATCGTCGCGGCCCGCCCCCAGCGCCGTGCGGCCCAATCAGTGGCGCGGCCTGGCGCCCCGCCCCTCTCCCCGGCCATATAGGCCTCGGCCTGGCCGACCCCCATCCCCGCAGTTGTCGCTCGGGCTTCAAGCTGTGGGACTCCGAGGAACGGCGGCCACCGCCCCCTGCGCGTCCGGTTCCCTCCTCCCCACGTACGCCGCGCCGCCGGTCCGCAGCCGCCCGCGGAGCGCAGCCGCGAGCCTGAGCCCCCGCCGGTCTCCTTCGTCGCCTCTCTGTGTCCGCGGCGGGCCGGCGCGATGAGGCTGGGCCCGAGGCCCGCGGCGCTGGGGCTGCTGCTGCTGTGCGCCGCGGCAGCCAGCGCCGGGGACGCGGAGGAGCTGCACTACCCGCAGGGCGAGCACCGCAGCGACTACGACCGTGAGGCGCTGCTGGGCGGCCAGGTGAGGTGGCCAGGCCCGGGGCTGGGAGGGCCGGGCCTCGCTCCGGGGCTGCCGCGGGCTTTGTCCCGGGACAAAGAGGGGCGGCCAGGCCAGGCCTGGCCCGGGCGGCCTGACAATGGGGTCCGCCGGGCGGGGCGCCACTCACTCTCTGGGGGGACCCCAGGGTCTCTACGCCGGAGGAAAAAGCGCGGCCCGGGAGTCGGATCCCTTCCAGTCTCCTGGCACCCGGCATGATCACTGAGGGTGTGTAGGAGGCAGGGGCCTTGGAGAGCAGGTGTGGGTCACCCCTAAATCCTTGGGCAGAGAAGGCTTCTGGTAGCCTTATTTTTTTCTTCCACCATTTTGCCCCACTGATAGTAATGCTTTACCCCTCTGTGTATCGCTTACCCCCCAAAGGAAGAAGTCGATGAATATGTTAAACTCTCCCCCGAAGAGCAACACAAAAGACTGAAGTCAATCATAAAGAAAATTGACTTGGACTCAGATGGCTTTCTCACGGAAAGTAAGGACGTCCTACACAATTAACAATGGAGAAATCCCTTTGTAGGAGATAGAAATACAAACATTTAAGCAGGGCTGTTTGTTGCGTGTAGATTGCTAGTGTTGCAACAAATGTAAGGTATACGGTGAGGAGGGGGGAAAAGGACATGTTAAGTAGGTTTTATATCTAGAAATCCTTAGATATAGGTCCCCAGTAAAAATCAGGACTTTCTTGACTCAATCGATATGTGCAAGTCTTACATTGAACAAACACCATATTCCTTCTATGACTTTTATAAGTGTCAAGAATACGTCAGAAACCTTATGGCATTATATGATTTATTGCTGTTTTGATATATGTTTCATTAGGAATTTAAGAATTTGCATCTGTTTCATAAGTAGAAAAAGACCTGTTGCATGTGAATTTATGATAATCACAAATTATTACAGCCAATAGGGGTCTTAGAATCATCTTGTCCACCTCTCTTTGTAGAGCTGAAGATACTGAAGTCCAGAGGGGTAAGTGCCTTTCTAAAATGAGTGGCAAAGCCAGGACTAGAATCCAAATTTCTTGCTCTTAATTCAGTTTTTAATATCCTTCACTTAAAAAAAAAAAAAGTCTGAAGAGCACCTGGCTGGCTCAGTTGGTGGAGCATGCGATTCTTGATCTCTGGGTCATGAGTACAAGCCCCATGGGTGTAGAGCTTACTTTAAAAAAAAAAAAAAATCTGAATGCTCTTAGGTTCTCCAATTAGAAATGAAATGCACAGAATATTAAAAGAATATTCAGTTGCTTTGCAACTGACTCTCCTCATTGCTTAATTCAAGTGGTAAACTCTATCAACTTTCCAAGTTGATCTTTCAAAAAAATTCAGGAGATAATTTGCTATAACTCTTATTTAAATGTTGCTCACCATCCAAGGATTGAAGTTGCTGAAGAGAGAATTGCAAACTAATTGGTAAATTTAAGATGTGTTGTCAGTAAAATTGGTGCTCACAGGAATATTAAGGTTTTGATTTCTCTAAATAAAAACAAAAGCTTTAGACTCGAGTTGTCCACTAAGAATAGGTCTGTCTTTGGTTACACTAACAAGCATGCAGAAAAAACTGATTTGGGAGACTGTGGTATCTATGTGTAAGGGCCTGTAAATAGTCAAATATTTAATAGTAAACTTAAAAAGTTTTAAAGTTAAAAGGAATTTAGTTCAAATCTTCATTTTACATATGAGAAAACAAAAACTTGAGAGGGCAGACTTACCCCTTATGACAGAGCTGAAGTGTGAACCCATGTTTCTGGCCCCTTTACCATTCTGTATTCTATTATGTGACGATTATCTCCTTAAATAAACCAGAAGAAACCCTCATTGTACTTGAAGGACCCTTCAGAGAAGTTTGCTAAGTTGGACTTTAAAGTCCAGGACTAGACTTTAGAAGGAACAAAATTCAGTGGAAGGAGTTTGGCCTTTAGAGCCAAATATAGGTTTGAATCTGGAGTCTGCTACTTACTGGCTGTGAGTCCTCAATTCCAAATGGCAAAAGTAGTAAAGTAGACTAGATTAGAAACATAAATGGAAAGTGATAAAATTGCCTGTTTTGAAGATCAGAGACAACACATGTAGAGGACCTGATATATAATAATTGTTCAGTACATGGTTGCTATAATAATTATAATTCTGCCTTAATTTAGAGTTTCAGGAGAGACAGTGTCTTTACTTTTCTATTCATCTGACCTCCCCTAGACCAATAAAGGGGTACCACTCTTTAAACCAAATGGTGTATTACCTTTAACCAAATGCTATACTCTTGCCATTCTTACAGATACTCATGTTCTTCTCCCTACCACCTTTTTTCTATAATGCAGTGTAGTAAATATCTCTGAATAGATTTTTAAAAGTTGACCTGAATGTGGACATTAGAGTTTTAGAAACTTTCCCCTGTGTCTTCAGGTACCAAGACAGAGGGCTGTTGCAAGAAGGGCTTAAGTCATAATTGCTACTCATTACTTTTGTTAAAATTTCCTCCAGAAGTTTTAAAATGGTTGAAGGACATAACTGTAACAATGTTTCTCAAACTTCAGTCACTTGAATACATTTTCACAATTTAGGCCCTAGCTACATACCATCTATTGTTTTCTTAATATGGTTTTGATTCAACTCAACATAAAATTTATTTTAAAGAGAAACCTTATATTACTTTCATAAATGGAAAACACTGTTTTCTAATACATATTAGAATAAATAGGTCATCATTATCATATTCGTACTTCCTGAGAGATCTGTGATAGCTAGCAAATGTTATCTGCAATTTTGTGGATTATAATTTTTAGAAGTCAAGTACTATTTTGGCCAATTGGTAATTCATTTAACAAATAAGTGATTGAGCCAGGTACTTTTTAGGTGTTTAGAGTACCTCAATGAACAAAACATACCTGAACTCTGTATTCAAGAAGTTGTGTTCTATTTGGATCACATATTGTTATATTCTTGGACTCCACACCACTCTCATGCCTTCTACTCCTATTTCTATGGATACAACTGGGCTAATTCTCACTCAGTATTTGAAAACACTCAAGATTTTTGTTTTTCCTTTAGGGAAAGTTTAGAAACCTTCACTTCTGTAAATATCAAAATTACTTGTCAACATTCATTTGTATTCTGGGAAATTCTCACAGGCGAACTCAGTTCATGGATTCAAATGTCTTTTAAACATTATGCAATGCAAGAAGCAAAACAACAGTTTGTTGAATATGACAAAAACAGTGATAGTAGTGTGTCATGGGATGAATACAACATTCAGATGTATGATCGTGTGATCGACTTTGATGAGAACACTGCTCTGGATGATGCCGAAGAGGAGTCTTTTAGGCAGGTGAGTAGCTGTGCACAAGCTGTTCCTTTTGATCATATCAGTTCACTTTTCCTTCCTGCATGAATGAGCACAAGAGGGTCTGAGGTCATAGATTGGGATTGCCTTGTTCTCTGGGCAATCACTTGTTCCACTTTAGTGGTCGTTTTGATGGTTTCCTTTCGAGCCAGATTTTTGCCTCTTATTCTGCACTACCTAAATTATCCTTTCATCTGTTTTTCTCAGTGGCGTCATTTGTCCTCATTTCGAGTTGCTTTTTAGTGTATTTTGAATATGTATCTCAATATTTTATTATTATTATTGAACAGTTTTGTATCATAGTTACAAATAATATAGAGGCTCATTCACATCTTTAAACAGATAGTTTTATATAAAATAATGATTACAAATTTTTTTTTAAAGATTTTATTTATTTATTTGACAGTGAGAGAGAGAGAGATCACACAGAGAGGCAGGCAGAGAGAGAGAGGGGGAAGCAGACTCCCCGCTGAGCAGAGAGCCCGATATGGGGCTCGATCCCAGGACCCAGAGATCATGACCTGAGCCGAAGGCAGGGGCCTTAACCCACTGAGCCACCCAGGCGCCCCTCTATTTTTAATTTTTTAAGGAACTATCATATGGTCTTCTGCAGAAGCTGCACCATTTAAAATAACTGATTTTTGAAGATTTAGTGTCACTATGAGTTTTGTTGATTCTCATGGTGTAATTTGTCAAAATTAAAAGATATCTTGTTCTAATGCTTCTTAAACAGAGGTGAGGAAGCCCATTTTTATTTAGAAATTAATAAGAACTTTTAGTAATACGTAGGAACTTTTTGAGACAAAGGACTATAAAGTTAAGAAATTGCTGTTTCAGTACTTCTATATTTCAAGGGTAATTATAAGGACTTTTTAAATTTATTATTTTTATTTTTTTATTTTTTTAAAGATTTTATTTATTTATTTGTCAGAGAGAGAGAACACAAGCAGGCAAAGAGGCAGGCAGAGGCAGAGGGAGAAGCAGGCTCCCTGCTGAGCAAGGAGCCTGATGTGGAACTCGATCCCAGGACCCTGGGATCATGACCTGAGCCGAAGGCAGTTGCTTAACCAACTGAGCCACCCAGGGGTCCCAGGACTTTTTAAATTTAAATTCAGATTTTATTTTATTAGAGAGGGCGCATGAGAGAGCATGCAGGGAGAGAGAGGGAGTGGGACAAGCAGACTCCCTCTGAGAGCAGAGCCTGACTCAGGGCTCAGTCCCAGGACCCTGAGATCATGACCTGAGCTGAAATCAAGAATCAGATGCTTAACTGGCTGAGCTACCCAGGCACCCCATTATAATGAAGATTTATATGTGGAAAAAACAAAACCAGACACCTTGTTGCAAACTGTCATTCCCAAAATATTAGTCCAGCTGGGAAAACATTGAGCCTCTTCCATTCCTTAACTTATCTGATTGTAGTATCTACCTTTAGTTTTCGTTGTGGCCATATTCATCATTGTGCGTGCTGTTTATTTTAGAATCATGTTGACCACTAGAACTCTGTAAGTCATCACTAACACAAAGTGGACTGCTTTTTCTGCTAATGATCATGCATCTGCCACCATTGTAAGCTCAAGGGCTTTCAGCCTTGGAGCCAGTCTGCACAGCTTCACATCCAGCTGTATAACTTAACAGTTGTGGCTAAGCTATTAAACTTCCTTATGCCTCAGTTTCCTCATATCAAAAAATGAGGATAATAATAGCGTAGAGGAATAGTAATATATTTATTATACTATACTATTAGATATCCTGTTGTAGCGATTGGGCTGGTGAACAGTTGTGTGTTGATTGAAGAGCATATTGTTGAAGAAAGCATGTGCAATCCAAAGTTTATATTTAATATTTAATATATAATTCGCTTTTTAAAAGTGTTGAAGCATTGGTTAACTATATCAGCTTTAGGTTAGTTAAGATTCCTTTTCACTTTTTTTTCCTCCTTATTTGGGTCTTCATCTTATAGCAGACTGAAGAGATAGAAAGCAGTCTTTTTGCTACTTGGTGCTAAAAAAGAAACAAATGATAATGAGATTTGGGATTTGTCTATCTAGAGATATCCTGTAGGAATTAATTAATCTTAAAAGCACTATTCAATTTCTGAGACTTTTCTAAAACCAAACCATGGTATGATATTATAACTTCCCTGCTAGGTAACAAGAGAGACGTTAAATACAGTATTTTAAAATCTCACTAGAATCAAATTATAATTGTGTCCTTTTTTTTTTTCTTTTCTTTTGGCACCCAAAAGATTTAATGACTATCCCATCAAAACATGAGAAATGTGTGTGTGTGGTTTCTTGAGTTTCTTTATTCTTGGGAGGGTGTGATTAGTAACAGATGATGGTGTTAAGAAGAAAATCTTCACTTTGAAGAGATACAGGACTCATTAATATAAACGGCTCATGAACAGTTTTTGTTTAAAAAAAAAAAAATGTCTGTGTTCACCATCCAGGTACTCAGTACATGTTGATTATAAGACTGTAAGAATGAATTAGATAGGGATGCCTAGGTGGCTCAGTTGGTTAAGCAGCTGCCTTCGGCTCAGGTCATGATCCCAGGGTCCTGGAATCGAGTCCCGCATCGGGCTCCTTGCTTGGCAGGGAGCCTGCTTTCACCCTCTGCCTCTGCCTGCCTCTCTGCCTGCTTGTGTTCTCTCTCTCTCTGACAAATAAATAAATAAAATCTTTAAAAAAAAAAAAAAAGAATGAATTAGGTAGATCTTAATAGTGCTAGGGAATTGATGGATCCCTAAAATGAACACTTCTCCATGGGAGTCCTATTGGTTATTCTCTGACAAGCCGGGAACATCTCTACATTCTCTTCATGTCTCTACGTGAAGTTCTAATCATGCTTTATTAGAATTTGATATAAACCCCATAAGAGTTGATATGGGGTATAAAGATGAACCTAGAAACTGCATTACTCTTCAGAATAAAAAAGCAAGGATGAAAAATGAATCTGTCTTAATCCAAGTTACAGACTTAACATTATACCATAACTAACCATCAGAAATAATTGGATATCTAAACAGAAGAAAATTTTACTATGCAGAAGCCTATTTAAAAAAAAAAGCGGGGGGGTGCCTGGGTGGCTCATTCAGTTAAGCTTCTAACTCTTGCTTTCAGCTCAAGTCACGATCTCAGGGTCCTGAGATGGAGGCTCCTGTCAGACCATGGACTCAGCCAGGAGTCTGCTTAAGATTCTCTCTCTCCCTCTCCTTCTGCTCCCCGACTCCCCATACTCTCTCTCTCAAATAAATAAATCTTAAAAAAAAAAAGCTTGAATTTTATCTTATTTTTAATAAGTTTCCATGTAGAGAACCTATAGTAAAGATCCTCTTGTGTTGTGAAATGCCTGAAAAAGCATTTCTTTATGTAATGATGAACAATTATAGTCAGCACTTTTAAGCAGGATAATTAAAGTTTAGGGACTTACCTGGCAAAGGTTCAATTGTTCTAACTCCCAAAGCCAGCTGCTGAATGTGCATGTACAAGCAATATTTATTTATGTGAGATATAACCTGGCATGTGGCTAATCAGAATTTTTAAGACCTAGACTTTTGTTGTAGCATCACACACTATCTGTTTCCTCATGTAAAACCATTAGTCTACCAAAAGATGGCAGTTTTGTGCTTCTCAAGTTTCTATTGATATATAAAAATAAATTATTATGGTGGTTTCCTCATTTTTACTACTGTATGTAGCACTTTCTTCTCTCCACTAGAACACGGTATTTTTACACAGAAGGAAAAAAAAGTGTGCTGAGATTTTGTGAAACTGACAGCCTTTTTTGTTGTAATCTTTGTCATTTTGGAAAAACAGTCTTTCTGTGTATTGGCTTTTTTAATTTGAGTTGCTCTTTAATTGCTTTCTTCAAATGACCATGAATAAAACTGCTTCTTAAAATCTCATTAATTTTATTTTAAAAAATTGAGAAATGTGAACCAGAAAACTACTTCCTTTAATTTTTTTTCTTTTTTAAACAATCTGAGCTTGCTGAAAGAGATCCTTTCTTTCCATAGGCAAATTTGACCAAATTCAGCTCCTGCTGCTGAAACATGGACCTTTTTCCTCCAAACTGAAGGGTTCTTTCATAAGGAAATCTAAGCACTTAGTATTTTGAATAGTCGTTTATTCAAACAGAACTTGATTGACTCAACAAAGTATCTCAAATTCTTGTTTGTCTGCTCTCCCCATGTTAAACCCCTGAACATCAAGTGTAAATTATTTGGTCTAGTTATTTGAAATTAAGAAACATTAAGTTAAAAGCAGCTATTTGGAAACAAGTTTGTTGTTGTTTCTGTCATGATTTGGTAAGTATAACTGGCTAATGGAAACGGGATGGTTTAAAAGATGAATTCTTTGGGGGGAAGATGTGAGCCTCTCTGCTGTAAATCAGTCATTGTAAAAGTAGTGTTCAGTAGATGACCGCCATCTAACCTCTATTCTAGAAAACTGAAAAGAGTATTTCTTTTCAATGGTGAGACACATAAATTAAAAGCTCCTAAAATATTTGAAACTGTGTTTTTTTAAATATGCTGTTTAATACATATAGTTTATAGAAAGGAGAGTTTTTCCCAGAAATTCTCAAAATGGAATTTAGGCAGGATTAGCAATTTAGCACTATTGGCTGCCAACGCTCTTGATCACAGAATTACCTTTGAGAAATGCATTAAAAGCAGCCTTGTCCCTAATAGCTGCTACTTGATTTACTACTTAAGCATACTTTACAAAAAGAGAAAAAGGAAGATGGGTGTGAGAAAGTAGAAAAGTGTGTTTATTTGACCTCAAAATAGGTCCACTTCAGCTTTTGATGTTTATGATTGAACATACATAATTATTAGCACTATAAAGAGACTACCAAGAATAGACTTCCAAATATTAGATACATATACCAAAAGTATTCTCATATGAGGACTGTTTTTCTGAAACGTATTAACATTTTTGCAAAGTCATTCCAAGGACCAGAAACTATTTGAAATTGGCATATCAAGAATTAACACATAGTCGGAATTTATTGCTTTTTGGACATTCAAAACAGGTAAGATTGTCAAAGAAGAGAGTGTGCAGTACTGTAGAAGAACAGGGACGATCATAGTCCAACTTATTTTAGCTGTTTTTCTGACATACCTCTCAAATCATTTAATTTCCATTTTCTATCAGTAATAATAATATGTAATATGTGACATATTACATTTTTTAAATGCTCAGGTTTACTAATTGCTTGATAGGGGTCCTCATCCCAGTTGCTTAATAGAGATTTTTACCCCAATTTTATAGTTGAGAAAACCAGAGAGGTTAAGCAATTTGCCCTAAGTTAGGTGAAATGCCCTTACCACAACTGGTAAGTGGCATTGCTGGAATTCAGATCTGCGTCTCTGACTCTACAGTCTGTGTCTATTGCTTCTCATAAATGTGTATGATTTTTCTAACCTATTTTTAAGGGGACGATGTGAAGATAAGGTAATGTAAGAGAATGTACTTTAGATTTCACATAGTATGTAATTTTCAAAGTATGTATAATGATGTTCCCATGTGGATGAGACCTTAATCATGTTCAATGTTTAATTTTGAAAGCTTCATTTAAAGGACAAGAAGCGATTTGAGAAAGCGAACCAAGATTCAGGTCCTGGTTTGAATCTTGAAGAATTTATTGCTTTTGAGCACCCTGAAGAAGTTGATTATATGACGGTAAGGAAGAAACGTTTTAAGAGAATTCTTGAGTGACCAAAACTTTAACATCTATTTTTTTCTACATTAAAATGAATTGTTTGGGGCAACCAGAATTTTAAGAGACAGCAAGATCCAAAGTTCTCCTTACTTAAGATAGGGGTGGGAAAGAGTTACTGGTAGTGGGGAGAAGGGTGCTGATGAGGAGGGAGAAGGTAAATCTTCCTGGCTATTTTCTCCCGCACAGCCACATTACCTTCATTGCCTTCCTTTTTGTAGCTTTTACAATTTTCTCTGTTTTCCAATATCAGTAACGTCAGTACTTCCTATTTAGTTTATATCACCTGCAAAAACTTTGGCTCTGGGAAAGCTTATCACCTTTGGGTACAATACTTAAACCAATCATTATGGCTGTCTTTGTAACCAAATATAAATTGTGTTACTGACCTGGCTTTGGGTGATTAAGCCAAAGCTTTGGATCCCCTTTCATAGGTTTTGAGCTGTGGTGTAGCTCCTACTGACTAATGTGTTAACAGCAAGAGGCCTAGTGAGTCCTCTCATCCCTTTAGTACTTGAAAGAAGTACCAGTTCTTCAGAATTTCTGTTGAACTCTAGATTTAACTCAACAAACATTGATTGAGTCCCTACTATAACTTGGCAAGCCTCTTGAGAGGAGAAGATATTATGTTGGAAAGTAAAGACTAATATAATAAATAGCTTTGTAGGAAATAGACTAAACATTTATATTAAGGCTTATTGTCTAGCCTCAGCCTCTAGCTGTGTGGCTTGGTTCTCTGGATATTTCAGGAAGGGAAGATGTAGCTTTATGTTAAGTGGGTCATGGTTAGAAGCTGCCGCCTTGAATAACAAGGCTGCAGAGAACATTTTTCTCCATAGCTCAGTGGCAAGATACGACTGTTGACACCACTTTTGCCACTGAGGCTTCTGATTTTCACTTGGTACAAAATATACAGCCTAATTTTAGAACAATGCTGGGCACAATTTGTTTAAGTGCCAAAGTTAAGTTGAGACAAGCAAATTGAACTCTACCTAGCATGGCAGGCAGAGCATTCCGGATATTGATTCTCAGGAGAATTAAGGAATAATTGAAGACTGGGAGGGAATGACCAGAGAAAGCATTGAAATAATTTGGGCATAATGTGCTGTGGCCCCAGAGTACGATGTGGCAATGGAATGAAATGTACATGAACAACATTTTGAAGAAAGCACAAGCAGGAATTTTGACTGACTACGAGAAGAGAAAGGAAGTGTCAGAGATGACTCTGAGGTTTTGAGATTGTGTAAAATGATTAAAATGGTAGTACCTTTGACAGAATGGGGCGTGTCAGGATGGAAAAGGGTGTTCTTTGATTGTGCTGAGTTGGAGTTGATTGCAGCACGTAAGAGGTGTGACCATGAAGTGGTGTCTCATTCAGAGCAGCTTCATTAATTCATATTTACCTTAATTTGTTCTGCTGTAGCACTTTTTCCATTTAAGGATATATTTGATAAGGGAAAAAGCAGGGTGCAGGATCAACTAGGTGATTTTGATTTGGATTAAAAGTTAGAATTTAGGGAGCAGGCTGGCTCAGTCAGTAGAACACGTGACTCTTGATCTCAGAGTCGTGAGTTCAAGCCCCATATTGGGCAGGGAGCCCACTTGAAAAAAAAAGTTAGAATTTAGAGATACTTTCATTCTTGTAGTTCCAAAATTTATTTTAACCATGACAACGTTATTGAAATAAGTCTATTGTTTCCCAAAAGGATTACTTGAATGGAGGAATAGTCATTATAATCAGTGATTCTTAACTTATCTTGGATCACAGACTCCTTTAAAAATAAGGAGCAATCAGGGTGCCTGAGTCACTCAATAGGTTAAGCATCTGACTCTTGATTTTGACTCAGGTCATAATCTTAGGGTTGTGAGATGGAGGACAGCACCCAGCCTGCTTAAGATTCTCCCTCTCCGGGGCACCTGGGTGTCTAGTGGGTTAAAGCCTCTGCCTTCGGCTCAGGTCATGATCCCAGGGTCCTGGGATCGAGCCCCATATCGGGCTCTCTGCTCAGCAGGGAGCCTGCTTCCCCCCATCTCTCTGCCTGCCTCTGCCTGCTTGTGATCTCTCTCTGTCCAAAAAAAAAAAAAAAAAATTCTCCCTCTCCCCCTCCCTCCTCAAAGTTCGTTTGCATGTGTGTGCACGCACTCATTCTCTCTCTCTCTCACAAAAATAATAAGCAATCTATGGACTTTGTCCCAGAAAAATCACATATGCTCATATACATAAAATATGGGGTTATAATTTCAGGAGATTCTCAGATTCTCTAAAAGTAAACTTTGGGTCTTTGGTTATGATCCCCTGCTTTCTATATATTACAATCTGTAACATTTGATTTTTTAAAAACTAACAATTTGTATTTAAGTGTTATTTCATACAGATATAAAGGAAGCCCTTGGGTTTGGCTAGAATTGGAGACTCCTGAGAATATATTTTCATTACAGTTGTGATGCTAGAATCCAGATTTGAAAGGTATTTGGGTGGCAACAGGTAGTGAGGAAATGAGAATAGTAAATGCAACCTATAATAGACCTGGAATGGGAGAAAAGAAACCAGGATGGTAATTAAAAAGTGCAGGGGACTTGAATGTGTTTAAAGGCATAGAAGAAGGAGTTAACAGAGAAGAGAGTGGAGGCTCGGGAGAGGCCAGAGTTAGGAGTGAAAGAAAGCACTCAGCAAGTAAGAAAAGATGGGATCTAGGAAGACTGTTGAGCTTCACCCTAGAGAAGGGGGAAAGATAACTTTAACTCCTGAGGTTGAAGATAAGGATAGAGGAATAGACATAAAAATAGAGGTAATTAAGGGGGAGAATGCAGTGTTGGGAAACAGGCATTTCAGAAGCCTTATACCTTGTTTGGAAAAATCATGTGTCTTTGCCAAGGGAGTATTTTGATAAGACTCAAAGTGGAGTTTTCCAAAAACAACTTTAAAGTATGTGTTAGGGAAACTGAGGCAGAGACAGACTTCCAAACTGCAGTGAGAGCCCGCTGAAGTGGGAAAAAATTAATTTTAAGGATTAGGTTTGTATTTCTGTTTCTCTTTCTTTTAGACTTTATGATTCTGGAATAAAGGAGAACGTGATGTGGGTCTGCTGTGCAGGGTGGAGACTGGCAAAGTAAGAAAAGGTAGAAGAAGATATAGGAAGGTAATAAGGGAAGAACTGAAACAGCTGGCCATTAAACAGGTCATCTTGGGTCCAGTATAACTAGAAATCATATAATCTTTGGGTTAGAGAGGATTGAGTGATAAGCCATGATAGAATGAGGAACAGATTTGGGGTGGATGGGGTAGATTTGGTGGAAGAGGAAGCAAGGAGGTGTAGGTTTATGGGGGACTGGCACCTTTGATTTAGATCTGGAGGCAGAACAATAGTTCTGTGCAAAAGGATCTGGGGTTAACGCAAAAGTTCTTTTGGGGTTAACGGAGTGGAGGGAAAGTGAAGTTAAGGAAGACCAGGATAGTAAGAGGTGGCCTTCTGGAGAAGGGAGGGGAACATGCAGAGATTTGGAGATTGAGTTTAGAGCCCAAGTTGTTAGGAGGGCAAAGTGGAGTTCTCGATAGCAGAAGCTTAAAGATGTTGAATTTAAAGCTACTCAGTACTTGCGGTTATATTCCTGCCTCTAAATTCCACTGTTTAGAAAGGTTGTCTTGCAAGAATGGACAACAAAAATGAGTATTTCTAAAGATGTTCTATACTGGAATAGATTCAGATGGTGATGGGAAAATTTTGTGACTTAATTGTTTTATTTTGGTTTTTTATGAACACACAATAGGAATTTGTCATTCAAGAGGCTTTGGAAGAACATGACAAAAATGGTGATGGATTTGTTAGTTTGGAAGAATTTCTTGGTGACTACAGGCGGGATCCAAGTAAGTACCCTAGGTGTGTGGAAGGAGGGAAAAAAGCCTGAAATTAAAGAAGAAAGGAATTGAGAGTCTTGCTCATTGAGAGCTGTGTTTGACAGGAAAATGGAACAAGAAGGAGTGTGCCTGATTTCTGCTTGTTCTGCCAAGTTAAATATAATACAAGCAAAACAGAAGGATTCACAGCTTACGTGAGAATGTGGTCTCGCTCACTTTAAGTTCCATTTCAGGATTCGAAGATTTTTCTTCCTTTTCAAACAAATATAATGTAATTCTCAGTTTAAATGGGCGAAGAAGTAAAGGTTAATATTTTTTTTAAAAAATCCTATACCTTTGCATGTAGATCTTAAAAGAGAAACAAAATACTAGAAATGTTGGTGTAGAAGGTGTCTCCCTGAGTGTTCAAAATCTGAGGAGTTTGCATATGCAGCTCTTTCTGTTCACAGCTGTCGTTTCAGAATTGTTGCTTAAAAGCTTCACTCACTGTGAATTTCACTTTAAAATTGCATATGGTATTACTTTGTAAGCACGTGTAGGAAACTTTATATAGTCACACGATGTACATAAAAACATTACCCAACTCAACTGTGGGAAGACTGGATACCAGAACAAGTAGCAGCGGTTAACACACTAACCAGTTTATGATAATACACATCGATTTAGAAACTCTGAGCTGTTTAGACTTAAATGTCACTTTTGAAAATTATGTAGTTTGTATTTATGTCAGGACTTTTCAGATAAGTAGATCTGTTTTCTCAGGCTTCCTTTATATATATAGTAAGCTTTAAGTTCATTTCCTTTATTTTAGGGATGTACCAATCTTCTCATTGGAAATATGTTACATTCTTGTGTGTCTGTATATTGTGTTTTATTTTTGCCATTAAGCAGCAAATGAAGATCCAGAGTGGATACTGGTTGAGAAAGATAGATTCCTGAATGATTATGACAAAGATTCTGATGGCAGGCTTGATCCCCAAGAGCTGTTGTCTTGGGTAGTACCCAATAATCAGGGCATTGCACAAGAGGAGGTGAGTGTCACAAAGTGACTGTATATCCCTTTTTCTACCCCAAGTTAGATGCTGTTGGTAGGAAAGGAAGTTCAAAGCCTGAAGCTGAAGAAAGAAGGAACAGAGTTGTTTATTTAGGATCCGTGCATTGCTGTTTCTTGACTTAAATCTGTGAACTGTTTTAGATTGTCAAGGAGACAAGAAGTTAAGATTATTTCATGTATTAATGTGATTGCCCAGTGAATGGAATAATAAAAGTTTATAATTTACTTATAGGGGCCCAAAGTGGGTTATGTTAATTTGGCTTAACCTTTAGATATCTTAAATAGAAGTTGAGTGGGGAGGAGGCAGAACCTAGCAGAAATTAAGAGGATAATGAGAAAAGCTGTGGGCAGCCCTGGTTATAATACGTAATATTCTGAGATACTCAGACAGTAACGAGTACTTGGCACACCTGAATAATTGTTGCAAATCAAGTCACATTGAAACGTGAACATCTTGCTGAAAATTCTTATACTTGATTTGTTTTGTTTTAAAGGCTCTTCACCTAATCGATGAGATGGATTTGAATAGTGATAGAAAGCTCTCGGAAGCAGAGATTCTGGAGAACCAGGACTTGTTTCTTACTAGCGAAGCTACAGATTATGGCAGACAGCTTCATGATGAATATTTCTATCATGATGAGCTTTAATCCCTCGGTAGATCTGAATAGAATACTGTCTTCTTTTATAATTTGTTACCAGCTTTACTTTTGTGATAAAATATTGATATTATATTTTACACTCAAGTCTTACCACAGTCAAAATTATCTTAAATGTAGATTGTAATTTTGGTCTTTCAGAAGAAAAATGAAACGAAACCTGGTATTTATTTCAAAAATGTATTAAAGAAATAAAACAATATTGTGCCATATGACAACAAAGTCTTTCCTAAATATTCCATCTGTTTAGTACTGTATTGTGGGATATTTGCGTTCTATATCCATACTTGAAAAAATGGAGGATTTTAGAGATGCCTGAACAATATTATTTAAATAGTATGTAACTGAGCTATCGATTTTTCTTTTGTTTTAAGTAGATTTAACTTGGGAACTGACAAAAAGGACATTGTTTTTAGATTTAGCATTTTGTTTTAAAACCTTTAAAGGAACCTTTAGAAGGACTTATACCTCACATTTTAATGTTGAGAAGTTCTGCTTACTTTTAAAATGGTTTCTATAAAGGGTTTTATTGTATGAAATAGAACTTTATATTTTTGCATTTGTATAGATAGTAATTATATTTAATGTGTAACTATAGCATTATGGTGTGTGGAATTTGACATTGTCCAGAACTCTTCATTTTTGACTGATTAAAAATGAAATGTCCTATCTTTCTATATGTTTGTTTGTTTTTCTTTGATCTCCCAGATAAACTTAGAATTCAGAATAGGTTTTGTTGAATTATACATTATTTTACCTTATCCATTCCTATATTTGTGTAGAAACTGTTCTCCAACCTTGAATTATTCTTTTTTTTTTTTTTAAGATTTTATTTATTTATTTGACAGAGATCACAAGTAGGCAGAGGGTGGAGGGGGAGCAGGCTCCCTGCTGAGCAGAGAGCCTGATGCGGGGCTCGATCCCAGGATGCTGAGATCATGACCTGAGCCGAAGGCAGAGGCTAACCTTGAATTATTCTTGATGCATATTGTTATTTTGGTTTTTTTTCCTTTTTGATAAAAGAATCATGTTACAATTGAACATATACCTGACATATTTTGTTGCTGTTGTAACAAATGTGGTCCTGCAGTTTGGTGCTAGAAATAATCATGAGAATTACACAGGTTGGAGGACCTAGGTGGCTTGGTTGGTTAAGTGTCTGTCTTCGGCTCAGGTCGTGATCTCAGGGTCCTGGGTTTAAGCTCCATGTCAGGCTCACTGCCCCACAGGGAGTCTGCTTCTCCCTCTCCTCTCCCTCCCCCCACTCCTGCTCATGCTCTCTCTCTTCTCTCAAATAAACAAATAAAATCTTAAAAAAAAATAAGAATTACACAGGTTGGAATCAGCAGTAGAGCTGGTTAGTTATCCGTGGTAGAGCTCAGTATCTGTTATACTAAAAGTAAAATCATGCTTGGTAATTATTTGTCTAATGCCTAAATGGTCAGTTTTAACCTTATTCTGGAGATCAATTTATTTACCTTTGTGGGGAATAAGAAGAGTGAGAAGGTGAGGAATTTGTGTTTTCCTAGCCCTTACCTACAGATAGTTTTTTTCTTTCTTTCTCTTTCTTTCGTTCTTTCGTCCTTCCTTCCTTCCTTTCTTCCTTTTTTTCTTTTTTTTAATTTTAAAAAAATTTTTAAGAGATTTTATTTATTTATTTGACAGAGAAGAGAGACAGCCAGAGAGGGAATACAAGCAGGGGAAGCAGGGGAGAGGGAGAAGCAGTATCCCCACCGAGCACAGAGCCTGATACAGGGCTGGATCCCAGGACCCTGGGATCATGACCTGAGCCAAAGGCAGATGCTTGATGACTGAACCCCCACAGGCACCCTGGTTTTTCTTTCTCTTTTAAAAAAATGACTTTTATTTGTAGAGGAAGACATCAGCTGTATTCTGTTAATCTTTTCCCAGACTAAGGTTGTGTCCTCTATGGCACACATAACATTCTGGGGGCTTAATGAGTCCTTAATGAATATTTGAGAAAGCCTGAAGCTCTTTTCTGATAGAATTGACAGCATCTGCCTACCTCTCTCCCATCCCCACCTTTGTTGATGTGAAGTATGAATGCAAGTTGTAACCTTTCATACCATACTGATAGCTCGCTTACCTTGGTATCTAAAGTACAAAGTTTTCATTTTAACCTACAACACCTATCTGATTATAGCAGTTTAAAAATTAAAGATAGACCATTATCACTTACTTGTCACTTGTCAGCCTTACTGAAACTGGGATATTTGGAATAACTAATTTGATTAGCATGATAACTATTTGTTTTTATTGCTGGATTCTTCAAATCTATACCAGAATTGTTAGATCATTAGATACAGATTTTATTTTCATCTTAATGAGTTAAGATTTTGTGTTCTACATTCAGCCTTGATATTATACAGATAAAAGAATTTTGGTGACATTATTAGTGTTCACTAATATCTGTTCTTTGATTCCCAGCAAGAGGAAAATTACACTTCTAGCCCCCTTACAGGTAGACAGTAGCTACTTATGGTCAGTTAGAAGTGAGTGGCAGTAGTGTGTGTCACTCCCAGACTGGGCTAGTGACAAACCCATTCCTTTGCCATGGCATTGTAGAGAAGGGTTAACCCTCAGTTGACATGGGTCCACAAGATCCAAGAGACCTTGATTTCTGAGTTGACCACATGGAGGCCAGCTGGACCCTCAGTGGACTTTGCATGATCAAGAAATAAACTTTATGTTAAGCCACTGAGATTGTGTGTGTGTGTGTGTGTGTGTGTGTGTTAAGCCCCTGAGATTTATGGGGAGGGTGGTATATGTTTAACCACAGCAGAGTCTAGCTTATCCTGAATGAAAATTTAGTAGTAAACAATTGGCTCTAATAAGCATACAGGAAAAAAAATTGCTTGAAAAGAGTTTCTGTATCTTCTGCTAAGTCAAACCAGAAAAATTTTTTAAGGCTTTTTTTTATTTTAGTAAAACTTAAAGCTTTTTATTTTGATAGAATTAGGAGAATTTGAATTTATCCTTACAGCATAAGAGTAAAAATAGAATGTGGCTCTCTGAATTATTGGCTGATCCTGGCTAAAGGGTGTAGTCACTTCCATTGTTTGACTGCAGGTACAACTTCACAATGGGAAAGTGGATAGGATTTGTACAAATTAGTGCACATGTGGTTCTGATTGGACAAATTTTCAGGACAGAAAATGACTGTCTTAGTTTGTGACACAAATTTAAAGGAAGCCAGGACACTCAGCACAATGCCGTATTTGCCTTACTTCTTTCCATCGCAGTTGTTTTTTTTTTTAAATAGGCTTTATTTTTTAGGGCATGTACAGGTCCACAGCAAAATTGAGCAAAAGGTATAGTGATTTTCCATATACCTTCTGCTCCCCACATCTGCAGCCTTCCCACACCCAGAATCCTGCACCAGAGTTGGTATTTGTTACAACCAATGAACATACATTGACACAATATTATTACCCCAAGACCAAAGACCATAGTTTACATTAGGGTTTACTCTTGGTGTTGCACATTCTGTGGGTTTGGACAAATATATAATGACATGTATCCACAATTACAGTATCATACAGAGTAGTCTCATCACCCTAAAAATCATCTATGCCTATTAACCTTCCCCATCCCCAACCCCTAGCAACCATCGAATTTATTGTCTCTAGTTTTGCCTTTTCCAGAATGTCATTTAGTTGGAATCATACAGTATGTAGCCTTTTCAGACTCCTTTACTGGTTTAAATGTAAGAATAAATTTGTGCTGTTGTTTCCTTAAGGTTTTTGTGTGACAATATTCTTCTAAGTGAGAAATTTCTACTTAAGCTGTGAAATCTTTTCCACTTTGGAAAATGATTTAGGAAAGCCAACTAGAGTCAAATTTTTGTTTGTTTTGAGACAGAGAAGGAGAGTGGAGGTGAGGGAGAGAGAGAATCCCTAGTAGGCTCTGCGCCCGGAGTGGAGCCTTACTCGGGGCTAGATCTCATGATCCTGAGATCACGCTCTGAGCTGAAATCAAGAGTTGGACATTAAACTGACTGAACCACTTAGGAGCCCCTGGAATCAAATTTTTGATAGAAGTATAACAACTCATTTGCTTCATTTCAACATTGAGCTTTGTGGAATACATGTTAGGCTAGGTTTCCTGGCTGCTATAAATGTGTCACAACTAGTATCAGCTGAGACTGTCTCAGCTACCTAAGGGCCTCCAGAGAAGCTACCAAGATATAAAATACCTCAATTTTATTTGGAACAAAGGACTCAATCCAAGCACAAAAAAGCAATTACCTTAAGTTCACCTTATCTACACTTCAAATTAACCTAAGACAGTTCATGAGGTACAGAAAAACCATTTGAGTTTATAAAACTATTTAAAAATGGTTAAAGTGATTTTTAGAAATGACATAGTCTCTCATCTTGGTTTTACATATCTTAAAAAATAAAGCCCCAACTAGTTCTCTGTTCTACAAAGATATTTTTCTTCTTTTCTGAGACCAGATTCCAGTGAGCAGAAGGCATCTCTGTTCCCCTCCGTTGTGCCATCAGCCATGTTTGGTAACACAGGTAAAGGGGCCATCCCACTACAAGGACACACTGAAGTCATGAATGAAGTTCTTTTTTGTGCCAGCTGCTGGACTGTCAGAACTGATGTTTCGTTGTTCTACCTATGACAGTGACATCATACAAGTGACCGCTTTTCTAAGAGTATGCTAATGAAAAACTGGATCACATTTAATGGTGGACTGCCTTCGTGGTGGTCGGGAAAGGGAAGCTGGGCTAAGCTGAGACCAAACTGTGATGAAGCTATCCATTGTTATTTTACCTGCTGGTTACACAACACCGTAGTCTTCAGTTTATCCTCCTTTAGCCCTTCCACATTATAGACGGCAACACCTCAGCAAAACCCCCCTAATCCCCAACAACCCACCAAAGCAAAACAACAATTAGTACATTCTTAGAGAAGGAAAGAGATGAGGATGGTTTATATTAATGCTACTATCTTACTAGATTTTTTTTTTAAAGATTTTATTTATTTGACAGAGAGAAACACAGCGAGAGAGGGAACACAAGCAGAGGGAATGGTAGCGGGAGAAGCAGGCTTCCTGCCGGGCAGGGAGCCCGATGGGCTCGATCCCAGGCCCCTGGGATCATGACCTGAGCTGAAGGCAGACACTTAACGACTGAGCCACCCAGGCACCCCCTATCCTACTAGATTTAAAGACCTGCTAAGTATTTATAAAATTTATGTGTGGCAAAAAGAAAAAGCATAACAGTTTATTTAGAAATCAATCAAATCTTACATTTTTAAAAAATGGAATGTAGGCTTCTTGAGGGCTGGAGCTGTATCTTTGCCATCATGTGTCCAGTATGCGATCAGCACACAGTAGGTACCTACTGAATGAACTCACTAATGGTACACAGTAGGAGAGCAGACATACTATCACTTGGTTCTTCCTTTATGTCTCTCAGCCTGTTCTTGCCTTGGGGTCTCTATGTTCTTTATCTCTTTGGATATTTAAGTATATTTATGTTAAGTATCTTTGAAATGATTTTGTTTGTTCTAGTTATAGTCCTATTAGTTAGTCCACTGACTCTCCCTCATAATGGTTTGCAAATTTGGGCTGAATTCACATTTAGTGAGAGTTGTTTTCATGGGAATCTGGTATGTCCAACATTGTGGAAGTGTCTTTTGTTAAACCCTGTGGTTTTATCTGTTCTGGATAGGTTTCTGTGTTAAATTTCTCAGCCTGAAGTTCCCATACTTCACAATAGAGTGAATTTGTACCTCCCATATACCCACACAGGTATGGTTTTGGATCCCCATTTCTTCTGTACTACACTTCCTTGCTCCATTTTAGATCAGTGAGTGGTGTTTCTCTAGTCTCCATTTCATGGTCCTGGACAGATTCCTCCTTTGTTTTTATTCCTTCTTTGTTTCTAGCACCTGGAAATTTCCTTCTTGTTTTTGTACTCTGATCTATATTCTTAAATGTATTAGATTGTATTTTATCCAGGATTTCCATGTGTTTGGAGCAGGATTTCAGTCAGCCATGATTACCAGAAGCCTTAGTGTTAATTTATATTGAAAGAGAGCTGGCGATGTTATGTGGCCTCAAGCTAGTAGCATCTAATGAAGCGCAAATAATGCAAAGTATATAATGCAGTCTTATATGCTTTTAAAATAGAATTGCCATGTACATATTGTGAGGAAATTCCCATTTCTAGTTAGATCTCATTTGCATTTTGTTCCTGAGACTTAACCATGAGGTCAGAGCAAATCAGAGGCCAGCTGAGTCAACTAAATGACTAAACTAGAATTCTTGAAGTTTCCCGAAAGAAGAAGAATGGGGACATGTCAAAAGGACACTGTCCTTTTGTGTCAGCTTGTAGGGGTTCCCACTGGCCAAATACGGACAGTTTAAACATCAAAATAAATCATGGTCATAGATTATAACCTTTTGAATGAAATAAGAATCTATGAGTCCATGGGCATATAAAGTAATGAATTAAAAAATAAGTGAGAGGAAGAGGGAACCTGCCTCCTTATAGTAGAATGCCAACTGATAAACAGAACAAATGAAGGAGTTAGGAAATCATCAATGGGGATGCCTGGGTGGTACAGTCAATTAAGTGTCTGACTCTTGGTTTCGGGTCAGGTCATGATCTCATGGTCTTGAGATTGAGCACGTCCTGAGATTGAGCACAGAGTCTGGCTCCCCAGGGAGTCTGCTAAAGACCTTCTCTCCCTCTCCCTCTGCCTCTCCCCCTGCTCACATGCACCCTCTCTCTCCTACTTAGTCTCAAATAAATAAATCTTTAAAAAAAAAAATCAATGGATGCTACAACTTGTGTGTGAAAGTTTGATAAAGAACATTATATTTATGGTTTCAAGTATCTCCCCACAAATTACTTTTTTATGAAAAAGAGAAAAATAGGGCACCTGGGTGACTCAGTGGGTTAAAGCCTCTGCCTTCAGCTCAGGTCATGATCTCAGGGTCCTGGGATTGAGCCCCGCATGGGGCTCTCTGCTCAGTGGGGAGCCTGCTTCCCCCTCTCTCTCTCTCTGCCTGCCTCTGCCTACTTGTGATCTCTCTCCTCTCTGTCAAATAAGTAAATAAAATCTTTAAAAAAAAAGAGAGAGAGAGAGAGAAATAGTAACTTTATAGCTGAGAAACCTGATGGACACCACCTTAACCAAGTGGTCAAAATTAACATCACCTAAACTGGGACAAACTAGCATTGTTCGTCTTTTGATATAGTCATTGAGAAGGACACACCACCATTTCTATGGTATTCCTGGCAAAAATAGTCTGAATCTAACTGCAGGGAAGTCTTGGACAGACACAAAGGGAGGGATGTTCTACAAAATGCTTACCCTATAGTCTTCAAACATCACATGCCAAGAAAGATAAAAAGGGTCAAGGAACCCTTCTAGTTTAAAAGAGATTAAAGTATGACAGCAAGATATAACACATATCCAGGGGTGCCTGGGTGGTTCAGTGGGTTAAAGCCTCTGCCTTCGGCTCAGGTCATGATCTCAGGGTCCTGGGATCAAGCCCCACATTGGGCTCTCTGCTCAGCAGGGAGCCTGCTTACCCTTCTCTCTCTGCCTGCCTCTCTGCCTACCTGTGATCTCTCTCTCTCTGTCAAATAAATAAAATAAAATCTTAAAAAAAAAAAAAGATATAACACGTATCCTGGACTGGATACGTGTTTCCTTTCCTGAAGAAAGGAAAAAGAGGTATAAAGGACATTAATGGAACAATACTGGCATTTGGAATTGTACTGTAATTAGTTAATACTACTGTACCAATGATAAATCTTACTTTTGACAACTGAACCATGGTTTTAATGAGATTGTCCTTGTTCTAAGGAAATACACAGTAAAGTATTTTTTTAAAAGATTTTATTTATTTATTTGACAGAGAGAGATCACAAGCAGGCAGAGAGGCAGGCAGAGAGGGAGGAGGAAGCAGGCTCCCTGCTGAGCAGAGACCCCCGATGTGGGGCTTGATCCCAGGGCCCTGAGATCATGACCCGAGCCGAAGGCAGAGGCTTTAACACACTGAGCCACCCAGACGCCCCAACAGTAAAGTATTTAGAAGAAAAAGGGACACAATGTCTGCAACTCACTTTCAAACAGTTCAGAAGAAAAATAAGTTGTGTGTTAATGCATGGAGAGGAAGGGTGAAGATGGAGAGGAAGAGAAAGGATAATGATGCAAATGGGGCACAATGTAAACAGTTGATGAATCTGAAACTTTTAGTTTGAGATTATTTTCTTGAAACTTTTCTAAGGTGTGAAATTATATCAAAATGTAAGAATTACTCCTTAGAGTACCTCCTGATGATAGGATTGACTTTAGACCTTGGATCAAGGTTGATTCTGCAGATGGATATAACCAGAAGGTAAAGGCAGGAAACCATGTGGATCCTTTCAGAGTTTATTGGAAAATACCACTAAGTGTATGGGCTTGTCCAGTTGCCTTGGAGAAGATCATTTTGGTTGTAGGAATAAAATGATCTGGAACAGGCAAGTGTAGCTAAGGTGTGGAGCCACCAGAGTTGGTTTCCACCTTTCTAAGCCCCAGTCCCCAATCCCATCTTCCTCTAGAAACTCAGTACTTCTAATGACCTCTGAAGCCCTCAACTCTTTCTTTCCCACTGACTTTCCTTATAAATTCCCACGCCCTTTGCATTACCCCATTTTTTACTTCTGTTGCTACCCTCTTGAGATCTTTGAAAGCAGAAAAATGCTTCCTCTCTCATTTCTATTTGTATCATACTAAGTTTTTATTATAACTGCAAAGGTTGGCAAAAGAGAAAGGGACCCTAAATGCTTTAGTGTATAGTGACCTTATTCAAAACCCCATGAGAGAGGAGAGCTCACTAATGACACTGACGAGATAAAATCCCAAGCAAACAGGCTCACAGAGGAAGACAAAATGAGTTTTGATGGCAGAAGCCTACTAGGGAAGCTGGGTCCCTTTGCTTGTTTGGACACCTGACCTGGTATCCCATGGACATGCAATCAAAACAGAAGCTCTAGGGTCCCTGGATGGCTCAGTCAGTTAAGTATCTGCTTTCAGCTCAGGTCATGATTCTGGGGTTCTGAGATCAAGCCCTGCATGGGGCCCTCTGCTAGGTGGGGAGTTCACTTTTCCCTCTCCCTCTGCCTGCTGCTCTGCCTGCTTGTGCTCTCTCTATCTAACTAATAAATAAGTAAAATCTGAGGGAAAAAAAAAAAGAAACAAAGAAACAGAAGCTCGGGGGCCGTCCCCAGGGCAGCTGTCCCGGTTGTCCACTGTGTTCCTGGCCCCCACCGTGGGAGCCCGCTTCACTGGCTTTATCTTCATTTTGAAGGCTGCAGTCTAGTTCAGGGTTTCTCTTAGCATAGTTGGCAATTAGAGCTGATTCTTGGTTGGGAGGCTGTGTGCAGTAGGATGTTGAGCAGTTTCCTTGGCCTCTGTTGGTGAGATGCCAATAGCATTCCCCCCAGGTCGAGACAGAGAATCTCCAGATGTTGCCAAATGTCCCCCAGGGGGTAAAATCACCCCATTTGGAACCACTGGTCTAGTTGCTCTGTATAGTGCTTTCAGAGCCTGCTTTTGAAAGCCTCTTATTTTGTTTTCGGTGCCTGCTCTGGCAGGAAGCTGCAGCACTGAGTCTGGGAAAGGCACTAAGCTGATGTCAGAGCAGACGGGCTTCGGCCACTCCACGGTGCTTGGCGTCTCAGTCCTGGCCACACTCTCTCTTCCCTGGGGCTGGGTCTTCATCAGAGGGCTAGGGAAGAGATTGCACACAAAGTGGATCTTCACATTTCCTTCCAGCTCTGATTCTTTGTCTTTGCCTGCTTTACCTAGCAACCAGTTGGAAACGGAGTGTGTTTTAATACTTGATACATTTATTGAAGAGAATTTTATATTTCCCACTTAATTAAGAAAAAGTTCATTAAATTGCTTTATGGTTATGACTTTATTGATTCCCCACTCCACCTCAATAAGTTTCCTACACCAACCTCCCAGGGGACAAACTAAAAGTAAGGCATGACATTGTTTTCATTCCTAAGTTACATAACCAATTTGAGCGTGGAATATGATTTAAACAGACAGGAAGAAACACTGCCCTTTTATGAGAGGAATTTAAAGGTGGAGAGGATGGATTTAACAATTTAATCCTCAAAGACAAAAAAAACTCTGTAGGAATTTTAAAGTGCAAATGTTATCTTTTTTATGCAAATATATATTTTTTTAATACAATGCTAATATTAAGGAAACTTCAATGAATTATTTCCAGTTTGGGATGTGTGATTTCAAATGAAACTACTAATTCATAGAGACTCCCTTCCTTCCCCCCCATCCTTTTTTTCTCTAATAATCATTGATTGAGCCCCCTAATGAAACTTGGCAGGGCAACCGCAGTGCCCATAGATCACAAGGTGAATGGACAGCCCTGCAGTGGGGCAAACGGCAGCCCTGCTGGGCCCTGGGGATGCAAAACCCAGCTAAGACTGGTGCCTGGCCCTTTAAGAGCCAACAGTGGAGTCCGAGGAAACTGTAAAGGAGGCAGTATGTGGGGGGAAGGGGGAAGCGGTGAAAGACAAAGCCCTTGGGCTTCTAAGTGAGGGTCCAGGAGGCCTTGGAGTCCTTGACTCCTCTCTGTTTCATTCCATTTCCAGCCTAGCCACTTCTCACCTCTGCACTGCTCCTGCTGGGCACATCTCTTCTGTTCATGTAGTTGCTTTTTATTTCTTGCCTCCATCTTGACTCCCCTTCCCCTACCCTCCACCTCCTCCATAATCTCTTCTCTAGAGGGCCCCAGAGAATAGACTTGCTCCCACCACTTCACATTTCACTCCAGGAGAACCAAAGTCTTTGTGAGAGCTACAGGGTCCTACAGAATCTGGCTTCGCACCCCTCCTCTTGTCTCTCGGACCTCATCTCCTGCTCTTCTCCCTTCTCCACACCTCTCCCTCCACACAGGACACCATTCTGTTTCCCAAACACATCAGGCGCTTGGCATATTCCTGCCTCAGGACTTCTGCACTAGCTGCTCCTTCTTCCAAGGATGCTCTTCCTCCAGACAGCCAGAGGGTAACTCCTTAACTTCTCTCAGGTCTTGGTAAAAAGTCACCTGCTTAATTCAGCTGTCCTGACCGCCTGCAGGATATGGCTGCAGCCCGTCACTCACATACTGACTCCCCTTTCCCTAAGCCCTTCTTTTGATTCTGTAGTACTCACCACCTTCAAACACACTGTATACCTCACTTATAACGTCTGTTCTCTTTTGTCCATTTCCTGCCATAAGAATGTAAGCTCCACGCAAAGAAAAACATGGAGGGCATTATGAGAAGGAAGGGAGGGGTGAATGGGGGGAAAACAGAGGGGGAGATGAACCATGAGAGACTGTGGACTATGAGAAACAAACTGACGGTTTTGGAGGGGAGGTGGGTGGGGGTTGGGCAAGCCCGGTGGTGGATATTGAGGAGGGCAATATCCACCATTCACGTATTGAATGGAGCACTGGGTGTAGTGCAAAACAATAAATCTTGTAACACTGAAAAAAATAAATAAATAAAATTATTAAAAAAAAAAAAAAAGAATGTAAGCTCCATGAAAGCAAAGTTCTTAGTTTTCTTCTGTCTTGTTTTCAAAGCACCTAGAACAATGCCTGGAACATGATAGATGCACCAAAACCACTAACATGAATGAATGAATGAATGAATGAATGAATGAATGAATGGTTGAAGCCTCCTCTGTCTCCCACTACATTTTCACACCTCTACTGCAGTACTTAATCATCAGATCTCAGTCTCTTCCACAACTGTGAAGCCTGACCTTGGACAAGTCACTTAGCATCTCTCTGGGTCTGTTTCATACTGTAACTGGGATTAATGAGTTACTATATGTATTTACCTAATATTATGTTGATCAAATGAGTTCCTGAAGGGACAGTGCCTGGCCCCTGGGAAGGTCCTCGAGCATATGTTAGCTGTTGTTATTGTTATTAAAACTGTGACCCAGGGGGGTGCCTGAGTGGCTCAGTCAGTTAATAAGCGGCTGCCTTCGGCTCAGGTCAAGATCCCAGGATTCTGGGATCGAGCCCCGCATTAGGCTCTCTGCTCAGACGGGAGCCTGCTTCTCCCTCTCCCTCTGCCTGCCTACTTGTGCTCACTCGCTCTCTGTCTCTGTCAAATAAATAAATAAAATCTTAAAAAAACAAAACAAAACAAAACCCTGTGACCCAGGGTGAAAGTAAGGGCACAGTGGGTGCTGAGTGAACGACTGAGCTCCAGGCTGCTCAACAAACTCTCAAAAGGGCTGTAAGGCAGGAGTGAGAAGTAGGAGACTTAGCAAGGGGAAGCTGGAAAGTCAGGTAGATGGTGAGCTCTGTGGCGCCCTCCTGAGGAGGAATGTGGACTTGATCCATGGGCCCTAGGAAAGATCTGTGTTTTGGAAAGTATGTGGAAAATGGATCATTAAGGAAATGAGAAGGAAAAGACAGTGGGGGTGGGGAGATGGGAGGTGGGCGTGAGGAAGATGTTGACTCATCTAGAAGGGAATAATGAGCCGTGGGGTAAGACAAATGTCCTCACAACAGATGGTGGAGACATTTTGGAGAGAATCAACTCCTTCAAAGCAAGCTCAGGAAGGCAATCTGCTTTTTATTCTGTATCAGGTAGCAAAAATAAGATTAACATGAATTATATTCACTCTTACCTACCATTAATTTCTAAATAGACTTTACTTTTTATTAACAGCCTCTTTGGCCTATTATTCAATAGAGAAGCAGACTGTTTTTCTCATGGGGAATGTTTAGACTAGCAAAAAAAAAAAAAAAAAAGGAAATTCTTTCCTTGCTAGGTAATAATAAAAAGACGAAGCAAGCATGGCCAAAATACAACGTGAAGGAAAGCTCTGGAACCCGCTGTCATGAAACAGTTCTTGTCAAACCTCAGTGGGTACTGTAGCAATTCCTCTTGAAGGTTAAAACAGAAAACACACACATTCTGACTAAAGCTCATCTAAGTCCTGATAGCCGCTGACAATGGTTTGAAAACTTTGGCATTTCAAGATCTCAATAAAGGGACTTTCTAAGCAACAAAAGGGCAAAGCTTTGATAAGGTGGCAAGGGAAGATGAATCCCACAGCCGGGAGTCAAGATGCCAGAGACAAAACCTCCTTTTCCCCAGACCTTGGCTGCCAATTGACAGCTCCTGTCCCTTAAACTTAATTGCCCTTTCTCTTGGACCAGGAAGTTTCACAGTCTGTTGTCAGTCTTTGATGCTCAGGTGGTGGTAAAAATTTAAAAACCCGACCGCTCCCCCCTGCCTCCCCAAACTCTCACGCCTCTTTGCCGGCCTCCTCCTCGGTTTTCCGGCTCAGCTTCTCTTCCTGAGCAACATTGTCTAGGATTGCAAAATCAGGTCGCTGGTATTGTTCAAGTATTTCTCTTGTCTTAGGAGCCACATTTCTTGGGAACCGTATTTCTCAGAATTTTGAAATGCGCCTTGCTGCCGTCCCTCGGACATGTTTGCAGGGCCCTTGCACCTACATGGGTGATGTTAAAATGCTGGTTGAGGGCACGACGGTGCGCAGCAGGCAGTTCCGTTCTCTGATTATTGCCACCGCCGAGATGAAATGGCTATTTTCTTACCAATTCCTCTTTAATGGCCAAAATTGGGTCCAGAGGAGAAGCTTCCTTTGGTCTCGGAGATGAAATGGTCAACAAAGCAAGGCTTATGTGTCAGACGCACTACTTCCGGGCCTGTGAGGGTCCATTTGGAGGTTGACGCTGCAGGCATTTGTGTGGGCACAGTGGGGTGGGGGGCAGCGTGGGCTCAGCTACCTGCTGAATGTGTAGGACCAGCCACAAGCTTCCCTCCTGGGCACTTAGGAACACTTCCATTCTTCGAAACCTTGGTTTCTTTGTGAATGCTGCTCATGGTCATTTCACCCAGTGGTTCTCAACGTCTAGTTCTGCGACCTCTAGCAGGGGCATCGCCGGGACCAGTTAGAAATGCAAGTTCTCGGGCCGCACCCCACACCTCCTGAATCCGAAACTTGGCGCTGGGCCCAGGAATGTGTTTGAACAAGCCCTCAGGATGATTCTAGTGCAGGCGGTCAGGTGGGAAACCACCAGCTGAAGGACTGTTTCTATTGGTGTGGGTCATCGGACCTCTTCACTTGTAGTTTAGAAAGCCTTTCCTGTGTAATCCTGCGCCCCCAACCAATCAGGCTGCTGGTCCCCTGAGCCACAAACTGCGTGAGGGAAGGGAGGAAAGACAGTGCTGGGAAACAACTAGGGAGGGGGGCATCTCGGACGTGCAGGGACCTGCCTTCCATCTTCACACCTTTAAGAAGGGAGAGAACTCACAACTAGGAGGAAAAAAAAACATTAAAAGAGAGAAACAACTGCTGTTTTGAATCAGTAGCACGACAAATTGAAGTGATAGCCATAAAGCATTTTTACTTCTGACAAGAGAATCTCTTTAGGGCAGGTAATGGTCTGTTAAATATCAAAGGAGCAGACGAAGGACCTGAGGACATTTGATAAAGACATTTGAGGCAGGGAGGAGGGGAAGGATGAGAGCTCTGCCTTCAACTGGCCGCAGCCCAGTCAAGGAGAGGAAGACAGGAATAGGACCAATGCAGAGAAGCCCGGAGGCTTTGGGGGCTCCTTATCATGAGAGCTGCCCAACAATGGAATGGCATCTTAGGGGCAATAAGGAGCCTCCCAGCTCTGGGAGCATGTAAGCCTGGATGACCATGTGACAGAGATACCATAAGAAAGGGAATGCTTGTATCAGGCATGAAACTGCCCTAGGGAGAGTGTTCTGCAGACTTATTACTTCTTTTTTTTAAATCAGAACTCTTTCTTCAAGCTAGATAGTACACCATGCTACCTAAATTTATAAAACAGATTGAAGAGGGACCTTTTTGGTGATCCCTGGGGCACCCCTTGGGTCTCTTTCAACTTGGGTTGCTCTAATTCCGTGGTGCTCTCACAACTTTTCAAACCAGAACTTCTCTTGCTAGGCTTCTCCTGAGCTGCCCATGAGCTCCCTTGGATGTGGTATCACCAAGATAGCATTGTTTGAGGAGCGGGAAGGGGGGACAAATCCAGGAGTGTGCTGGCTGCAGCCACAGGGCTCTCCTGCTCTCCCCATGGATGCACCCCAGTTGCATGTGCACACAAGCCAAGGCTGAGGGTCCCAGTGGCAGGGAGAGGGCTGATGCTGTCACTGGAGCTCACCCAAGCGGGACCTTCAGTGCAGACATGACAAGGAAGGCAGACCCCAAACCCTGAGCCAACAGGCAGGCATGAATGGAATGGTTGCCATGCTGTGCGAAACCCATCTTGAAGGAAGCCCAGAAGGCTGTCTGGGCCTGCCCTGTCCCAACAAGGGGTACATCTTCAACTCTGAAGGGGCCCAAGGACCTGTTGTGGAGAGCTGGCCTTGGGGGTCCTTCTCTGTCCAACACTTGCTGGCTCTGAGTCTGTTTTTTTCGGATACAACCAGAGCTCTTATCATAAAATTCCTGGACTCCTTGAGTTTCTGGATTATAATATCATTTTTTCCCACAGTGATGATAACTCAAGTTACTCTTACAAACATCTTACAGGCAGAAAATGCTTTCCCTTCAGAAGGGTAACAAAAAGAATAACACCAAGGAGATTTCATTATGGTGCAGCTGCCTTTCTGGTTGGCGAGACGCATGGCTATGACCTGGAGCTGATTTTGTTTATTTAAAAGGAAAGGCAATGGTTTGTTCATCCAATGAACATTTACTGAGCATGTAGAGCTGCGGGGCTTCTGCTGGGCACGGAGCTATTAAGTCAGCCCTCCTCTGAAGGAGACAGGAAAATCACGGTCCATAAACCCACGCATTGTCAGTGATTGGTTTATACTAGCTGCTACATGGCTAGCCAGGTGAAGCAGGGCAAAAAGCCTTCAAAGCAGAATGTAGAGTGTGTGTAAGCAGCACGGGGCCAGGGAAGAATGGACCCATGCTGGGTGGAGGAGCATGAGAGGCGCTGGGGAGAGAGGGGCTGCAGGCCCCTGGTGAGCCAGGCAGCGTCATACCTGGTGGGGTGCTGTCTGCTGAGCTAGGGGGCTTGGACTTTATCCCACAGGTGAGGAGGAGCCATTCTGGGGCCTTAAGGAAGGGGGAGAGTCGTGACCACATCTATACTCCTCTGTGAATGGATGTGATGTCTAGGATTTGTATCCAAATAAACTCAGGGCAAAATACAAAAAGCAATGAATTTCAGGACTGTCTGTAATGGGAAACAGCCCACATGTCTATCAGCAGGTGGGTTGAATGCACTTTGGCCTGCCCGTGCGAAGAAGTACTAGGCAGCTGTAAAAAGGAGTGAAGAAGGTCCCACCTAAGCCATACTATTGAGTAAAAAAAACATGGGATGTTAACATTTATCTAAGAAAGGCAGGGATACGACACATAAACATATAAACTTACCTGCTTATATTTAAAACAGACAAGCTTACCTGCTTATATTTAAACTTATAAACTTATAAGTTACATATAAACATATAACTTACATTTATTTATTTGTTTGTTTATAAGATTGTATTTGGGGCGCCTGGGTGGCTCAGTGGGTTAAAGCCTCTGCCTTCAGCTCAGGTCATGTTCTCAGGGTCCTGGGGTGGAGCCCCGCATCTTGGGCTCTCTGCTCAGCAGGGAGCCTGCTTCCCCACCCCCACTCCCCCACCCCACCCCCGCCCTGCCTGCCTCTCTGCCTGCTTGTGATCTCTTTTTCTCTCTCAAATAAATAAATAAAATCTTAAAAAAAAAAAAAAAGATTTTATTTGACAGAGAGAGATCACAAGTAGGCAAAGAGAGAAGGGAAAGCAGGCTTCCTGCTGACCAGAGAGCCCAAGATGCAGGGCTCCACCCCAGGACCCTGAGATCATGACCTGAGCCGAAGGCAGCTTTAACCCACTGAGCCACCCAGGTGCCCCTACATGCTTATATTTAAAACAGACAAACATTGGAAAAAGAAACCAATGAAAAATGGTTACTTTTATACAGAGAGGGAGGGTATAGACTGGAGGAGATGGGAGAGAAGTTGAACTTATTTGAATAAATTTGTATATTGACTTTATTTCATGTAAGTAAAAACCAAAATTAAATTTAAAAAGGAATCCTTGAAAATAAAAAATAAAATGAAACAAATAAAGGGAAGTGTGCCTATGGTTGGTGGGGCAAGCATATACAGGAACTGTTCCAAACACAGTAATTTGACTGTATATCTACAGAAAGATATAACCTAAGAAAAACAAAAAGAACTGTAAACTGTTTTCAGCAATCATTTGGCTGATGGGAGAACTGGCATAGGTATTCAGGACTGTTGTGCGTGCAATGTGAGGTGAAACAAATGAGAAACTATGTGAAATTCTAATTCTATAATTCTCAATGTCTGAGAAGTGTGATTCCTTGCATGAAAGAGAGGAGACTCAGGTGGAAGAAATAAGAGGCTATGCAAAAACCCTGTAGCCTTGAATTTGAATTGACAGTATCATTATGAACTTCCCTGTTTTATCTTTAAAACTAGCAGAAGACATATTTCCTTGTTCTGATCTCTGAAAGGATCTAGGATCAATAACTAATCTAGTAGCAATGAGCACACCCAATGCCCAGCTTGTGGTCTTGAAATCCCACTTTCCAATTAAACAATGAATTCCATGAAAAAAAAAGGCTGATTTCAGGTCTGGGACAGGAAATGGACAAGAGAAGCCTGGAACATCCATCGAACCAGATGACAAGGAAGTCATCAAAGAGCACTAGGACAGTGTTAAAAGGATTCAATAGTCAACTTGAAGAGGATCCCTTTGGCCAAAGGTGGACAATTTTAGCATCAATATAGGTAAAACTGCAACGTAGTGAAGCACATCAAATATGTTTAACTCCATGAATTCATTAATGATACTAAAGCAAATCTGGTTGGTCCTCCCTGGAGTGTGCTCATGAACAAATTCATTATTTTGAAAATTGATGAAGACAAGTAATCGAGCATCTTTCCTATACAAAGTGTACTATTGGGTAACCAAATAGTGATGAGGGGAAGTTTCCCTTTATAGAAATAATCCAGTTCATAAATGAAGAAGGAAGGATAGAATTGGAATATCACCATTTGGCAATTCCCAATCAATTAATAGATAGTGGCACTGATTAGCAGCATCTACTACTATCACAAATAGAGACAACCAGACATCACAGGCCTTCTATGAAATATTCTTGCCAAAATATTCAGCCTAAATCTACATTCATGTGGCAATTTATAGGAATTATGAAGGACAAAAGAAAGTATTAAAGGACATGATAGGCATGCAGTCTCTGTCATGGGAACCTCTATAGGAGAAAGGATCTTGTTTCTTAAACAACTTGTGGGAAAAGAAAGAGAGATAGATGTAAAACTGATATTTAAAAGAAACTGAAAAGACACATCACCAATCACAACTTATTTAGATCAAGATTCAAACAAACTGAAAAATTAATATAAGACTTTTGTGGCATTTAAAATACTACTAGAAACTTGGGGCGCCTGGCTGGCTCAGTCGGTGGAGCTTGTGATTCTTGATCTCAGGGTTGTGAATTAGAGCCCCATGTTGGGTGTAGAGATTACTTGAAAATAAAATCTTACAAAATATTAAAAGACAATTAAAACTTTGAACACTGGCTGGATATTTGATGACACTAAAGTTGTTAATTGTTTTTAAGTGTGATGCGGTTATGGTTTTTTTTCCCAAGGGTCCTTATCTCTTAGAAATATATACAAAAATATTTACATATGAAATGATATGATGTCTGGGATTTGCTTTAAAATAATAGAGGAGGGGGAAGATGTGAATGAGGGTAGAGATAAAACGAGTTTGGCTCTAAATTCATAATTGCTGAAAGTGGGTGTTGGGACATGGGAGTTCATTCTTCTCTTCTACCTTCTATTCTACTTTTGGATATGTTTGAGATTTTCCACAATAAAATGTTTAAAAATAGAAATATAGGGAAGCCTGGGTGGCTCAGTGGGTTAAGTGTCTGGTTTTTTGTTTGTTTGTTTGATTAGAATATCTTAAATTTTTAATCCTTTCTTTACAGGTTACCTAGACCACTTTTGATTAAGAAAACTATAGAAAGTCAGCAACTGCCACAAGCAAACACCAGGCGGCGACACGTGTCAATTTTCCACAGAGTCCTGCTTTGCAAGCTGCTCGGGGTCTCCGCTCACACCCGCGGGAATCGGTCGCGGCAGAGTTTAGTCCACAGCTCGCTTCTCCCCGTATTTCTTTGTAAAGTCTTCGGCGTTCTTACGGAGTTTTTTACGGTCCTTAGAGTCTTCTTCAGCTCGGTCAGCCCTTCGTGGGTGCTCGGGCTGGGGGTGTTCAGCAGTGCTCTGAGGGGCTGGATTACTTGGTCAGTTTTGGTTGCTGGCTTCCAGTTTTCAGCACTAATTACTGGCCGACAAACCTGCCCCTTTTCATCGACGTTGGGGTGATCTTTGTTTTAAATGTGATCTTCGGTGGTTTGAATGGGTACTCTGCTGGGAAGTTGATTGCGGTTCTGAAGTCCCCGTTATCAAATGGACGGTTGTCAGGAACAATAAGCCCTGGCCAAGTCAATACATTAGCTTCATCGACCTGGATGTTACGGAAGTTTTTCATTCCACATTTGCGGGCTTCTTGAAGCTCCTTCGTCAGCCTCCTGCTGGCCGCCATCTTGAATCTGGTGCTGCTTTCCCCGTGTCTGCCTTTGGCTCAGGTCAGGGTCCCAGGATCCTGCCATCTAGTTCTGCATCGGGCTCCCTGCTCAGCGGAGAGTCTGTATCTCTCTCGCCCTCTGCCCCTCATGCCACTCGTGCTTACTTTCTCTCTCTCCGAAATAAATAAAATCTTTACTAAAATAAAATACTTAGTCAATACATGGACTCTTGGAAAGGGCTCCCTCTTCCTCCCTCCCCCCAGCTTTGTCCTACATTGCAAGGAAACATTGCACATGCACATGGACACGAGCTCACGTGTCCAACCTCTGTCCACACTGCCTCCCAAAGCTGTCCTTGGCCAGTCTCTGGGCCTATGTCACACATGCCAACAGTTTTGTTTTCCCTCAGGAGGACATAGTTATGAAGAAGAGGCTCTTGCAGGCTTGGAAGCAGTCTGAGAAGGCTATTCCAGAGGTTTAGGGGCCTGAAATTTGTTTCAGAAAGAGGGCACAGTTTTGCATGGTGTGTCTCTTTGGTCCTGTTGGCTCCTTATGCCGTGGAGAGGAACGTCGTTGGGAGGGCTGTGATGGGGCACAGAGTCCATGGGTCCCCAGGGTAATACCAGTGATGGCTGGTGGGAGGACAGGAATTTTATCTCAGATGAAGCAAAATGGTGAGGCCCTTGAAGCTTTCAAAATCCACAATTAAATAGATGACTTTCATCTAAAGAATGCTGGAAAAAGGATCATTTTCTCAGTCCTCAACCCTGTTGTTGCAGCAAGATGACAAGCCATAGCAAAATCAAGGCATACAGATGAAGAGGGTGTCCTGGAAGCCGTCTTAGATCAGAAGACTGATTTATTCTTTGAGGGTTTAAAATCTGACTATTTGGAGTAACATTATAAATAATTATTTGATAATTATATAAATAATATATTGTGAAAACAATTATATATTTTATAATATATAATTGTATAATAATATAGAATGTATTATATAATTGTATACCAAATAATTATATTATTTATAATGTTATTCCAGGGGCACCAAGGTGGCTCAGTGGGTTAAAGCCTCTGCCTTCGGCTCAGGTCATGATCTCAGGGTCCTGGGATTGAGCCCCACATCGGGCTCTCTGATCAGCAGGAAGCCTGCTTCCCCCTCTCTCTTTGCCTACTTGTGATCTCTGTCAAATAAATAAAATCTTAAAAAAAAAAAAGTTATTCCAAATAGTCAAATAGTTATATTATTTGTAACGTTACTCCAAATAGATTTTAAACCCTTGAAGGATGAAAGATGATTATATTACAAAAATAATTATATTATTTATGACGGGGAAATAAATATCAATTCAATTAGAGACAACATACCTTCTAAAAAGTCACAGCACTTATTGAAATTGAATTCATTTTTTGCTTCATGATGAAACAGCAGGGGATAATGCCTCCAAGAGTTATTGGGTTGTTTTGCCAGGTGGCAGTCTCTTGGCCTAATTTGAAAACTCTTTGCTTCTCAGCTGCTTAAAGTCCCACCATCAGTACTTCTTTCATTACCATCAGCAACGATATTCATGCATCAGGCTCTTAGAGCAACACGCAACTCGTCCGAGGAGGGGAAACCTTTCAGACCCTCACACCTTAGTGAGAACGAGTTGATCAGCTTTTCTCATAGACAGGGCTGGGGCAGGGGAGGCTCAGGCATCCTGGCCCCTGAATGGAGGGCTGAAGAATGAACAGAGGACTTCGGATGGGGTAGAGACGTCCACCCAAGTTTGCCTTCTTCATGATTTGCCTGAGGTCTCCTGTACTGCGGGAGATGGGGATACAGAATGCATCACAGACATAAAACACCAGGCATCTTTCCGAGCTCTCTAAGCCAGGTAGCCCTCTGTGAATCTGAGATTCGTGTCTCTTTTGGCATTTCTTTTTTTTTTTTTTTTTTCTTTTGGCATTTCTTTTCGGAGCTGGATAT
This sequence comes from Procyon lotor, assembly GCA_028646535.1. Lineage (NCBI taxonomy): Eukaryota > Metazoa > Chordata > Mammalia > Carnivora > Procyonidae > Procyon > Procyon lotor. The sequence continues at coordinate 22,730,478 of CM053609.1, read as the reverse complement.
ATCAGACCAAAGGCACAGAAGGCTTCAGGTTGACCGGTGCTCTGCCAGCGACCTGCTCATGCAGTTCCTGTCCTTGCAGCCATGGTCGCCTCATTCTCTTGAAGTTTCTGTTCAACTCAAATAGACCAGAAACAGAATCCTGTGACCACAGGCCACCTTTCTGCCCTCTAGGGGGCGGTCTGTCTTCAAGGTCATGGGGTGAAACTTGAGCCTTGACCATCCTCCCTACAAGCTTCTAGGAATTTTCTGTAATGCAGGATCTCTGGGTGGGTGAAAAGCCACAGGCCACTGTACTTTTGATTCAAACTCTTGGACAAGGTTAGGCTCCAGAGCTGGAGAAGATGGTCTTGGCTTTGGCCTGGAGACAGGGGCTTTGCAAGGTTTTTTATATTTTTGCCCTGAGGTGTCAGGAGGAAGGTTGAGTTACTCAGTAACTCTTGGCCCATTATCACCCTTCAGTGAGACTCCCTCCTTGAGTAGTTTCCTTCCTTCCCCTTCTCCACTATAAAGATTCTGATGTGCTTAGTACGTATGCTTTTAGGGGCACCTGGGTGGCTCAGTCGTTAAGCGTCTGCCTTCAGCTCAGGTCAGATCCCAGGGTCCTGGGATCAAGCCCCACATCGGGCTCCCTGCTCTGCGGGAAGCCTGCTTCTCGCGCCACCATTCCCCCTGCTTGTGTTCCCTCTCTCGCTGTGTTTCTCTCTGTCAGATAAATAAAATCTTTAAAAAAAAAACCTTATGTTTTTGTTTGCATGTATTCTTGTATGTGTTCTGTGCGAGTATATTTTTTTAACTTGGAAAATTATGTATTTCTCTTAAATGTAAGTAGAAAATTATAAGCTTTAATACATTACAAGAACTTTATTCAAATGTAGAATACATATATTATTCCAAACCCAGGGGCAGGCAATGTAAAGATGAAAAATAATTTGGGGAGCAAAAATACATTGTGATTAACTCATATACTTAACATTTCCACTGATGTACCTTATTCCTGTAAATTTGTAAAATTTTCAAATTTTATTATTAAAATAGTGCTGAATTACTGAATGGTACTGAGTTACTGTAGTTATGGAAGTAGCTTTCAACTATGCGAAAGATGCAAAAGTGGCAAGTTAAAAAAAATTTTAACACAAGTGAGATGTTATACAATCATGCTGGTCCATGAAGTTAGTGTCCAAATTTTGGATGAAAAAATGTTCTCCTAGTGTCCTAAAAATAAGCAAAGTCCTAAAATATTTTACACCGGTACAAGATAGCCATGTTCATTTTACAAACACCAGAGGCAATAGCACAATGCTAAAATCAGCATGCACCCATGCCTGTATTATTAATGTACAGAAATAGTATCGTGGTATAAAATTTCATCTGATTTCCTATTTATTTATTATCCCATTTTAGGATGCATCCACGTTGCTGAGTGTGCCTGCAGGGTATCGCCCACGTTTTACTAATCCACTCCCCTGCAGAGGGACTCAACCTGCCCCCTCCCCCAACACGAGCCCAGGACAGAACTTCTGGGTCATAGGATGGAGACAGAGGCTTCAGCCTGGAAACCTGCTCGTGCAGCAGATGCCAAAATGCTTTCCTTGTGCCTGGAAGAGAATCTCTGGAAGTCTGAAGAGCCACAATGCCTTTCTGTAGTGCTAGGCTTTAATTCTCCCAACTATCAGATTTGGGGTATGAAAGTCGGAGTTGAGGAACAGCCAGTCCCTACTCTGAGAAGGGTCATCCTGGGATCCAGTTGAGGGGCCCCACATCTCTGAAGAATTTGCTCAAATGTTGCTTACAAAGTCCTGAATAGCGAGCCCAGCTCAGGGTAGGGAAAGAGCCACTTCTCACCGCATGACTAAGGAGACTTGGGGGCAGGGTACGGCAGGCAGAAGACTTGAGCAGGTACACCTGGGATCAGATGGCGCCTTTGCACCTCTCTTTGCACCTGGGGAAGGCCAGTGGGGAGCATCTTCACTAACGGTTGGGCTGAAACTACCTTAGGAAGCTCAGACTTCTTGCACTAAATGCAGAAATGCCCAGGCTGACTCTGGCAGGAAGCTCTTTAAGCCCAAAGAAGGGACCTTAGTGGTGGCTCTTGCTGATTTCCACTGTCCCACCCCTCTGGCCTTTAGGGGGTGCTGTTCCTCCACCATCTGCCGGTCTGAGCCAGAACCAAGGGCACCTCCCAAGGGAAAGCTTGGTGGGGCCTCCTGGGGGTGGTAAAGACCACTCAGATAAAGGCTTGCGAAGAATGAAGGGAAGTTGGCCCAGGCAGAACCCAAACCTGGACCCGTCCTTTGGGGGTATAGCTTGGTTCTCTTCCACCTTGCTCCAACAGCACCACCCTTCACCACTGTTCCAGGAGCTCCTCCTATTCATCCAGACCCTTCCAAAAGTGACCCAGACAGGCTGAGCCACCCTCCGAGCACTGGCCAGTCTGGCAATTCCACCTCTTGCCCCCTCTCCTCCCCAGCAGGACAGCAGTGGCCTTCCCTACTAGGCCCCCAGATGAAGACACAAGGCCAACTTCTGTAACAGACACGCCCACACAGTAAACAGCAGAGGGGGGGTCCTTTTCTTTGCCTTCTAGACCCTTGTCTTATGGGCATGAGTGCAGGTTAAGGACACCCACGCTGGGGCAAGGCCAGTGAGGTTGGGGGATGTCAGAGTGGAGAGGTGATAGGAGCCCCTGGGGTGCCAGTGCGCTGTGGGGCGGCCCGGGGTGGGGGCGGGTGGCGCACCCTCTAAGTAGGCTGCTGCCTAGAGAAGGGGCCTCAGTCACTGTGAGGGTAACATTTACTCCTTGCCTCCATGCTCACTGTTCCGAAAGCGTCTCTTATGTGTCAGGCACTGTGTTAGTTGCAGGATACAACGGTGAACAAGAGACACGTCCCTGCTGTCACTGGAGGGCGGAAGAGACAAACAGCAAGAAAATACATAGTTTCAAAAGAAAGAAAATAATTGCAAGAAGAACAATGAAGGAAACGGAGAGGCTGCTGAGATGGAAAATAATGGGGGAGGGAGGAAGGAGCCACTTCCGATGGGGCGATCAGGAAAAGAGACATGGAGCTTTCCTGTGGCTGAATCCGTGAACTGTGCGATGTTTTCCCTGCCCAGCACCGCTTTCCTTCCCCTTACCCAGCGGCATTCTCAGTTCCCTCCGCTACTCTTGAACCACGTGGGCTCCTGGGGTGGACATGTGACACAGATCTGGCCAATCAGGAAACTCCATCCCATCCTGGTCGCAGTGATTGGTTCAGAGATGGGCACCGACCCGAGTTCGCCAAAGGAGAGTGAGGCGGGAAACTCCAACTGGAGCCCTGGGGGAGAAGGGTGTCCCTTTTCGTCTGAGGACGCTGAATGAAGATGTCAGCCTTGAACAGCCAGGGGCAGCCACAGGGAAAGAGCCCGACGGAGAGGAGAGCCCACCCCAAGGAGAGCAGAGCTGAGAAATGGGGGCGGGGGGAGACATTTTGATCAAGCCCTAACACCATGTTTGCTTCTCTGAATCTGCAGGAGGGGAAAGGAGGACATACATCAGCATTCCCCAAAACGCTTTCTGGGATCATCCTCCCACACTGATCTCCTCTCTGGCCCTAAGTCTACATAAAGCTGGAGGCCGATGCCGGGGAACAGTGCAGGACCTATTTGGAGCCCCCCGTTGGCAGACCCTGCCCGCACAGGGAGTCTCCTAATGTCCACTCATCTTCTCCTTTGGGTGTCAGCCAAAACGCCGAGATGACAGAAAAGACCCATTGAACATCCTGTTCCAGAGTATCATTGGTCTTTTTCTGCAAATGATGCCCAGAGAAGTTAAGCAACTTGCCAAGGATAGGCAGCTGGGCAGGGACAGAGCTGAATTCCCAGCCAGGTGGATCTGACGTCCAGTCTCCCTTCCTGTTTCTATTGCTGCAGCCTCGGGGCAGTATGGTCCGGCAGGCAGGGCTGACAAGGGCCGGACAGATGCATATATGGAGCCAGGTGGCTCCTAGCATCAAGGACACAAGCAGCTTGGCCTGGGGATCATGGCCCTAACTCTAGCTCTGTCATCTGGGGCAGGACAATCCCCCATCCAGAGGAATCGGCATTTACAGGGTCTGGAAGGTGCAGCTCAGGGTTTAGGGTTAGCCCCCGGGGCTGAGTGCCCACTGTGTGTCAGGCACCAAGCCAGGCACTTCACTGTGTTGCTACGTTTCATCCAGACAGGAAACTGACTAGCAGCCAGAGCTGATGAGACCTGCTGCTGGATGGCTTCTTAGTCTCCCTGCTTGGGTCAGGCCTGCCCCTTGGGATAGGGTGGGGCTGAGGCTGACCAGCAAGGTGCCCCAGCTGTCAGAGCAGTATCAGGAGCAGAGCCCATGCCCTCATCACCCACACCCCTCTGTGCCAGCCTGACCCTGTCCCAACCTCCTCAGGCCTTTCCCGAAACCTCCGCTGCCTCTCTGCCTCCAGCTCTACCCCTCACACCTATCTACCAGAGCTGCAATTGTTTTCCTGATTATTCAATGTTTTGCTGCCAAATTCATGGTCTGAAAACATGTATTATTAATGGCGACCTTTGTCTACAAAGGATCTTTGAAGCTTCTTGGCCTGGCATTTAAAGGGGTTCAAAAATGTGCCCCTACCGAACTTTTCAGTTTTATTTCTCCTTTCTTTCAGAGGTATCTCCTGTCCACGTGTCACACAGCATTCGATCATTCCTGCCGCCACAGAGAAGGCTGCCTCTGTCCATCCTGCTCTCCTCTCTTCATCTGGTTAATAAAACAACTCACTTCTTCACCCAACCTTTTATTCAACAGGTATTACAACGTCTCACTGTGTGCCCGCCACTCTGACAGCTCGCCCCTTGGATTGGGATCTCTGCAACCCATCTATTAACCTTCTGCATGAGACCCCATCCTTTTTCCTCTGCTCCGCTCAGCTGCAAACCCTTCCGCAGCAGAGGCTGTGTCTTGCCCATTTCACAGACCCATAGTGTCCTGCCTGTGGCAGGGGTTAATAAACAATAAATGTCTGTCACATAAATAGGACAAATGCAGTCTCTGGTTGGTAAGCACTAAACTCTGCCTTGAGAGTCTAGAGCTTAGTCCCAGCTCTGCCACTGACCAGCTGTGTGGACTGTGAAGAGCTACTGTCTTTTTGTGGGCCTTTAGATCTCCGCCTGTAAAATGGGACTGACCATCCTTGTCCTGGCTGCCTTCTTGGGTTAGGTGAGTGGGAGATTCGGTGTAGATGTGGGCTCTGATTACAATGGTTTCCCCAGCAATCGGGATGTGTGTTGGGGCTGGAGGCAGATGATTGTTTCTTGGAGCTCCTTGGCCATAAGAGTTGAGCTGAGCAAAACCAGCATAAGACCCCTCCTTCAGAGGCCAGCCTGGGGAGAGTAAGGTGGGGGGAAATGGCTAGCAACCTGCCACCCACATGTTGATCCGGGGTGTGAGTGAGGTGCTCCTATGCTCCTGGGCTTTCTGCCAGTGTCCAGGAAGGGGCAGGAGCTCTTCCCCAGACAAGGCTGCCTGCAAGGGATCAGTGGATATGACCTCACTTGGATGGTTGCAGTCCTATAGTCTCCAAGTCTCCAGGCTGGCCCCAGGGAATCAGGGTGGGGTTGGGGTTGGATCAGAGCATTTTCTTATCATGGGTTATCTGTGATGATGGGGAGGAAGAGTTGAACCCTCCGAGTCAGCACCTTGCTCTCCAGAGGGGAAACCAGGGCTCATACAGGAGAAGGGACTCGGCCAAGGTCACTTTTATAGTCCTGGTGTGGGTTTTGCAGATAGAAAAGTTTGAATCTCTGCTCTGAAACTTACTAGCCCAGGTTGCAAGTTGCAACCTGAGTCTTCATTTCCATAAATGTTAACAGGGGCTTGCAATTCTAACATTTTAGAGCTGTGAGCACCAGAGGGAACAATTGTATATAAGGTGCCCATTCCCAAGTGGCAGCTTAGGAATCCAGCTCCGTTCCCCTCGCCCAGGGTGATGGGATGCTCTCTTCCCCATCCTGGACTGCTCAGGGGAAACATTGTCCTGTTTCTCAGGTGACAAAGCTGCTAAAGGCTTTCGGAGAAACTTGGGTTGGCTGTGGGCTCAGAGCAGGAGGGGGCAAATCTAAGATCCTGCCACTCAGAAGACTGATACCAAAGAGGTAAGTGGCCTGGGACCAGGGCCAACCTTCCCATCCATTCTGTTCCTTCATTTGCTTGCTCGTTCCACGACGGGTGGCGCATCCACTGGGCAACAGATTCTATCTTGGCTACTGCTCAATCAGACAGGACCCAGGTGCCCACTGCCTGAGATGCTGGAAGCCCAGAAGAGAGAGAGACAAAACCGGAGGCACCCTGCGGTGGGTGCTGTGTCCCCACCAGGCAGGGGACGCTGGAAAAGTGGCGCTGCTCAAGACTCACACTTCCTTCTCCTCTTGTTTTAGTTGCAGAGTACGTTGTCATGGTTGAGATCAAGCTGTATGCATAATTTAAAACCCGCTATTTTTATTTGGCATTATGTCATAAACATGTTCTCCTTGTTATTATTAAACTCCCTGTAAATATTTTCAGTGGCTGCAGTGTATTTCCAGTAGAGCAATGCCATAATTTAGTTAGGCTTGGACATTTAGGTTGTTTTCAGGGTTTTTTTCCCCCATCATAAAGAATGCTGTTACGAACATCTCTGTGTATAAATTGTTTCCTTGGTTTCTTGTTATTTCCTCAGGGTGGATTTCTTGTCATGGAATTTCTGACAGTATGTCAACATGTTAAAAAAAAAAACCCTTCACAGTCCCTTGGTATTTACTGCCAAAGGACTTTCTGAAATGATTTTCCTAGTGCGCCCTGTGATAGTTGTGGGTTGTCAGTGTGTAGGTCTGTCTAGAGGTACAGGGTTATAGTAGAAAGACAGATTGGGTGGGCATTGAGTCAAACAGACCTGGGGGTCTTGTGGCCCGGGCCACATTCATTCTCCTTCCTGAGGACAGTAAGACAGGGTGATAATCCCTGAGCCCTTTTGTGAGGACTAGACACGGTAAATATAAAGCATTTAACTCCATGCCAGGCACACAGTAGGCACACACTAATTGTTTTCTGCCACAGTGTGATGCTCCGTGATGCGGACTAGAGTGAATTCATGCCCTCTGTAAGCCGGTGTGGGCAGGCAAGGCCTTAGCTCTAGAGTGTTTCCACCACCCCTAGCACATGTGTCATTACACTGGCCAAACTGGGGCCCCTGAACCCTGCAGACGGCAGGGCAGAAGGCGAAGACCAAGGCCAGGGAAAGCGAACAAAGGGTTATGAGGGCAGAACTGAGGGAGGAAATGATTTCCTGGCCGACTGAGAAGGGGATCTGGGAAGGAGAAGGGAGAGGGCTGGATGGGCCCACAGGAAAAATCAAGACCAAGGGGCTGAGATCCAAAGGGAAGGATTGGTTTATTTTATTTTTTAAAATTTTTTAAAGATTTTATTTATTTATTTGACAGAGAGAGAGAGAGAGATAGCCAGAGAGGGAACACAAGCAGGGGGAGTGAGAAAGGGAGAAGCAGGCTCCCTGCCGAGCAAGGAGCCCGATGCTGGGCTTGATCCCAGGACCCTGGGATCATGACCTGAGCCGAAGGCAGATGCTTAATGACAGCCACCCAGGCACTCCAGGAAGGGTTGGTTTAATACCAGGACATAAGGTGAATCCAGGTACCAGGCGAGCAGAAATGGGCAGGAATGGGCACCAAGGGGCTCTGACAGGCTGCCCAGCACCCCTCAGACCAAGCTCACTGTAGGACCTGACAAGAACTTGCCCTTGCCAGGTGCCGGTTCACTCCACTGCCGAGACAGAACTGACACCGGAGACTGTCTGCCGTTTACTCTCCCCGCAGCTGGGCAGCAGGTCCTTCCTTTAAGGGGAATCTGGATAGGGCATCTTCATATTTGTCACACCTTGGGCCTTGAACAACCTGCTCAACTATACAGGGCAGTCCCATGGAAGAGAAATTTAGGAGGACACAAACCTCCTTGTCCAGATGCTTAAAAAAAATGTGGATAAGGAGAAGAAAATCAAATAAAAAAATCATTGCATTTGTACCAAGAGGGTCCCTGTTAGGAGAATCAGCTCTTCTGAGCACACTGGGTTCCTGATTTTCTGGTCTGGAAGTTTTGAAACGTCCGGCTTGTCCTGTCTAGCCACTTCCCTTCCCTCCCCCTGTGCTGGCTCCTGGGGCTGGTAATATGCTTTCTGCTGGGAGAGGGCATCATTATCTCTCTCCTTTTCCCATTTCTGTGTGATCTGCCCTGAGGCCTCAATGTCAGGGAGAGAGGAGGCCATCCTAGAGGAGGCATGACTTGAGTCTTCAAGTGAAAGGGGGAGATGGGACCTTCTGCCTTTAAGGCCTTCAGGAGCCCCTTAGTGTCCTTAGCTCAAAGTCCCAACACTCAGCCTGGCATGTAATAGCTTTATGAGCTGGTCCTGCCTCTTCCCAGGCTGGCACAGAGGGGGGACTCAGTGAGTGTCACTCAATGGATGGAAATGTTTATTGTTATTAATAGTGATAATAATAATAATAAAAGAACTCAGGCTTCTCTAGGCTCCACCAAAGAATAGGCACTCTTACGGGTTCGGTTTAAGCAATGACCTCAAACCTCTTGCCTCACCGGCTCATACAAAACCTGGACCCTCTCCTCAAAGTCTACTCCAAACATTTCTGGGAGACAAGGGAGAAAGAGCAACTAGTTAAGAGCAAGTTTCGGGTTCACCATTAGAAGGAACCAGGGATCCTTGGAGAAAGGTTGATTGCAGAGCTGGGGGGAGGTAACCTACAAGATAAGCCTGTGCATCTTGTGCAAGAAATTAAGGAAGTCCTCAAAAAGCAATAGGGCTGTATCAGAAGAAAACAGAAAGCACCCTAGAAGGGCTCCCACCCACCAAATCTGGGACCATTTGAGCATCAAAATAAATAGTAAAAGATTACAACCCACTGGATGAAATAGAAGTTCCTGAGTTCAGATTAATATAAGCAAATGGGGAAATACACAAATGAGGGAAAAGGGACTCTCCTTTTCAGTAGATGCCAACTAACAAACACACCTAGAACAATGGAGTTAGAAAATCATCAATGGAGGCCAAAACTAGTGGGTGAAGTTGCAACGAGGAAGAGGATACACACATTTACATAGTCTCAAAAAATTTTCCTATGAGCTACTTATGAATCACAAAGGGGAAAACAGTAACTTTGTGGTGAAGAAAACTGGTGGATGCCACCTCAGTCAAGTGGCCGAAGTCAACATCCCTGCCATGGCTGACAATGCCAGCTGACATTGCCTGCCTCCCGATACGATGCCCTGAAAGGGACACAACCACTTCTGGGGTCTTTCTGCCAAAAATGCATGATCTGAGTGAATCTCATCATGAGGAAAGGATTAGGCTGAAACCCGAATGGAAAGACATTCTACGAAGTGACTGGCCTACAATTTTCCAAAATGTCAATGTCATGAAAGTCAAGGCAAAACAGAAGAACCATCACAGATTGAGGGAGAGCAGGAGAGAAGAAGATAGACTGAAGGTACATTACGATTGCTGGAATCTAATTTGAAGGAGTGTCGGGGTGCCTGGGTAGTTCAATGGGTTAAAGCCTCTGCCTTTGGCTCAGGTCATGATCTCGGGGTCCTGGGATCGAGTCCTGCATTGGGCTCTCTGCTCAGCAGGGAGCTTGCTTCCCCCCATCTCTCTACCTACTTGTGATCTCTCTCCTCTCTGTCAAATAAATAAACAAATATAATATTTAAAAAAAATAATTTGAAGGAGTGCAGAATATAGCGTTGTATCTGTGTAAATCTTAATTTTTAAAAACTATACTGTGGTTATGTAAGAGAATGTTTTTATTTTTAGGAAACATACACTGAAGAAATTAGGGGTGAAGGGATTCCATGTCAACATAATATAAGAAATTATTAAGAATGTATAAAAATAGAGAAACAATAATAAAGCACTTGGGTAAAAGTTAAACAATCTGGTAAATCTAAGTAAAGGAGACCAGAGTTCTTGGTACACTTTTCTCTAAATTTAAAATCATGTCCAAATAAAAATGTACACCTTTTTAAAAAATGAGAAAACATGTTTTTTTCCCTGATACTATTTTTTATTTAAATTCAATTAATTAACATATACCGTATTATTTGCTTAAGGGGTACAGGTCTATGATTCATCAGTCTTATATAAACACCCAGTGCTCATTAAAATATATACCCTCTCCAATGCCCATCACCCAGTTACCCCTTCTCTCCAATCCCCTTCCCCCCAGCAACCCGTTTGTTCCCTAACATTAAG
>CM053609.1:22658946-22720082 GCA_028646535.1 Procyon lotor | reverse complement strand
ACATTGGAGTGCAGGTGCCCCTTTGGATCACTATATTTGTAACTTTGGGGTAAAGACCCAGTAGTGCAATTGCTGGGTTGTAAGGTAGCTCTGTTTTCAACTTTTTTTTTTTTAAAGATTTTATTTATTTGACAGAGAGAAACACAGCGAGAGAGGGAACACAAGCAGAGGGAATGGTAGCGGAAGAAGCAGGCTCCCCGCTGAGCAAGGAGCCCGATGTGGGGCTCGATCCCAGGACCCTGGGATCATGACTTGAGCTGAAGGCTGACGCTTAACGACTGAGCCACCCAGGCGCCCCTGTTTTCAACTTTTTGAGGAACCTCCATACTGGAACAAATGCTTCTTACAGATAAGAAGCATCACCCGGGGAGGGTGCTGCTGAGGGCCAGGCTTGGAAGGGAACTAGGAAGCTGGCCAACGGCATCCCCAGAACAGGGGGTCTCATGGTCTAAGGAGAGTCCGGTGTCAAGCTCCCAACGCTGCTCAGGCCACCGGTCACTCCTCAGCCTGGTTCTGCTATTAGAATCGCTGCAAGTGAGGCTTTTCCCGCAGAGCCTGAGAGCAGAGGGCTTGGGCAGCACCAGTGCAGGGTCTCTGGGTGCGTCACCACCACAGGGGTGGAAGCCTGCTGTGTGAGCGATCTGGGCTGGGAGCCTTTTCATGTTCTCAACCTCTGGGCTAGGCACACCAAAAACCCCTTATTTAAGCTCTAATTTAGAGCAACCCTGTTAAATACAGAGGCTCATTATCCCCGTTTTTTCAGATAAGGAAACCGAGTCTTGGCGAGGTGAGGCTAGGACAGGTTTCAAACCCTGCTTTCCCTACTCCAAGTCTAGGGCTCAAAGGGGCCACAACTTTCCCACCCCCAGGGCTTGGCGCGAGCCCTTCCCTTTGCCTACATCCGGGGTCCCCGCCTCCTGTCTCAACTTCATGAACTTCCTGCCCTCCCGAGTGAAGTCGAGGTCTCCTGCCTCTCAATCCCAGGTTCTCAGTGAAAAGTAAACATCGATTAGGCCAGAATCAAGCTTGGCCTGTCATTTTCCAACAAAATTAAAACCAGCCCAACTGGGGAGAGGATGCCCATAAACTTCTGAAGCTCTTAGCCGAGACAGCTGCGCAATAGGAAACGTTAACAGGCTGGGCGGGGATGAGGGCGGGGCCGGGGCCGGGGGTGGGCGGGGCCGGGGGCTGGGGTGGGCGGGACGTGGTTACACCCTGCCTGCTCCGCTAGAGTCAGGTGAGTCCGTCTCTCCTGCTGGGCCTGTTTCCCCGACTGTAAATGAAGCAGTAGAATGATAGCAGGAGTTCTGACCCAAGAATGTATGTCTGCGTCACTTGTGAAACCTACACGCTATGCAGATTCCCTGTCCCCTTCCCAGTCAGGAGGCCTAAGTTGGAGGCTCACCTTACACTTTTTTGCAAAATCTCTCAGAGCTTCTGGGAGGCACCTCTCCTGTTGTCTGATAGCCTCCAGATGCTCTTTGTGAGCCCTTCCATCACGGCAGGGCTCTGTCCTCTGACCGGTGAGCTGGGGAGAGCGATTCTTGGCCCTCACTGAAGGAGCCCCTTCCCCACCCTGCTGGTTCTCTCTTCGGTTACTCTGCAGGCTGCCCACTGGCCACTTTGCACCTCTTGGATGTCTCTGAACCATCCTGAGCAGCACCCCATCTTCTGAAGACTCACAGTGCTTGGAAACTCAGAGTCACACTCTTGTGGCTGCAAATTAGTAAATCTGAAAGCTTCTTGTCACTTGGCAGAGGTGTCTGAGTGGGAAGAAGTCTTACCGTTTGCAACTGCTTTCCCGGTGCAAACTGAAAAACAATCTCTATCAGGTCCTCGGGGTTGAGGCTCACACCCTCAGGAACCATCAAGGGTCTGGGAGAGTAAGGCTATCTCCTAGTGTCAGACAAATGACGTGGGAGCCCCAACCCCTGCCATTCTGGCCCCTGGTGTCTGCACTTCCTCCTCAGCCGGGGACTCCCCTTCTTTCACCTCCCATCATGCTTTTGCCTCAGACCATGGCCCAGCCTCTCACCTCCAGCCCCACACTCTAGGAAGGAAAGGTTCCACTTAGGATGGGACTCTGATAATTAACCAAACTCTCTGAGCCTCAGTTTGATTATCTGCTGAATTAAGTGAGACCCACGGTGCATGAAGCACTTAGCACAGAGCCTGGTACACTGAGACCCCGACAGGCTGTGGCAGTTTTTCCAGAATTCCCTTTCTGCCTGGTCTCACCAGTGAGCTCCTTCTCATTTACCAGGCCCCAGATCCCCTCCAGCAGAAGGACTTTCCAGCAGAGCCTCCCTCTCTTTGCATACACAGCTGTCCTGCCACTCCGCACGTTTCCCCACCTGGGCTGCCTCCCCCACCAGACCAGCAGGAGCCATGCCTTGTTTTCGTGTCCCCAGAAGGAAGGCTTAGCAGAGGCTGATGGGTGTACAGTGGGATTTTTCCCGTTCCAGGACAAGGTAGGTGGGGTTGAGAGAGTGAGCCCCAATCCAGGGGACGTGGGCCTCTGGAGGGACTCTGCAGGCATCCCCCAGGAACAGTAGACCACAGTGTCAGGTACAGGAACATTCCAGTTCAGCCACCGGGCACCTGACAGCCACAGCCAACGTCATGGGAGGGCACTCTGCTCCTCCGGTAGGGAAGGAGAGGCATGTGTTGTTTGGCCTGCCTGGAGAGTGACAGATATTATTAAGACAGCGTGTTAGGCATGAAAGGAACAAAACAAATGCCCCTTGCGGCACAGGCAATGCTATTTCCAAGTGAAATTTATGGTGAAGGCCTTCTGGCTCCCTGATATCACCAAGCAGCTCTGAGGCACTCCTTCTTTGTAGCCTGTTCCCCTCTCCAGGATGCTCCAAGCTCTTGCTTCAGATTCTTCCTGCATGAGAAGAGGTTGAAAGGTAGGCTGGGGCCGGATCACACAGGGTCTGTAAGCTGGGTAAGAACAACGAACCACTGGGGGCGCCTGCGTGGCTCCGCAGATTGAGCGGCTGACTCTCGATTTCAGCTCGGGTCATGATCTCAGGGTCCTGGGATCGAGCCCTTCCTGGGCCTCTGTGCTCAGCAGGGAGTCTGCTTGAGGATTCTCTCTCTCTCTCCCTCTCCGCTCAGCTCCCCCCACCAAAATAAATAAAGAAATCTTAAACAACAACAACAAAGAACAATGACCATTGTCCTAAGAATGATGGGAAGTCATAGCAAGGTGACAATAGGAAGGTACATGATCAAATTTGGGTTTGAAGATGTGGTTTTGTTGTGTGGGGAAGAGACAGAAGAGACTGGGCTTCAGGGATGAGCAGCTAGCATAGGTTAATGCTGCTCAGAAGAACCCTGCACTCGGGGCTTAATGCTCTGCAGCTGCCATCTTGAAAGTCTTTCTTTTTTTCAAAGGTTTATTTATTTATGAGAGAGAGAGAGAGAGAGCATGAGTGGGTGGGGAGGGGCAGAGGGAGAGGGAGAGACAAAGTCTTAGGCAGACTCTGAGTTGAGCATGGAGTCTGACATGGGGCTCAGTCTCAGGACCTAACCAGGACCTGGCCTCAGATTGTGACCTGAGCTGAAACCAAGAGTCAGATGTTCAACCGACTGCACCACCCAGGAGCCTCTTGAAATTCTTAATAATAGTGTCTTTGAATTTGTGTTTTGTGAGTACAGTGTCACAAGAGAGTGAAGGGCTTGGAGCCTTGGCTCCTGTGTGGTCCCGGCTCCTACTCCCTGCCCTGCACTCATTCTCAGCTTCTTCCTCCCCACTCCTGCCTAGCAACCAGGCCAGCAGGGACCTGGGCGCAGGTGTGGGGAGGCTCAGGGTTGCCTGGTGGCACCTCAGGATGGAGCATGTCAGTGGCTGTCACTGACCTAGGCTGACAGCACCATGGTACATTCAGCAGGTGACTTGGTGGGGGTGGGGTGGGGTGAGTGAGTCTTTCTCCCATTCCTGATATGAGTGAAAAGTGCATCTTTGGGGCACCTGGGTGGCTCTGTCAGTTGAGCCTTCGGCTCAGGTCATGATGACAGAGTCCTGGGATCGAGCCCCGCATTGGGCTGCCTGCTCGGTGGGGAGCCTCCTTTTCCATATCCCTTTGCCTGCTGCTCCCCTTGCTCGCTCTCTCTCTCTCTCTCTCTGTCAAATAAATGAATAAAATCTTTTAAAAGAGAGAGAGAGAGGGAAAGAAAGAAAGAGCGAGCACATCTTGGTTTTGCGTGTGTAAAAACTTTGGGGTTTGCCATCCACTGGCTAACTTCCCTGTCCCTGGCCAGGAACTCAGTCCAGCAGCGGGCCGGAGAGGAAACCTGGAAGCTCATGGAGTTTGGGCAGAAGCACATTCAATAACAGGTCGAGCACCATGACAGAGGGAGAGAACTTGTAAGACTTTACATTTTAGCACATAATGGCCCCGTGGCAAAGGGGATAACTTTACATTTTAGCACCTTTAATGGCAATTCTTGTCCTTGCTGTTTTAGTAAGAGGTCTTTGTTTTCAGTTTGCCTTAACCCCACAAATGAAATAGGTCGTCCTGGTAGAAAGCAGTCACTGAACGAAAGCCTGCAAACTGTGTGCAGGTCCTACAGGTACGAGATCCCCTCGGGGGTGGCCAGTAGTATTATTGATTTTGTTGTTTATTTGGCTCAAAAGGTTAAATGAAGTGGCTTTAGGAGCGGAGCCCTGCCCAGGGGTCGCCCGGGATGATCCGCATCACAACTGATCCTGCATTGTGTTCTCAATCCTTGGACCTACTACGTCTTGAATCCTTCAGGCAGACGTGTTCAAATACCATGCCGAACAGGTTGGGGCTCTGCCTGTGCAGGGGGGGGGGCCCCTTAAAAGAGGGGCCAGAGCCTGGCCTGAGGCGTAGCCACCCACACCTCAAAGCAAATTGAATGTTGAAGCAACTGAAACAGTCATTAAAGAGTGATTTTCAGGACTAGATTCACCTCCCTGGGGGGCTGGTGACTGAGGGAGGCCCGAAAAGAGTTCCCCTTTCTGAGGGGGCCCTCGGATGTCTCTGTCCTGCTTCTCCACCTCTTCCATGGCTCACCGTCCTTCTCCCCCATCCTGTGTGCCCCGCCTTGGTTGGCCTCATCTCTCTCTCTCTCCCTCGCTCTGTCTCGCTCTCTCTCTCTCTCTTGCTCTGTCTCTCTTGCTCTCTCTGTCTCTCTCTCTCTCTCAGGGATATAACTCCCTCTTCTGACTTCGTCGCCTCTTCCCTCCCACCCTAAGGTACTTCTCCTCAGGAGCAATGTTCCTAGGACCTGTCTGTGGGCCCCTCCAGGCGAGACCAGGTCTGCCTGTGCTCTGGGCCCAGTTCTGGCAGGGCCTGGCAGGAGTTGGTGCCCAGCCGTGTTTGTGGACTTGGCTGAGAGATGGCTTTGGTGGTCACAGTGGTTGGCTCTCAATATCCATGACACCCCAAGGGATCTCCTTCCCAGTGGTGAAGTATGAACATGTGGCTCACTTCTGGTCATGAGACCCCAGCGGAGGTCTCTTGGGAGGATGAATGGAGAGGACTTCTGAGAAAATGAGAAGCAAGGAGAGGTGGCCTTTTTCTTCCTGTATTTGTGGCTTTGTCTGTAGTCATAGAGCAGAGCTGCTGCTGTCCAAGGGGGAGCTAGAAATGGAGGAGAACCACAGAGACGCTGCACTGAAGCCCTGAGGTACCCCATTTGCGGGCCACGCTGCCTCCGGCCCTGTACGTGGGAGACAACACACTTCCTCCACGTCAGACCCTTTGGTTTTATGTATCTTGCAGCTGAGGCATCCTTAGTGGGTGCAAATAACCCAGTGAACTTGGATGACCGTGTGTCAGCACTAGACTGTCCCCTAGTAGCACCACCAGCCCCAACAACCTCCCGAGGCTCAGTTTCTCCAGCTCTGGATTGGGATGGAAGGTTCTGGAGGCAGAAGTGGAGAAAGAAAGGCTGAAATCCATTGTTAAGAGAGGGCTGTTGATAAAAGACACCCATGGAGGTCAAGAGAATGGGCTTTGGCGTTAGACAGACCAGAGTCTGAAGCCCAGCACTCTGTTTGCGGGCTGTGAAGCTTTGGGTGAGTCCCATAAACTCTGACCTCTAAATTGCTCCCCCGGGAAGTGGAGGCAATGGTAGTGTGCACCCCACAGGCGGGGGTGAGGACTAAGCGAGGTGGGCTATGTGAAAAGCTTCATGGTCCCCCCGGCCCTCAGCAGGGGCTCCAAAGCTGAGCTGTTCACGAGGCCCAGCCTTGGGAGCTGCGGAAGGCGGGGCGGGGGGGGGTTGGTATAAGGGAAGGAAGAAGACCCCTGCGGCTGAGAACTTGGGAGCCTTTTTGGATGGCTCCCATCACTTCCTTCTGCAATCGCTCTGACCTGCGACCAGCACGGTAATCTTTCTGGAGCGTCCTGCCTAGACCAGGGCAATTGGGAAAGGAAGGCCACCTGTGTGGGATCCTGGAGGTAGGCCCTGGGGGACTTGCCCAGGTAAGGAAGGTCAAGGAAGGCAGGCTGGGAGGGAGGCTGCAGAGCAGATGGGGGAAAGTGTGGCAGTGAGAAAGGTACCTTTGGGGAAAGGGACGAGGCCTGTCTGGAGCAGAAATTTGTTGGGGGTGATGGGAGGAACCCCTGGAGAGGCAGGGGAAAGAGCCCGGCTATGAAGTTGTTTGCCAGTGAGAGGGTAGAAGCCTTCTGTTACCAGAGGGTTTCCAGTCTGCCTCCAGCACTAGAGGCATCACCTCAATTGATAGATGGGGAAACTGAGGCCAGGGAGGCTGAGTCAGTGCTGTCGGAGGGGTGCAGTCAGAGGCCGATAGGATAAGGTGCAGCCTCAGTATTTGGCCTTCAGAGTTCAAGGTGATGTGTACACCATTAGCTGTATCATCAGCCGCAAACATCAGAACTCTTGGGTGCCTTCAGTGCTGAAGGTGTTTATTGGCTCAAGTCTAAGGGTTCTGGAGGTCGGGGTCCACCAGGGCAGCCCCACCGCTCTGCGGTTCTCCCTGAAGCATTCTGTCTTGGGCGGCTATTTCAAAAGGATGGGTGTGCCCCATCTCTAACCCGGGGCCCACATAACCGGCACCTGGGGGCTTAGCTCTCTTCCACACGAGCTTTCATCTGTCTTATCACCTCCAGTCGGTGGTAAAGCGGCATCGGTAAGGGTGGTGATTTGTGGACAAGGCTGACTCATCCCTTCTTGCCTACCCGGCCTGGGCGCAGGCCCCCCTGAAGGCATATTCTGCTGAGTAGTCAGGCTCCTTGGGGCTGTGTTTGGGGCGGCGGCCCAAGGCTCTTTCCAAGGTGATACCGGACAGGGTCCCCAGCACCTGTCCCACTAAACCGGAAATCCCGGTAATATTCTCAGCATTGTCTCCTTTATAAAGATTGGGGTGGGGGACAGCGGTGGCCAATAGGGAAACAGAAGCTCAGAGACTTGGAGACTAGATTAAGGTCCCTCAACCCCTAAAGGGCAGGGACCAGAAAAAACAAAAATGGGGACCTCAACCCGGGTTTTCCAATTCCCACATTGCCTTTATGATCCTGTCTCTCAGTTCAATCAGTCTTTCAGCCTGAAGACTCCCCAGGGGAGGGGGGCTTCCTGCCCCAGAGAGTGTGTGATTCGGAGACTTAAGGGGCAGTGCCTATGAGAGACCCCGGGCTCTTCTCCCTTGTCTAGTTACCTGCTCACCCCATCTCTGCCTCCCACACCTGAAGCTTCTGGCCTCTGAGAGTGGCCCAGCTGGGGCTCTGGAAGGGGGCAAGTGGGGGCAGGCACAGGGTGGCAGGCGACAGGCGGGGCTGCACCAGGGAGCCCTGTGGCTCCACTTCCTGTGGGCGACGGCCCCGTGCCTGCCCCGGGGGAGGTTGCACAAACCTTCCTGCGCAGGCCCCAGGCTGCCTTCCCGCCTGGGCCGTGCACCAGCCTGCTTCCCCCGCTGGCTACTGCCTCCCACCTGGGGCTGGCATCGGTGCTCTCAGTCCTGCAGCCTGGACTGCGTCTCCGTCACCACGGGGCTGGCGAGGGGCCGGCCGGACAGCAGGGCCCGCCCTCCCATCGCTGGACGGCCACTGCTCCTTCCTCATTTTGCTGCCGATTCTAGCCCCAAACAAAACAGGTTGAGCCCTTTTCCTCCCTCCAGCAGCTCCTCTCTGGCTTGCGGCTGCCTTCTGAGGCACTGCAGACGGCGCCGGCCGGGGAGGGGGGGCCTGGGCCAGCCCTGTGGGGACTGGGACGGTGCGCCTGGCTCCTGGCCCTCGTTCAGCCCTGTCTGAGGCAGGAGAGCGAGCTTTGCTGCGGCAGTCCCCTGACGATGATGCCCCAGCTCCAGTTCAGAGATGCCTTTTGGGTGAGTGAAGACTGGCTGGGGCCCTGAGCAAGTGGAATGGACCCCGGGGAGGCCAGCAGGGCAGGGATTGCGCCGTGGCCGTTAACAGGGATGCGGCTCTGAGGGGAGGTTTTTCTCATGAAAATAGTGGTTAATTTGGGGTCTTAATTATCATGGGGCATAACCTGTGCTTCTGTCCCTTCTGGGTCGGGAGGGGAAGGGGTACTGATTTCTCTGCAAACCTCACCACATTGGGTGAGGGACGTCACCTGTACTCCCAGGCCTGACTTCTCAGAGAGACCCTCCCCCGCAGCAGGATCTTTGTGGGAGAGTCTGAGATATGGGTAGGAACTTGAGAAGGCCACGTGAGGGGAAGGACGGAGGGGGTCAAGGGCTTGGGGACCAGACAAACTTGAATTTGGTCTTGGCTGCGCAACTTAGAGACCAGGCAAGCTGCTGGACGCGTCCGAGCCTCACTTTCCCCCGTTATACAGTCCAGATCGATATTAATAAGCATCAGCGGAATGGGAGAATTTAGAGAGGCGAGCTAATGCAACCAAGTCCCCAGCACCTTGCCGGCATGCCAAATGATCATTCTTTTCCCCCTCACACCACCTCTCTTCCTTGCAGACTCTCGGGGTCCTCTGAGGAGGCAGCAGGCGTGGGCAATTCCCGGCTTACTTTCTTCAGTTCAGTGCAGGTGTCCTTCAAGTCCTTTTCCCCCATGAAATGACAGACCCCACCAGGCTCGGGAGGTGGAATGGTGTGGTGTGGGCCACACACAGCCCGCAAGTCCACTTTGGGCCCCGGGTCCCCTCAGCTTCTTTGGCAGCTGTGCCTCTGCCTTTCCCTCTGCTTCTCAAGCTCTGGCTGTCCCCAGCGGCTTGTAGGAAACAGCTGAGACCCCTCGGGTCAGAGCTGGGGAATGAGGCCGTCCCGAGGGCGCCCCCTCCAGCCCCGCGGAGGACTCCCTGGCTTTTCACTCAGCCGGCTCAGCCTCAGCCAACAGCCTGGCCCTCACTGGGCCCTTTCCTGGGGCCCGTGGCCAGGAGGATGAGAGCTAACGAGCCAAGCCTTCCTTCCCTTCTGGGCTGTGCTCTGCTTGGGGCCCGTGGCCAGCGTGCGAATGGCCTGCTTCCCGCCTGCCCTGACCACGCAGTGGGCAGAGGGCCATCTGGGGAGGGTACCCTGCTCCTCTCTGGGCCTCCATTTCCCCATCTCTATAAAGAAGAGGTGGGCTCGGGTCAGAGATGCCAGTGGAGGCAGACCTGGCTCAACCCAAGCCAAACACCAGGCTGGCGGCTGGGCCCCGGCACGAAGGGGCGGTGGTTGCAATGGGGGGAGGGGCAGTGAGTCATCACCCTTGCTCTGCCTGAGAGTGCAAAGTGGGGGAAAGAGGTAGGGCCTGGACATCCAGGGTGCGCTGTAGCCCAGGGGAGACCAGGAGACCCTGACCATTTTACCTCTAGAACATCTGTCCCAGCCCGGGGTGGTCCCACCTTCCCGAGGGCAGAGCTCTGGCAAGGAGCAGCCCCCATGGCTGGATCTGGGCAGTGGGGGATGGTATGTAGTGGGGGGCGGGGTGTGGCAGGGGCAGCAGCAGCAGGAAGAAAGGAGCCTACCTGTGACCGCTTCCTAACGGATAGGCAGCCATGCTCTGGGCTTGTCCCACCTCTGAGCCACTGCAGGTTTCCTGAGCTCCACGTGCCTCCTCCCCTCTCCTGCTGGCTCCCTGGGCTGCAGGGAGGATCTAGCCCAGGGAAGGCCAGAGGCAGATGGGGAGAGAAGTGGCCAATGGGAGCCTCTCACCCTGAGCCTGGGCAAACATCCCAGAAGGTCGTTGTCAGCATCACTGCCCGTACGTAGGGCTCTGAATTTGAACCCATCTCTCTGATGCTCAGCCAAGCCCAGCCCAGGAGGACCGCTAACAGAGTACTAAAGATGAGTCAAGGCTGTGCTGGTCTCAGGACTCTTTATCTATTCATTCATTTAAACTGTTCAGGTAGACAGTCTCATCCCTATATTCAGAGGTAATTGCGGCACAGAGAGCTTAAGTAGCTTGCCCAAGGTCACACAGCGGGGATCAAACCCTGGCAGGCAAGCTCCAGTGGCTGGGCTCTCACCCCAGGTGCGTTAACACCCTCCATCAACCCAGCAGATCACTGGATCTTTGGTCCACATCAGCAAAACGGAGGGGACATTTCTGTCCTTCCTACCTCCCAGAGAAGTCAGCAGATCAGATGAGCCTGATGGAAATATTTGGAAGCTCAATTTACAGACAAATCTATAACACAAAAGACATAGTGATCTAACTGCTCTGGGGGTACAAGGGACAGAACCCAACCTGCCCCGCCCCCTTCCTGGTCCCCACCCCAGCTCAAGGCACTAAACCCCACAGCCTCACAGTTCGAAAATGAGTAGTCTTGCGTAGTAGAAGGAAGCCCATGAACTAGAAGGATCACGTCCAATACCACAGCACTGCTGTTATTTGGCCCCTTCAACCATCCCGAATGCAGGTGAGAGCTAGCCCCGTTCCTGGCACTTGTTCATCGGAGGAGAGAGAAGCAAAAGTGGTTTCTAAGGAGCGAAGAGGTTATATTAAAGCTCATATACTTTATGCATATGAGATGCCCCATCATTTTTTAGTTAGGGCCGATGAACTCTAATTTTACCCATGATCTTAACAAGCTTAGTCATGTGGTCTTATTTTATAGATACAGCAGTTAGGAGGGGTCTACAGGGAACTTGACATTCAGTTGGTGACTGATAAATACTGCTGGGCCTGAACCGTCGGGGACAGTTTCATCGGGAGCTGGTGGCCTGAGAGCAAGGGAGGAGACCCCAAAATTCTAAAAGCAGACATAATGGCTCGGAGGTGGTGGGAACGTCCGGCATGGGAGCCGGCCGGTTCTGTCCTCTAGTAGGCCTGTATTTGTCATTTCTTCAGTGTGGTCGCCGGTATTTATTTACAGCCTGCTTTTTCCTGTGGCAAAACACTGAGATGCAGGCCACTGTGGAGTGAGGCAGGGGCCGACTAGCCACAGGGGGAGGGGATCATTTGATTTCTGTTATACAGATGATAAAGGGCATTGCAGCTTGGCAGGAAGTTAGTGGCTGGGCCTCAGAGCGGGGCCTGTGAGTGAGACAAAGTACAGGTGCCTGAGCTAAGAGGGCTTTAGATCTCATAAACCCTGCCTCAGCCGTGAACCTGAGGGGCACAGAAGCCCAGAGGAGGCAGGGTCCTGTGCCCCACCTCCCAGTCTCTCCTTGCCAGTGGCTCTCCTGCCAGCAGGCAGCCAGACTCTGTTGCAGAAAACATCTGTCTGCGTCCTCAACAACCTTACCCGCAAAGTACTGTTCAGTGTTTGTAGAATAAATTTAAGAACAATGAATGCCTCCATGGTCCCCCTGCCTTCCTGAATCCATTTTCTCCTTCATTTCACCTCAGTTATGTTCTACAAATATGTGGCGAGCGATATTCTCTGCCAGTGGTCTAAGCTGGACCCCTAGCCTCACGTGCACATCCAGTCAGGTGAACAAGACTGTCTGGCCCCGGGGGAAGTCACTGACCAGCACTGGAGACAGAGGCTCCCTAAAGACTGGGCGAGGCACAGGGAGGGGCAGGTCTCTGGGCTGTGCCTTCTCACCCCCACCTCCCGCTCCCTCCCAGACCGGTGCAAAGGAGTAAAAGGATATTGTTTTAAGAGGGAATATCTAGTTCTAGACCAGGTTTTATTGAGATCCACCTCCTATCCCTTTTGGGGTTGCTAAAGGCAAAGTAAGGGCTCTGGGAGGCTGGGCCACATACTACAGTGACACCTCCCCTCACTTTGGGCAGGAACTACCAAGGGGTAAGGGGAGTAAGCTGGAACTTTCCCTTCTGACTTGTAGCCACATCGCTCCCCTTTGAGGCGAGGCTCCAGCCTCATCTAGAAATCAGCCAAGCTGGGAGGAGCTGAGCTCCCCAACATGCAGAGCACAGAGGAAGACATCACTTTCCGGGTGGCGGGGTGACTCACTAGGGACACACGGGGCTCCGATGGGCGCACCTCTCCCTGCGCACCGGCTCAGCTGCTGTTACCTCTTCCCCTCCCAGCTCTGAGACTCTGAGGTTCTCCGTTCAGGAGAGAGGCCCCACTTTGGCCGGTCCCCCGTTGCCCCCCAGGACCTGCCAATCATGGCCCTGGGGCCTCACAGAGAAACAGGAGAGGCTCGTGTTCTCTGGGCACCTATTCTGTCCTGAGCCTTTGAAGCTATGTACATACCTCCCAAAGAAACAAAGCCAGTCAGTGGAAGATCCTAAAAGGAAAAGAGGAAAATAGAGAAAACCAGGAAAAAAGCACCCTCAGTCTCACCACACAAAGACAACTGGTAATATTTTGCTGTGCTTCCCTAAGAGTATTTTATGTAGGTACAAATACACAATGTACACAGTGTTGGATTCTCCCCGACTTTCTTTTTCTTGCATTTTATACCTAACATGAATTTCACCGTCTTAAGGTTTAAGTGTGCAGTGCAGTAGGGTTAAGCATACTCACATTGTTGTGGACACCCCTCCCCTCCGCTTTTCAACATAATTCCATTTTGAACATGTGTGGGTGTGGGTGTGATTTCCTCGTTTCAAAACACTATTGTTAATGGCCACCCTGTCCAGCTTGTGGGCTTGGTAGACATGTGACCCATTTATCCAATCCCCTATGGTTGGACATTCAGGTTGCTGCCACCAGTTATTCATTCCTCTGGCCAGAGATGCAATGGGTAGAGATCCTCAAGTATCACAATTTTTCACTTGTGGATTATTTCCTTGGGTGGGTTCCCGGGAGAGGAGACATTCCTGGATGAGAGAATGGGGCCGCCTTTTCTCACCGGGCAGGAGCCCTTTGATGCAGGAAGGTGGGACCAGAGTGGCCTAGTTGGGGCTGGGAGGGCCAGGCCTGGGGGGGCTCTGCTGGGAACGGGAGCTGCTCCGACTGTGGGGGAGCACTTGCAGCAGGGCCTTGGCCTTGGCCTCAAAGATCCAGGAGGCCGGCGGCTAGAGTGGGCCCTCCGAGCAGCATGGTCTCACAGACCGTGAGAGATGCGACGGGGAGGGCCTAGCTGTCCCACCTTTGCTGCTACCCACAGCTCTCTCAGTGCCTCCTTGGCCACGACTCTCTGAAGGAACGAGGACAGACTCCTTCTCTGTCAGTGTCCTCCTATCTCCTGAATGGAGGCACAGGCAGGCCTCCTCCACGGGCACCGTGCAGGGCAGAGCAGGGACTCCCACCCAGGTCTGTGGGCCGCCAGCTCTCTCTGCCCCTGAAGTCAGAGAGAAAGGCGAGTTTATTCTTGTGTGAGTTATAATTTGCGTATGACAGATGGGGGCCCCCTACATGTTAGCATTGATTTCTGTGGCTTTGGAAATAGCATTATTTTTCTATCTCCACCCAGAGAGAGATAGAGAGAGAGGGAGAGAGAGAGAGAGAATCTCAGGCAGGCTCCCCGCTCGGTGTGGAGCCTGCGCGGGGCTTGGTCTCACGACCCTGAGATCATGACCTGAGCTGAAATCCAGTCAGACGCTTAACCAACGGAGCCATCCAAGCGCCTCCCATTTATGTCATTGAAAAGGAAAATATTTAAAAACAAAAGTAAGCAATTCTTGTTTTTAAGCCTAAGATGGTGTTTTTAGGCGAAATTTGGGGTTTGGTAGCCTTGGCTGTTGCACATGTGCTGTGCACACTGGGTGGCACGTGGTCGCCGGGGGCGGGAGAGCCGGTTGCCCTGTGCCCATTCCTCAGGACGCAGCCCGCTGTGTGGCCTGAGAGAAGAGCGCAGAGCTCTGTGGTTCTGCTCGCTCTGCCTCTGCGATGCCTGCGGATGGGGACCTGGACGGCTCACCGGCTGCGGCAGCCTCAGGCAAGAGAGTCACCCAAACCGTCCATTTCACTCTTAGTGGGAAACGCCATCTGCTTCTCAATGGCGCTCTTTGCACTGCGATTCCCGGGACTTGTGTACCCTTCCCAGCTGTTCCTGGCACCTACACACAGCGGGGGGAGCCCCAGGAATGGAGACGGGGGGCCTGCTTGGTGGGCGAGGGCGTGGGGATGGCAGGAGGGCAGATGGCGCTCCAGGGGAAGGAATGACAAGGGCAAGGGTGTGCCAGTGGGAAGTGGGCACAATGGGCTCGGAAGGCAGCGTTCTGGCCCAAAGGGGAGGGAAGGCCCCCGCGGGATTGTGAAAGGTCCTGACCGGCCTGAGGTCGTCGCAGAAACACCTTATTCTGCTGGCTGCACACTCTCCCCAGCGGGTGTTCCTCTCATGCAAAGGAGGCTGGAGGCTGCAGGCCGTGGGCGGGATGCCCTTCTTCCTCACTGAGTCTAGCTGATGCCACAAACCACACAATGAAGGGAAACGTGGTGTGGAAACTGAAACTGCCTGGGCTTCCAGCAAGAGAGAGTGGCCCCTGCGCCTGGGGGCTGCCCGTGCCCGGGGCCCTGCCCTGGACCAGCGCCGGCGAGGTGTCCCTCCAGGCTCAGGAGCCAAACGCTTCTCACCCGGCCCCCACCGTCCCTTGCTGGGCCCTGGAAGAGCCAACCTCGGTGTCCTCGCCTGCAGGACATCAGAGTGACGCTCACCTCAGACAAAGGCTTTGAAGAAGGGGAGGCGAAGGGCAGCGCTAAGCCAGGGGACACTTTGCAGATCACAGACGGGTTCTCAAAGCCCAGATTTACGACGGCGTGCCCACCTCCGGGCTGAGCTGCGTGTGTGGGCCCCCTGATTCCCAGAATGCCTCCCCAACTCCCTTCACCATTGCAGATTAAATCCTGCCCTCCGAGAGTCATTCCCTTGGCGTCAAGTGACAAGATATGCATTTGATTCCAACAATAGCCCTGTGGACGTGGTATTTTGATTCCTGTTTTGCAGAGAGAAAACTCATAGTGGGGTGTGGGCCTGGGGATGTCAGTGAGGAGGACTTTGGGGTTACTGGGCTAGGCCTGGCAGCTCCCTTCCCAGGCCTGGCTCAGAGAGCCCTTGGGGGTTAGCGGGAGGCGTGTGGTTTGCAAAGATCTGGCGCCCTGAGCACTGGGTGAGTAGGTGGGTGAATGGCAGCTCCTCCCACTGGTGTTTGCGGCATCCACTATTGGGCAATAGGAAGTACCAGCTGGCACTCCAGAAATTACAGCCAGCACAGGGAGGAGGTGGCCAGATGGGGCTCAGGGCTTCCCGGCAGCGGAAATGGGAAAACGGAAGTGGAGCCCTTCCGGGGGAGGAAAGTGGGGAGCTGAAGCAGGAGAGTACTCGATGTGTCCAAGGGACAAGGAGGCCTGTGCAGCTGGGACCAAGGGACCGAGGTGGGAAATGCTTGGAGATGAGATCGGAAATGAAACAGTTACCACAGTTACCACAGTTCTCCAAGGTCCCAGTGCTCCGGCCACATCCAAGGCCAGCTGGATCCGAATTTCAGGGTGGGAGGCTGGGCATCAGTATTTTCCGGAGTTGGGGAGTGTTTCCAATGTGCGGCCAGGGTTGAGAAGCATCCGCGCCCATCCCCGTGGCGAAGCTGGGTGCGTTGTCACCATGGACAAGGAGCACACGTCTGGCTCGTACCACTGATGTGACCTTGTTTGATTCACTTGTGAACGAGTCGGGGCTAGAGGTTGGTTTTTGTTTTTTTAACCTTATAATCTTCTACCATTGCTTTTTCTTTACTGTGGTAAATAAACGTAATATAAAACTTACCACTTTAACCATTTTTAAACGTGTGATTCAGTGACATTAATTACATTCACAATGTTGCACAACCATCACTACTGTCTATTTCCAGAACTTCTCATCATCCCAGGCGGAAACTGTACCCATGAAACAGTAACTCCTCACCATCCTCCCCTCGTCTTCTACTTCTCTTCTTTCCAGGAATCTACCCATGGTAGGAACCTCATAGAAGTGGAATCATACAGTATTTGTCCTTTTGTATCTGGCTTCTTTCACTCAACATGTCTTTAAGGCTCATCCATGTTTCGGGGCACCTGGGGGGCTCAGTTGGTTAAGCATCTGTCTTCAGCTCAGGTCATGATCCCAGGGTCCTGGGATCGAGTCCCGCATTGGGCTCCCCGCTCAGCGGCAAGTCCGCTTCTCCCTCTGCCTGCCCCTCCCCACCCACTTGTTTTCTCACTCTCTCTCTCTCAAATAAATAAACAAATAAAATCTTTAAAAAGAAAAGATTCATCCATGTTTCAACAGATATCAGAATTTCACTACTTTTTGTGGCTAAACATTCCATTCTCCGTTTAGATCCCATTTTGTTTACCCATTCATCTGTCGGTGGACTCTTGGGTTGTTTCCTCCTTTTGAATACTGTGAATAATGCTGCTGTGAACATGGTTGTATGAATATCTGTTTGAATCCCTACTGTTAGGTCTTGGGGTATTTGCCTCAAGTGGAGTTGCTGAGTCACGGGATAATCCTATGTTTAACCAGTTCGGTAATTCTAACCTGTGTTCCCCAGCAGCTGTCCTGTTTCCATTCCCATCAACAAGGCATGAGAGTTCTGATTTCTCTACATCTTCACCGATACCTGTGTGTGTGTGTGTGTGTGTGTGTGTGTGTGTGTGCGCGCGCACACGTGCATGTGTTTTAATTACAGCCAGCCTATTGGGCATGAAGTGATGTCTCAACTGGTTGTGATTTGTATTTCCCTGATGACTAATGACGTTGGGCATCTTTCCGTGTACTTATTAGCCATCTGTGTATCTTCTTCAGAGAAACATCTATTCAGGTCCTTTGTCTATTTGAATTATTTGTGTTTGCTCTGTTTCTTCATATATTCTGGAGATGAATCCCTTATCATATATATGATTTGCAAACATTTTCTCTCAATCTGCAGGTTGTCTTGTTATTCTCATCACAGTGTTTTCTGATGCATAGAAGTTTTTCATTTTGACAAAATCTAACTTATCTATTCTTCTGTTAACTATGCTTTTTGGTGTCAAATTCAAGAAATCATTACCAAAGTCAATGTCTTGAGGCTCTTCCCCTATGTTCTCCTTTTAGAGTTTTACTGTTTTAGCTCTTACATTTAGATCATTAATCCACTTTGAGTTAATTTTTGTATGTAGTGTAAGGATTGGGTCCGTCTTCATTCCCTTACGTGTGGATATCCAGTTTCCCAGCACTATTTGTCAAAAAGACTGTCTTTTCCCCATTGAATGATCTTGACATCTTTGTTGAAAATCAGATATGTGTTTGTTTCTGGGCTCTCTATTCTCTTCCTTTGGCTTCTCTTTATGACAGTAACACACTATTTAAAGTACTGTAACTTTGTAGTAAGTTTTGAAATCAGTTAGTGTGAGTCTTCCAACTTTGTTCTTTTTCAACATCATTGGGTATTGGAGGTCTTGAGTGGAAGTGTTTTTATTCCCATTTTATATGTGAGGAAGCTAAGGTTTGAGCCTCCCTGTGCCTGCCCAGCCGGGACCAGCCACTGTCTCTGACAAACCTTCCATAACCCTCCCAGCCTGGGCACACTGGGGAAACCCTCTCCTTAGAGAGTCTGATTTTCCTGGTTCTGGCATCGGCCACATTTGTTCCTTTGATTCCAGGGTCAGTTTCCACCCCTTCCGTGTCGGAACGACAGACGTTACAGACCCCAGCACACAGATGGCGGGATCCTCCCTGTGGTTGCCATACCTTCTGGCTTCCCGGACTTCCCTGAGGTCCCACAGGCTCTTGGTCTTAAGGAACAAGCCCACAGGCCTTGGGCTTGTTCCTTAAGACCAAGAGCCTGTGGGACCTCAGCTTCCTCAGTGGATCATGGGAAGGTCCTGCAGGGAACTGATGTCTGCCCCGGCCCTGGCCTGCCTGGACCTGAGGGGCCTTTAAAAATTGGGACTTCTGGCCCCAGACTTCCCAGCTGGCCTAGTGGGAAAGTTAGACTGGGCCTGGTCTCAGCTTGCTCAGGGGTCCCTCAGGTAGCCCAGTGCCCCAGGCTCTGAGGGGGGCATCTTGGTCTATTTAGAGATGTATTTTCCTGCAGTGTGGCTCTACGCCAGAGGCACGCTGGCTGTGCCGGGCAGCGTAAAGCAGTTTCCCAGGCTCCGACACAGAACCCTTCCTTGGAGGGCACCATCTTTGTCTCTCACACTGCCTTTAGAACCCAATGCTGTGCTTTGATTCTACTGCATTCACAGAGTGGCCCTGGTGAGTCCCTCCACTCTCTGAGTCTCTGGCCCTTTGTCTATATTAAACTGAGGTTTGTGGTTAGAAGATAGAGACGTGGCCACAAGCACGTTAATGGCCTCATAGGGGCAAGGAGCCCCGCTTGCAGACCCCCTGCGGGTGCGGGGGCCCAGCTCGCACCCAGGTTTAGAGAGCTTTGCAGCCAGAGCCCAGGGTCCTCTCTGGGACCCAGAACCTGCCAAGGTCGGCAGAGGAGGCCGAAGGGCTTTCTGTAGAGGCTGCAGGGGTGTGTCTCTGCCTCCGGGAAAGGGGTGTGGTGATGGGCTTGGGGCATCTCTGCCCCTCCAGGCCTCCATCTCTGTGTCCTGAGCAGGTCTCAAGCCCAAGGGAGGAGCAATTCACAGCCACAAAGAAAGACACCCCACGTCAGCCCCGTGAGGGCCCACAGTCCAACTATTCTTCTTATTTTACAAATTAAAAAAAAAGTTGAGTCTGAGAGATTGGAAGCAACCAGCCCAAATGAGTGTTACAGCCCAGATTCAAACCTAGCTCTCCTTTTTTATTTCCTTTCTTTGACCTAATATGTACTCATCACCGTGGGCACCATTTTCCAGAAACCCGTGCAGTTTTAGGTGCCCGCTATTGGGCTTCTCCATGTACTCCAGCCCAGAGGTGGGCAGTAGGTTCACATTCATTTTACAGAGGAGGGACTCTGTGCTCAGGAGGTCAAGTGACTTACCCAAGGTCGCACTGACTATGTGCATGGAACTGACCAGGACTAGAACCCAACGCCTGAACTCTTGCCACAACCTGCTGCCTGGACTTCCTCCTTGGGGTGGGGTTTCATGGGCCCCCCGCCCCGGGAGGTGTAGGCAGGGTGGGAGGGGTGACACTTGGGGAACAGGATGTGCAGGGACAGGTGGACCTTCGGTACCAACCTCCAGTCTCTGGTTGCTCACCCACAAGCTGAAGCCTGTGTGGGCGGCCACGGGCAGGGGCTCGGCAGGGCCCGTCCTTGCTGAAGGGCTCCATCCCCTCCAGGGCTCAGGATCTGGGTGGCTCAGCTCTCTCCTTTCCTCCATCAACCACCCTGTGTCCCACTGCTTCCCTCACCCCTTGCCCACCGGCATCTGCTTCCTACTCCATCTAGCGCTAGATCAAGGGAGTCCCCACTGCCAAATCAGCTTGGTTGGGGAGGTAGAGGAACCATGTGACCCAAGCAGGTTGTTCACCTTGCTGAGCCTCACATGCTCATCCATAATATGGGGTAGTAATTATGGCACCGTCCTGACATTCCAGGGGTTTCCGAGGGTCAGAGTGACAGAGTATTACGAGCACTGGCCTCTAGATACTGCATCCCACCCAGCTCCCTTCCTCTGAACTTGGCACCTGAAAGGGAACCCTGGATCCCTTTCCGTCCTGGGAAGGCCCCACACCTGCTCCCGAGTCTCTCCTCCTGCTGGCCTCAGGCCCCCTCTCAGACATCTGCTCCAGCGCCCCTCAGGTCTCACCAGGACCACTCAGAGCTCTATGAGTCCGACTTCCGATCTCCTGATCAGAGGTGGGCTCATTCCCACCTGCAGGCCTCTGCCTGGCCTGGTGTTCACTCCCTGTCGCTCCCCGTTCTACTTTTTCTACTCGTTTTGGTTTCATAAAGCAGGAGGAAGAAGGCGGGGGGTGGGGGGGGTGGGGGAGGTTTGAGCTGGGCCTTTAAGACTTGAGAGAGCAGAGGGGAAGTGGGCAGGGCCTCACAGACTGGGGGAGGGGGTACGCTAGTGGGAGACCTTTCCTTCCTGCTAATCCGAGGAGGTTTATTTAAAAGCATAAAACTTTCAAACCAGGCTTATTTGGATTGAAAGTGAGGCCTGCCCACACAGATGCTGATTGGGCCGGGACAAGTTAAATAACCTCTCTCATCCTTGCTTTCCTCCAACAATAGTGCCCCCCCCAGGTCAGTATCCCTGAGATGAGTGCCCCCACCCCTTACTGCCCTACACACAGTAGGTCCTCTTCTGGTGCCTGTGTTGCCCCCCAGACCTGGTGAGGTGGGATTCCTGGGAGGCTCTGTGAACTTTTAGAGTTGACAGGGCACCTGGGTGCAGGCGTTGGGGCCTGGACATCTCAGGGGCCCAGCCAGCTGGGCAGCTGTGTAGCTTGGCTGCTTGGGGGCCCTGAAGGCCCCAGGGAGGCTGGGGCTCAGTGGAGAGCTGGAATCCTCTGGAAATTCATTTCTAATCTCAAGCTCCTGTCAGCCCAGCTGAACCCAGGGTCGCTCATCAAACTGCATTCAATGTGCTTTTTTTCTTTAAAAATAAAAGTCCATCTTTGCCTTCTTGGCTATTCCCTCTGGCACCTACCCTGGGCCATCTTAGAAAAGCTGTAAATCACCCCACAGTAATCTGCTTATGCATGGACCCCTCCAATCCTCGGGTCAGGGATGCTCTGACCCAGCTCACACTCCCCGTGGAATCCCTAACCTGTGAGGGGTGCTTTCCACCTGCTCATGCAGCCAGCCCTGTGCAGACATATCTGGGACCACCTGGGCTCTTGGGAAGCCCTTCCTTGTGCTGATCTGGAGTTGGTCTCCCTGCCTCCACCCCTGCGATTCCCGGCCTCGGCCTCCGAGGACACTCCCTGTGCTTCTGATGGCCCCACAAAGGCCTGCAGACCTCAACGATTTCTCAAGGGCCTGGGTTTGGGACCCTCTCTCCACCCACCTGCCCCTGGATACTCTAGGGAAGCAACTAGCTTGCTTATTGAAGTCTCTGGTCACCTGTCTCTCCACCCGCCCACGCGAGGCATACCTGGGTTTTTGATCCTTTGCCTTCCTCAATTTGCCAACTAAGAATGGTGGAGATGAGCCCTACTGTGAGGTAGTAGCCATAGGGCAGTGGAAAGGGCCCGGCTGCTACTCATGGACCAACCCAGCCTGTGCCTCAGTTTCCTTATCTGTACAGTGGGGACAATAATGCTGCTTTAAGAAGCAGAGAGGATGAGTCTGCCTGGCTTATGTAAAGGTGCCGGATAATGAGTCCTCCATGGGACCTCTCCAGGGCCCGCAGTCGTAAAGCCACATCCTCTCGAGGGCCTCCCTCAGACGTTTATTTGGCGCTCGTCCAATGTGTCTGCGCTGCAGATGCTGGGCTCTGGGAAACAGACCCCCTTCCCGACTTCAGGGAGCTGCCTTCTGGAGAGCTCAGTGCTCGGGACCTCCGGTTGGCTTCTCAGTCCACGGAAGACAAGCAGCAGTAAACAGTTCCCAGTAAGCCGGCCACGGGAGGCTCGCTGGCCGCAGAGGTCCTGTCTGTGAAACTGGGACCGTGCTGCCCCGAACGCCTTCTTAGTCAGCGGTCCCAGGCTTCTGGGGCATCTGGGGTGAGAAGAGTGAGTCTAGTCTCCTGTTCTCTCTCCTATCCCACCAATAAAAGGTGATTTTTTTTTAAAGGCTAAAAAGAGAATGGGGACCTTGGGAGGCTCAGTCAGTAAAGCCTCTGCCTTCGGCTCAGATCATGATCTCCAGGTCCTGGGATGGAGCCCCGCGTCGGGCTCCCTGCTCGGCGGGAAGCCTGCTTCTCCTTCACCCCCTTGCCCTGCTTGTGTTTCCTCTCTCGCTGTCTCTCTGTCAAATAAATACATAAAATCTTTTAAAAAATAAAAAAAGAATGAAGAGCCCATCAACCCAATAGCACGTCAGACGTTAGAAAGGTGTTCAACAAGAATGGTTAACATTTTACAAAATTGTTTTTTGTTTTTTGAGAGAGAGATAGTGACAGAGATAGTGAGAGAAAGCACAAGCAGAGAGGAGAGGGAGAAGCAGGCTCCTGCTGAGCAGGGAGCCTGACGCGGGGCTCGATCCCAGGACCTCGGGATCATGACCTGAGCTGAAGGCAGCCGCATAACTGACTGAGCCACGCAGGCACCTCCACAAAATGGTTTTTGAGCCTGGTTAGGGGGCAAGCTGGCAACTTAATTTTTCCTTCTTCCACCTTCTAAAGCCACTGTTAGGTCCCCCTTCCCCATGCCTGGGCAGGTGTTAGAGCTTTTCCAGTCCTTTTCTAGTCTCCATAGAACTCACTCCAGTTCAACCTCGTATCAGAATTTCACTCTCTTGTTCAACTGAATGCTCCTGGTCTCCAGATTCCACACAATGGGGACAATGGGGAAAGGATGGGGCCCGTTTCTTCACTTGCCATGTTCTCCCCATAACCACTGCTTACGGTGTCTTCTCAGATGGGGTGGGGTGCGGGGCCAGTGACTCTAAAGGGGTGAAAGGTCTTATCTCCCTGGAGCTCTGGGAGCTGCTGGTGGTGTGGCAGATGGCAAAGGCTCAGGGCATAGCTCTTTCTCTCCTGGGTTCACAGGCGACCCTGTCCCCCCAAGGATCCCCTACTCTGCTCCCTGCGGCTGTCCACTTCTGACCCGTCACAGGTGTACCCAGCATCCGCTCCACGTGGTGGCTCCTCCTTCCTGGTCTGGTAGTTCTCATGAGCAGAGAGGCCCAGGGCAGCTCCTCCACAGCCCTTCACTTGGTGCCCAGAAAGAACATTCTCCTGGACACGCCAACCCCTCTCACACCTCTGCCTGGTGGCGGTGGTGACAGGCAGGCAGGGACAGGGCAGGGCCTGGGCAATACCACTTGCCAAGCAGCCACTGAGCTCGGGCAGTTGCAGAGAGGCAGGAGATTGAGCTAAGATCTTGGTCTGGGATCTGGGCACGTTAGGTGACCTCCCTGCGTTCCATTGTCCTCACCTGTGAAATGGGAGCAATAATCCTTAGCCTCGTACCCCACTCTGGGAATGCTGGGATCCCTGTTCACCTTTCTCAGCTGTGCACATCATTCCGTGGCTTCTCAGATCAACCTCAGGTGCTGGGAACTGTTGGGCCCCTTTTCCTGGCAGTGAGAATGACCAGGGGTGTGAAGCCACAGCTGGTCGGCCAGAGTCTCTCAGACACAGCCTGGGCTCCTCCCTGACTCGACAGCCTCGGTCTGCCCCGAGGGGACTGTGCCCTAGAGGAGCAGGTGTTGGGGCCAGGGATGGGGGAGAGAGGTTGACCTCTGTCCCCACTTCCTTGATGAGGAAGCCAAGTCCCACCAAGTCCCTCAGGCCCTGGTCTCTGTGGTCTAGCCCCTGCAGCCGCCAAAGGGTGATATGGGTAGGAAAAGGGGGAAGTAGCGGTGGGTACAAAGGCTGTTTGTCTATCCACCCAGTAGGCGCCCGGCAGGGCCAGGACCACCGCCCAGGCCTGGGCGATGGCTGACAGGTGGACCTGCCTAGAGAAGGAAGCCGCCGGGCTTCCCTGGGCAGCGAGGGGCACCCGGGCCTTCCCACACGGCCTGAAGGCTGAGGTAGGAATAGGCTTCCACCTGCTCAGAACTTCCCTGAGCATTTCCTTCTCGAAGAGCCTCGGGAGACATCTGCTGTCCCGATCTGGCCTCGCAGGGGAAAGGGAGCCCCAGAGTGGCCACACAGTGTGACAGCCTGGGCTCCCACACCTGGCTTGAGCAGGCCTCCGGAAGGAGGGGGCCGTGGCTCCTCAACACCTGGCACCCCCCGGGGGGGACTGCTCGCTGCTTCCCGGGTGTGCACAGCTGCGGAGCCCGCACGGCTCCTCTCCAGGGAAGGGCTCCTCCGACCCGGCCTGGGCACAGAGCTGGTCTCTGGGAATCCATGGTAACGGGGTGAGAGCCCAAAATACAGCTTTGATTTAAGCTGGAAAGAATTCGAGTCATTTTCAAAAGTAATCTTTTAAAATGATTTTTTGATGTTTCAAAATGAAGACCAGTGCTGGTTATCTGGTGAATGACAGATGTAGGGATGTGGCCTGGGGGACGGCGGGTCTGGCTTCACAGCCGATTCTGACCTTTACTGCTTGAGAGATCTAGGGCCATCACTTCCCCTCTTTGTGTCTCCTCGTCATTGTCTTTACCTCCATAGGTGAGGGGCATTTTCAATAAGAAAACCGCGGTGATGCGGCGCCTGGGTGGCTCAGTCGGTTAAGCCTCTGCCTTCGGCTCGGGTCATGATCCCAGGGTCCTGCGATCGAGCCCCGCATCAGGTTCCCTGCTCAGCAGGGAGTCTGCTTCTCCCTCTCTCTCTGCCCCACTGCCCAGTTGTGCACTCGCTCTCTCTGTCAAATAAATAAATAAAATCTTAAAAAAAGAAACAAAGAAAAAAGAAAATCTCCTTGTGTGTGGCTCGTAGATCCCGTAATTTCACTCAGATCAAGGCCATGGGTGGGTGTCAGGCAGGCAACAGAGGCTGAGGGTACACAGAGGAGGGGCGAGGCCCTTCCTGGTAGCTTCTGCATTGTGGAACCATGAGCCAGTGAAGGAGGGGGACTTGCAGTGAGCCTTGACACTTAGAGGGTGGAGCTGGGTGGGTGCTGGGAAGGAAGGCCAGGGGGCCCTGGCAAGGGTGACGTGCGGCTGGGCCTCAGCTGGGAACTTACAGAACCGATTGATTATTTAATTGAATGATTGGTTCATTCATTTCCTCAACAGCAGCCTGAGCAGACTCATTCCCTGGAGGAGGCGGTAGGGTAGGGGTGAGGAGGGCGGTGCAGGCTGGTGGACGGGTGTGGTGCTGGGAGGGAGCAGCCCCAGGGAGCCAGGCACTTCCTCAGAACAGTCTCATTGCTTGTGACCGTGGCTCACTTGGCCACAGCGGCTGCTGACGCCACTGTGGCTCTGAGCAAAGGCTGAACACCACTGTTGAGCCTACGGCACTTGGGGGACCTGAGCTCCTGGGGACCCAGCCTGCAGGGCCCCTTGCTGCCTTCTGCTTCCTATGGAATGGCCAACGTAGGTTTGGTTTTGCTTGTCTTTCCACTCTGGGCATCCCAGTCAGGACGGAGGGGCTGCCCTGGGAAGCTGGGGCCCGGAGGGGGCCCGGGAGGGGAGAGCAGAGCGTCCTGCTGCAGCTGGGGGGAGGGGGACCACTGCTGGCTCTCCCAGAGGCTTCGTGGGGCAGCGACAGGCCCCCTGCAAGTTCACATGCTTGTTCTGCCTCTGCCTGGGCTTCCTGAAGTCGGTCCTTCCCTTCTCTGGGCCTCAGCCTCCCTGAGGACTGAGGGGCACTGGACAAGGTGCTTCCTAGTTTGGTGGTCTGTGAAACTGGGCCCTGAGCGCTGGTGTCTAGCGCAGGGTGCCTCCCTCATGGGGAGGGCAGGCGGCTGAGGCTCCGGATTCCCCTCCCTCCCCCGCTGTCGTGACCTTCTGCCAGAGGGGTTTGGAGGGAGGGCAGGGGCTGAGAGGCAGAAAGCCCGGGTCTGCTGGCTGGTACGTGGGCAAACGGCCACTCACATAAGCCACAGAAATGAAAGCCTGGCCCAACCACACCAGCCCAGATGTGGGGACTGACACCTGACCCAGGACAGTCCGGCAGGGGTCCTGGGGGTGACTTCCTTCTGCTGGGGCCCTGAATAGCCAGCAGGGCCCACACACACTGCTCGACACCTGGTGGGCAGCCAAGCCTGGGCCTCAGGACTTTCTGGGAAGCTTGTGGAGGGGGCATAAGCTTGGAGTCCTAGGTCCTAGAGGCCTGGAGGTTTCACTATTTTGAGTTTGCTGAGGGAGAGCTGGGCAATTTGTGCAATCTCTGTCCTCTCTACCATGTTTGATTCTACTTAAACCTCGAAGAACAACACCTTCTCTTCCAGAGTCTGGCTCAAATGCGTCTTCCTGTGAGAAGCTCTTGGATGGAGACTTCTCTCCTGCCTCTCCCTACATACCCATGCATAGCATTTGAGGAGAGGGGCCGGGCAGGTAGAGGTGCACGGCCAGCTCTTCACTCGAGGGTAGGCTAGACTTGCCTCCCCCGAGTTGCGGCCCCACTGATTCACTGAGGTCTGAGATGGGGTTATGATGTGTGTGCTCAGGAAAGCAGAGACTTTCTCTGGTCTCCGAGGCTCTGGGTGGGGCGGTCCGTGGGGATGGAAAAGAAGACAGACTAGGTGCTGGATCTCAGGGCTTGTCTCAATTTACAGTTGCCTGGACCAGCATCCTAGGGCGTGGGGGATGGAGGTGGGAGGTGAGGGTCCTTCCTCAAGCATGCATGCCGGAGCCAGGCTCAGGTCAGAGATGCAGGAAGACCCAGCTCTCAGCTTAATGTTTCACCATTTTCTCAATCTCCTTCCCCTGCCAGTCAGCCCTGTGTGCAGCCTGGCCCTAAGACCCCCCTCCTCAGACC
The DNA here is from genome assembly GCA_028646535.1 of Procyon lotor. Taxonomy (NCBI): domain Eukaryota; kingdom Metazoa; phylum Chordata; class Mammalia; order Carnivora; family Procyonidae; genus Procyon; species Procyon lotor. The sequence goes on along the minus strand of CM053609.1, from coordinate 22,693,436 downwards.
CGGGGGATGTCCTAGGAGATCCTGGAAGTACGACCTCCCTCCCACGGGTTCCAGCAGCTGCAGCAGCTCAGAACGCTTTCCGGGGCTGAGAAAGGAGAATCCGATTGCTCAGGAGCAGCGGGATGGGCGGAGCAAGTGCCAGGCAGCAGAGGGGCAGTTGTGCCCTGGAGAAGTCTCCAAGATGCCCCTTTCCCCACTGTCTTGCTGAAGGGCTGCCCCTAGGGTGCTAGGCAAGTGCCAGGGATCCTAGGTGCATGTGCTAGGGTGTGCGTGCCTTCTGGTGGCGGAAGTCACTCTCGATGCCCACCTCACCCTGCGGTAATGAGGGTTTTCCGAGCCCACACACAGAGTCTGGCATAGCAGCTGGCACACAGCTGTCCATCAAGAAACATCTGGTGCTGATGTTGCAGAGGCCATGTGGTGTTGAGGTGGAGAGCATGGCCTCGAGCCAGACAGCCTGGGTTCAAGGCCAAGCCGAGTCCCTGTGGGCATGCCTCCCCCACCTGTGCCTCGGTTTGCTCCCTTGGACCAGGGAGATGTAGGGTTATTGGGAATGTGACAGGAGCAAGCCGTGCAGGGCACCCTGTAAGGCTGTCATCCCCGGACCCTGGATGGGGCCCTTCCGCTGCCGTCTCGTGCTGGACTTGCTGCGTCCTGGGCTGGGAGCTCTAATCGCCGGCTGGCTCAACAGCTGGGGCATCCGCGGACAGGGCCTCGCTGTGCGCCTGAGTGAAGCCGGCTCCAGAAGGAGAGCTAGTCCTTGGCCGGTGGGAGGGGGAGCAGGGAGGGAGGGGAAGGCGGCTGGCAGGCGGGGCCCCTCCTTCCCTGGAGGTGGTGGAGGGTCCTCGCCCGGCCTGCCCTCAGGCGCCCCTCTGTCCCGCGTTCCAGTGCAGGGACTTCACGGCCCACACAGGCTACGAGGTGCTGCTGCAGAGGCTGCTGGATGGCAGGAAGATGTGCAAGGACGCGGAGGAGCTGCTGAGGCAGAGGTGAGCCAGACTCCAGGGTGGGGGCCTGCAGGGGGCAGGGGCTGTGTAAGCAGCAGGGCGCCCCTCACCCAGACAAGCTGCTGTCAGGACACCCTCCCCAAGCCTCGGGAGTGTGACTTTCCTGCTTTTCCCAGGCTGGGCCTCCCCCCAGTGGGCCAGGAATCTGATGTCCCCTCAAATGTGCAGGTTTTTGGTGAACATTTATTTCGAAGAAGGGCTGGGGGCTTAACCTTCTCAAGGAGGAGCCTGCAGGGCCTGCAGAGGCCGAGTGGGTGGGCCCTCAGTTTCCAACACAGACATCTGGGGGGGGACACGCTGGCGGAAGGAAGGGGGACACAGAGCCTACCCTTTGTTCCTGCAGGGCCCAAGCTGAGGAGCGCTATGGCAAGGAGCTGGTGCAGATCGCCCGGAAGGCAGGCGGCCAGACAGAGATCAAGTAAGGGGTCCCCTGCCCTGGGTTCCTTGGTGTGGGGTGGAGTGGGGCAGGGCGGGAGGGGTCTGGATGGCTCCAGGGCACAGATGCCTGTAGGACAGCTCTCTGGCGTTCTGGGTGAGGTCAGGTTCTGTGTGGGGCGAACCCAGCTATCTGAGTGCCGGGAAGGCTGTGGGCAGGGAACAGAGGCCATATGTCCTCCGGTGTTTGTAGCACGACTCCCAGCACCTGGACAGCCTCCACCCACGTCCTGAGAGCCAGGTGACAGGTTCCCCCCCCACCCGGTCGCCTGTGCTCTGTGCAGCCCTGGCTTTGCCCGGGCATCAAGGAGAGAGGTGTGAGCAGGACAGCGGCGGGAGGGGCCTCCCTGGGCTCCAGTGCCATGTTCTTACCCGTCAGCTGTGTGAACATCCGCTGGGTCAGGCTGCTCCCTGACACTCTCCCTGCCTCCATTTCCTTGACAGAGAGCAGAACGATAACACAACCTTCCTCAAAGGACTAATCGCGTCCAGAGGCTCGGCTCAGGCCTGGCGTGGAGTGGAGGCAATGGGGGTCGTTGCTGCTGGGAAGCAGGGGTCTCCTCCAGCCCCAAGGCCCGGGTCCCTGGTGCAGACTGGGGGGTGGGGCAGCAGACAGGGAGAGCGTGAGGATTTGAGGGCAGCTGAAGAACTTTCTTCCCAAGGCAGCCCTTGGGAAGGCACGAACTCTCCCCCTGGGTCAGGACCTCCTACCCGGGAGTCCCCACGTGCGGAGCCTGCTGTGCCGCTGCCGCGTAGCAGCCACTGACCTTGCCTCTGCTGCCCCAGAGGTCAAGCCGGTCAGCGTCTGGCTCTGCACAAGGAAAGTGGCCCCAAAGCCTGGCAACTCCGAAACCTGGCACCAAGTTCCCTCATTGGAGCACCATGAATATACAACACTCTCTGGGTCTTCTAAAGACACAGGGCACCCTGGCTGGTTCCTGCTTCCCAATGGGAGCCAGAGAAATCGTGGGGAGAGTTAGAGGAAGGTTTGGAAGTGGTGTGGGCCAGGAGAGATTAACGCTGGGTGCCCAAAGGTATGCGCATGGGCCCAGAAAGCATGAACACAGCCCCAGAAGCAAGAATGCATGAGCGCCAGTCCCCACTTGGCCCTTGCAAACTGTGTGACTGGGGGCCAGTTGAGTTGGGTTCTCCTCTGCCCACTTTGTGCAGATAAACAGGGCAGGGCTGGGGCAGGACACAGCCTGGCTGCAGGGAGGGCTGACGATGTGGTGTGGAATGAATGGAAGTCTGATGGAACCTTCTTTGTCTTCCGTGGGGAAGAAGGATTGAGGGAGTGTGACCCAGGAGGCGGGCAGGGATGCCCAAGCCAGATGGAAAAGGAGAACCTTCCCAGAAAGAGAGGAGACCCACTGGGAGGGGGGCAGGGTGCTCTGGGCAGGACTGTGATAGGGCTGGAGGCGAGCCGTGTGAGGCACACTCACGCTCAGAAGCCTGTGAGTCACTGGGCGCTTAAATAGGGAAGGAGAGGCCACTGACAGAACAAAATGGAAGGGGCTCCTGGTGGATGGCGGGAAAGGCAGGGAGGGACACAGCACCTCGCCCCTCGGCAGGACTAGGAAGTGGGGGCAACGCTCTGTGCAGTCCTGATCCCCTGCATGGCTGTAAGAGGCCAAGCGGGGCAGGGTCTGCCTGCCTCCTGTACGGTGTGACGGTGGGGTGGTCACTGCCCCTCTGAGTCCTGGGCTGGGCTGTGAAAGGGGAGTCGCCCCCGGAGGTGTTCTGGAATCACTGTGTCAAGCAGAGCGCCCCAGGCCAGAGCAATGCTCAATAAACAGTGCCTTCTTGCTGGTCCCTCAGGCCCCTGTGTACTTCAGCTAAACTGGGCTTGCCCTACTTGGTTTAGGGCAGAGAAGCCTGACCGGGCAACCTAGACCATTTCCTTTAAGGCCCAGCCCCTCTCTGGCCCAGGAAGCCAGAGGTCAGCGTCACTGGAAGGTCAGCCTTCGTCCGAGGTGGGAGCATCAGTGGTAGTGCCCCAGGCCAGAGCGAGGGCCCGCCTTCTGCCTACGGGGAGCTAGAGCCCAGGCCGGGAGTACCAGGCCCCATGGCACTGCCGGCCCAGCACGGGGGCCCCACGGCCCAGCACACAGTTGCCACAACAGACAGGATGGTGGGTGAGAACCAGCATGGCCCCGAGCCCACCATTGGGTTGGGGTGGTCCAAGCAGCGTGGCCGGGGGAGGGCCCCTCCCGGGGGAGAGGGAGAGGGAGGGGAGATGCCTTCCTGCTGGAAGACTTGCTGGAGGTGGGCAAAGTCAGGGCACATTCAGAGCCGGTAGGCAAGAGGGGCAGGAGTTGAACCCTTCCCAGTTCACCTGCCACCTGCCTAAGGGTCATGTTCTATGCAGCTCCCAGGTGGACTGACTGCACACACTCGGCACTCAATAAGTGTTGCTGTTGAGCCCCGTGGCATGTGAGATCATGCAGTCCCGTTCCTTTCTTTAAGGGTGGGCCAAGCATCCATCATCCGTTCATTTAGTCCGCAAGCGTTTATGGAGCACTCATGATGTGCCTGCCGTGCCCTAGGCTGAGTTAGGAGGATTCAAAAATCTAAAAATAACATAAAACGAACGGCCCCACTGTCCTGAAGCTAGACCTCCCCAATCCTTTGCCTCAGAGCCCCTCCCTCTAGGGCCTTCTGCCCCACCTCCTCCAGGAAGTCCTCCCAACACTCAGCCTTGTGTGACTATTAGGGTCTTGGATTAAGTCAGCACCAACCCGGAGGGCTCCCCAGGGGAAGAGTGAAGGGTGGTCATGACAACACGGTCACTTCCTCATTGTCGTGGAGACCGGGAGGTGCATTGGGGTTGGTCCCTGGGAATGGCTGGGCTGTGCAGCCCATCAGGGCCCATCACCCAGTGGGGTGCAGCCCCCAGCCTCCGCATGGCCAGCCCCCTCCTAGGTCCCAGGGGATGCTTCCCCTTAGCTCCTCGGGGGGCAAGCAGAGGGCTGGGGGTGCACAGGCTGGATAGGAGCAAACGGGGAGGACACAAGCTGAGGAGTCAAGCGACCTCCGAAGAAGCCCAGTGAGAGCAGAGAGGGCGAGAGAGCCGGCCTCGCTGGCCTCTCCTGCTGCCTGAAGGGGCAGCGTTTCTCGTGATCCTCTGACCTCAGACCAGAAAGCTCGCTGGAACCTGGAGGCGCAGCTGTACATCCGGACGGGAGGTTATCCCCAGCTTCACATCATTTCTAATACTCGCCTCCTCCACACGCTGCCTCAGCAAACACCCGCTGGGCTGTGGAATGGAGAAGGCCCTGACGACACCCGGTCCCCGCACTGAGGGGGCCTCGCAAGGCCTTTCGATGCACTCGGAAGACCTCATCACGCGGGTGACGGGCTTATCCATATGGTGTAAGCTGCACAGCCAGCCCCGAAAGTCCACCTCGACCCTCCCTTCCGGCCTCCGGGCCTTTGCTCGGTGGCTGCTCCCGTTTCTCCCCGGCCTGTCTTGCTCACCTGGCCCCAGGTAGGGTGCTGGGGCGCCACAGGGCAGGGGTCCTGGAAATGAAAGGAAATCACGGCCGGCACGGCTGGGGCCAGCTTCCCGTGAGCCCCTGGGCGGCTGCCGCAATCAGGACACCTGCTCCAGGCACGTGGGTTTGAGTCCCCGCCTCACTGGCCCTTGTCACAGCCTAAAATGCTGTGGTTTTCCTGTCAGAAGGGATTTTTTTTTTCATGATCTCCCTTCTGAGCTCAGAGAATGAAGACATGCTCAGGGCGTTCGGGGGCTCCCACGCGGGCAAGAAGAGCCTGCCGCTGGCGGCTGGGAGGCCGGGGCCTCTGGCCAGCAGGAGGGCAGGGGCAGCGAGGCCCAAGCCGGGATGTGAGATGGTGGGGAGAACATGGAAGGAGGGGTTTACACTCGGAATTTCTTGACCATGTTTGAGCCGGGCGTTCAGGCTGCGTGTCCTGAGAGCAAGTCAGAAAGGGCAATGGGATGAGTCCCACATAAGGACGCTGGTGGCAGAGGGTAGAGGCCTGCGTGAGGCCCCGTCCTTGCCGTGTGGCGGAGACACAACGGAGAGAAGCTTCAGCGGGTCCTGGTGGCAAGAGGGAGGAACTGGGAGGGAGAAAAGCTCTGAGGCGCCATCTTTTCTGGGTCGGATGGAGCAGAGAAAGACTACGACTGCTCGGCAAATCCTCCACAAGATCAGAGTTTAAGGCCATTCTCCAGGGGAGAGTCTCCGCAATCCACAGTGGGCTGCCTCTGGTCCCAGGAACAGTAAAGTCTCCCCTCCCCCACAGAACCAAGGCTGCCTTCTTGAAAGTCTGGGGCCAAGAAAGAGAGGTGGTGTCCTGGGCCCTGTTGTGTGAGTGGAGCTCTGGTGGCCTGAAGGTCCCTGGCATTGGGGACAGGAGGGCTGGGCAGGAAGGACTGCAGCCCAGAGGTGAGCAAGGGGTGGGGGGACACCTGGAGAGGTCACAGCCTGCAGTCCTGCCCCCCGACCCCCGGTCCCGTCACCCATGCAGCCCCAGGGGTAGCAAGCCAGAGGATGAATGGGAGCCCGAGGTGAGCATGGGCTTTGTCACCACCAGGACTGACTAGGGTGGGAACAGAGACTGCATGTCACATGGCAGTGCTGTGGGCTCAGGCAGGGGCTCCCAGTGTCCTGCGGTGGGGTAGGGAGAAGGACCAGCCGTCCCAGGAGGCTGTGGTTCCTTACAGACACCCCAGGCCTGGGAGGGAAGGCCTGAGTCCACGGGCCACGGAGGGTGAGGCAGTGTCAGCTTGTGTCCTCCCCGTTTGCTCCTATCCTTATGAGGATCCCCGCATAAGGCATCCACTAAGCTCTTATGCGGGGCTTGGGATTGAGGTTTGGGATTGAGAAAAGCCTTGGTATATATCAAGTGTTGAATTTGTCCCCCCCGGGGACAAGGGGGAGGAGAACCAGGCAATGGCCCTGCTCTGTGGGTTCACAGTTCAGTGAGGGGACGCTTAAGACATCAGCCCAAGGCAACAAGAGGAACAAGTGCTCAGAGGGACAGAAGGGGAAGCCCTGCAAAGATGTTGCACAGAGGGAATTAGCATGTGTAAATGCCCTGAGGCAAGAAGGAACTTAGCAGATAGAAGGAACTGGTGGGTTGTCAGGTGACCAGGTAGCCCAGAAAGCAGGGCTACCAGGCGGGAAGTGACACTGGGGGGCTGGAGCTGATGGGGCAGGAGCTCGGGTGGTGGCAGTGAGGGGTGGACAGAGATGAGATTGAGAAGATGAAAAAGAGGGCAGAGCAGCGGGAGGGAGAGGGCAGAGACAAGGCCGACTCTGAGTTTTTGGTGCATACAGCCAGGTGCAGGCTGACCCCTTCGCTGAGAGGGGAAACGGGCTGAGAAGCAAGATTTGTGGGGGATCTGGGTCCAGTTCTGGACACTCCGCATCTGAGGGATTTGTGAGCTGTGAGATCTAAAAAGAGGTGAAGAGCAGGTGGCAGATGTGCCGCCCTGAGTTCTGGGGCTGGATGGGGTCCTGGGAGGCGGGGGGGGGCGCCCTGAGCCTGGGGGGGGTCTCACCATGAATGGAGAGACTGAGGCAGGACATGGGTGTGTGGGTAAGCAGAGGGTTCGGGGGGAGAGCCCATGGCAGGGTATCAGTTCTGTGGGAGAAGGGTCCTGACCCCTCATCCCCAGGGCGGGTGGGGTCACCCTGGTAGTCCTTCCTCTGGTGAGAAGTGGGGGGTTGGCCTTCTCATCTCACCCACCGTGTGGCCGTGGGTCCGTTTCCTCACCTCGCTGATGCTTGCTTTTCTCATCTGTGAAATGAGGTCCCTCCCTGGCAGAGCGGTGAGGATTGAAGAGTTTAGGCCAGCCATTCTCACATTCGAACAGACATCAGCAGCCTCCAGAGGCCTGTTAAACCCCAGTGTGCTGGGCCCCACCCCGGAGTTTTGGCTTTGGGAGGATTGGGGTGGAGCCTCAGTTTCCGTGTTTTCCGCAGGCTCCCAGGTGACGGTCGCCGGGCTGGTCCTTGGAGATCTACCCAGTTTAGGGCTGGGGTCTGCCCCAGGCCAGACCCCTGCAGTTCTTTTCTAGGCCTGGATCCCTGTGGGTCCTATCAGGTCGCTGATCCTGGTTGGCCTCAGTTTCCCTAACTGTCCAATGAGAGCTGTGAGATCTAAAAAGAGGTGAAGACCAGGCGGCAGATGTGCCGGCCCTGAGCTCTGGGGCCGGATGGGATCCTGAAGGACTTGGGGCCTGAGGGGGTTGGGGCCAGAGGGGGTTGGGGGGCGCCCTGAGCCCCTGGAAGGGAGGGGAGGCCCCTCCAGGGAGGCCCCTGGAAAGCCTGCTTTGCCAGGCCGGCGGGGAGACGCCCGAAGGAGGGCGGGCGCCCACTGCTGTCGTGGGCCGGCGTCATGAGGACATACGGCCACCAGGGGGCGGCACGCTGCTCGGCGGAGAGGCAGGGAGGGCGCGGAGGGGAACACGGAGCCTGCGGCCCGCAACCGGGTGCCTTCCCTGCGGCTTCTGTGTGATTTCAGCAAGCCTGGCCGCGCTCTGGCCTTAGTTTCTTTTTCTGCCTCGATTGACGGCGCCTCCTCAGGCATCCTGCTGCAGAGGGAGTCCCAGCTTATTTTGCCTCCTTGGTTAAGGGGCTGCCAACGCAGGCAGAGAATTTCACCCCAAATACCGCCTTAGGGCCAATCTGCAATCTCTGCACTCCGTCTCTGGGTGCACTCGGAGACTTGGCACCCACGGGCCCACGCTGGGGCACAACAGGCATCCCTCACACAGCTGTTGGTGAACACAAGTTGGCCTGCTCCGTGTGCCCGCAAGGGCAGTGCAGGGGGGCTGGGGGAGATGAGAAGGGAGCCCCACCTATAGAGCCCCACGGAGGACCTGGAGGGAACCCCTAGCTGAAAGCAAGACCTGGGGGATTTCTGATAAGTGGGGGCATCCACTAAGCTCTTATGCGGGGCAGTATAGCTCAGGTCAGGTTCAGGGACCTGGGGGAGCCCCCAGGACAGGGATGGGTATATGTGGGCTTGGGGGAGGGTCGCACTACAACAACCAGGTCCTGGCAGAAGTACTTTAGACCTATTAATTAATTTATTCCTCACCACCATCCTGTTTGTGCTGTTATCTTCATTTTACAGAGGGGGAAACCAAGGCACAGAGAGTAAGTCCATTGCCCAAGGTTGCACAGAGAGTGAGCAGCAGAGCCTGGCCTGGACCCAGGCTGTCTCGCTCCCCGAGATGCACGTGGGAGTGCAGAGCGGAAGCCCCTGCGCAGGGCCTGCTGCCTTCCCAGGCTGGGATTGCCGATCACTCTCCTGCTCCACCGGGACGGGGCGGGGGACTCACCCCACGGAGCCGTCCCTGCACCTGAGACCCAGTGACCTGGACAGAGGTCGGGCTTCCAACCCTAGGAGATGTTTGCCTCATGGCGCCCCATTACCTCTCGGGAGACAGGACTGGGTCCTGGGTGGGCTCCGACACCTTTGCTTATTTGTGGTTCTGGGGGGTAGTCCCCACAGCGGGGCTGCTGGGGAGAATATAGGAGGCCCAGTTACATGCGAACTTTAGATAAACAACAAACACTTTTTAGATGTAAGTATGTTCCGTATATTACATTATATTAAAACCCTATTTGTTTGTCTGAAATTCGCATGTACCTGGGTGCCCTGTATTTTCTTCCGCTGTCTGGCAGCCCCGCCCTTGCCCGTCCTCCCCCAGGGCCGGCCCCTTCCCTTCCTGCTCTCCATGCGCCCATATCTCTACTCCAGAACGGCCACGCTGCTGCCCCCGGCTCCTCCTGAGAGGTCGTCTCAGGCACCCCAGCTCCGTGCACCCTATCGTATACTCCTCCTGGGTCCCCTCTCGGAAACATCACCACTGTGTGCCCAGCCACCCCAGCCAGGAGCAGGCACAGCCTCTCGCTGTCCTCCTGCAAACACCCCGTTCTTCCTGCCCTCGGGCCCCACACCTCTCTCCTCTGGTACCGGCTTGCCTCTCCCTCCCAGCTTCTTCCAGACACTGTCCGGGCCGCTGGCCTAGAGCCAGGTCTGACCCGTGCACTCTCCTGCTTCAGCTCGTCCTGATGGGAGAGGACTGGGTGGGAGAGGGACCCCCGTGACGGAGGGAGAGCCCTGAAAACACGAAGAAGCCAGGAGCATTGTCCCACAGCCGGGAGGTGTGACGGCTTTCCCATTTTCAAAGAGGAGCTCTGCCTTCCAGAGATCCCAGCTTGGTTCTGAGTGGTGGTCACTGTCCGGGTCTGGATCAGAGTGTGTGAGGGGCCGGGGGCCTTCCCACCTAGGGACAAGCCCCTGGGTGGGGTGGGGGGCTCCCGGTCCTGTCGTGCCCTCCTCCCGCTGAACCTGGCCTTTCTGTTTTGCAGCTCCTTGAGGGCCTCCTTTGACTCCCTGAAGCAGCGTAAGTTCCGACTGTCCTAGCCCCAGGCTGCAGGGTGACAGGATCTTATGGGAACAGCCAAGGTCCCATAGGTGGAGGTAGAGAGGTTCCAGTGTGTGTGTAGAGGGCAATGTTCAGGCTGCACAGGGGGCACTGAGGTTGGCGGAGGATCTGGGGGGTGTGGGGCTGGTCCGGGCAGAGGTGAATGTGTGCGTGGTCGAGGCTCCACGCCCCCATGCTCTGCCCCCAGAAATGGAGAATGTGGGCAGCTCCCACATCCAGCTGGCCCTGGCCCTGCGCGAGGAGCTGCGGAGCCTCGAGGAGTTCCGTGAGAGGCAGAAGGAGCAGAGGAAGAAGGTGAGGGGCGGGTGCGGGGTGGGGGGGAGCATCCTTACTGAGAAGGTGGGGGGTGGGCCCTCCAGACGGAGCCCGTGGAGGGTGGGAGACAGCACTCCAGGCTTGGGGACGAGAGTGACTTGATGGCGAGGGCTGTGGGCAGAGACGGGCCCCTGAAACCAGGGCCCTGAATGCAGGCCTGAGAGCCCCGCTGGGGTCTTCCCCTGAGCTGTCTTGTGCCAGAAAGAGGGAAAGGCATGGGTCTTCTTGATTATCCTCCTACAACAGACTGTGGAGGATCACTGACAGTTTGGGGGCATCCAAAGGCGGCAGCCTGATTTGGGGAGTCACCAGAAACTGGTCCTCAGCCCAAGGGTCAGGGCTGTTTGAGCAGGAGAAAGGCAGATCTGGTGGCCGGCCATCGGAGCTGCTCTGCCGGGCTGCCCAGGCTGAGAGAGGCAGACAGAGCCCGCGGGGGCGAGTGGGGGTGCTGCCGGGCCTACCCCGGCACCCAAAGGCATTCTCACCTGTGGATAGGGCGTGGTTGTCCCTAGGTGGAGGGACTACATGGAAAGGAAGTAAGGTCCCCATCATGGGAGGTAAGCAGGCAGAGTCTGGAGGCTCTTTGTCAGGGAAGCTACAGGGGTGAGGTGGGGGTGGGCTTGGTGACCTCAGTGTCCCAGGGCCCCCTCCCAGGTCTGAGACTCTCTGGCTGGCTGAGCACATGGCTACTGGGAAGGTAGCTGGGGACATGTGCACAGCCTCTCAGGGCCTTAGTGATGAGGGTGGTGCCCCGGACAGGATGGGAGAGGCCATGCACAGAAACGCTTCTTGCTTGGAGATGAAGGATCATTGCAGACTCTCCCCAGAACTGAGAGATGGAGACGTCCACACAACTGAGCTGTGAAGGGAAAGGCTTGCCTGCTCACGGCTGGGGCCAGGCAAGCTCTTCCCCTTGTTGTGCCTCAGTTTCCCTCCTGCAGGCCACCTCCCAGTCTTTGGGGACCCAGCCCTGGTCCAGGCCCCCCTCGGTCTTCTCAGATAGGGCTCTGCCTCTGATGAGTGGCTCTCACCACAGAAATCTAGCGTGGCTGCCCGCCCCATCCGCCCAGCTAGCCACCCCAGGGGCTCGGATTCTAAATTTGGGTCCCTGAGCAGACAGCTGGTCTCCAAAGCCAGCCCCAGAGGCCGGCTCCGCCTCAAGGTGACTTCTCTGAGCTGGGACTTGCCTGCAGGATGCAGAGCACCCGCCGAGACAGCGAGGCCCCGGACTGGCTATTTTAAGTTCTCCTGTGGCCAGAGGGGCTATTTCGGACAGACAGACGCCTTCCCCAGAGCGGCCAGGGCCCCCCCAAGTGGAGAACTGTGGTGTAGTCTGCAGGGACACAGCCTGGGCTCGTGTGTGTGCACCTGTGTGCGCATGGACATGTGTGTGTGAGGGAGGGAGGGGGAGTGGGGGGGCCCAGCACACGTGTGTGTCTGCCTGTGTGCAGGTGTGTGGGTCTCGCGTGTGCGTGCCTGCACGTCTGTGACCCGCTGGCTTGCCCGAGGGCTCCCCACCGGCACGGGCCCCAGTGAGACCCGAGGCACAGCCAGCCCCGGTCCTCCTTACGCCCCGGTCTCTGTCCCAGCTGCCTGAATAAGAAGCCTGCGAGGTGAGGTTGGGGTCCGGTGGCCCTGCCCACAGGTGGTGAAAGTTTGGTGGGGGTGTGTGTGTGTGTGTTCCCCTGTGTGAACGGGGACGAGCGAGAGTGTGCTTGTGTGTGCTTGTGCGTGGTGTCTGTGGACGCCCCGTGAGTGTGCACATGAAGGCCTGCATGTGCAAGTGTGAGCAGCGGGAACAGTGGCGGCCTGTTCGTGTGTACTTCTGTGTGTGTGCCAGAGGGTGTACACAGTGAGTGACAGGTGTGAGAAGGTACAGAGGCTGGGAGTGGGGGGCTCTGTGCGTGCGTGCAGGGTGGGTATCCTGGGGATGGAGACCAGGTCCTGGCGGGAGTCTGAAGCAAGAAGTCATCTCGCCCTGGGCTCCAGTTTTCTGTCCTGAGCGGAGATTGTGAAAGAGCGGGGTGTGGGAGAGAGGACGTCCGGTCACTGTCCCCTTCAGAGCCAGGAGGGGATGTTGTGCCTCATCCCAGGGCCACCCCGCCCTCTTGGCCTAGGGGAGTGTCCTGAGGCCACGGCGCCCCTGCTCAGAGCCCCATGTCCCCTACAGTACGAGGCCGTCATGGACCGGGTCCAGAAGAGCAAGCTGTCGCTCTACAAGAAGGCCATGGACGTGAGTGTGAGGGTGTTGGGCCTGGAGGTGTGGGGCACTCACGGCGCAGACCCGGGAGCCCTGGGCTGGGCCCCTGGGACAGGCTGGCCTCCGAGCACCCATCCGACCATACAAGCCAGGGCCTGTGGGGAGGTCGGGGCTGCACGGGGAACCCAGGGCCCATGTGGCCCAGGCCCTGCCCTCGGGGGCTCCTGAGGAGCAGGCGGTCAGTCCCAGACAGTGGCCCACAGGGTGATCCGTGCTGTCAGCTGGGGACTCGGGGTGGAGGGACAAGGGACTGCTGAGCTGTGTCCCCTAGGACTCCAGGTGAAAAGGAGAAAAGGGGGCCTGCAAGAGGGGACAACACACGCAGAAGCCAGCATCACGGGGATGCGCGGCACTTTGGGGGACCTGCTGATGGTTTGATGTGATCATGTCTCTAAAGAGGATGTGGCCATGGGCAAGGCCACAGCCCCCAGGGGGCCTGGGCATAGAACTCCCTTCTCCACCTCCCTTTTAGACCCCCGGGCCCCCACTCCACCCATAGCCCCCCAACAGGGAGAAGGGAGGCTGGGTTGAGGGCGCCTCACTCTGGGCGCCGCCCTGGTCTCGCTTCTCCCGCCCCCGCAGGCCAAGAAGTCCTATGAGCAGAAGTGCCGGGACGCCGATGACGCCGAGCAGGCCTTCGAGCGCATTAGCAGCAACGGCCCCCAGAAGCAGGTGGAGAAGGTGCGTGGGGCTGCCGAGGCCGTACGGTGGCCCCCAGGGCTGGAATGGGGCAGGGAGGGAAGGAGGGTGCCATAGACACCCCAAGAAAGGTCTGCATCTGGGATATCTGCACCCCCCTCTCCCCATCGGTGAAAGGGGCTTCCTGGAGTCCCAGGGCGTGGTCAGGCGAGGCCAGCCGAACTCTCACTTAACCCACGGGAGGGGCTCGGTAGGCCCATGTCGCACACAGGAAACAGGCCCCGAGACGGTGAGTTACTTGTCCCAGGTCTCAGAGCCAGGAAGCAGTGGAGAAAGGACACACACCCAGGTCATCCAGAGCCCAAGACCTTGACTGCTCTGGCGTCCGGGCCAGGGTGGGGTGCCAGCCACACCGGGGCCCAAGAGCACATTTGGCCCATTGCACAGATAGGAAAGCTGAGGCCCAGAAAGAGCAGGGGCCTGAGGGTGAGTTAGGGGCAGCAAGTCGAGGGCAGAGCCCAAGCCCCAGCCAGCGGGGTCAGCAGTGGCCAGGTGGGGCAGTGGGACCTGCCGATCCACACTTCTCCCTCAGGTCTTCGCCTCCAGTTGTCGCGTGTGTGGGCAGGGGCTACGTGCTTCTCTTTATGTTTTTGTACGGGACCTTTTGGATTGTGGTCCTCTGTGGGGTGAGGCTGGAGTACATGGGGGGACGTGCCCACAGTTGGCTCCTGCATGTCCTCTTGGGTGGCTCAGGAAGGGTGGGACAGAAGCCCTTCAGAGCGCCCGGCGGGCTGGGCCCCCGGGGGCTGGGGCCGGCTCAGCTCTGCTTTCCCTGTCTCCTCAGAGCCAGAACAAGGCCAAGCAGTGCAAGGACTCAGCCATGGAGGCAGGTACGCGGCCCTGCCCGCTTCCTCCGACCTGGGAGGGGCCAGAGAGGCCTGTCCCCACCCCCGGCACCCTTTCCTCACGCTGGGGACACACACGGACGCATGACTCCACAGAGGCACTTGCTCACCGCTCTCACATAGTCATGCAAGTAAAACACAGACAGCCGTGTTCTTGGTGCTCTGCGTGTTTCTCTCTGCTTACCAATCCCATGAGGTGGCTGCTCTTACTCTCCCCCTTTTAAGTTTTTAATTGAAGCACAGTGGACGTATGATATGACATTAATTTCAGGTGTATGACGTAGTGAACCAGCAATCATAAGCTTTATGCAGAGCTCACCACGATATGCGTGGTTCCCCCGTGTCACCGTGCAGTGTTACTGCGACATTATTGACTGCTGCCCAGGCTGGATATTTCATCCCCGTGACTCCTGTAGTTGATAGATGGAAGTTTACAGCTCTTCATCCCCTTCACCTATTTTGTGCATCCTCCCAGCCCCTTGCCTTCTGGCAACTGCCAGTTCTCTATTCTTATGATTCTGTTTGTTTTTTGTTGTTGTTCCCTGTTTTAGATTTCACACATAAAGTGGAATCCTATGGCAGTTCTCTGTCTCTGTCTGATTCATTTCACTTGGCACCATACCCTCTAGGTTCATCCATGTTGTCACGAATGGCAAGACTTCATTCCTTGTTATGGCTGTGCAGTATCCCATCGTGTGTCTACACCACTTCTTCTCTATCCATTCATTAGTCGATGGACACTCAGGCTGCTTCCACTTCTTGGCTATTGTAAATAGTGCTGCAATAAACATAGGGGTGCATGGATCTTTTCCAATTAGTGTTTTCATTTTCTTCAAGCAAATAGCCAGAGTGGAGTTATTGGATTGTATGATAGTTCTGTTTTTAATTTTTTGAGGAAGCTCCACACTGTTTCCCACAGTAGCCGCACCAGCTTGCATTGCTACCGATATTCCAAGAGGGTTCCCTTTTCTCCACATCCTCACCAGCACTGGTTGTTTCTTGTCTTCTTTTTTCTTCTTGCTATTTATCTTGGATATTTTCTACTGCCTTATCTTCCCGATCACTGATCTGTTCTTCTGCATCCTCTAATCTGCGGTGGATGATGAATCCACTAGGTGGATTCCCTCTAGTGTATTTTTAACTTCAGTTATTAAATTCTTCAGCTCTGCTTGGTTCTTTTTAATATTTTCTATCTCCGTTGAAGTTCTGAGTTCATCCACTCTTCTCTCAAGTCTGGTGAGCATTTTTATGACTATTACTTTGAATTCTTTATCAAGCAGATCATCTTTGTTTTGCTCTTTTTTTAAGGTTTTGTCTTGTTCTTTCATTTGGAATATATTCTTCTTGTCCCCATTTTGTCTGTGTTTGTTTCTATGTATTAGGTAGGTCAGTTTTGTTTTTTTTTTAAAGATTTTATTTATTTATTTGACAGAGAGAGAGATCACAAGTAGGCAGAGAGGCAGGCAGAGAGAGAGAGGTAGCAGGCTCCCCGCTGAGCAGAGAGCCCGATGTGGGGCTCGATCCCAGGACCCTGAGATCATGACCTGAGCCGAAGGCAGAGTAACCCACTGAGCCACCCAGTCGCCCCTAGGTAGGTCAGTTATGCATCCTGGACTTGAGAGTAGTGGTCTTATGTAGAAGGTGTCCCGTGGCAGTACAATCCTTGCAGGACTCCAGAGGTATCACCCGTGTGGGCTACATAGTCCCTCCTGTTGTGACGTGGCCGTGACTGCCGCAGGCTTGTTGGTGGGGAGGGCTGGTCACCGACCAGCATGGCTCGCTGAAAGGTTTGGCTGCAGCTGCTGCAGGTGCGCTAGTGGGTGAGGTTAGCCCCCATGGCTCGGCCACACTGTTGCATCCCCCTTTTTAACAAATGAGGAAACTGAGACACAGAGAGGTTAAGTAATTTACCTAAGGTCACACAGCCAAGAAGTGGTGGTGACTGCATTTCAACCCAGACTCTCCTGCTCCAGAGCCCAGGACTTTCAGAGCCCTGCCGTCATGGGAGGCAGACCCAGTCACTCTCTCTCACACACATAGCCTTCTCTAGGCCTCTCTCTCTTCTATCCTTCGCCTGATGCCAGGACCCCCCCCTCAACACCCTCTGTCTCTGTTGGCACACCTCCTAGTCCTGAGAGCTCACCCCCACTCTCCCTGGAAATGCTCTCCCGGCTGCTCTGGCTCCCCCAGGACCCAGCGTTTCCCTTGGCTGGCAGATAGGCATCCCTCAGATTCCCGGGAACGGAGGTCATGGCCAAACCTGCTGGGTTCCATCTGCGCAGCTCCCAGGCGCCCCCCCTCCTTCTCCAGGCCTCACTTTCCCATCTACAGGTGTGAGGGGTGGGACCCAGGGTTGGCCAGAGGCCTGTACTCTGATCTCGAGCCACAGGCCCGACTGCAGCCCTGGGCAGCTCAGAGCACGGTGGGCAGTTAAGAGTCAGTCCAAAAGACCAGAACCGGAGTAGGTGGCCAAACAGGCATTAAAACGAGGCACCAGAAGCCAGGGCAGGTCTCTCTGAGGGAGGAGGGGGCACGCCGAGGACCAGGAGGGCACTTGTACAGGGGCACCGTGGGAGCAAAGGGGTGGGGGCCCTGGCCTCCTGGAGGACCACCTGTGCTTCCAGAGCGAGTGTACAAGCAGAACATTGAGCAGCTGGAGAAGGTGCGGGCCGAGTGGGAGCAGGAGCACCGGACCACCTGTGAGGTGAGTGACCTCGGGCACGGAGCCCGTTTGCCCGGCTGCAGAATGGGAAAGATGTCTATTGCCCCAGCCGCTTCATGGGGCGAGCAAGGCAGTGTGGGAGGAAGGCCCCCTTCCCTCACTTGCCCGCCTACTCTCTTCCCAGGCCCCGTGCTAGGTCCCTGTCTCTGCGAGCTCACCATCTGGCTTTGTGCCCTGGGGCCCTTGCTTAGAGGCAGGCATCCTTCACCCCTTTTTGCTGAAGGCAAAACGGAGGCTGAGACAAAAATGGCTTCTCTGGGTCCTGCTGGTGGACAAGGCCTGGGAGACAGGCTTCAGGACTCCGGGTCCGGTGCTCCTCTTACAACACCCCCCAGGACTTTTTCCAGTGTGTGGGGGAGCCTGGAGCGAGGGTGAGGGCAGGACCCAGAAGCCTCAGGTGCTGGCACAGAGGTGCGGATGGGGATCCCCCCAGACGGGTATTTCCTTGGATTTGGCTTTCAGCACAGCAGGATGTAGCTGGGTCGAGTGGGGCCCAGTCTGGCCTGGCCCTGAGGCCCTTCCTCACTCCCATCCCGCCTCCGCCTCCCAGGCCTTCCAGCTGCAGGAGTTTGACCGGCTGACCATCCTTCGCAACGCCATGTGGGTGCACTGCAACCAGCTGTCCCTGCAGTGCGTCAAGGATGATGAGGTGGGGGCTAAGGACAGGGAGGGGCAGAGAATGAGCCAGGGGGTGGGTGTGCGGGGAGTGCAGCCCGCACACAGCAGCCCGCCCGGGCCCATCTGAGTCCCTCAACAAGCCCCTCGGGGCTTAGCCTCTGCCCCTGGGGCCCCAAGGACAGGGGCCTCCGTATGGGGCCCTGGCCTCCCCGCCTGGAACTGCTTCGGTGGTTGCTCTGGTGTCTGCCCCTTTACTCACCCCTGCTCCAAGGTCCTCGGCTCTGTTCTCAGCACCGCAGAGCACCACCTCTGCTGGGGTCGGGGAGGCCAGTGGACACTGCCTCTCAGAGCTTTGCAGAGACGCTGGAGGACCCCACGTGGCTTACTCCACACCTGGTGCTTGCAGGAGCCCAGGTCCAGTCCCTCCTCTGCCCCCCAGTCTGTCTGGGATGCCCCGTTCCCCTTACTGCACTCTCTATGCCAGGAGTATTTGGGGGGGTCCCCCAGGAGGGGCTGCCGCTTCCACACAGGGGGCTCTGACCTCTGTTAGTGCAGCCTGAGAGCCATGAACTCTCTTCCGCGGTAGCTTGGACTCCTTGATGCTCACTGCTGTTCCTTGCCTGACCTCTTCTGCCCATGGACTGTGGGGTTTGGAGTTTTTCCCCTGAAAATGACTTGAGCCCACCTGGTGGCCTCCTTGTGGCAGGAGTGTGGGCTTTGGATCCTCTCAAATGGAAGCCAGTCCGGCTGCACTGAATTCTTGCTCTGGGACCTTGGGCAAGACACTTTCCCTGTTTCCTTGTCTGAAATGGGGAAGGCAGCGTCTACTTCCGAGGACAGGAGTAAGGCAAGCCCCTCGCCCAGGCCCTGTGCACGGCGAGTGCTTAGGCAGCAGGAGAAGCTGTCAGCCGGGGCTCTGACCCCACGCCACGGCGCCCGAATGCAGGCGCTGAGCGGCGCACACGAGGCCCGTGAGGAGGCTGGTGGGATGCGGGCCCCTGGGCAGAGTTCAGGCCCACGGAGGAGCAGGACTTTGATGGGGATGGGCATCCGGGTGAGACCTGGACCCTCAGCCTCTGCTCTTCCCCACCCCCAGCTCTACGAGGAGGTGCGGGTGACACTAGAAGGCTGCAGCGTGGAAGCCGACATCGATGGCTTCATCCATGCCAAGAGCACAGGCACTGAGCCCCCAGGTGAGGCCCAGTCCACAGGCGGCACCAGCGTGTGTCCCAAGGATGCCTGGCCCCGGCTCTCTGCGCCTCCACTGCCGGGACAAGGCAGGACAGCTCTCCCTTCTGGATGAAGGAGCCCGGGCCGGACCTGGAGGACGTCCCTGCACGTCAGGGACGGTGCAGTCCCCTGGCTGCGTTCCAGGCCTGCCGCAACCCTCAGAAGGGGGAGTGGAGATGGGGAGCCCTCTTAGAGCCTCTGTGGTTCCATGTCTCAGAGAAGTGAGAGAGGCCCCTTCCCCTGCCTGGAGGCAGCCTGGGGCCAGAATGGGAAAGCGGGGCCCCAGTCTGGGTTTCTGGATGGGGACAAGTTGCAGTATCAGGTGGCTCAGGTCCTGCCTGCCTGTCCTCGGCCTCCCTGGGCCTCACCGGCTTCTGCCCACAGCTCCGGTGCCCTACCAGAACTACTACAGTCGGGAGGTCACCCCGTCGTCCGGCAGCCCTGGCGTCCAGCCATCCTGCGGCATGATAAAGAGGTGAGGTGCCTGATGGAGCTGGGGAGCCACCAGGAAGTGGGTCTAGCCTACCCACCTGTGAGTGGCTCTTCCACGTGTACTTACTGAGCACCTACTGTGGGCATGGTGTTTAGGTCTTGGGCACTCTGGGGACAAGACAGACTCGATGTGGCTCACGACACCTGCAGCCCAAGGGGTCCCAGACATTAAGTGAATAATCACAGCCCACTTACTCACCAGTGACTGTGCTTGGAGCTCTAGGGAGGCCCCAGGCTGGCTTCCAAGTCCCTCGGGCCCGGCTGCTAGCCTGGGTTGGTGCCCCGGACAGTCACGCCACAGTGGTGACACTCTGGCTGGGGCAGGATCAGAGCACAGGAGCAGGCCCGAGACTCTTGGGGCTTCTCAGAGCACCTTCTCTGGCCAGGCTGCAGAGGGCCCTCGTACCATGCGTCACTGTGTCTGTCACCTGCACAAGTCACTCGCCTTCTCTAGGTCCGGAGCCCATGAGTTGTTTGCGTCAGACTCAGAACCTAAGGGCTCTCTTGGTTCCGGCCTTGGGGAGCAACAGTGACGGCCCACTGAGAGCACCACAGCCTTCTCAGGGAGCCCTCCAGCAGCCAGGTTCCTGAGGGGGCCGTTGTGCCCTGTCGCGGGGGATCTGAGAGCATATGTGGTGCCTGCGCCCCACTCCCACCCCGAGGCCCCTATGACGTCCT
The DNA here is from genome assembly GCA_028646535.1 of Procyon lotor. Lineage (NCBI taxonomy): Eukaryota > Metazoa > Chordata > Mammalia > Carnivora > Procyonidae > Procyon > Procyon lotor. Next base: position 22,673,707 of record CM053609.1, on the reverse strand, counting down.
CTCTCCATCCAACCCCAAGCAGAGAAGGCTGAGCCTGCGGGTGGTGGGGAAGGAGTTGGATGGATTGATGATCTCCCAGCCCTTGGAGGACAGCTTTTTCCTGAGGCTTCAGGCACCCCTGGAGCCTCCCCTGGAGGACGCCTCTGGCGGCAGAGGTCTAACCACCCGTGCTCAGAGCAGGAAGTGCAGTGTACCCCTCCAGGAACTGTGAGGAGCCAATGACCCCAGGAGGAGGACAGGCACCCCCTCCTCATCTTACCCCTCATCTTACCTGGAGCTCAACACAGGTGGTCATTTAAACCACTGGACAGAAGGGCTCACCTGGGGCGGTGTCAAGAAAGGACAGAAAGGGGTGCCTTCCTGAGGACGAGCGAGAGGGAGGCCCGACCAGGTGGAGGGGGCCTGGCCCCTGGCGGGACGGGCAGGGGCCACTGCAGGGGCCAGCCGGAAGCCAGGCGCAGCTGGGGAGGGGCGCGCAGCGGCTGGGAAGTGCGTAAGGGAACTGGTGTCACAGGTGTAGACAATTCTGGAGAAACGGGCAGTGAGGGGGCAGCCCACGAACTCTGCTCCTCCCAGCCACAGGCCTGCTGGCCTTTATCCTGACTCAGCTGCCCAAGGGGCAGGACTGTGCCACTGCTGTTGCAGCTGCCCGGCTTGAGGGCCACACATGCCTGTCCCTATGTCTCCACCCTGGGCACGTGTGTCTACTCCCAGGCCCAGGGCTTGTTTGTGGGGCTGGGGTCACAGCATATCCCCACCCATGGGGAAGGCCCGTTGTGCCCAGCGGGCACTCCAGGCCAGTCTCCCACAGGCCAGAGTCACGCTCAGGGCCCCTGGGGGTCTGGCCAGGTCCCTATTCGGTCCTGTCTCCAAAACCCCCAGACGGGCCCACTCTGCAAACTCCCCCGCCCCTGCGGAGCTCCCACTGCACCGCTGCCACTCACTAGTCAAGACTTGCGCCAACTTTCTGGTAAAGCTCTTTCAGGACCTGGCTCGACCCCACCCGGGAGCCTTTCCTGAAGCTGGGAATAGCGTCAGCCTCAACCTATGTAGCCCTCAGCCCTGCCTGCCTCACGGGGTACCCACATCTGCCTCCCCACTGGTGCCCCCAGTGTCCGACTCCTGCTCGTTCCGTTCTTTTAGTCAACAAACCTTCACGACTCCCGCTCAGCCCGGCCTGAGCCAGGCACAGGGGAAGGGGTGAATTACCTGGCACTGCTTCATGTGGACACTGGAGTCCCTGCGTCCCACGGTCAGGGAGCGGCTGGGCTGGCCGGGTCACAGGGGGGCGCAGGGAGGACTGGCTGGGCCCAGCGGGGCACGAGTGGGCTGAACTCTGATGGGCAGCTGCTTTACCAGTGGGGAGGGATGGAGCAGGGGTCTGGGGGCACAGGGCCCTGGGAACGGAGTGTGGTGCCGAGGCGGCCTGGAAGGGTAGGACAGGGGAAGGCGCGGCACTGGGACACCCCTGGGGGGCCCTCCGGCCTGAGGGGCTCTCCACATTGCCCTGTGCCGGAGGCCAGACGGCCCCAGCCCTGGAGCGTTGCAGGCCCTTGCCTCATCCCCCTGCCTCCCCCTCTAGAGCCCACCTGCTTTCCTTCTTGTCCCCAGGTTCTCTGGGCTGCTGCATGCAAGTCCCAAGACCACAGCGTTGGCAGCTTCTGCAGGTGACTGGGGGTGATGTGGGGGCTGCAAACTGACCCCAGGGGAAAGGAGAAGACCCCTATATGGCACGGATGGGTTGTCCAAATGCTTTCATGGGGAGGCTGAGTCAAGCCTAGGAAAGCTCCATGCCAGGGGGTGGGCTCCAGGCCTGACACTGTTTTCTGACTTCACAGAGACCCTGACCCCAACCCCCGAACAGAATGAGGTTGTCTACTCTACCATCGCGGTGAAGGAGGCGCCGAGCCCCCCGTCCCTGCCAGCCCAGGGCTACAGGGTGCTCTATGACTACACGGCCCAGGTGAGGCCCTCACCCTCCTTTCCTAGGAGGGCACAGGTACGGCCGAGCGTGGGCGCACAGAGGCGCGAGGCCTGGGAGTGTGCTGGTGTGTGTGCCCTTAGAACAGCACCCGGCTCTGTGTATGTGCTGAGCGAGCGCTGATGAATGGGTAGAGAGCCTGTGCCTGCCTGGGCGTGCGTGCAGGTGCAGGCGCGCTGACAGACGCCAGGCCTGCCTGCAGGAAAAGGTCCAAGGGTCGGAGTGCCCTCAGGCTGGGGCCATGGGTGCTGAGAACAAGCCACTGCCAGAATAAGCCCTCAGCTGCGCCCGGGTTGGTTTTCCGAGGTCCATGGGGGAGAGAAGATGGTCAGGGGGCCACAGGGCAGCTGTGCCAAGATCCTCAGGAGTCCAGTCTGCTCCCTGCTTTGAGGTGAGGGTTGCAGAGCCCCGTTAGTCCACCCGGATTGAAGGCAAGCATCCCCTCGGGGCTAGGTGGGCTGTGCAGACTCCCAAAGCCTGGTCCTCGGCTGGCAGGGGACAGCCCAAGAGAAGGCGAGTATGCTCGCACGGCAGGGGCTGGCTCACCAGCAGCGGGGAGGCTGCGCGCGGTGGGCCTGGAAATGTGTGGAGCACGGTGAGCACACCTGACCTCGTGTCTGGAGCAGAGCTGGGGGGAGGGGCAGCAGGGGGCAAGTGTGGCAAAGAAGCCCCAGCATGAGGGAGGCCTACAGTGACAAGCCAGGAAGGGCAGGAGGCTGAGTCCCACAGACACCCCATACCCTACCTGTCTCCAGAGGCTGCCCCGGCCCAGAGAGCAGCCTCGTCCTGTGGCTCCAGGAGGCCGTGACAGCTCTGTGGGACAGTGCAGCTCTGAGGACTCTGCCCACCTGGGAGACAAGCTTGCCTTTACTGCCTGGGGTGAGGTGCCGACCAGAGCGCCCCCCAGCCCCCTCGAAGCGGCCCTTCCAGTCCAATGCACTTTCATTCTCTTGCCCAGAATTCCGACGAGTTGAATATCTCCGCGGGAGACATCCTGGAAGTCATCCTGGAGGGGGAGGATGGCTGGTGGACAGTGGAACGGAATGGGCAGCGTGGCTTCGTCCCTGGTTCCTACCTGGAAAAGCTCTGAGGAAGGGGCAACAGCCCCCACCTGGACCTGCCCTGCCCGTGGGGCCAGTGGTGCCCCCGATCACTGACCTGGCCTTGCTGGGGCCCCAAGATGGAGCCTGCTCCCCAGAAGAGATGCTGGCAGCTCCCTGAGCTGTCTCTCCCACAGGGAATAAAGGAGTGAATTTTTATTCCTTGGTCTGCAGGGAAATAAGATTGAATAAAATAAGAGTGAAAAATAAGAGTGAAAGGTCCCTTTCACTCTTCTGCCACCGGGTCCAAGTGCCCCCAACCAAGATGAGGCAAAGGAGTGAGGGGAGAAGTCTGGGGGACATGGGGCAAAGCTTGCCTACTTTCAGTGTCCTCACTGAGGCCCAGGCCAGGTCTGTCCCGAGGTCTGCCGGGGAGGGAGAAGAGCGCTGGCCCCAGTCTGGGGACTCACAGACTGTGAGGGAGACACACTCACACACGGGCACAAGGGGGACGCTACGGGGCACTAGGCTCCCTGGGGCCAGAGGGACTAAAGAGGGGCCTCGGAAGGGCAGCAATGACAGATGGCACAAAGAGAAGAGCATCAGGGTGGGGTAATTGTGTGAGCACAGGGAGGAGATGGGAACGCCTAGAACATTCTGGGGATGAGCCAAACTCAGTCTGGGAGGGAAACAGGCAACGGGTCCCCGGGAGGTGAAGGGGCCGGGATGCGGAGCTCAGGAACACAGGCTTAGCACCTTGTGGGCACAAGGGACCCTGTCTCCCAGACCCAGCTGAGGCACAGCGAAGCCACTGCAGCCTGTGCGCTCCCCGTCACACGTGGCAAACTCCACCTAGATGGGGTCCAGAGCCCATGCAGACCGGCCCTGGCCCTGCGGGGACCAGACTCCTCTTCTGTTCTCCATGCTCTCAGGCCTTTCTCTTTTTGGGACGCAGGCCCCTAGAAACACAACTTCCACTGCTGCCAAGGCCTGCCAGAACCCTGCTCTGGCCACAGATGGCTCCACCCTTGCCAAAGGCACTGGGAGTGGGTGTCGGGAGACAGCCAGTGTGAACTGATGGCTCCTCAGTCCCAGGCCTCCCCCTCACTCACCCATGGGAGCCCAGCGCTGCCAGCACAGGGGGCCAGAGCGCAGGGGTGGACGGGGACATGCCATACTCCTCCGCTGCACACACCTTGAGAGATCCTGCTGAAGACGGTTACCATCCCCTGGAGACCACTTTTCTCTGGGACTGTTGCTTTGCTTGCTCATTCACAAGCCTCAGTGGTCTGCCCCGTACAAGGGCAAGAGCGGTAAATCCTCAGTCCCTTGCTTTATCCAAGGAGCTTGTGACTCAGCCCAGGGACCAAATAGCCCAGAAAGTTAATGACAGTACAGGAATGTCCCGAGGCTGAGCGCAGTGTGAGACTTCTGAGAATAGGTGACTCAAGAAGAGCCAAGGAAACAGGGAGGCTATTCCGAGAGAGGAGAGGGGGCTCCTTTCTGCTCCCGCCCACCTCTGGTAGCCTGGGCTGCGAGAGGGCTACTGTGTGTGACGGAGGAGGGCGTGAGGGTCAGCACTGGAACCCCCAGGATCCAGAACTAGAAGAGCCTCCGGGAGAATCTAATCTGACTCCGCACGATGTCCTGCCTGCCCACCCTGGACACTGGGTATCGCCTCGGTGTCAATATCTCTGGTGACAGGCAGCTCGTGGCGCCCACGAGAGCCCACGCGCCCAGGCAAACGTTAAGGGCCACGGTAACAAAAGTGAGGCCTCTGACCAAGCTCTGCCTTAGGCAGAGGGCAAGGAGGGCATTAAGGGGTCCATTCCCGTGTCCACTGCAGACTTCCAGCTGTGCCTCATCTTCCTCAGCCAAGCAAACAAGTGTGGGGGACTAAGCAAACGTGGCAGGTGGTGACGGAGGGGACGGGCTTTGTTCTTCCGGGAGGGAAAGTGCCTTTGGAGTGTAGCCTCTCCCGTCTTGGGTGTGGGCACCTGACACACCTATTAAGCAGTAAAAGGGTTGTTTCTGCCCAAGTACTACTCACGCTGGGGCCAGGCAGGGGTGGAAAGACACAAGGCGGCCCGGGGGCAGCGTAGGCCCCTGGAGGCAGGGATCCAGCTGGCCTACCGCTGGGTGTCGCCCACCAGTGCTTCGACCACACGGTGTGCGGCAGACAGGGTGGGGAAAGGCTTTGGGCTTCTGAGAAAAATCAGACTGAGGCTTAAATCCTTCTGAAAGTGTCCTTTTCCCTTGTAAGGCATATCCTACAAGAGAAGTGACTGAACGCCCTGACCCATCTGACGTTTATAAATAGAGATGTTCAGAAAGAAAAATGTAATCTTGCGCTTACTCCCCGAAAGAGAGTAAAGTCAGTGATGAAAGCCCTGGGACGGCCATGTACGAGACCTGACTGACCCTGTATTTGATAATGGGGGGCAAAGGGTGCAAAGATAAAGGGGTGCCTTCAAAGAGCTCACTCCAGAGTGGGGGATACACAAATGCCATAATCCCTCTGACACAAGGCAAAGAGCGAGCAGGGTGAGATGGGACCGGGAGACCAGGCCCAGGCTACCAACATGGAGGTGAGGGCGGCTTGTTTGGGAAGTGACGATGGGGCTGGAGAACAATTCTGGAAGGACAAGGGAAGCAGATCAACAGGACTTGGTAACTTACAGGCTGTAAGACAGGAGCGGGAAGAGGGGAAAGGAAGGAGGTGAGGAGCGACTTCTGAGCTGAGGCAGGCCTTGAGGACAGGTAGGTCCTCCCCAGGCAGAGCAGGAGGCAGAGGAAGGGTCAGCAAGCAGGGGCAAAGCCTGAGCAAAGGCCCACAAGAGGCAGGGCAGCCATGAAGACTGACCACCAGGGTCAGGTCATGTATGGGCAGCCAAGAGGGAAGAAAAAGAGAAAGTCAGGTATCAGAGCTTTGTTTATTCTCTGAAAATACCTTGTCATCTTGATTGAGCATTCCATTCAATTGCATAGATTTTTAAAAAAAACCTTTGGCCTAGATATTTGTCATCATCTCTGACAGGTGCTGCAGTGTCTACAGGCCCCAAAGGGCGCTTGGGTAATGAGTGTAGATAACCGAGCCTGCGCTCCAGTCATTCCGGGAGCCAGAGAATGGAACTGAGAGCAACTCGTGGGTCACAACGCATCCCAGGGAAAAAACCCACAAATGAATCTAAGTCAGATTCGTTGCCTCTGCAGCAGTCTCTGCTCTGTGCACCAGGCAGGTGAGAGGCTGAGCGGCTGTGAACCAATCATGTGGATGAGAGCCCACCCAACAGAAGAGATGCTGCCAGACCAAGGGGCGCTGGCATGCATGTAATCGGGCGGACGAATAACCGCAGCCCTCTTCCCCACAAAGGGCTGCGCGGACGGATGGGAGCGGGGAGGGAGAAGAACGGCTTCTGAAGTCAGAACGTCAGGGTGCAGCCAGGCTCAGGCTTCCCTGTGCGCTTTAGGTGAGGCACCATTTCTCCGGACCACGTTTTCATCCTCAGTAATACGGGTGCGATAAGCCCCTTGTGGAAGTTGCTCTCCCCATAAAGCTCAAATTAGAGAAAAGCACTAACTAGAAGCCAGAGATGACAGTTTTTGTTAACAAAAAGGCCCACCACCTCTGAATCTTGGCTATAATCAATAGCAACTTGGGGCCTGGCACAACCATCCTCACACTGCGGTTACGGCGGTAAGTCCCTCCCAAAGGTGACAAGGAGTAAAGGAGAAGCAATCCAATATTTGGCCAAACTAGATGCACGGAGGCCCAACACCTAATTCCCGCCCCCTTCCCATAGCTATTCCCAGGCCCTGCAACCTCAGCACAGGGACCCAGCTCCTCTGGCTGAACCAGGACGTCTGCCTAGTTCCCACCCTGGCGTGTGAGGCAGCAGCACAAGCCACAAACAAATCTGCCACCAGCGGGTGGGCGCACCATCCTCCACACCCTCACAGGATTCTCGGGACCATGGGGATGATGTGGCTTTCAAACTGTGCCCAGCAAACCCTGCTAGGAGCCAAAGGGAAGAGCGAGGGAGCCCCCGCTCCACCTCCAGCTCTACTTGTGGAGTTTACATGGCGGACAAGCAGGGGCTCTCAACCCTGGCTGCTCAGTGGAATTACTAACAAGTTTTTTTAAAATGCTCATGCTTTGGTCCCACCTTGGACAGACTGAAACCAATTCTATGCCAGCTGAGTTTGAGCATAAATATTTTAAACATTCTCCTGGTGATTCTAATATGCAGCCAGGGATAAGAACCTTTCTGGCTAATGGGCTCTTCAGCTTAAAAAAAGAAAAAAAATGAAAACCATATTCTTAAGGCACCATAGTGACTTATTTCAGACATTCACTGCCAACTATGTGCCAGGTACTGGGGATCCAAAGATAAACAAATTTCTCTTCTATCCCATTATTATAATTTCCATACCTACTTTCCTTTCAGTGAATAAACTCAGGAGAGAAGGACCTGTGTGAGTCCATTTCCCCACCACTAGCAATGCACTCAGCACTGTCCAGAAAGGTATTCGGTAGGTAAACCTATGTTTCTACAAGGTCACAAACACCCTCAGGAGACCTCAGAGACACTGCAATAAAGAGACACCCAGAAGATACAAACTGTTTTCAAGAACTATTTGGATGCTGGACACAAGATCAATGTATCCAAAGTGTAGGCGTTCCTACACAGCAACAAAAAAGTTAGGAAATACATTGGGAAGATTAGCTCACACACACACACACAGTAGCCAACAGGCACTGAATTTCATGGAAAAGTTTCCTACGTAAACTTAGCCCTCTAAGGGAAAAAAAACCCTACCGCTTACAACCTATCAAACTAGACAGATGACAGAAATTGGAAATCCAACAGACACAAATGACTGAAACATCTTTGAAAACATCCTGGGCCTAGCTACTAGTCAAAAAATACATATTCTTATCTATCAGGTTGGAAGAAAACATAAAGGCTGATAATACCCGAAGTGTCAGCGAGGACATAGGGAAATGCATTTTCATTCGCTAGTGGGAATATACATTGTAATAACCTTTCTGGAGGGCAAGTGGATATAGCTATGAAAAATCTTCACTGTGGCTTTTGCTCCAGAGTAAATCCACTACTAAGACTCAATCCTTGAGTCCATATAAAAATGCACAACATGGGTGATGCAAATGCTTTGAAACGAGAGAGGAGGTTGTTGCCCAACACCGGGAATGTGCTAAATGCCACTGAACTGTGCACTTTAAAATGATTAATTTTACACTATGTGAATTTCACCTCAACAAAAAGTTTTTAAAAATTAAAAAAAACTGAAATGACTCACAGTATGTGTATGGAAGTGTTCACTGCAGCAAGGCTGGATTCAATCTGAATGTCTACCCACTGTACGCTAATTAAGAGATACTAATACATCCATGCAACTAACAAAAATGTCAGAATTCTACATTCTCATATAGAGTACATACTATGTGGTGAAGAAGAAAAAAAGACTTTGTAGAACAGAATTCATATATTAGCGAAAAGTAAAACTAAACCCCACCACCAAATCTGGTTTTATATATGTAAAGAGTCTGGAAGGATACAGACCATCAATATACTTGGAAGGATACACACCATCGATATACTTGTCTACTTGTGGGTACCTTTTTCTTTATAGATGGCTGTTATGGTTTACATTTTTTAAAACACTGTTACCTTTGTTTAAAAAAAAAAAAAGGGCAATAATTTTAAAAGAGTAAGACACGCTCTGATAGGATCAGAGGCAAAGACATCCTGGTAGTAAAGAGCACAGGTAGTGGAGCCCAACGCTCCTCAGAAACTGATCCAGGACTGGGCACCAGCTGTACAAGAAGAGACTGGAACATCTTATTAAGTCAGAAATTACAGAAGTGTTCAACAAAAATGGCCAAATCTGGAATTATCTGAGGACCAAAAACAAAACACAGAAGGAAAATAAAGGAATTCTAGACCACTGGAAAAAATGGGACTCCATCAGCCCATAACAAATATAAATAGATGTAGAAAGTAACTGGGGGAGAAGGGAGGGAGGGCAGACTGGCAAACAAGGAAGGAGTGTTGGACGGAACCGGGTTTTACAGCCATCACAGTAAAGATGAAATCTAAGACAACAATCATCAGAAGGAGGATTGAATCAGGCCAGACTCTGCGATATTTGCTAAACCACGGAGGAAGTTTGGTGAGGAGCAGGATATTTAAACATTTAGTCTTACAGTAATATGTCTCCAGAAACTGCCTGAGTTGGAAAGGATAAAACAGTAACTCCACCCTTGAGACTAGAAACCACCTTAAGCAAGTGTGCCAAACTCGCCCTTCCTCTCCCTCGCCATGCTGGAACATTCCTCCTCTGCCAGCTGGCCAACAGGGGCCTGTGAGGGGGCCAGGCTAGAGGAGACTACGTTTCGGTCTGGCACGGGTGCCGGCAGCGCTCTCCGCAGCCCCAGCACTGCTCTCCCGGCTCGCTGCCGGGCACCTCCGGGGCCTCTACCTTGCAGCACAGGACCGGCGGCGTGCTCCTGTCAGAGGTCGGACTCTCAGACTCGCAGGGCCCTGCTCCCAGTTTCCCAGTTCCGTGTCCTCTCTCTCTTGACCCTTGGGGTTGGAGCTTTTTCCTATTAAGCTGTGTTAGGGCCTTTTTTTTTTTTTTTTTAAACCCTTTTAGTAGTTAACCGATCTTTACCACAGCTAGCAATTGTTTCTATCGTTTCCTGTTTACGTTTTCCCCTCACTGGACCCTGAATGCTACACCAGGTGATCAAAACGAACATCAGCATCGTGGGCCAGATGACACTGTATGCTTCTGATGTGACACCCTGAGAGGACACATGACATGGATAGTGTTTCAGCCACCTGGAATGCAAAACCTAATCTAATCAAGAGGGAACATCTGATAAACCCAAAATGAGCAACAGCATTTAAAAGAAGGGACTGTATTCTTCCAAGGTGTCAATGTTGTAAGTGACAAAGCTATGGCAACCTTCCAAATTAAAGGAGACCAAAGAGAAAGGACAGCTAACTATAACACCTGGTCCTTGACCGGATCCGGAACTGGAGGGGAAATGGTATAAAGGACATTGCAAGGTCAACTGAAACACAAATGGTAGGTTTAAGTATCATATCCGTGTTCAATGTACTCAATTAGAATATGCTTATCCTTGGGACATACCCAACGAAGTAGTAAAGGCCATGATACTGGTGCAGAAAGAGACAGCACACGCAAGAACACGAATGACAGGTCAAGCAGGGCAAAATGTGAATGGGTGAAACTAAAATGAAGGGTTTGGGGGCCTTGGATGGATGATTCTTATTCTTGTAATTTTTCTGTAACTTTGAGATTATTTCCAAATGAAATTAACTTTTTTAAAAAAAGTCAACAGGATACAGTAGCGGTTCTCAGCTTCATTGCTCTCTGGAAACTCCCAAGGATCTGGGACCCACGCATCTCCCAAAGTTCTCTAGGTGACTCCAACGTGCAGACAACAGTGGGGAAAGTGGCACAGGCTGAGGGCTCATCCATTAAAGTCAGACCGAAAAAGTGGCTCTTTTGCCCTCTGAAGAAATAAGCACTGGGGAAGAGTCTCAGAGTAAACAAACTCCTAGTCCACAATGAAAGGGAGGAAGCTGCTCTTTCGCCAGGCAAGCAGAGAAAAATGAGTAAAGGGCTGTGTGGAATAAGTGTCTTGGACAAGTTCAAAGAGTAGACTAGCAACTAGCCTATTTTCCAAAAGCAATGTCCTACTCTCAAGGCTCAGTTCCACCGCGCAGAAACTGCTGAGGGCAACCAGCGTCAGGCCAGACATCGCTCACTCCAGCTCCAGCCTGTGACGGGGAAGCCACAGAATGGTACATACAGAAAACCGGAAGGGGGAGGAAAAAAGAGACAGGGCTGGGGGGAGAAGGCACTAGTGAGAGGTTGTGAGGACAAGCAAAACATCCCTTCCTGCTCTGCAACCTATAGAGTGGGGAGGGGTCGGGGACATACCGAACAACCTGTAGTTCTCAAAAACCATGACTGTTTTAGTTAACTTCCACTTTGTGAACAGGAGTTAGTTTTTACTCTTCTCTCAACACCTCCATTTTCAGGGAGGACAGACCTGCATAATTTCCCCCAAACTGACAGATCCAAACAGAATGTGAACCCATACCCCTAGATGTGGTCCTTACTTGCTCCCTAGCTCCGTTCCTAATTCTGTTTCCTCAGCTGACTGAACCAGAAACCTGGGCCTCACACCAGACTCCCTCCAACCTCTCCCCTCTCTCTGTCCCACCTGCAACAGTGATGGAACCCCACCATGCCCCTCCCCACTGCCACCAACAGTGCCCAACTCCGGGCTCTTCCACTCTCTTCCAAACCACTACGCCCACCTGACTGAAGCCCAGTCACGTCTCTCCAATCATCCTCCCTACTGCAGCCACGGGGACACCCACAACACATCCAATGGCACCAAACATGGCTGCCTCCACTTTCCGGTGACCTTGGACCTTCACAGAATGTCACGGGACACCCTAGAGGACTTGGGCTTTGCCACTTCAACTGCTTTTCCCAGCCCTGTATTTTAAGCTCCAGGCACAATGAGCTACTTATAGCTCCCTACACACTCCAACCCATCTCACACTCCTGCGTACCCTCTCTCACAAAGCCTATCCAAATTCCGAGTTCAGGACTCTTCTCCAGAGGTTGCCTCTGACCCCTCTGGGTACCTCCTCTGCACTCCCATTCTTTTGTTACTATCATCACTGCGCTGTATGGAAATTATCTGCTTCTGTCTCTGTGTCCTATAACAGGACTCCACATTACCCTCAAAGGCAAGGACAGCACCATCACTATGCCGGTGTCAGGCACATGCTGAGGTGTTCCATATTTGTAGGACATACTGGACTGAAAAGCGTCTGTGGTTTTCTGGATCCCAAGGCCTTTAGAATTTGGCAATGGATATAATTAAAACACATTCAAATCGTGATGAACTACAGACGGCACTGACATTTAAACATTACACTGCTGCTTGGGAACTGAAGTATCCCCAAATAATTAAAAAGTACATGTTGAGGGGTGATACAGAGTTTATTGAATTAGATTTTTCTATTTACAACTGAGATCACATCTACATACTATGTCGCTACTCTATATGGGTACATTAAATCCTAACGAATTTAGACTTACAATGAATGGGCTCAATCATACACACACACACATACACACTAATTGTTTTACAACAGTAGTGCATACATTATACTCCTCCTATAAAGCCAGCTTTGATTAAAAACTGCGAGTTTCAAAGATTAGTCTGATTTTGAAGATGAACCAAGAGACACACTGTATGATTCTAAAATCTATTTTAGCAATTTTATACATTTGCTATCTTATAGGACTACAGTATATGTTTTTTAAAAGGACACTGACGAGGGGCACCATCTGGTGTTAACTTTAACCGCAGCTGGTTTCCTCCCCCTCCCCCCAAAAACCTTTGGCCCAGAGTTCTCCATCATGAAGAATGAAAGGGCCCAGTGATACTCTGGCAGCAGCCCCATTACTGCATGGAGGTAACAGAAGCAGGCCCAGGCCCTCCTTTGATTCTCCCACACTATGCAACCTGCAAATGGTTCTGAAATTAGAACATACACTGCCATACTTAAAAACTTAGGGACATGGAGAGCCAGTTAGACTAGAGGAAAAGAAAATCGTAGGTGGGTAGGGAAGAAGGTGGGCACATGAAGAGCCAAGCTGCTTTGTCCAACACCTGTGTGCTTTAACTAAATGAACTCAGGTCGCCAATGCAGTAGACCTGCTCAATTCACCTTCCAAATCAGTAATGGGAAACAAGACAAAAAAGCTCAGGCTTGCGTTTTCTACTATGCATAGGTTCCACCGGTGATGAGGAGCTCATAAGCAGGATCTCTACTCCTTCTGCACAATACGATGCATGCACACAACATGCCCAGCAGCTGTGGGAAGAAAACAACAGGAGAAAAAAGGCAGCTGAAGACCCTCTCATAGCAAGTGTGTATTTCTTGGTTGGCAATGGATCTGTTTCAAGGTTCCACAGTAACAGGAACAGAAGCAATTTTTAATGAAAACGTTCTTTTTAGGAACCAACTTTTCATTTCCCGGTCTCACACCTAAGAACAATATGTGAAGAGCACATTGCCAATCCCAATCAACAATAGTACTCTAAAAAAGAATTTTCGGCAATGATGAAAACATTCTATATCTGAGCTGTCAAACTTGGTAGCCACTAGCCACATGGGGCTACTGAGCACCTAAAATGTAGCTAGCGCAACTGTAGAATTAATGTTTTTTATTTAAATTAATTTAAACTTGGGACACATGTAACTGGCTAGTGGCTACCACACTGGACAGCAAAGGTCTAGGGAGTGGAATGAGGAAGACAATGTGTATTAAGGAAACTTACTGGTGGTCTTTTCAGGCATCTGGACTTGGGGATGTAGGCTTTATTAACAATCCACAAAATTCAGTACATGAATAGCCCAAAAGCCCTATGGTGGAAAATTAATCTTGATGCCAAAAGATTGGTTTGAAGGTTTTGTCTCTTTCATAATTATTTACTATTTTTGAAATCCAGATTTGGCTCTGTGGTATTACACACACATTACTTTTCAAAGGTCACTCTTCCTTCATCATTTTATTTTAATAAGTCCTAATCCTTCTGTGGCAGCAAACTGGAATTGTAATAAAGTCATGCCATGTTATTTTGAATAAGCAAGAGGATTAAATGGATTAAAGAGAAAACGATTCTAGAATTTTGACCTGGCTTCTTACAAAGTATAAATAGTAACCAAAGAGCTAAATAAGAGTAAGTTAATTTGCTGTTCTAACTTTTCATTGGCAGTGAAAGGTCTCAGTTATTTGATTTTAAAAGGTAAGGCTTTCTGTATATATGGGGTCAATCAATTTCAACAAAATGTACTGGATCCATAAAAAAGCTCTCAAAGTTTGAAGTGGAAGATTACTAATGAGACACAATACACAGAGAATAAGGATGTCCTCAATCTGAATTCTCCATGGCATAAAAGTCACACACTACAATTTCCGCCCTCAATTAGCCCATATTCTTTCTACCCATTCAGGATATACACTTGCTGCTTAAATTCATCAGTTTCATTATATCAATATTTGCTAAGTGTAATAACAGCACAAAGCATCTGGAAGACATTTTAAAAGTGGGTATTATTAAAAATCAATAAGTATCTTTAGCCAGTTCTGGATATGTTTTGTATCTAATCCCTACAGAAATACATTTCCATTCACTGTACATCATCAAAATATTCTTAGAATAGCTATAAAATCAAACACAATTATGTTCCAGGGATTGTTAAATTGAGCAATAAAAATGCTAAGCTCAGAAATTACTGATTTTCTGGGGGAAAAAATTCTCTCTTCCCATCCCACTTCCCTCACATTCCTTTCAGCTGGTTAACTTCTACTAAAGGAGTCAGCATTCTCAAATGGGGTCTGAAATAAGCATCATTTCTTTTCCTGACTTTTATTAAGTCAACTTGTACTGATTTTTTTTTTTTTTTTAAGATTTTTTTATTTATTTGACAGAGAGAAACACAGCGAGAGAGGGAACACAAGCAGAGGGAATGGTAGTGGGAGAAGCAGGTTTCCCACAGAGCAGGGAGCCTGATGCGGGGCTCGATCCCAGGACTCCGGGATCATGACCTGAGCCGAAGGCAGCCGCTTAACGACTGAGCCACCCAGGTGC
>CM053609.1:22638812-22658446 GCA_028646535.1 Procyon lotor | reverse complement strand
TTTTTTTTTTTAAGATTTTTTTATTTATTTGACAGAGAGAAACACAGCGAGAGAGGGAACACAAGCAGAGGGAATGGTAGTGGGAGAAGCAGGTTTCCCACAGAGCAGGGAGCCTGATGCGGGGCTCGATCCCAGGACTCCGGGATCATGACCTGAGCCGAAGGCAGCCGCTTAACGACTGAGCCACCCAGGTGCCCCTTGTACTGATTTTAAAACAATTAAATAAGCTTGATAAAACCTACTCATGCTTGGGAATGAGTCTGTTTATGAACATTAAGCTCTACACATTAACTTCTTACAGTCCAAACCTCATCACTAAGTACTACAGGCTCACTTCCAAAGCTCTGCTATACTGAAATTTCACTGATTAAAATTTTCCAACAATAGACTTGGAAATATTTTAACTCCAGAGTTATTTCTCGCAATAAAAATTTTCCCTGCAATATTCAAGTC
Organism: Procyon lotor; assembly: GCA_028646535.1. Lineage (NCBI taxonomy): Eukaryota > Metazoa > Chordata > Mammalia > Carnivora > Procyonidae > Procyon > Procyon lotor. The sequence goes on along the minus strand of CM053609.1, from coordinate 22,657,993 downwards.
ATGAGAGTTAATCTGCACTTAGTCTAAATATAACACCAAGTAACTCCAAAAAATGACTGCTAAAGAGAGAGGCAAGTGGTGATTAAAAAAACCAACTGGCAAGGATTAAAATGTTCTAGAATAGACTACATAGGGGGCATTATGAGAAAATAGGTGTTGTTATACAAGGTTTTGGAACTGCACACTGGAAACACCCTTTTCTGAGAAAAATGTGGAAATATCTATCAAAAAGCCAAGGACTCCTCAACTTCATAGGTATAAAGTTTTGCTACAGACTTTGTACATGCATATAGCGGATATTCACTACCTGCATTTCTGTAATAGCAAGACTTATAGAAGTGTCTAATGTAGATTAAATTATAAAGTATGCCCCCAAAATGGAATACTATGCAGCCACAGTAAGACAGAAGAAGGAACCAAAGGTTAAATACCATATGGTTCCATTTATATATTGAAATGACAAAATTTTTGAAATGGAGAACAGATTAGTGGTTGCCAGGGTGTGGGGGGAGGAGGCACAGGATGAAGGTGGGTGTAGTTAGTTACAAAAGGATACTAGGTGGAATCACTGTGGTGTTAGAACTGCTGAGTATCTTGATTGTGGTGGTGGATCCAGGAACCAGGTCATAAAACTATACAGAATATACACAAATAGAAATGAAAAATCTGAATAAAATTGGTGGATTATATCAGTGCCAATGGCCTGGTTGTGATACATTATAGTTTTACAAAATACCACTGAGGGAACTGGACAAAAGCACACAAGGACTCTGTCTGTATCACCTCCTAAAACTGCATGTGAATGGGGTGCCTGGCCGGCTCAGGTTGGTAGTGTGGGACTCATCTTAGGGCCATGAATTTGCATCCCACATTGGGGGCAGAATTTACTTGATTAAAAAAAAAAAAAAAAAAAGCATGTGAATATACAATTATTTTTTTAAAAAATAATTAAAAAAAAAAGCAAGGTAGAAAACTATATACCATAAACTTCTATTTGCATAAAAAATATTTATGTGCTATCTAACCAAAACTATTTCTGGAAGGATATACAGAAAACTGGTAACAGTGGTTGCCACTTGAAGGGGGATGGGGAATGGGACTCAAGAACTAGCATAAGACTGAGAGGGAGACTTACATTTTTCTAAATTTATATCATCTGAAAAGAATTCTACCAAATGGGTAAAACTTAACAATTTTTAAAAAGTTAACAATTAAGATTTAATTTCCTCTAAAATAAAAATAAAACAAAACCTAGTCATTCAAGAATTAGCTCCCCAAGTCTTGGTTTAAATTTTTTAAAGAAGAATTACTTGAAATAGCTCTTTAAAAGTCTGTCAAATCAACCCACTAGGTTTTAACTACCTGGAGGCCCGATGTGAAGTGTTATTTACTTGTGTATTTTAAGTCATTTTAATGACTAACAGGCAGTCAAGAAGCAGCAGGCTCAACCTCCTTCACACTTGGCATATAGACCAGAAAAAAGCAACACAGCCTTGGGAAACAGTCCTCTGTGAAGTTTGCTCTTGATTACTCTATCTTGAGGACATGTCAACTTCATGAGACTCAAGGACAGGTAATTAATTCCCATTCTTCCCCATACTGTCTTTGCAGAAAGCCTTATACTCACAACAGATACTTAAAGGATTGTCAAATCAAAACCTAGATTTTTGGGGCACCTGGGTGGCTCAGTGGGTTAAAGCCTCTGCCTTCAGCTCAGGTCATGATCTCAGGGTCCTGGGATCAAGCCCCACAGCGGGCTCTTACCCTCTCTCTCTCTGCCTGCCTCTCTGCCTACTTGTGATCTCTCTGTCAAATAAATAAATAAAATCTTAAAAGAAAAAAAAAAAAACACCTAGATTTTTGTCTATTATTATGACCAGATCTTTTAGATATAAAATTCCTAATTGATCATTTGTTAATTTAAGAGGCTGGCTACACTCACAGAAGTCAAATATCTTGCTGATTTTAAAAAGCTAACAAAATAAAAGGGTGCCTGGCTGGCTCATTTGGTGGAACCTGTGACTCCTGATCTCGAGGTTGTAGATTCAAGTTCCATGTTGAGTGTGGAGATTACTTAAAAGTAAAATCATTAAAAATTGAAAGCTAACAAATTAGGAAATGTAGCAAAATTTTAAAAATCTTTCTCTTATGTTAAAAAACATCCTGTTGTAACAATTAACTAGTATTTTTCAGGGTTTTTTTTCCCTTGATTATTTAGGTCCTAAGATTTAAACCTAGATCACTTAACTAGACTAGAACAAAGGTCAATAAGTGTTTTCTTAAAGGGCAAAGAGTAAAAATTTTAGGCTTTGTGAACCAAGAGACAAAATCAGTCTCTGTCACAACCACACAACTCTGCCACTGTAACACAAAAGCAGTCACAGATAATATATCATTGAGGGTGGCTAACACAAAAAGAGGTAGTGGGCTAGATTTGGCCTGTAGGACCCATAGATGGCTAACATGTGAACTAGAGCCTTCTATTGGTCAATCAGGTTTATGAGAAAAATTCTTCAGGGCGCCTGGGTGGCTCAACCAGTTAAGGGGTTAAGCAGCTGCCTTCTGCTCAGGTCATGATCCCAGGATCCCGGGATCAAGCCCTACATCAGGCTCCCTGCTTAGCCAGAAACCTGGTTCTCCCTCTCCCTCTGGCTTGTGCTCCCCTGCTTGTGGCCTCTTGCCCTTTATCTAATAAATAAATAAAATCTTAAAAAAATTTCTTCTTATATTTACTTTACACCTCAGAACTTCAAAAAAATGTAGTTTAACAATGCCATAAATCATACTGAAATTCAAAAAAATCTTTCAATCTTCAACATTATTTTAAGTTTTATTTAAGAAATCTCTACAGCCAACATGGGGCTCAAACTCACAACCCGACTGAGCTCTTCTGACTCAGCCATGCTCTGCCAACTGAGCCAGCCAGGTGCCCCTAACATTATTTAAAATCATACTTCCTATGATAGCTCTTAGAGCTTCCCTACTTTAGAACCAGAAGTGCCAATGATATTTCAATGCTACCATATTGTGTATTTTCTTAAGCTAAGGTGCCAATTGTCAGGTTTTATAGCAGAATTGAGGAATTTAATCTTTTGAGAACCTTAACTCTTCACTTTGTAAATGGAGGCAGAGCACAACAAGCCAGGGGTTCAAGCTTCACTGATGGTCATTAGTCATACTATCTTTGTCTCCCCATCCCTTCATTTTCATGGCCTTTAAAACAAAGGAAACAGGGACTAGAGACTCTCTGAGTGTCCTTCCAGCTCTAACTTTCTCTATCACGATGGGCATACAAGCACAAGAGATCTTTGAGCTATTTTTGCCTTTGCTCAGGTTTTCCACAGAGGGCACCAATCTAAATCAGATTTTGTGTATCAAAAGTTTAGAACATTTACAGGTACTCTTCTTTTTTGAAGATTTTATTTATTTATTTGACAGAGAGAGATCACGAATAGGCAGAGAGGCAGGCAGAGAGAGAGAGGGGGAAGCAGGCTCCCCGCTGATGCAGGGATCGATCCCAGGACCCTGAGATCGTGACCAGAGTCGAAGGCAGAGGCTTTAACCCACTGAGCCACCCAGGTGCCCCTACAGGTACTCTTTTAAAAAAGAAAACTTATTAGGGAAAATTCATTATTTCAACTGTATGTTTTTTCCCTTAAAACCAAAGTTTTTAAAATTTTCAAAACCACTAGGTTTTGAGTCTGTGAAAGCTCTGAATCATTTGACTAATTTTTGCTGAACTGAACACATCAAATCTTTATCAGCCATTACCTAAATCAGGGTGATTTAAGTACGAAATGCATATGAGAAGGCATCCATAAATTAAGAAACTAGAAACTAGCTAAAATACTTATTAGCCCCCACTAAAAATATTTAATGAAGCAGTATCTGCCTGGTTAATAAGCGTAATTAGATGAGAGACATAGCTAAAGTAACTATTTTCATCAGTCTTCTTTATACATGCTGCGTATTTCATGATCACAAGCACCTTACAGTTTCAAAGCTTTTTTGCTGCATGCTAGTATGGGCTGATTTATTAACACAAATAAAATCATTAAGAATGCACGGACCAGGGTTTCACCTGAGAAAAAAGACCTCCCTTACGTTTCATTATTTTTAGCTAAATGAATGTGTCTGCACAATCAAAATATGAAATACATGCCTGCTGATCAACATATTACTGTTATCCTGAGCCACAAAGTAAACGCTTAGAAGGTCAGAGACCATAGCAAATAAAGAGCTAGGCTTTTTAATGAGTCATTTCAGGGCTGTTTGAATACCAGCAAAATAAACAATCACCTTTTTGCCATTTTAAAAGGCATTTCCCATTAAATACACTAGCTTTTGTTCAAATATAGAGAGAGCAGGCAATCCAAGCAACTTACATTTAAACTAGCAATTACACTGATTTTATCTAACCAGTAAAAGATACCTACATTTTCTTAAGATAGATTCTCTAGGCTTGAAGCATATTTCAAGAACTACCAAAAGAACACTCTGAGAACTAGATCTGACACAAAGGATTCTCAATCATTTTAAACTGGCTGTTCTCAGTTGAAGATTCCTCTAACATAATCCCTCAGATATATTGTATGCACCTGAGAAACTAGCAATGTAGTTGTACTGAGCAGGAAAATAGCTTTCTTATTTGTTTTCAGTGAATGATAAGGATGTGGTGGGGGAGGGAGGAAGGAGTAGATAAAGTGAGAGGTAATTAAACAATCACTAGCTACTTTGCGCATGCCATTATCAGGTAGGAAAAAGACTGTTTTCACTGGTAGGAGTTGGGAAAACAAGTCCCCTCAGCTACCCAAAATGGCATGGTACACTTGAAAAGATGCCAAGTGATGACACGGACTCCTTGATGGCTGCCAGTCTGAAAAAACTAAGTCCACAAATACAGAAGAGAACCTCAGTTTTCACTTGGTCTTGTCTTCTGTAAAGCAATGAAACTGCTTCTATCAGTTTAAGAGACTAGTGCTGTAGTCAGTTCTTGCTTTACATACATGGACATATAAAACCTTTGAGGACAGAAAAGTAAGAACCAGAAGAAGAAATAGTACAAAAAGACTGAAAGAAAGCTTTCTATTTCCAAAGTGAAATAAAGCAGCAAAATTTTTTAAAAATTCTGTTAAGGTCTATTAAAGTACATTCCAAGAATATACTGGGACTGGGAACAGTATGTATTTTGAACAGGCCACTCACTAGTCAAGTCAAGAAAATAAAGCAATAAAAGCAAATAAAGCAAGAAAATAAAGCAGTCCCCTCAAAATAAAAGAGTCCCCTCAAACACAGTCCCCACATCTAGATCTCTGGCTTCTTGGAACCACTTTGGGTCTAGGTTTAGAGACAAGAAATGGAAGATGTTGAAACTGGTGGCCTATTCCTCAATCCCTCCCAAGTTATCTACATACAAAAAGTTTTAACTGCATTTAATGGTTAAAGCCACTCACAGCTGGCCTCAGCACAAGCTGATAACAATTCCTCGGCTGGCTGCACTTACCTGCATAGCTGCAAATGCCAGCGCCGCCCAGATAACATGCATCATGATTTCTTGTAGCTTCTTCACAACTAGAGCTTCGCACCCCTGAAACACACAGTCATCCTCATTATTAGTCTTTTTTAAAAGTGAAAGCTGCAAGGTCAAATATTACTACCTAGTGGCAGAAATGGAAATAACAGAAACCCAAAGAGGGAGAAACAATGCCTTTAAAAAGAACTTACGATGACATAAAACGGCATTACAGACAGAAAAAGAGTACAGAAAAGAAGTTCTAGGTAAAGACAGGCTAGCAAGCTAGACCCAAGTCCCGGCCAAGAGGCCAAATTCACCTCGGCGTAGAGGTCGGAGGGGTGGGCCAGACTGCCATTACAGCTGCTGGCGGTCTCCCTGCAGCAGCTGAGCGGGACACTCTGGTTTTGGGTTTCTCTGAACCAGTCTGTGTTCTCCCAGTCTGAATAGTTGTGAATCCCACAACAGTGCAGCTGTGGGAAAGAGAAGAGAAGTATTAGTCCCCACAAGGCATACATATCTGTGCCGAACTTGGGAATTCTGCACACTGCATGGCTCTCATCTATCCCAGACCAGGGAGGTCCAGTAAAACTCTCTGCAATGAACTGTTCTGTGTCTGCATGTTCGACAGGTTAGCCGGTAGCCACCTGAGGCTCCTGAGCCTTACAATGTGGCTATGATGACTAAGGAACTGAATTTTAAATTTTAATTTAAATAGCCACATACGACTAGTAATTTTAGAACCTCCACACGAAAAGCACATTACCCACAACAGGTGATTTATAGCTAAGAAAAATCTTCATACCTTACATGTTAAAAATCTGGTTCTGAGTTAAATATTATTTCCAATGACAACGTGCTTCAAATACTTTCTCTGAAATGTCTGGGATTTGCTTTAAGATAATCTAGCAAAAGATATGTGGAGTAAAGACGAAAGAAGACTGACAAAACACTAACAATTTGGGGGTAGGTTTATGGGTACTATACTATTCTCTCTACCTTCATGTGTTTCGAATTGTCTTTTTTTTTTTTTTTCTCCACGCTATCTTTTCTGGTCTTCCTTTATAAATGTGAAAAACCTCTTACCACCTCTGAAGTCCCTCGAGGCACCCACCTTTACTGTGACCATACCTCTCTTCCATTATCACCTTCCTGGCTAGTTATTTTTTTGGTAAAAAGTCAAATGCTTTTAATCTAGTTTTGATTAGGCGATAGCAGAAAAAACTTTTCAAGAGTAAAAGTAAAAATATTAGACACATCATGAAGCTAACTATGGCTATGAAAATACATGTCTAATTTACACAGTAAGAGAGTTTAAGGTTGACCCAACAGTAACCGGTCTTCAAAAAGAAATTCACCTCAAGAGAGCTCACCTGTCTCTGTACATAATCAATGGCCCGGCTAGCAGCATCAGGGTTGGTTCCATTGTAGGTCTTATACACTTTCTGAATGCTGCGATCAACCTCATTTTCCACCTGAATCAAAACAAAGAATTCAGTCCCTTAATAATACTGGTAAAATTAACATTTGTCAAGGCTCCAGCTAAAATACCTAACTGACATGTATAGCAAGTTGCCAGATATCTCTGTGAATTTCTTGTAAAAAGAAAAATTTTCTCCCTTCCCGTCTCCACAGAAATTCAGGTGAAAATTCAGTCATATTACATCACAGATTAAAAGCATTCAAAGAGAAGATGTGTGCAAGATGGCAGATTAACCATCTATTCAAGAGGGAGAAAGCAACTGAACCCTGAGACAGATATTGTAAATTATAAATGAACTGCCTTCCATTTCAAATAAACTTTTAGTGGGTTGGACCTGCTCATTTTCTTTTCCTAAGGGAGGTAAAAATAAAAGAACTTTAAACTCTCCCTCCCCTTTGGAACAAATACCAACAAGCTTTCCATTTTATTTATTCAACGTTTAGATTTGGCTAAATATGCAAAAGTAATCAGCAAGTAAAAAAAAAAAAAATCAGTCCTTAAAAGTGGCCCTTTATGAAAAAAAGAGCAGTTCAATGTTGCATGAAATGAGGAGATAGGAAATAAACTTAACTTATTGCTGTCAATCACTAAAGTGGCAAGAAAGTGTCATTTAGTAAAACTTGCTTATACCAGATTCTCCTCACTCTTCTTAGATGATTAGAATTACTCAGTAATTATACCAGTTATGTGATACAACTATAAAGTTGATAACCAATAGGGGCAGAATTCAATGCATTCTTTTTAGGGGGCACTGCTCCCTGGTACCTTATGTATCAATGGTTTGAATATTAAATTGGCATATAATGCCTTTGATTTAAAACTGTAAATTCCAGGAAGAATACTTCTATTATGTCTTTATCATCGCTTTCAAGTTATACTCCAATTAATTAAAGGCAGACTGTTTAGCCTTAAATGGTACTGTAGGTAGAAAGCAAAAACAGGCAAAATAGAAACAAAGGTGAAAGAAAAGAAGAGGAAGTGACTAAGAAAGAGGAAAGAGGGGCAAGAAGGGAGTGGCTGGCTCTCTTGGTGTGCAAGCTGGCAGGACCCTTTGCTCCTCAGGACGGGCACAGATGGTAGGATCTCAAGTGACAATCATCTTTTCCTAAGTCCAGAACCAAGGCATTTTAAAATTTTATTTTATTTTTAATTTTTTTAAAGACTTTATTTATTTATTTGGCAGAGAGAGAGATCACAAGTAGGCAGAGAGGCAGGCAGGGAGAGAGGAGGAAGCAGGCTTCCTGCCGAGCAGAGAGCCTGATGTGGGGCTCGATCTCAGGACCCTGAGATCATGACCTGAGCCAAAGGCAGAGGCTTTAACCCACTGAGCCATCCAGGCGCCCCAAGGCATTTTTTTTTTTTTAAAGAGGCAAAGGAAAATGAAGTCCTCAATTTTAGTTCTTCTAAAACAGAACTCAGAAAACTTACATGTCCCCCTCCCATACAGGGAATTTATGGGCTAAGGAAATCTGAACAAACTTCTTAGCTGACCAACTATTCATCTGCAGCTCATTCTGAGGTAAAGAAAGTTAAATACTTACAAAGTAGAACAGTAGAACACTTTGCTATATTAAATAAGACTAGAAGTCTTGACAAGTAATTTCTTTTCATTCAATTGACCGACCAATTCATAACATTTATTATGCCAGGCACCTTGCCACTGCTGGACAGTCAAAGATGACTGCCTTACCCTAAAGGAGTTCAGAGTCCCCAGGCTAGATCTTTAGAAGATACACTGTAGCAGAATCCAACAAGGGGAAAAGAGAGAAAACGATCTTGTTCAGAAATTACTTGCTTGTTGGTTTAATGCTTCTATTATCCTACCTCAAATGAGGAAAGTAAATTATGATCAGATATTACAAGAGCCTCTAATTTAAGCTCCAGAAGGATTTTACAAAGGGTTATAACATCTCCCCCGTGTGGAACAGTCACTAGGGTGTGCCTATAAAGTTTAGTTAACAGTTAGCTGTAAATTCTGCCTGAACAAATCAACCACATGAAATAGACTGAAGTTAGAGGTGGGCCTGGATGAATCAAATTTTAAAATGAATTCTTCCTTCAGCAGACAGCTGAAATGTAATGTAGCTGATAGCTGAATATTCTCTAGCATGTTTTGGGTTGAGAATATATGGGACAGTAGGAAAACCCTTTGGCTGATCTGTCCTTTGAGTTCCAGAGATATACGTAATGTATTAATTTATACGTATAAAACCCCTGTGTTGTTCAAAGGTCAACTGGGTGAGCTGGGTATGTATATGGGTATCCATATATATGGGTATCTATCTATATATGGATATATATATATATGTATATATACATATATATATATATGTATATGTATATATATGTATATACGTTTGTCAAATACAGTTTGAAATCCAAGCAGCCCATCTATGATTTTGACAAAGTTCTAAAACCATTCCTAACAAGTATTTGTGGAATGAGAGGACCTAACCATGACCTAAATTGGACTTTCACATACTCTCTCAATCCAAAGAATATCTTGTGTTTTTCATTATTACCCCACATGTAAAAATCAGTGGCAAATGCAATTATACTGTATTTAACAAATGAAGAAGCCTCCCATGGTCAAGAGTACTTGGTTGGTTAGCTGAGAAAGTCCATAAAAATCACAGACTTTTAAAAAAGTAAACATTTTCATTTAGCTTAAAGCACAGAAATATATATTTCACACTGATTGTAAGATGCAAGCCTGTCTTGTCTTCGCATAGGATTCACTGTTTAGAGTTCTTTATCATTTGTTCTGCACAAATCACATCCTTAATACATTGACAGTGACTTCCAGTTCTTTAAACTGTGGAGACATTGCAACACAAAGTATAGAATCTACTAAATATTAATAAATTTCCCCTAAAGCTTTATAGTGACCATGCCCATATCTGATTTGATCAAAAATGTTTTAGTGACCACTTGTTTTTACGAAGTCTCTTCAAATTATTCAATTTTTTTCGTGTACTCATTTTTTTCATAGACTTAGTATTTAACTACCTAATTACACTAACAAGTACTTGGGATTATACTTGCATCAGGCCTGATGGCTCTCAGGTTCCTTCCCCATGTTCTCTCACAGAACTTTCCTCTAACAGAATCCATATACACTGAATTCCATCTTTGCATGTGCTTCTCGCAAGACCCCAACTGACACAGCACACAATACATTATAGAAAAAAATTACTGTAGTACAAAAAATACACAAAAACTGAAATAATTAAGCTTTCAGAAGACTTCCTGAGATCAGAAACCACATTTAAACACAATCTTAGATGCCTACATAGGTATCTTCAGTGGAAAGAAGTATTCAAAAAGAGCCTGAAATGTTGAAGTATTCTTAAGATTTTTTTTTTAAAGATTTTATTTATTTGACACACAGAGAGAGATCACAAGCAGGCAGAGAGGCAGGCAGAGAGAGGGAGAAGCAGGCTCCCTGCTGAGCAGAGAGCCCGATGTGGGGCTCGATCCCAGGACCCTGGGATCATGACCTGGGCCGAAGGCAGAGGCTTTAACCCACTGAGCCACCCAGGCGCCCCTAAGATTTTTTTTTTTTTTAATTTACTTATTTGAGAAAGAGCAGAGAGAGAGAGAGAACATGTACAAGCAGGGAGAAGGGCAGAGGAAGAGAGAAGCAGGCTCAGGCTCCCTGCCGAACAGAGAGCCTGATGTTCAGACTGAGACTGATGACTCAACCCCAGGATTCTGGGATAATGACTGAGCCACCCAAGCACCCCTGTTGCAGTATTCTTAAACATAAAACAAAAGCTCAGTTCTCTGGGATGTACTTTATTAAGCCAGGAAACTGGACTTGTGTTTACTAAATGCATTTTATTGTCTTAAATTGAGGTAAAACTGACATCTATCATATTAGTTTCAGCATGGTTTAAACTTTTTATATGGCAAAATGTTCACCATAATAAGTCTAATTAATTCTTTCACCATATAAAAGATATTTTTATTGTATGAGAGAACTTTTAAGATCTACTCCCTCAGCAACTTTCATACATGCATTACAGTATTACTAACTTTAGTTGCCATGCTATACATTATATTCCCATGACTTACTTACCTTTGTAACTGGAAGTCTGTACCTTTTGACGTCAGTCCTTCACCCATTTTACCCAACCTCCCACGAATGGCAACCACCAATCCGTTCTCTGTGCAATTTTTTTTTTTTTTTAGATTTTATTTATTTGTTCGACAGAGATAGAGATCACAAGTAGGCAGAGAGAGGGGGGGAAGAAGGCTCCCTGCTAAGCAGGGAGCCCAATGCGGGGCTCGATCCCAGGACCCTGAGATCACGACCCGAGCCGAAGGCAGAGGCTTTAACCCACTGAGCCACCCAGGTGCCCCTCTGCGCAATTTCTAATTAATTTTAGATACTTAAAGCAGTGACTAAACTGAAGTATGGCAAAAGAAAACGTTTACTCTGATAAAATCAATTGTTCTATTTCACTTGAAACACTTAACCTGCCTTTTGAAACACACAAATTACAGTAGACAACATACCTTTGCTCTGTAAACGTATCCCAAAACCACTACAACAACTTCTGTGACAAAAACCAAGAGTAGGATGATGACAAACTGCAAGGAAGAAAACAGTGTCAAAAATTAAATACAAACTGCTCTAAATATCGTCTTGATATAAAAACAGTTACCTGAGATAACTGCTAGGAGACAAGTGCTAATTCTGTTTTAGTCAAAAGAGCCAAAGAGTCTATGAAGTTTCATGCTCAATTCAAGCCAGTAACACAAATAAAATATTCCCACATATGATGATGACACATACAGTCAGTAAAGTGGTAACTTACCGTGGCAAGTCCACAGCGGCTTTCTCGGATTGTGGCACAGCAGCCAATTAGGCCAATAATGAAAAGCAAGGCTCCTACAGCTATGATCACTACTGCAGGGATTAGAGTATACACATCTTCAAAGAAGTGGTCATAGTCATCATAAGTGATAAAGACATAGGCTCCCACATAGCATAAAATTCCAGCTGCCCCCTGCAGAAAACAAGATCAGAGCACTGGTAAAAATCTTTAAGCTCTGTTAAAAAAACGTTCCTACATTTTTTCTTAGTAGGTTATTATTTAATGTGATTTGCCATCACTTTTAAATCTACCTATACTTTTTTTTTTTACAATGAAGCTGAAAAATCTATTATTCATCAGTAAGAACATTTATTTACTAAAGTTGAAGTTTCCCAAATGCTATCTATCTTCTTTTCAATAACTGATGGTTCAGTTAAGATCAAGAAACCATGAATTCAATAATGTCAAAAACAAACTCTCCAGTCCCCAAATACACAATAATAGCTTATTTGCAACTCAACTACAGGTCTGCCACAGATCAGTGGGGCGGTGGGGTATGCCTTTGCTCATTGTAGTTGCCCTCAACGAATGAAAAAAATTACGTATGAGTTATGTACAAGTGGCAGAGCCAGCATTTGAATCCAGGCACTCTAACTCCAGAATCTGCATTTCTAACCTTTATCCACCCACTTGGAAAAAGAAAATATAATAATAGTAACTTTGATATCCATTTTCAAAAAACTTACTGTCTTAAGTCAAGACTGCAATAATAAAGCCAGAAGGCTCAGTTAAATAAAGAACTTTGCAAACCCTTCGATTTATTCTTTAGAATGGAACTTCTCAAACTCTAAAGTGAACAGGAATCACGTGCGGGCCTTATTAACTGCAGACTGATTCAGTAGGCCTGGGGTTGGGGCCTGAAACTCTGCAGTTCCAAATTCCCAGGTGAAGCTGATGCTGCTGGTTGTTGTGCTACACTTCGAATAACAAGGTTTCCTTTTTTTTTTTTTTTAAGATTTTATTTATTTGTTTGACAGAGACAGAGAAAGATCACAAGTAGGCAGAGAGGCAGGCAGAAAGGGGGGAAGCAGGCTCCCTACTGAGCAGAGAGCCTGATGAGGGGCTCAGAGGCTTTAACCCACTGAGCCAACCAGATGCCCCAATAACAAGGTTTCCTAAAAGCAAATGCATAAAGTCACGGAATAGAGACCTGCCTTATTTCAGCTCTGCTCCAGACACCATTCTCCAACTGCAGAGTTTTATATGCATTCTCCTCTTCTCTATCATTGTCATTTTGCTATCATGTACCTGCTCATTTGTACCTGCTCAATGCTGACAACTTAATGCCACTTGTTCATATGTGAATGATCAAATGCAGTGTGAGGCTAAGTGTTAAAACATTTAGTGTAATGAGTTATCATTTGTAAAACACTTTGAAACTTTTGCAGGAAAAGAATGGTTTCACTGTCCTTTAAAATTTAACACATAAATCATTAATCTCCAAACTAGAAAACAACCTCCACAATGATATTAGAAATATCATTAACTCTTTCAACCTAACCACGCATTTTTTTTTTTTTCAAGCCTATGGGACACATTTAGTTTGGGCAAACCAGATCAAGACATCAGCTAGGTTAAAATCATGATGAGGCAAAATAAGGCCCTTGACGAACAAAGCTGCTGTTACCTGCTCCTCACCACAGATTCCACTAGCCTACATACACCCTAAGAGAAAACTGTTACACCCAAATGTACACACAGTCTCTCATTTCTTTACCTCTCTGCTGTGTTCTTTGGAATCCCCTATCCACACCTGCCTAAGGATTGCCTGTTGTCCATTAAGATGCAAGTCCGTGGCCTTTTCAGGCTGGATTAGGTGCCCTTTATCCACTCCCACATCACTTGGCTCTAACAGAGTATTTATTACAACTGTAGCAACTTACATATGTCTCAATATACACAGGCAGACACACACACACAACTACAGTAACCATACGTGTCTCAGCATACCTTTAGGGCACAAATTTTGCCCATCTATCTTTTAGCCCTGTATCTCCAGCCTGCACCTAGAATGGTGTTTGGCACAATCAAAAATGAGTATAATTCATCTCATCCTTTCCCTTGAAATTGCATACCCTCCCTTTTCTATCATAAGCTTTAGTTTTTGTTTTTTTCTCTTCGGTCTAATTTTATAGTTTTTAGTTCACTATTCAAACATGATTTGGCAACTTAATCTGGTTTACTAAATTGTTGATGGTCATCACATCTGGAATAGATTTTTAGTTTATAAATGCTGAACTTAGAGCAACCATGCCTATTCAAAAGTTCTCAGAGTTCACTGACATACATACTTAGGGGGTACATTACGGAATGAAGGCAGGCACAGGAAAGGGAAAAGAAGAAAAATAGCTTAATAGTTTGGGTGCATTAATTACAGAAGTACATGGGCTACTTAACATTCCTACCAAATACTACTTTTTTTTCTTTTTTAAAGATTTATTGATTCAGACGGACAGAGTGCATGTGCGTGCACTTACGAGCAGTGGGAAGTGTAGAGTGAGAGAATCTCAAGCAGACTCCCTGCTGAGCAGGGACTCAGGGCTCAATCTCGCCCCCAAGATCATGAGCTGAGCTGAAATCAAGTGTGGGATGCTCAAATGACTGAGCCACCCAGGCACCCCAATACTATTTTTTTTAACTAAATGTGTGTGTTATAAACACACACATGTATGTACACATACATATTTTGCTAAAGTAAATACCTCAACTGAATCAGAAGAAACCCTAAATATGAATCAATCAAATTCTGTCCAGTTCGTCTTCATCAGTCATCTTATTATCCTTTGGATTCTTAGTTTTTCTTACTCTAAAAGGTAATTTTTATTTCTTAAAAGGTTTAATTAAAATAAATTCCATTTTTGAGCTTCTAAGAAATGAAATTTTAGCCTACAGAAATTTGAACGAAAACAAGATAAAACTGGAAGAGATATGTATTCAATTAATCTGAAGCATAGATACTAAAGCATTTGCATTTTAAATACAAAATGATGAGCCTTCCACCTAAAGAGACTCACAATTGGTATTGCCTGGGAATGGGCCAAGGGAAATGCTTCCAGTGCTGCCACCCTTCACCCAGACTGAAGCACTCAACTGAAAGTGAGACTCTGAGGAAGCAGGAAAACAAACCAACAGCAGATATGACCAAACATGTAACAAATGCAATGGAAGGCTAGCAGGAGAGGCCATCTGTAAGGCTGCCTATTTTTTTCTAATTGACTTGAGAGCAGTATCTTTTCCAAGGCTGCAAACCAGTCAACAGCCAATTGACACAGCAGAGTTGAGAACATAATAGAACTCTGTTTTGAACACATAGTGGGAAAGAACTTAACTAGTTGCACACATCAAAGCAGAAACTACACTGATTGCTGGTGAGTATATAAATCAAATGACTCGTAATGGCCTTGTTTCCTAAATTGAGTGGCTGTATACAGTGTTTATATCTGAAGTTGCATAATAAACAACTTATGAAATGACATCAGTTTCTTTGAAAATATGGAGGTGTCCTAACAACAGCTGAAGGCCTAAAAACAATAAGCAACTTCTTCAATGACTCTAACCACTAGTGTTAAAAACACAGGTAGAGCTGTATGGTAAAAAGAGAGGAAGTTATAAGTAATTCCTAACTAGTACGCAGAGTCGTCACGCAGATGTTTAATGTAGGAATTACGGCTATAAGAAAGGCTACAAGGTGAGCTGGGTTAAATCCTACTTTTGAAGGGTCATGATGGGATTGGGATCTATCAAAGGATCTGGGCTTTGCCAACAAAGCAGCTGCAGAGGGGGAGGAGGTGCCACAGAAGAGGAGATGAAATGCAGAACTTGGAAGAAATGGCACTGCACTGCACTGCTTTAGTCACTGCTGAAAAAAATCTGAGCCTCGAAGGAGGATTTGTGCCAGGACAGTATACTAAAAATATTCATCTTTTTTCCAAAGACATGAAGGGAAATTTAAAGGAAAGGCTGAGGGCTGAAACTATCAGAAGAATAATTTTTTTAAACTATTCTTCCTTATTTTTTAAAAAACTTGCCCTAAATTAAGCCACAGAATTTTAAAATTTTAGGAGAGCCAGTGCTTTTCCATACCAAGCTGTTCTCTAAAAACTAAAGCTATCTTGCTATCAAATTTTGGAAGCAGAATTCCAGAAGTGTGATGTTCATTTTATCCTTTTACCCTTCTACTACATACAAATATACTCTTTATAAGAGTATAAAGTAAAACATTTCATTCTTAAATAAGATTGCTTTTTCTATAGTTTAGAAACTATATATAAAACTATAGTAGGGTTTTTTGTTTTGTTCTGTTCTATTTTTCAAAACTTCTGTGAAAGAAATAGCTGATAAAATGCTGAAATCCACAAAACTACTAAATTCTTTAATTTTCTAAAGAAGAAGGAATATCAAATGTAAGGGGGCACATCATCCACAGTGCAACTTGACAAGGGAATGTGGCACTATCAGCCTTGTTACAAGCTAGAGAATAAAAGAGGTCTGTTGCGAAAAGTGTACCTATATGAAAGTTTAGAAATGTGAAGGTGAAAGCATCCCATAGAACATTTAGGTGAAGATAAAGCAAAGAAGAATAGAAGTGATTTTCTTACACTGGTACAGTCATTGACTTGTGTCCAGAACTGGCAAGAATCAAGACAGTGTAAAGATGAGGGACCATGTGAGATCATTTAGCTAAAATCACAATGTTTGACAAGTTCTTATCCATCTGTGCGAACTGCTCCTTCAGACTAATTTTTGCCTCAAAGAATCGATTGGTAAAGTAAAAGTGATTGGAATGTTGGGAGAAAAAACAATCAAGAAAAGGCAAGGTGAAAAACACTGTGTACTCTAGACTCTTTGTAAGAAAGCAGATTTCAAAAAGAAAGCAGAGGGTAAAAATACCAGTAGAAATTCTCTTATGTAAATCTTTTAACATTTATTTCAGTTTCCTGTACACTGAAAAAGAGGGAAGGAGGGAAGAAGGGAGGGAGGGAGAGAGGAAGAAGGAAGGAAGCAGGCCAAGATGTATTGAAAGATGTGTGAGGGTACAAAGAAATGAACCTTTCAGGCTGGAGTAGAGATTAATACAGAATAATCTTTTTGGAAAGCAATCTGGCAACACACACTGGCCTCAGTATTTATAATTTCACACCTATTAATTCCACTTCTAGGAATCTATCCATTTTTTTTTTTAAGATTTTATTTATTTATTTGACAGAGAGGAGAGAGATCACCCTTAGGCAGAGAGGTAAGCAGAGGGAGAGGAGGAAGCAGGCTCCTGGCTGAGAGAGAGCCCGATGCAGGGCTTGATCCCAGGACCCTGAGATCATGACCTGAGCCCAAGGCAGAGGCTTTAACCCACTGAGCCACCCAGGCGCCCTAGGAATCTATCCTTAAGAAAATAAGTCAGATGGAAACAAAGAATTTGTATGGAAGGTATGATTATCAAAATGTTGTAATATTGTAACAAAAGTATAGCAAAACAAAAGAAAACACTCTGGCATCCAGAGGTATACCTGGCATTATAGCTTTTAAATATTTTGTTAAAGCATAATTATTATTAATAATAAATAATAATGTAATGTGCTAAGGGGAAAATATTTATCACATAGACATTAAAAAACAGTAAATTTTGTCTCTGCGTGTGGAATTATGGTGATATATTAGTTTGTTTCCTTAAAATATTTTTTAGTATCTTCTTTAAAAAGCAAATATATTATTTGCATAATCAGAAAAGCAAAATATTTATACATTTTTTTAAGATTTTATTTATTTATCTTTCAGAGACAGAGCACAAGCAGGGGAAGCAGCAGGCAGGAGCAAACTCTCCATTGAACAAGGAGCCTGATGTGCGACTTAATCCCAGGACCCTGAGATCAATGGCCTGAGCCAAAGGTAGACACTTAAACCAACTGAGCCACCCAGGTATCCCAAAATATTTAAAACTATATCTGAAATTAAGACTTTGTTGTTCTCTCTCACAAATGAATCCCTGTATCTGTCCTTAACCACCAACATAAAATAGGCATCTCTTCCACCCCAAATACTTTAGGCACCTCTGCCAATCTCCCTGTTTATCACTTTTTCTGGTCTACCTGTCTTTGACTCATCTTCAGATGTTTTTTGATTATCTAACACAATTCTGATTCCTTCAGTACACATTATGCTTCCACCAACCCCCCATCACCACATAAATATCACCTTTCAAGGAGACAAAGTAAAAAAAAAAAAAAAAAAAAAAAAAATTCCTACTTCGGGTTGCAAGTTTTGACAAAAAGCCACATCTGCCATCATTATCTGTATCACTGCATTACTGTCATTATTCTTAAAGAAGAAATATCTTAATCCTTTTACACTGCTATTATTTTGATGATATACCAGAGGTCATGTTCCTCAATTCTGCCCTATTTTCAGTTTTTCTGTATTCCATTTTTTTATGCCATTGTTTATCTAGTTTTAAAAAGCTGTTGTTACCCTGGGGGCACCTGGGTGGCTCAGTGGGTTAAAGCCTCTGCCTTCAGCTCGGGTCATGATCTCGGGGTCCTGGGATCGAGCCCCGCATTGGGCTCCCTGCTCAGCGGGGAGCCTGCTTCCTCCTCTCTGCCTACTTGCGATCTCTCTCTGTGCCAAATAAATAAATCTTTAAAAAAAAAAAAAAAAGTTGTTACCCTAATCCAATTTATACCTACCAGTTGAAAGACCCAAAAGTTCAGGTGGCAATGTAATTGGAGATGAAACAATTGCCAGAGCCAGATTATTTTAATAGCATGGAAACTGGCTATTTTCAGACTGTAGGGTTCCAAGGATCATCTGAGAAGCATGAAATTTAAACATGCATTTTTTTTTCCTGAGACCTTCTGTCCCCATAACCTACTCTGATTATAAAAAGAGTCAGTTATTACTATAGGAGCCTGAGATGCATAAACTTGATAGTTTGTCCATCTTGGGGTGTTATGTATTTAATCAGTAGCAGCAACAATGTAAGATACAATATCTTGGGATTTACTATATGCCACCTTTAGTAAATTAAAAACAAATCTATAGGGGCACCTATAGGGTGGCTCAGTGGGTTAAAGCCACTTCAGCCCAGGTCATGGTCTCAGGGTCCTGAGATCAAGCCCCGCATCGGGCTCTCTGCTCGGCAGGGAGCCTGCTTCCCCCTCTCTCTCTCTGCCTGTCCCTGCCTACTACTCTCTCTCTGTCAAATAAATAAATAAAATCTTTAAAAACAAACAAACACTGCCTGCCCCTGCCTACTGCTATCTGTCAAATAAATAAATAAAATCTTTAAAAACAAACAAAAAAACCCAAAAAA
>CM053609.1:22614129-22638312 GCA_028646535.1 Procyon lotor | reverse complement strand
AGCCCCGCATCGGGCTCTCTGCTCGGCAGGGAGCCTGCTTCCCCCTCTCTCTCTCTGCCTGTCCCTGCCTACTACTCTCTCTCTGTCAAATAAATAAATAAAATCTTTAAAAACAAACAAACACTGCCTGCCCCTGCCTACTGCTATCTGTCAAATAAATAAATAAAATCTTTAAAAACAAACAAAAAAACCCAAAAAACAAATCTATAAACACAAGTAATTTTTCTCATCAACTGACTCTTCCGAACTATTAAGGCAGGGGAAAGGGAAGACATAGAGGAAGACTTGAGACTGCCTGTGAGTTTTATTTGACGGGGAGAGGAGGAAGGTACACCTAGAAATTAAATTCAATAAAGTATTAGAAGATTTTGCTTATCTGCTCCCTCACCCCATGGGCTGTTAGGGAACAGGGACTGTCTTTTTGTTTTTTGTATTTCTCAGAAACAAGTAAAGCATAGTTATTCAACAAGCATTTATGAGTGAATGATTCTGAGGGTATACCTGTCTGGTGCAAGTATAAATTGTATGGAATATGTTTTCTGCAAAAATCCTAGTCTGAACAGCATCTTATGGAACCAAATCCATGAAAATATTTCAACGCATGATAAATATGCTAAAAAGCTAAGAAACAACCTATTCCTTAAATTCCAACTAAAAAGAGCACTCCTGCATTTGGTCATCTGACTGATTCCAAGTTCCCAATGCTGAGTTCTTTCAGTCAACAATTAGTCAGAGCCACAAGGCACTTGATCAGTGGACAGATGACTGTAAATGAAGTAAGACTAGAAACATTCAATTTCTTAACTGCCAAACACAAAGTAAGAAATAGGTCTCCTATTATGTACCATGACTTGCTTACTGTCAAAGTTAGCTTTTCTTTTGAGGAACTAAAAAAACAATAATGGAAAAAAAAATCTGTTAGCTGAAAGTGTGTTCTGATGACACAGTCTTTGTCAGAGTAGTCATTCATGATGATAGAAATATGGGAAATAGAGGAGCGAATTCCAGGATGTCTGATGAAAGTTCCAGTTTAAAAATATCACATCCCCAACCCAAATGTGTAAGAAGTGCTGGAAAACACAAAATATGTATAAGGAGATTTCTGACAAGAAGTTTTCCTTGAAATATTTCATTATAAAATTTTTTTTAAACAAAAGTTAAATCTTCTTTTGGTAATTTGAATATACCAAGTATATTTTTACCATTAGGCCTAGAGGCTGTTCCCTGCTTTAAATGCCTTCATCATCTCCAAATCACCCCCAAATCAGCTCCTCCTTAGAGTCCAGATTACATTTCACCTCTTCAGGGAAGCCTTCTTTGCCAACTTAGGCAAAGGCAGGCTGGCAGCCATTCACTCAATCACTCTGTGATATCACCATGTTTTAATTGTCTGCATAATCACATCAGTATCTGATATTTTTCTTGCTTATTTTTGCTTGCTCCCCTAAGAAGTTCTGTAAGAACAAGACCCTCACTGTCTTTTCCATCATTTTATAATATAAGCACAAACTAAATGCTCAAATATCTGTGCTATATTTAATCAAGTAACTTTCCTTAATTATATATATCCAGATGGAAGTACGATGTGAAGTTTTTTTAAAGATAAATCTTAAAGGTTATATATGGCTTTCAAATATGATCTGTATGTATAGGGACTACACATAAGTGAGTGATGATTAGTGAAGGTGTCACATTCTGAAGCTACTTATAAAAGCACTTAAAAAGTGTCTGACCTTTGTGAGGTACTTCCTACAAGATAGATGTTTTATCGTTACTATTGCCTCTCACACAAATGAAAAACAAAAGTGTGAACAGATATGGCACATTATATAATCTACAAGCACGGACAAAGTTTTGTCTTGCAGTCCCTATAAGGCCTAAGACACATATCAGCAAAATAAATACTAGCCAACTGGCTTTTTCTTACAGAGTAGAAAAAGTAAAGGCAATCTGTGTAATATGGAACTTGACTGAATACTCAACTAACTTCACAGAATAAAATCTGAAAATTAAAAAGTACTAATTTAAACTTATTTTAGATGAGGCTTCCTCTGGGTCAGATCAAATGATCCACTGAATTAAGAATCCTTTCTGACCTTGGTACCAAGGTGCAGTTTACAGAAGAGGCATTAGTTTTCCTTGAACTATATCATTATAAATTGAAGATTATTCCATTAGTCTTCAGCATTAGGCATGTACCTCAAACACGCCAGTGATCCATAAATTATCATGGCCTAGCACTAATACGCTTACATCTAAAAAAATTGAGATTCAAGCTGTACACCTGATTTCACTTGTCCAAAATTATCTTTTACGCTACAAGCCCTAACATTCTGGAATCTGGTAAGGAATTCTCTAGTTCCATGAAGACAACCTTCAGGATTTTAGTAACGATTGCTCCCCTCTTAGTTTGTGCCTTCCTTCCCACAGTTAACCTTCTTAGAGTGTGCTGCCCAAAAGGATACAGACCAAGTCAACATTAACAATTTTGACTGTCAGGTCATTTAGTGCCAAGCCTAGGTATTTCAGGTACATATTTATTTCCACAGTTCATTGAGCAAACTGCCAACTAAAACAGGATTATCAAGATATTAAAAGGTATAGTTTAAAGATCTTGCCAAAGCAATTAATCCACAGTCAGCCATTATCCACAATCAGCCATTACCATCTGATAGTGAAGAACCAGTGCTACAGAACTATAAAGTCTTTAAAAAGTTGCCCAAGGGAACCTAGGTAAACTTTTGATATGCTCTATGCGGGGAATGTTTATTTGTGTGTGTGCGTGTGTGTGTTAAGGCATTAAAAAGAGGGAGGGGCCGCTATTTAAGAATACACTTATTAGAACTGAAGAATGCACTACAAATTCTCAGAACCACTTAACATCTGTTGTACGTACGTCCTCGTAAGGACCCAATTTTTTAAACTGACAAGTCAGTGTAGTTTAAATGATGGTACAGGCTCTAACCAAGGTTAAAATTAGTATAATTTAGAGAAAGTGACTCTAACTTGGCTAACGAGTTCCCCTTTCCCCTTCCAAATCTTTTAAAAATCACACTTTGCTCTAACATTACAAGCTCCAGGGTATAAGACAACCTGGGTTTGAAGGCAGACTCTGCCACACCTTGGGTGTGCAACTTCACTTCAGTAAACCTTAATGCCCTCATCTGTAAAACATGCATAAGAATATTTACTGCCAGACGAGGCTGCTGTGAGGACAGCATTGTAAAGTGCTCAGCACAATGCCTGTGTGTAATAAGCACTCAAATGTTAGTTATCATTACCAGCATCATCAGATTCCAATGGTCTATCCTTAAACCAGTCTAGTGGGAGACACTTCTAATACTGTTTCATTAGTTATGGTCCACTAATTCTACTCTAAGCCACATTCTCCCCCTTGCATGTCTGCTTAACTTATCACAGCTCACAAAAGCTTTACTATCCTACTAACCTAGAAAAAGGATATTTTTACTACACAGTATGACTTTAGTCTTGGCAATAACCCACTACGAAAAGCACAACTGAAGTTCAATCTAACCTTTCTTTACAGAAGTACCAGTAGTACATATTTTTACAGATTCATGAGCAATCACTTAGAATTAACTGACATTTCAGAGTAAATGAAAATTTAATTATATTTTAATTGTTTTAAAGATTTGTTTGAGAAAGCGCCCATGACTGGGAAGGAGAGAGGGGGAGGTTTGCGGGGGGTGGGGGGGGTAGAGAGAGAGAAAGAGAGAGAATCCCAAGCAGATTCCCTATGAGTGAGAGCTGGGCTGGGACTTGGGGCTTAGGGCTCAATCTTGAGACCGGGAGATCATGACCTGAGCCAAATCAAGAATTGGATGCTTAACCAAATGAGCTACCCAGGCGCCCCGAAAAATTTAAAGAAAATGGTTCCTGTATTTTAAATATTGTGTTACATCAACAATTCCAGTCCACGAGACTGAATAGTCTAGAATTCACTTGATAGTTTGTTTTTCAAAATCAAATAGCTATGCCCATAAAAATCCCAAGAACTGTAAAGGGTACAAATCCCAGCCTCTGCCTAAGTAACAGAGTGTCTCTCATTTGAAGATCCCTGAAAAATTCTTTTACCTTTTAAAAAGGTTTGTAACTCAAACTAAAGTATGAGAAACACTGCTCTAATTGGAAGAGGTCATAAAAACCCCAAAGTCACGTGGGTGATTTTGAACAGGTACTAGGAGGACCCTTTCCATCACACCATAAATACCCTAAAAGACTCTATGGCAATACTTGTGTGTAGTAATAATTATCCTTTTATGCTAGAGCAGTCAGAACATGAAAAGTTTCATCCTTTGTTGAGGTGGGGACATGTAAGAAGGCAAGGAGTCTTTCCAAATGAGGTATGTGTATGAGAAGGAGAAGTTGAATGGGGACATACAAAGTATGGAAAGTGGGAAAGTTCAAGGAGTGTCTGGGGGCTGGACAGCAAGTGTTTAAGGACATGGACTGAAGACTTCAGCGGCAATACCAAGGGGAGGTTGAAGCTTATTATACTGCTGAAAATTGGGGGGGGGGGGTTTAAAATAAAATGACGTGAGGGAAGAAATGCTTAAGATTTATCAGGGTGCAAGGTCCAAGAGGGTGGAGTGATAGGAACAACACCGGTTACTACAAAAGTCCCTGGCGAGATAAGAACCTGAACGGCCATGAAGTGGTTATAAACACCCCTTTCTTTGGGGGCGTGTCCAAAAAATTTCATAAGCCACCTTTTGTTGAAAGTGAACTCACTGCTTTCAAAATCTTTTGATATCCGAATCCTATGTAACCAGGGTATATGATCTCAGGTTACTCACGCCCAGTGACCAAAACAAATATACCGAGTTTCTTGGGCAAAGAATAATTCGGCTTATCAAGTTGAAACCTTCCAGTTTTCCGGGCGGGTAACCAGCTAAGCAGTTCTCCACACACAAAGAGCTGTAAGTCAAAATCCCTCACTCCGGAGTCGCTAGCGTCCCCGCGGAGCCTCACGTTTGCTCACACGCCTCGGGGCTGCCACTGGAGCTGCGGGGGCTCCGGGCCCTGACAAAGAAGCAGAACCTGACCCTTTGGGGAGTATCCTACTTCGAGCCTGAGGTCCTGAAAGAATCTGCAGTGAGAGCTCTCGGTGGAGCAGGCTGTTCCAGGGGGAGGGCCGCAGCCTCTTGGCCCCGAGCGCCTGGCGCGGAGCCAGCGGGCCGGAGACTCAAGCCCCGGCGCGGAGGCCGCCGGAAGCCCCTGAGGGCTTCCCTTCCCCGCCCTCCGTCCCGGCCCGAGAGGGACCTCGCGAAGAGGCCTCCGCCGCAGGGCCCCGTCGCCGCCGAGCTCGTCACCGCTGCCCCGCAGCGACGGGGCCCTCCAGCGCCTCAGTCGAGGCCTCCCGTGGGCCGCGCCGCCGGCCCCTCGCCCTTCCCCGCCCGTCGGCCCCGCTCACCCAGAAGATGAGGTTGAGAAACACCAGCACGGTCTTGGAGGAGGTGATGCCGCACTGGCCCATGGTGCCGGCGGCCCGCGGGGGCCCTGCTCGGCGAGCAGGATGCGCTCACCGAGCGAGGTGGCAATGGCGGCGCCTCTCCGCTGGGAACTGCACGGCCTGCGCGGCGCTCACCGCAGCCCCCGGTGCCGTCGCGCAGCCCCGGACCCAGCAAGCACCTCGCTTCTTTGCGCAGCCGCCGCAGATCCCCAGGCTCTCCGCGCCGCTCCCAGGCAACCGAGTCCCGCCCCCGACAGCTTCAGCCAATCACCCCCGCGGTAGCTGCAGCGAGGCCACGCCTCCTAAAGGAGTCGAAAATTCAGCGCCGCTTGTTGGCCTCCGGCCGCTCTAGGACACACAGGACTAGTCTGGAGTTCCAGAGAAACAAACCAACTCCCCTCCTATTGAGCTATAAGTGCTATGCCAGCCTTCTAGATGATTCAGGGTCCGCAGAAGGCTGTCTTTCTGCCTAGCCCGTTCTCCCCTAAAGAGGACGGAGCACGAATCTCTCCCACTGCACGTCGTTTTCCTGACGAGGTAGCACTGAACCAGCACTGTTGGGGAGAAGTGCAGTGAACACCAACAAATTTTTATGGAGAACTTACTGGGCCGGGCGCTAGCAGGGGCCGTCTGGGTGGCTCAGTGGGCTAAGGCCTCTGCCTTCAGCTCACGTCGTGATCTCAGGGTCCTGGGATCAAGCCCCGCATCGGGCTCTGCTCAGCAGGAAGCCTGCTTCCCCCACACCCCCCACGCCTGCCTCTCTGCGTACTTGTGATCTCTCTCTCTGTGTCAAATAAATAAATGAAATCTTTAAAAAAAAAAAAAAAGAGGAAGAAGAAGAAGCGTCATCAGAAGGGAGAAAAGGCTGCTGAGGACCTTAGCAAGGCAGAGACACATTTGCGTGGGTGGTGGCAAGGTAACAAGTCTATCTCAGGGTAGGACATTTTGGATCAAGACTTGGAATGGTTACAGAACTGTTTTTTTTTTTTTTTTTTTTTTTTTACATTGCAACATTTCACTCTCTTCCCACAATCTTGGATTGATCATAATAACTATCACTTCTTGAGTGATAGGCTTACCACCTATCATACTCTTTCTGGCTACTAGCTCATTTAACCCCCATCACAACCTTAGGTGCAGGGTACTATGGTTATCAGCCTCATTTTACTGGTGGGAGAATTGAGGCTTAGAAAGATTAACAAACTTGCCCAGACCAACACAGAGTGGGTGGTCTAATGCAGAAGCCATAGTCTTTCCTGCTGTTACAACCCTGTGCTTCCTCCTCAATCAGGTCCTGAAGATGCCCATTTACTTGCCCTTAGTCACCTTGACTTCCTCAATCTCCCTAGCTCATCACCTTCCCCAGGCATACTCAGCATCTCCTTTTCATCTCAGCATCCTATTCACTTGCACTAGGTAGCAGCTGCCATTTATTCACTCCAAACTTTTTACAGGTGCACCTCTATGCCTTGCTGTTCCAGGCAGTGGGTTTTCCACAGCAAGCAAGACAATGGAGCTTGCATTCAGGTAGAGAAGGCAGACCTAAACAAATAGGCAAGTAGCTTTATGGACTGATGTTGGGCAGTAATGGGAAACAACTCAGAGGACGAGGATAGAGAGTGACGAGGGAAGTCTTCTCTGAGGAGAGTACACTGGAGATCTGACTGAAGTAAGAAAGCAGGCCATGTGAATATCTGGCGGAAGAAGAGCCCATAAGTGGGGATAGCAAGTGTAAAGGCCCTGAGGCAGGAATGTGATGAGTAGAAAAAGGAACACCGAAGAGCCTGGTGTGCTGGAGGTTGGTAGAGAGAAGAGAATAAAGTCACCAAGTGCCTAGTAAGCTACGTGTGATGGGAAGATACTGCAAGATTCTCAGCAGGCCAATAACACCATCTGATTTTAAGTACCATTCTTGCCACCATGCATGTCTTAGCATTTAAGAAAGCAATCAATCATGCCTCTCACGTAGGATTCTGGGCATATATTGCCTTGCTGGTTCCTTTCCTGCTAAAAATTTCTCTTTCCTCTGTATTATTGTTACTGCTTTTCCTCCTTCTCCAAAGCATCTCCTTTACATTTCTTCATCCTCATCCCATCCCTTCCCATTTCCCTGAGGAGAATGGGAATTGCACCTCCAATCCTGTCCCTCCTTATTTGTGCCTTCCCCTCCGGTAGGTCTCCACCCCATTCCACAGGCCACACAGCTTTCCCAAGGGTAGGCCTTGGGAAATTGGTCATTTTAACAGCATCCCAGGTGCTCCTAATGGCTGCAGAAGTTCCAAATCACTGGTCTCACTCAGTCTATAAATATGCTCAAGGCTCTCCAACCTAAAAAAAGAAAAAACCTTTCACTTAATGCTGTATTTTTCTTTCCCTCTCCTCATCCAAAGTTCCTGAAAGATCATCTAGTCCAACACTTCTCAGACTTCATTGGTACATGAATCACCTTGTTAAACATAGAGTCTGATTCAGAAAATAGGGCTGGGGTTCGAGGTTCTGCATGTCTAAAGGGCTCCCAGGTGGTGTCAATGCTGCTGGACCACTCTTTGGAAGGAAGAGCTGGACTTCTGGTCTTGACTCTCTTGCTTCCGACTCACCATTTTGCTCATTGCCATGTGGCTTCACCCCACACCACTGCCGAAATTTGTTCTCCCTGATGTTATCCGTGAGCCACCTGTTACCTCTGATCTCTCTCTCTCTCTATAGATATATAATGGTGAAGAACACAGACTTGGGAACCAGATCACCTGGTTCAAAATACAGCCCTCTCACTTACTGGCTGGTGCCCTCTGTGCCCCTGTATCTTCATCAAAGGGAGGGAACGGTGATGGTAACACCTGCCTCCCGTGGTGGTCTCCAGAATTCAGTGATTTAGCACATTGAGAGCTGTGAGAAGCTGAGAGTGGCACACCGGTCCTTCGTAAGCGTTGGTGTTTTCCGTTTTACAAGACCTCCCGGCAGCATTTGACTCCTCTGACTCCTCCATGCGTAAAACTCCCTTCTTCTTTAGCTTCCGGAACACAACCCTCCCTTTGTTCTCTGCCTACATTTGCCTACCTTGCCTTTCTGGGACGATGATGTTCCCTGGTGTTCTGGCTTAGGCCCTTTGATTTTCTCAACCCACCTGAGCTCGGTGTGTCACCCGTCTTAGCCGGTGCCTTGGATTCAGTTACTATCAGTGTGGAACTCTCCTGAATCTAAAGCTTCATCCCAGGTCTCTCAGTTTCCTATCCACATATCTGCCTGCTGCAGGGCTCCGAGTAGATGAATTAATTCATTCAACACGTTTGTTTTGCTTGTTTACTCTGTGCCTGATCCTACGCCAGGTGCTGGAGCTATACCAGTGAAGTGGTTAGACCTGGGCCAAGACCTCTGGGAGCTCACAATCTGGAATGGAGATTCAATACTAATTCTGCGATTAATTGATTAAAGTATAATTAGGATAAGCAATACAAAGGAGAGTTGCAGGCTGCTCTGGGGGTGCATGATGGGAACTTGACATTGTTTGGGGGTGACTCATGTTCTCCAGACTCAGCATGTCCCAAACCAAATATCACTTCCCCTAAACCTATCCCTCTTCTGCTCGTGTTGTTTCGTTCAATGAACAACATACCCATCGTCTTATCCAGTGTGTCATGACCCACACCATCCCTCCCTGACCCCTTCTATCCACTGGGAGACTCCTCCTTTCTAGAAAATTAGCCTTCTCGGGTAACTCCTTACACTCTATAGATTCCTAATGCCCAGTGCTCAAGCAGTCTGATTTTACTGGTAAAGTTGTACCTAGAAAAAAGCAAATGAGGGGTGAGGGTCATCCCCAGAAACACAGACCCACTGTGTGTCCTGTGGCTTCTGACTATGACACCCCCGTCTAGGGGACAAGGGGAAAATGGAGTACTTGTGCCTTTTCTCATTGATTCTTGGTTTATAACTTCCCCCAATAAACCCTGTTCTTTAATCCATACTGTGGGAAGTAAAATGCACTCTGATCCACATTGTGTGACACAAAGTGTCTATGTTTTAGCAAGAAAGAAAAAAATTACTATTTCCATTATAAAAGCAATGCCTACTTATGGTAATTAGTGTCTTTATTAAACCAACTCTGCCCTCTGATTTGGGATCTTGCAAATAATTATAATAATAATATCTGAGTGTAGTTGACATCTTTTTTTGAGTTATCCCACATTCGAATACCCTATCTCTTTGGAAGAATCCCTACCGTATGAACCTGGTAGGAAGCCCAGGCAAGAGCCAGTCCTACCTGCACTCAGGCAGCTAGAACATGGGCACATGATCATTGCTAGTGAATCAGATGATCCTGCTCAGAAATCTGGACCATGAGAGAGTGACACAAAGACACAGGGACAGTTAGAAAGATTATTTGTCACAGCAGTGCAGGCATTGGGAGTCCAGCAGGAGTGATGGCTAGGGGTGTCTGGTCCCAGCAACAATCTCCTAACCAAACCATTGACCTTGGTTTGACCTTGGTTGAGTTCTCTCCTACTAAGCCTTCCTTAGGTTCCAAAAGATGCTGAGAAACAACTAATGTTCTTACAATAAATCCTTTACTGTTTAAAGTGACTAGAATCAATTTCTGTTGTTTATCATCTAGAATCTTTTTTTTTTTTTTTTAGTATGTATGTATTTTATTGAGAGAGAGTGGGTGAGCAGGAGGAAAAGGGTAGAGGGAGAGGTGGAGAATCTCAATAGTACTCCATGCTGAGCATGGAGCCCAATGTGGGACCCTGGTCCCACAACCCTGAGATCATGACCTGAGTCAAAGCCAAGAGGTAGATGCTTAACTGACTGAGCCACCCAGGTGCCCCTATAATTAGAATCTTGACTGATACAATGACTGCTACAGAAAAATTATGAAGTTCTAAAAAGTAAAAGAAAGGAAAAAATTCATTGCTCTACATACACAAAAAAATTACTATTGACTTCTTCCAGTCTTTTATTATATAAACATATTTGACATAATTACAATTACGTGATTATATAAAACTTTATATACTCTAAGCTGATCTTACAATTGTATAATTTAGGGCCCCTGGGTGGCTCAGGAGGTTAAGTGTCCGACTCTTGATTTCAACTCAGGTCATGATCTCGGGGTTATAAGGTCGAGCCCCAGTTCAGCTCCGTGCTGGGCAGAGAGCTTGCTTAAGAGCCTATGTCTCCCTCTGCCTCTATCCCCTGGCTCTAAAATCAATCAATCAATCAATCAATCAATCATATGATTTAAAAGGTGACATATATTCATTGTAAAAATTTGAGGATACCGGGGCGCCTGTGTGGCTCAGTCGTTAAGCCTCTGCCTTCGGCTCAGGTCATGATCCCAGGGTCCTGGGATCGAGCCCCACATAGGGCTCCCTGCTCGGCGGGAAGCCTTCTCCTGCTACCATTCCCTCTGCTTGTGTTCCCTCTCTCGCTGTGTTTTTCTCTGTCAAATAAATAAAATCTTAAAAAAAATTTTTTTTGAGGATACCAAGAAATTAAAAAAAAATGCAAAAAGCTACAACCCAGAGATAACTACTGTTCATAATTTGGTGTATTTCCTAAAAAATCTTTTTCTGCATTTTTACATAGCTGAGAATACACTGATTATTCCACACATTTATGCATAGTTAACTGAGCAATTTTAGCAGTTCTAGATAAAAGGTGGTGTGAAGAGGAGCTCGGGGATGGCTATGGATAGTATCAGCCATGCGTGTGGTTTATTACTCAATACCAATTAAAAAGCCTTAATGGATTCGGGGCTTTAAAGATGCAGAAAATCATTCTGCAAGTTTCTTGGCAGTGAACATGCATATTATGCTGCCCATCGCAACTCTGCTTCTAGTGACAAAAATACAGAAGACATTTTGTTCAGTGATTTTCCTGACACACTGTTTCAAGCTCTTAAAAAGTTTGTCTATTACTGGCAAGTCCTGAAACACCGTAGGAATCACTATTGTTCTTAGTGTCATCAAACATGGCAAAGACACCCCTACGAATTGTGGATTGAATTATGGAGTCTGAGAAACACTGTTCTGGGGACAGGGGAAAGAGTGGAACAGGAGAGAAAGAGCTGAGAAGCTGACTACGTGAGATGGCGTGGAGCGTGGGTCCTGGGCCTCAGCTGCTGAGGCTTGACTCTTGGTCCTTATCCCTTCATCCTTCTGGGACTCTGGGGAAGTTCCTTTATACTCTCTTGGCCTGTTTTCTCACCTGTAAAATGAGAAATAACACTTGCTGATTTTTTTTTTTTCAGATTTTTGCGACTATCTTCAAAATGAGGGTGGGTGGGTGCATGATAAGAATAATATCTAATTCAGGGGACACTATTTAATCAGAGAGGGCTAAGGAAGTGAGTAACTATAAAGTGCTCAGCTCTCTTGCTGAGCTGCGGTATCCACACATGACACAGAATTAATCTGTACCATGGAATCTGAGAAGCCTTGTAAGTCCTTTATATAACAATTTTCGATTTCCTAAATTATTCCTTTTTTTTTAAGATTTTATTTATTTATTTGACAGAGAGAGAGAGATCACAAGTAGGCAGAGAGGCAGGCAGAGAGAGGGGGGGAAACAGGCTCCCCGCTGAGCAGAGAGCCCAATGCGGGGCTCCATCCCAGGACCCTGAGATCATGACCCGAGCCAAAGGCAGAAGCTTAACCCTCTGAGCTACCCAGGCGCCCCCTAAATTATTCCTTTTTTATTAAAATTTTTACTGAATTAAAACGTATTCAGAAAAGTGCACACAAACCATAAATGCACAATTTGGTTGTACCAAAGTGAACACACTTGTGACGCTACCACGCAGGGCAAGAACTAGATGACCAAGGTCTGAAATCTCTCCTCAGCCCTGTTGGTCATTATCTCCCACTATCCAGACTTCTGACACCATAGATGAGTTTTGTCTGTTTTTGAACTTTTAAAAAAACTTATTTATTTATTTATTTATTTATTTGAGAGAGAGCACGTACATGAGTAGGGGGAGGGGCAAAGGGAGAGAATCTCAAGCCGACTCTGCACTGAGCACAGTCCCATGACCTAGAGACCTAGATGGAACCAAAACCAAGAGTTGTATGCTCAACTGACTGAGCCACCCAGGCACCCATGTTTTTTAGTTTTTTATCAATAAAATCACACAGTGCATATCCTTCCACATTATATTTATGGAATTCATCAGGGTTGTTACATGCAGCGGAAGTTTATTCATTCTCATTGCTGTGATTATATCATGATGAATTTGAGCATTGTCTTGTTCAGGAACATTTGGATTGTTTCCAGTTTAGGCTATTTAGAATAGCGTTAGTATGAATATTCTTAGTCCTTCAATCTATGAACATGGTATATCCCTTCCTCCCTCGATTTAGGTTTCCTTTAATTTGTCTCAGTAATGTAGTATGTGGTCTAGTATACCTTTCACTAGATGTGTTCCTAGATATTCGTTGCTTTTTTGATGTTACTGTAAATGGCATTGTTTTTGAACTCCACTAATAGTAGGTGGCCAGTAGAAGTACTACTGAGTTTTGTTTATAGAGAGTGGATCCAGTTACATTGCTAAATTTAATTAATAAATTAATTGTCTTCCTATTTGACTCATTTTTGTTATTATGTCTTTCTTCTACTTTACTTGGGCTTAGTTTTCTTATTATTTCTCTAACTTCTTCCTCCATAAGTGGGGTGATCTTCTGTTCCTATTGTCTGGTCCTTCTGCCATTCTGCAGCAATGGAGTTTATGAAAAACGGTGCATCATAATGCATCATTAACAGGTCTCTCTTCCTTCTCTCCTCCCATCTCAGGGCTTTGCCTTGAGATTCTTCACTTTTCAGAATGGTAAGTGCTAGCCCTAGTAGGCTCCCCTATTCTCTCCCCTTTGGGGATTGCAACCTCATTTAGCACAAAAAGGTGGATGCAAGGACAGGAATTTGATGAGGTGCCTGGGTGGCTCAGTTAGTGGAGCATGTGACTCTTGATCTTGGGGTTGTGAGTTTGAGCCCCACATTGGGAGTAGTGATTACCTAAAATTAAAATCTTTACCAAAAACAACAACACCAACAAAAAAGGACAGGGGTGCCTGGGTACTGCAGTCAGTTAAGCAGCTGACTCTTGGTTTCAACTCAGAACCTGATATCAGGGTCGTGAAATTGAGTCCCGAGTTGGGCTCCATGCTTAGCATGGAGTCTGCTTGGGATTCTCTCTCTCTCCTTCTACCCTACCACCAAGCTCTCTCTTTCTCTCTCTAAAATAAAAAAATAAAAATAAATCTAAAAAAAAAAAAGGGACAGGAATTTGAGAATCCTGCGTTGGCTACCTCAAAAAAGCAGCCCATTTACAGTGAAAGGGCAGTTGTGCAATTTTCTAATTGTTAAATATTTGGGGTCTCTAAATGCCAAAGAAAATTAAGTGTATTTCTTTTCTTTTTTTATAAGCTATTTTTTTTTTAAGATTTTATTTATTTATTTATTTGACAGAAAGCGATCACAGGTGGGCAGAGAGAGAGAGAAGCAGGCTCCCTGCTGAGCAGAGAGCCCAACGCGGGGCTCGATCCCAGGACCCTGAGACCATGACCTGAGCTGAAGGCAGAGGCTTTAACCCATTGAGCCACCCAGGCGCCCCGAATTAAGTGTATTTCTATCTTTATTTATGTGAGTGGATTGCTGTTTCCTAGTCCAAGCATATACAAGCAATTGTTTTGTCTTTCAGATTCTCGTAATTGATTGTCTGCCAGTTTTGATTTTCAGAATTGTTATGTATTTCTGGGTTCTGTGGGTGTGTGCGTGTGAGAAGTGCAGAAGGCTGCAATAGGGGTTCTTCTCAAGGCACCATTTAAAATAAGACATCTCCTGGAATGGTCTTTCTAAAATGCAGCTCTGACCATGCCTTACCCTCACTTAAAGGATTTTAATCATTCTCTTTATCTACTGAATAGGGACCAAACTCCCAGTTTGGCTAAATGACCTTTTGTAACAAAGTGCTCAGAGGAGACTCTGGCCAACTGGCCAACTGAACAATTTCCTGTTCTCCAAAACTGCCCTGTGCCCTCCCGGCTCCCGGCCTTTGGACAAGTCATGCACATATGCTGGAATGCCCTCTCTCACCTGCCTTGACTGTAAGGCAGGTCATCCTTTAAGATTCAGCTCAGTCATTGCCTCCAAAAAGGATTCCTGATCTGCCCCCTGCAGCTGAGTGAAATCCTCTTCCCTGAGCTCTGGCAGACCCCCCCCCCCCCCAGGCATTCTTCCATCAAGCCACTTGCCACATTGGCTTGCAAGGAACTGTGCTACCTACCAGCTCTTAAGAGATAGGACCGTTTCTTACGCCTCTCTTTATCCCATGCCCCGCGTAGGGAAGACCTCAGTCGTGGGTTGTTGATTGAACAGTGTAGTTCCTTTTGGGTCGGGCAGGCCTATCAGATGTGATTCTTGTGGTATTAAGGCTTCCACACAAATGAAGATGCTGACGTATGAAAAGGCAAGGCCAGCCTCATTTACTCCCATACAATCCGCCGTCCCCGCTAGCTGAGCCCTTGCGCATGTGCAGACAGGCAGGCACTGCTTCCCACCTCCACCCTGTGCAGGCCAGTTGCCTTTTTCTGTCCTCCGGGCCCAGCTCTGTTCCACATCCCCCGCCTGTCGCGCTCAGGGCAGAAAAGTAATGAACCAGTGTGAAATCTGCTCCTTTTTGCAATCCGAGCTGAGAGAGGGCTACTGCAGCCAGCGGAAGGAACATAGCCTTGGGGTCCAACTATTCTGGAGTCAACTCCTGATGCCGCACCTCCAGCGTCACTGTGCGTGAGTGACTCCACCGCTCTGGGCCTCAGTTAACAATACCCAACTTGCAAGTGGTTGTCAAACTGGAACAAGGCCACAGAAGTGAAGTAGCAGCACAACCCCTGGCCCATAGCAGGTGTCCCCCAAATGCTTCACAATTACCAAAGGGGATAAAGTTTCAGCACAAATGCAACCCGTAGCCTCCAGTTATCCTTGCGCACGCCTGGTCTTCCATAACACACCGGGGGGTCTGTGAGGGCAGTGAGGACGTCCTATTTTTTTTTTTTTTTAAGGTTTTGTTTGTTTATTTGACAGAGAGAGAGAGAGAATGAACACAAGCAGGGGGAGCAGGAGAGGGAAAAGCAGGCTCCCCGCCGAGCAGGAAGCCCCATGTGGGGCTCGAACTGGGATCACGACCCCAGCAGATGGCAGATGCCCAACCAACTGAGCCACCCAAGTGTCCCGAGGATGTCCTGTTATTATATGTGTTCCCCGTTGCCAGGTCCAGAGCCCACAGACTGGAAGCTGCAGGGATTGTTTGCTGATGGAGGGAGTGATTGGAGCAGGGGCTCCCATGCCTGGCTGCCGGCTACAGCGCATGTGCACACAGATAAAACAAATCCTCCCTTCAGGTAGAGGCACGCATTTGACACCAGCTCAGTGGAATGGCCCCCACCAGAGCCAGAAACAAGAATTCCTCCGTGGGAAAGCCATCCTGGCCCTAATTAATGTCTCCATAACCTAAAAAAAAAAAAAAAAAAAAAAGAGGAGGGGCAGGAAGAGAAAAGAAAGACAGAGAAGCAAACCCTTTGGAGATCCTTACAAGATGATATAACCCACAGTAAATTGTAGGAGGGGTGTTGGAGCAGGCTGGAAAGTCAGGAAAAGGCATTTCTTTCAGCAGGAATAGAATTACAAAAACAATTTGCAGAAGAATGGAATAAAGAAGTGTGGGAGAAAGAAGAAAGAGTAAATAGGAGTTGTGATTCCAAGGGGCAGGTCCAGGGGAGCCCCAGTGCCCAGAGTAGGGTGCTGGGCAGAGGGCAGGAATAACAGATGTGGGAAGGCCCAGGCCCCTGGGGAAAGCCTGAGGTGGGGAGGCAGAGGGTAAAGACGGCCGGAGCTCAGGCAGGGGAGCCCAACACAGCACCCCCTGCCTCCCCAGTATCCCCCCAACAGCCCCCTCCCCAGGGCCGCGGGGCAGAGAGCGAGGGAAGCTGCCTGTTCCAGGCCCACACAGCCCCTCAATGCCACGGGTGAAGGGGGCCCCCTCAGGGAGTGGACACAAGCTGGGAGGGGGAAGAGCCAGGGAGGCCTGGGCAGCTTTCCCCTTTCTGCTGCCGCAGCGGGTGGAGCAGTTGTGCACCAGAGAGGAAGAGGCAGAATGATGAAGTCATTGAGGAACCTGTTTCTGATCTTCACAGGGAGGGGCAGAGGTCAGCAAGCCTTGCGGTAAGATAATGACCATGGGCTTTTATCCCTGCCACCGCCAAGATGTCTAGGTCCGGCCTCAGCCTCCTGCAGACACTGGCCAAAGCCTCACTCCCTCCGTTCTCCCACCAGTGAAGAGACCATACATATCTCCTGATACTGCCTCTCCTTTGTCTTAGATGAAGTGACAGGCCTCTGGGGCCCATCTCACCCCTTGGTGGGGTGGGTTGAACCCCAAACATAAACCATGGACTTTGGTTGTAAAAATGATGCATCACTTTATGGCCTGGAATGATTTCCACGACTGTTCAGTGAAAAAAGCAAGATAGAGAGCAATGTAGATAGTCCTTTTTAAAACGTCCTTTTAAAAAAGTTTTTATTTAAATTCCAGTTAATTAACATACAGTGTAATATTAATTCCAGGTTGTATAGTGATCCAACACCTCCGTACATCACCTGTCATCATCACACCGCACAAGTGTCCTCCTTCCTCCCATCCCAATCACCTAGGTTACCCACCCCCCACCCACCTCCCATCTGGTGACTATCCCTTTGTTCTCTGTAGTTAAGAGTCTGTTTCCTGGTGTTTCTCTTTCTCTCTTTTTTCCCCCTTTGCTCATTTGTTTTGTTTCTTAAATTCCACAAACGAGTTAATACCATATGACTGTGTCACCCGTTAAACTTGCTTAAAAAGTAAAAATAATTCTATAATGTCTAAGTTGCATGGTACCGAAATCTACTCATGTGATTCAATGTGGGGAGTGTGCTAATGCATCACACAGAAAAATAACCTGGGCCCAGGTACTGCTGGGAATCACGGGACTCGTACACGCACAGGGCAAAGGCTCTGTCTGGGGTCTCCTAACCTCTTTTCTGTGCTTCTGCCTTTCTGCAGCTGGGCTGCTTTTCCATTGCTCAGACCTACTTGCTCTGGTGCCCGAGTCTAACCTTGCTCAGTCTGGGTCGGCCCAGACACCCACGGGTGTCACCCAATTGGCTGTGGCCATGGGGATGGGGCTACTCAGGATCTAAGGCTGCCCAAGACTCTCCTCCCTCTTCAGTGGGGCCTGTGGTTGGAGATCATTTCCAAGAAGAGGGGTTGGGACAGGAACACAGGGATAGACTGACATGATACAAGCTGTTGCTGGATGGGTCCCTCAGAGGTCAGGGCAAAATCCAGCCTGCAGTGGGGTCCCCTAGACATGGGGGAGCAGATGAAGCCTCCTGCAGAAGTGAGGCAGAGAGACAAATATGACCATTGGTTAGGAGTCCTTCCCCTTCTCTGAGCTTTAGCTTCTCCTGTGTGGCAGGAGGGGGTGGGACTAGATGATGCTCTGCGGTCCCTTCGATCTCTCAAGGGGAAGAGAACAGAGTGCAGGGAAAAGAGCACTGAACCAGGAGTGAGGGAATCCTGGTTTGGGGTGCCTCTCTGGAGTGACTTGCTGTGGGGCCTTAATCAGGCCGTATGACCTCTGATGAGTCTCAGTCTCCTCTACCAGAAAAGGGGATAACACTCCTTGCAGGTTGCTGTGAGAGTTAAATAAAGCTCGTAGGCATACAAATGCCTTGTCGACTCTCCTGTGGACGTGGGTGTGCCGGATGATTATAAAAGCTACTGCTTCTATAAAATGGGAGCTTAA
This sequence comes from Procyon lotor, assembly GCA_028646535.1. Lineage (NCBI taxonomy): Eukaryota > Metazoa > Chordata > Mammalia > Carnivora > Procyonidae > Procyon > Procyon lotor. The sequence continues at coordinate 22,620,009 of CM053609.1, read as the reverse complement.
CCCCTTCCTCGTCGCTCTGTCACAATGAGCGTGGGGATAATTGAGACTGTGCAGGCCTTGTGTTAGGCACTGAGCCCTGGATGGAGCACAAGACCTGGGCCGGACTGCTTGTTGACTGTGTGATCCTGGCCAAGAGTCCTATGTTTCTGGGCCTCCACTTTTCATCTGTGGCCTGAGAAGGGTAATGCCTGCTTCACAGGTTGTAGTGAGAATGGATGAGAGGTCGAGCATGAGGGGTGTTGTGTGGACTGTGTGGGAGGAATGATCATTGAGGGAGGAATGATTTTCAGTGGGAGGAATGATCATTGAGACTAAGCTCCTGCTCTGAGAGCCAAAGCCAAAGGTGCGTTTACTGTGATGTTGGATAAGCTCACACAAGCCTTCTGCAAAGTCCTGGGAAGGATCTGGGCAATGCATTTACAAGGTCATAAGGTTTCTGTAAAACTGATGGAAGTAAAAAATTTCCGTTAAGACCATTGTCTCTTTCACTGTAACTTCTCTGTCTTAGTTCCACCATGTCGAAAGTTGTTAGTTACATAGCCGTTGACATCTTTGGGATCTGGCTAAGGGGAAGTTGAATCAAAGATACATTTATTTGGCTTAGTGGGGGTATAGTTATGTAGTTTATCGTCACTCTTGTGTGTACCTAAATTACTGCTAGCCATTCTGGCAATAATACTCCTATCCACTAATACCCACCATGCCGACTCACCAATTACCATGACAGGAAGGTTCGGGCCGGAGGTCATATTAAAACATGAATGTGTCAGTGCCCAGTAATAGCAGGTTATGGAGGAGAAATGAGGTTTGAAGTGAAAAGAGCCAGAGTGGGTCAGTGAAAAAGTTTTTCACCATCAGAGCATAAGACTCATTTCCCCGGATGCCCAGTCAAACTGGAAATTCCTCCCAAAAATATACTCCCGTGGAAGAATATACTCAGTAACGCTATGTATACAATTATAAGTGCATCACACATTTTGTTTCTCTTTCACGGGATCCATGCAGAATCAAATGTATCAGGATTCCATGGTTTGCAGGGCTTGAGTCCTGTGGAAGTACTTCTGCATAAAGTTGCATGTTTTACGCATCTCATATGGAATCTCAGTGCAACCGACGCGTCTTGTTCTGATGAGGTCTGGTAGTTCCAGATGAAATGGCACATGAAATTTCCACCAGCAGAGCAAGATAGCCTGGAGGAACAAGGGTCCCAGTGACAAGGCTCCCACACATACTCATCAATAACTACAGTGTACATAGCGTAAGAGTCATTTTATTACACAATTATGCAGCTAAAAGCAATGTAGCGGCAATTTAAGAATGCATCTGAATTGCTTGGTTAACGAGCCGTCAATTCCAAATATTTACGATTGGCTCTCACCCTCCAATCTTCTAGCTCACTTATAAAAGATATTTGATAGAGATTTCCGCCAATTTGGCAACAATCCTGAACATTTCCAACTTTGTCCACAAATCTTGAAGCTGAACTCCCCTAAACTATTAGTAACAAAATAACAAATTGGCTAACCACACTGGTATTTTCTATTCCCTTTTAGGAAACATCATATTATTCTCTTTACAGGGAATGTCATGTACTGCACTTCACAGAATTGTTATATGAAGAAGACACCAAGCCAAAAATGAAGGGAAAAAAAAGTATTACAAAGATGTGTGTGGCACTTAAAACTATTATGCTACTTCCGGGGACTGTGTGGTATTTGGACTATGTCGATTTTTCTTATTTATTGGTGGTTTTGATTTATTTTCTCATTCCAAGTAATTATTCATGCTTGTACCTTATTTTGCAAGATTTTTATTATTCATAATTTTTATTATAATTTTTATTATTTTCCTTATAGGAGGCCTCCAACATATACAAGCCTGAGGCCCCACAAAATGTGGGTCTGCTGCCCCCGGAGGAGCTGCACTGACTCACACCCCAGAGACGGCACCTGTCCCTCCCGCCCCCTCCCGCCCCCTTGGCCCCACCAGCACCACTGCAGTTGTCCCCATTCTGAAGCTGCAGCCCCCACCCTCCGGGCCCAGTGGGCAGCAGCCACAGGCACCTGCCAGGACAGGGGACGGGGGCATGACACCTCCGCCCCCGAAACTCCCATGTTCAGCTTCCTTCCAGGTCTCGATGCTCTCACACCTCCTCCGGCTCCTCCACACCATCAAGACAGAATGGCCTGGCATTCAGGGCCCTTCGAGGTCTGGTTTTATTTTACATTGAAAATGGGATTTGGGGAGCACCTGGATGGCTCAGTCGTTAGGTGTCTGCCTTTGGCTTGGGAGTCCTGGGATCAAGTCCTACATTGGGCTCCCTGCTCAGCGGGAAGCCTGCTTCTCCCTCTCCCACTCCCCCTGCTTGTGTTCCCTATCTTGCTTTGTCTCTCCCTGTCAAATGACAAATAAAATATTAAAAAAAAATGGGATTTTGAACATTAAATTTTCCTGCAGAATAACGCAGATAAACAGGAAAGCAATTTTATATCTCGTCACCACAGTTAATTGTTTACTGTTTTCTAGTGTTTTCTCTCTTGATTTTCCAGGAACTTCTAGGAAGACAAGTGTGTCATCCACAAATAATCATGTCAATTCCTTGCCAACATTTATACTCTATACCTGTCAGAAATTCTCTTTGCAAACAACAAAACCAACTTTACTTAAACTAACACTGGAAAGCTACCAGGGAGAATCAAACTCTGGGTGGCCAAAAGGCCGCCAAAAGAACCAGTAAGTTCCTACTACAGTTCTGCCTGATTTCCATGCCTAGAGTACCCTTCTCGCCACCAAAGTTGTGACCTAACAAACTGAAAATATCTTCATTCTTTTATCACTTACTCTATACAACTCTCCAAGTCCAAGATTTCTGGGGTAAGTCCTATCTCAATTTCTGTCCCAGTCCTATCTCAATATTCTGCGAACAATTATATGCAATAGTGGATTAAAGGGAAATCTAAGAGAAACTCATTTAAAAATGTGATATACGTATGGCTGAGCAAGGAAGAAATGATGGGGAGGGAATATGGGGCTCTATGCCTTGGTGAAGGTGTATGACCTCCCTCCTCTATCATTTATTCCATGTTGCCTTTGCCTTCAGCCAACACCTCAACACCATCGTGAGGTGGCCTGGACCATTATTCTTGAGGGGTCTGAGCCCTGGTGGTTCTGCCTAAATATGTTTGTTGTAGTCTTCCTTCCATATTGACCCCCACTCATACTAGTGCTAGCAGGTAGAGCAGCAGGGTCCCAGAGAGGCAACCTCATTTCTTCATGCCCCATGGAATGACCTCCCTATTACCCTTTGGTCGTTGAAATTGGCATCATCTAATGCAACTTTCTGCAGGGATGAAAACGTTCCATAAATGCTCTGCCTAATTCTGTAGACAATAGCCATACATTATCACCTAATATGGTAGCCAATAGCCATATGCAGATACCAACCACCTGACATGTGGCTAGTGGGACTGAAGAATTGAATTTCTAATTTTGCTTAATTTAAATTAATTTATAATAGCCACAGGTGGCTATAGAATTGGACAGCACAAACCTCAGTCAATCATTCCAGCCAACACCATGACCTCTCTTTGGGCCTGTTTATCCAGTGGCACTGAGAGCCCATAATGGCTGCTCGGCACTATTAACTTCCTATTCAGTGGACCCATTATATGTTCCCAGATTGAAGCTTCCCTCCCTTGGATATCAAAACCTCTAAATTAGCAGATGTAGAGCAGACACAGGAATGAGAAGCACATTTTTTTGAAAGTGGGTTATTCAGTTCAATAGTGACAAATACCAAAATTGAGCACTATTCATTGGTTGCTGGTCGAATTTACATACCATGTCTTGGAGGACAGTGTCCCAAACTCACAAGATGCTGTCAATCAGTGCTGTAACTGACCCTTCAAGGGCCCATTTTATTCTTCTATCTGTTAAACTCTCCTGGTATATGGTAAGCCTGTGGATCACATAACCATCGATCAGCTCTTTGCTTCATTTCTTTTTTTTTTTTTACTGAGTTCCTTGGGCAGAAACAGTATGGTGTGGGTTGTTCCAGTGGTATTTATTAAGTCTGCTAATGGTGGTCCTGATGGAAGCATGGAGAGAAAAGGTACATTGAGCTCCAATATAAATATTTATCCCAATGAGGACAAATCACTGACCCTCCATGATGGAAGGAGTCCAGTGTGACCACTTGCTGTCAAATGCTGACAAGTCATCTCTACTGCAATATGCCAGATTTGCAGAGTTTGTCTCTACTGCTGGAATTTAGAGCCTTGTCTGTGGTATTGGCTACATCAGCTTTGGAGAGGTTGTCAGGTCCTTACTTGGATAGGTGTTCTCTGCTCTTGTCTCCAGAACCACTTCATTTCTGAGTGGGCCCAGGGGTAGCTGAGGAAAGAAGCTGACAGATGAACACAGATGTAAAAATTCTCACCAAAATACTAGCCAATAGGATCCAACAGTACATTAAAAGGATTATTCATCACGATCAAGTGGGATTTGTTCCTGGGCTGCAAGGTTGGTTCAACATCTGCAAATCAATCAATGTGATTCAATACATTAATAAAAGAACAAGAACCATATGATACTCTTAGTTGATGCTGAAAAAGCATTTGACAAAGTACAGCATCCCTTCCTGATCAAAACTCTTTACAGCGTAGGCATAGAGGGTACATTCCTCAACATTATCAAGGCCATCTATGAAAAACCCACAGCAAATATCATTCTCAATGGGGAAAAGCTCTCAGCATTTCCCCTGAGATCAGGAACACGGCAGAGATGCCCACCATCTCCACTGCTATTCAACATAGCACTAGACGTCCTAGCCTCAGCAATCAGACAACAAAAAGAAATCAAAGGCATCCAAACTGGCAAAGAAGAAGTCAAACTCTCACTCTTTGCAGATGATATGCTACTTTATGTGGAAAATCCAAAAGACTCCACTCCAAGACTGCTAGAACTCATCCAGGAACTCATGCACTGGGTGGGCATCTTGTCCACTGATCATTGAGAACGTCCTTCACAGCAGGGATATTTTGGAGAGGAGTCTCTGCCTCTGGGATAGTTCTAAGAGGTCCATTCACATTCTCCTCCCCAGACCACCTCGTCACCAACCTCTAATCTTGTTCTTTCTGAGCTCCCAATTGTCCAGCTAGACCACTAGCCATTGTCCATGAATCAATGGAAATCCGTAGCTCAGGCCATCTTGCCTTCAGGGAAAGTGGTCAAGAAGATGTATTGTTCTACATTCAGTCCTTGAGAGGATTTCTCTTCCCCACCATCTTTTGCCCCTCCCCCCAAGTAGGACAGTAGCACCGTAGCAGTCCACTTTCGTGGGACCAGCTGAGTGCAAGGAGCATCCCATGAAGTCATAGATGTGGGTGGTGGGGAATGAAGGGAGGACAGGAACACAGATTGGGATGTTCCCACAGCCATGTTTGGGTGACAGGCCATTCACGTCCCCAAGTGAACACACACAGTAGCTCCCACTGCGACAGCTCTCCCTCAGGGCAGTCTGTGCTCCAGCCTTCCTGCTCCTCCTGCCTCTGTTCTTGTCATTAGAATTCTAGTGTTCATGTTATATATCAGATTTTGGTATGCCAGCCTTGCAAAAGTCTCTTTCTATCTTCATGTTCTACGTAGTTTAAATAAGATTATCTTTGCCTCAATAGTTTGTCAGGTTTTACTTTGAATTTGTGTAGGTATTTATGTGTTTTGGTGAGTAGATTCTGAAGGATCTTTTCAAATTCTTCCGTAGTTATTGGACCCTGCAAATTTCCACCGCATGAGTCGCTGTTGGTAATTCACATGCTTCTAGTAATTTATTCATCTTGTCCACAGTAGCTATTTATTTTTATCTAGGTTTTTACATTTTTT